>CM069135.1:6291570-6486570 GCA_035221665.1 Okamejei kenojei
CATGAGGAGAAAAGTATTCCACCGCAGGCAAAAGTTGGAGGACTAGGAAGGAACATGGCCAATACCAGCAAAGCAAGTAGCAGGTAGTGCAGGAGTCCCCCTGCGTCATCTCCCTCCTAAACAGTATACCAATTTTGGATAATGTTGAGGGAGATGGCTCACAGTGAATGCTAGCAGCAGCCAGGTTCATGGCACCATGGGTGGCTCTGCAGCACATGAAGGGGGAAAAAAAAGAGGGAAGGCGATAGTAATAGGGGATTCACTTGTCAGGGAATTAGATAGGCTATCTGCGCGCAAACGAGAACTCCAGGATGGGTATGTTCCTCCTGGTGCAAGGTCAGGGATGTCACTGAACGGCTTGCAAACATTCTGGAGAGGGGAGGGTGACCAGCCAGTTTTTGTCGTGGTGGATGTTGGCACCAACGATATAGGTAAAAAAAGGGATGAGGTCCTACAAGGTGAATTTAGGGAGCTAGGAGATATAAACTTAAAAGTAGGAACCTCAAAGGTAGTAATCTCCGGATTAATACCAGTACCCACTGGCCCAGTCAGAGTAGAAATAGGAGGATTAATGCAAATGAATACGTGGCTTGAAAAGTGGTGCAAGGGGAGGGATTCAAATTTTTAGGGCACTGGGACCAGTTCTGGGGAGGAGGTGGGACCGGTACAAACAGGACGGTTTGCACCTGGAATGGAATGGAACCAATGTTTCTTGGGGGAGTGTTTGCTAGTGCTGTCGGGGAGGATTTAAACTAATGTGGCAGGGGGATGGGTACAAAGCAGAGAGGCAGGAGGGTGTTAAAATGAGGGTAGAAAGCTTTAGGTAGCAAGGTGAAAAAGGGTAAAAGTGGCAGGCAGACAAAACCAGGGCAAAAATCAAAAAGGGGCCACTTTTCAGCAAAAATTGTATAAGGGTAAATGCGTTGTAAAGACAAGCCTAAGGCTTTGTGTCCCCTCAATGCAAGGAGTATTCATAATAAGGTGGACGAGTTGAACGTATGCAGAATAGATATTAATGATTATGATATAGTTTGGGATCACGGAGACATGGCTCCAGGGTGACGTAGGCTGGGAGTCTGAACATCCAGGGATATTTCAATATTCAGGAGGGATAGAGAGAAAGGAAAAGGAGGTGGTAGTGTTGCTGGTTAGAGAGGAGATTAAAAGCAGTGGAAAGGAAGGACATTAGCTTGGAGAATGTTGGAAATCGGTATGGGTAGAGCTACAAAACACTAAGGGGGCAGAGAACGCTGGGTGGGTGTTGTGTACAGGCCACCTAACAGTAGCAGAGAAGTTGGGGATGGTATCAAACAGGAAATTAGAAAATCGTGCGACAAAGGCAAACAGTTATAATGGTGACTTCAATCTACATATAATTGGGTTAATCAAATTGGCAGGGGTGCTGAGGAAGAGGATTTTTTGGAATGTATGCGGGGATAGTTATACTAAATCGAACATGTAGAGGAACCAACGAGAGAGCAGTCAGCTATTTTAGACTGGGTTTTGAGTAATGAGGAAGGGGTAATTAGCCGTCTTGTTGTACGTGCCCCCTTGGGCAAGAGAGTGACCCATAATATGGTTGAGTGTCTTCATATAGGATGGAGAGTGACATTGTTAATTCAGAAACAATGGTTCTTCTGAACTTAAAGAAAGGTAACTTTGAGGGTATGAGGACGTGAATAAAACTGGCCAAGATTGACTGGCAATTAATTCTAAAAGGGTTGACGGTGCATATACAATGGAAGACATTTAAAGACTGCAATGGAAAGAACTACAAAAATTGTTCATCCCTTTTGGCAAAAGAATAAATCGGGGGAAGGTAGTTGCATCCGTGGATAACAAGGGAAATCAGGGATAGTATCAAAGCAAAGGATGATGCGTACAAAGTAGCCAGAAAAAGCAGCATACCAGAGGACTGGGAGAAATTCAGAGACCAGCAGAGGAGGACAAAGGGCTTAATTAGGAAAGGAAAAAATAGATTATTAAAGAAAATCTGGGCAGGGAACATAAAAACTGACTGCAAAAGTTTTATAGATATGTGAAGAGTAGAGGTTAGTTAAAACAAATGTAGGTCCCTTGCAGTCCAGAAACAGAGAGGTGAGTTGATCATGGGGAACAAGGATATGCGGACCAATTGAATAACTACTTTGGGTTCCGTCTTCACTAAAGGAAGACATAAATAATCTGCCTGAAATAGCAGGGGACTGTGGGTCAAAAGGAGGAATTGAGTGAAATCCCAGTCAGTCGGGAAGTTGGTTGTTGGGTAAATTGAATAGATTAAAGGCCGAATAAATCCCCCAGGGCCAGATAGGCTGCATCCCAGAGTACTTAAGGAAGTAGCTCAGGAAATAGTGGATGCATTAGTGATAATCTTTCAAAACTCTTTAGATTCTGGAGTAGTTCCTGAGGATTGGCGGGTAGGAAATGTAACCCCTCTTTTTAAGAAGGGAGGGAGAGAGAAAACGGGGAATTACAGACCAGTTAGTCTAACATCGGTAGTGGGGGGGAAACTGGCTAGAGTCAGTTATTAAAGATGGGATAGCAGCACATTTGGAAAGTGGTGAAATCATTGGACAAAAGTCAGCAATGGATTTACAAAAGGTAAATCATGTCTGACGAATCTTGTGGAATTTTTTCGAGGATGTAACTAGTAGCGTGGATAAGGAGAACCAGTGGATGTGGTATATCTGGACTTCCAGAAGGCTTTCGACAAGGTCCCACATAAGAGATTAGTTATACAAACTTAAAGCATACGGTATTAGGGGTTCAGTATTGATGTGGATAGAGAACTGGCTGGCAAACAGGAAGCAAAGAGTAAGGAGTAAAAACGGGTCCTTTTCACAATGGCACAGGCAGTAACTAGTGGGGTACCGCAGGGCTCAGTGCTGGACCCCAGCTATTTACAATATATATTAATGATCTGATGAGGAATTGAAGGCAATATCTCCAAGTTTGCGGAAGATGACACTAAGCTGGGGGGCAGTGTTCGCTGTGAGGAGGATGCTAGGAGACTGCTAAGGTGACTTGGATAGGCTGGGTGAGTGGGCAAATGTTTGGCAGATGCAGTATAATGTGGATAAATGTGAGGTTATCCACTTTGGTGGCAAAAACAGGAAAGCAGACTATTATTTAAATGGTGGGCCGATTAGGAAAAGGGGAGATGCAGCGAGACCTGGGTGTCATGGTACACCAGTCATTGAAAGTAGGCATGCAGGTGCAGCAGTGCAGTGAAAAAAAAGCGAATGGTATGTTGGCTTTCATAGCAAAAGGATTTGAGTACAGGAGCAGGGAGGTTCTACTTCAGTTGTACAGGGTCTTTGGTGAGACCACACCTGGAGTATTTGCGTTACAGTTTTGGTCTCCGAATCTGAGGAAGGACAATTATTGCCATAGAGGGAGTGCAGAGAAGGTTCAACGCAGACTGATTCCTGGGATGTCAGGACTGTCTTATGAAGAAAGACTGGATAGACACGGTTTTATACTCTCTGGGAATTTAGGAGATTAAGAGGGGATCTTATAGAAACTTACAAAATTCTTAAAGGGTTGGACAGGCTAGATGCAGGAAGATTGTTTCCCGATGTTGGGGAAGTCCAGGACAAGGGGTCACAGCTTAAGGATAAGGGGAAATCCTTTAAGACCGAGATGAGAAAGACTTTTTTCACACAGAGAGTGGTGAGTCTCTGGAACTCTGTGCCACAGAGGTGGTTGAGGCCAGTTCATTGGCTATATTTAAGAGTGCTGAGTTGGATGTGGCCCTTGTGGCTAAGGGGATCAGAGGGTATGGAGAGAAGGCAGGTACGGGATACTGAGTTGGATGATCAGCCATGATCATATTGAATGGCGGTGCAGGCTCGAAGGGCTGAATGGCCTACTCCTGCACCTAATTTCTATGTTCTATGTTTCTAATTGTAAGACTGACCTGGCCAGTGAAATTCATCGTATGTTGCAAAACATACTCGGCGAATAAAGTGCGATTCTGATTCCATTCTCACTATCCTATCCACACGAGGGCCAATTAACCTAGATACCTGCACGTCTTTGGAGTGTGGGACGAAACCGAAGATCTCGGAGAAAACCCCACGCAGGTCACAGGGAGAACGTACAAACGCAGTCGGGATCGATCCCAGGTCGCTGGCGCTGAGGCACCGTGCGGCTAAATTCATGGGATGATGGTAGCTTGAGAGGCCGGGGCACACGGCACTGAACTCCACTGACCTGAGCCGCTTTGTCTTGGATCAGTTTACGCTGATGTTCTTCTTCCTGAAGTTTCTGTTCGAGGTCATTGATTTTACTCTTAAAAATTGAAAAACATTTATAAGTTCCTAAATTATGGCAGCAGAATTAGGCCATTCGGCCCATCGAGTCTACTCCACCATTCAATCATGGCGGATCTATCTCTCCCTCCCAACCCCATTCACCTGCCTTCTCCCCATAACCCCTGACCAGCCTTAAAAATATCCACTGACTTGGCCTCCACAACCTTCTGTAGCAACGAATTCCACAGACTCACCACCCTCTGACTAAAGAAATTCCTCATCTCCTTTCCAAAGGAACGTCCTTTAATTCTGTGGCTGTGACATCTGGTCCTAGACGCTCCCACTAGTGGAAACATCCTCCCCACCCAGTTCTGCCATTGTTGAATGAGGTTCTCCTCTTCCATCTAAACTGGAGCGAGTACAGGCCCAGTGCCGTCAAACTGGCGAGTACAGGCCCAGTGCCGTCAAACTGGCGAGTACAGGCCCAGTGCCGTCAAACTGGCGAGTACAGGCCCAGTGCCGTCAAACTGGCGAGTACAGGCCCAGTGGTCCAGTCACAACTGGCGAGTACAGGGCCCAGTGCCGTCAAACTGGCGAGTACAGGCCCTCCCAGTGCCGCTCAAACTAGAGAGTACAGGCCCAGTGCCGTCAAACTAGAGAGTACAGGCCCAGTGCCGGTCAACACTGGCGATTTACAGGCCCAGTGCCGTCCAAACTGGCGAGTAAGGCCCCAGTGCCGTCAAACTAGCGAGTACAGGCCCCAGTGGCCGTCAAACTAGAGAGTACAGGCCCAGTGCCGTCAAACTGGCGAGTACAGGCCCAGTGCCGTCAAACTGGCGAGTACAGGCCCAGTGCCGTCAAAACTGGAGCGAGTACAGGCCCAGTGCCGTCAAACTGGAGCGAGTACAGGCCCAGTGCCGTCAAACTAGCGAGTACAGGCCCAGTGCCGTCAAACTAGCGAGTACAGGCCCAGTGCCCGTCAAAACTAGCGAGTACAGGCCCAGTGCCGTCAAACTAGCGAGTACAGGCCCAGTGCCGTCAAACTGGAGCGAGTACAGGCCCAGTGCCGTTCAAACTACAGACCCAGCGAGTACAGGCCCAGTGCCGTCAAACTAGCGAGTACAGGCCCAGTGCCGTCAAACTAGCGAGTACAGGCCCAGGTGCCGTCAAACTAGCGAGTACAGGACCAGTGCCGTCAAACTAGCTGAGTACAGGCCCAGTGCCGTCAAACTAGCGAGTACAGGCCCAGTGCCGTCAAACTAGCGAGTACAGGCCCAGTGCCGTCAAACTAGCGAGTACAGGCCCAGTGCCATCAAACTAGCGAGTACAGCCCAGTGCCGTCAAACTAGCGAGTACAGGACCCAGTGCCGTCAAACAAGCGAGTACAGGCCCAGTGCCGTCAAACTAGCGAGTACAGGCCCAGTGCCGTCAAACTAGCGAGTACAGGCCAAGTGCCCGTCAAACTAGCGAGTAACAGTCCGCCCAGTACATGCCGTCAAACTAGCGTACAAGTACAGGCCCAGTGCCGTCAGTCAAATCTAGCGAGTACAGGCCCAGGCCCAGTGCCAGTCAAACTAGCGAGTACAGGCCCAGTGCCGTCAAACTGGCGAGTACAGGCCCAGTGCCGTCAAACTGGCGAGTACAGGCCCAGTGCCGTCAAACTAGCGAGTACAGGCCCAGTGCCGTCAAACTAGCGAGTACAGGCCCAGTGCCGTCAAACTAGCGAGTACAGGCCCAGTGCCGTCAAACTAGCGAGTACAGGCCCAGTGCCGTCAAACTAGCGAGTACAGGCCCAGTGCCGTCAAACTGGCGAGTACAGGCCCAGTGCCGTCAAACTGGCGAGTACAGGCCCAGTGCCATCAAACTAGCGAGTACAGGCCCATTGTCATCAAACTGGTGAGTACAGGCCCAGTGTCATCAAACTAGCGAGTACAGGCCCAATGCCGTCAAACTAGTGAGTACAGGCCCAGTGCCATCAAACTAGCGAGTACAGGCCCAGTGCCATCAAACTAGCGAGTACAGGCCCAGTGCCGTCAAACTAGCGAGTACAGGCCCAATGCCGTCAAAACTAGTGAGTACAGCCCAGTGCCGTCAAACTAGTGAGTACAGGCCCAGTGCCATCAAACTAGTGAGTACAGGCCCAGTGCCATCAAACTAGCGAGTACAGGCCCAGTGCCATCAAACTAGCGAGTACAGGCCCAGTGCCATCAAACTAGTGAGTACAGGCCCAGTGCCATCAAACTAGCGAGTACAGGCCTAGTGCCATCAAATGTCAACCCAATCATCCCTAGGATTATCCTCAAGACCCTCTCCAACACCAACACATCCCTCCTCTGATTTACAGCGGTAAGAGTGGTAAGAGTAAGAGCGGTAAAAAAACCCCGAAAGATTAGGAATTGATTTGTACACTGGATGGCTCGATTTGTAATCGTGTATTGTCTTTCCACTGACTGGTTAGCATGCAACAAAATCTTTTTAAATTTACCTTGGTACACGTGACGATAAACTAAACTTTAGCATTTTATTACTACTTACTTCAGCTCTGGTTTGTGTTGCATTAACTTTTAAACACTCTTGTTCGAGGATGTCCAGTTTTTCAAGCTTTGCTTGGAGTTCCGCAAGGTCCCAGTTCCGATCCATCTGCAGCGAGTCCTGGAGGTGAAGACCACACATTCACTACACGACACATTGGGGAACAATGGATATCTATCAATGAAGAAGGGTCCCAACCCAAAACATCACCCATCCCTTTTCTCCAGAGACTCTGCTTGACACGCTGAGTTACTCCAGCACTTTGCGTCCATCTTTGGTATAAACCAGCATCTGCAGTTCTTTGTTTCTTGGATGTATAGTAATCTAATTTTTTTCTATGTAAAGCACTTTGGCTTCAACCCGATTTGATTTAAAAGTGCTATATAAATAAAAATACTTAACTAGGTTTAAATCTTGGTTCTCCATCTGAAATGGTCTCCTTTTATAAAAGTGGATAGGAAAGATTCACAGGGATATTGTCCAAACATGGGTAAATGGGACATCTTCACAGGTGATGGGCCATTCAGCCCATCAAGTCTACTCCACCATTCAATCTTGGCTGATGTATCTCTCCCTCTCAACCCCATTCTCCTGCCTTCTCCCCATAACCTCTGACACCCGCACTAATCAAGATTCTATCAATCTCCACCTTACAAATATCAATTGACTTGGCCTCCACAGCCTTCTGTGGCAATGAATTCCACATCTCGGTCGGCAAGGATGGGTTGGTCCTAAGGGCGTGTTTCCGTGCTGTAACGTACTCGGTAAAACCTGCGCACGCTGGGGTAATGTAGTAAGTTTTATTGCATTGACGTGCAGTTCTGAAGAAGGGCCTCGAACCCGAAACGTCACCGATTCCTTCGCTCCATAGATGCTTCCTCACCCGCTGAGTTCCTCCAGCATTTTTGTCTACCTTGCAGTTCTGGTCACCCCATTACAGAAGGTTGTCCTCCCCTTTGGGGAGGGTGCAGGAAAGGTTGGCCAGAGTGAATTAGCAGGCGAGCTGAGGTTCAGGTTTATTATGGTCACGTTTATCAAAGTACCAATTTGTTCCCCTGACCGGCAAAAACGCTTTTCACTGCACAAGACAGTAAACTAAACAAAAAAATAAAATTGTGAACACCTTTCGGTTTTGACTGGTGATATAGCAGGTATTGAGGGGGGTGGTTCTGGGATGCCTGAGCTGTTGAGCCTTCCCGATAGGGTTGCCAACTTTCTCACTCCCAAATAAGGGACAAACGGTCAAAATACGGGACAAATTCCTGACGGCAATTCGTTGACCGACTGGGCTGTGGCTGGGTGAATGATGAGTTGGCCCGGGTGCTGGACTGCACACAAAGCCCAGCCGGCGGGCCAGCTGAGGAGTTTTGGCCCGGGGGCCGCGCGACGTCGCTCGCAAACCCTGGCACCCCGTCCAACTCCTGAACCGATGATCGGCCATGAGAAGGAGGGGTGGTGGTGGTGGTGGTCGTGGTGGTGTCGGGGGTAAGCGAAGGTCCGAAGGTCGGACGGCTGGCCGGGCTGCCGACCGACGGGGCCACGGGCGAGGCGCTGCTGCACTCCACGGGCTGCACTACGTCGGGACGGCAGAGGCGGGGCCGGACGCGGCGCTCCGACAATCCCCTCGACCCGAGTAGTAGCCGTCAAATACGGGACAAGGGCGGTCCCATATGGGACAAACCAATTTAATCCAATATACGGGATGTCCCGGCTAACACGGGACAGTTGGCAACAACTACTTCCCGAGGTGTCGTGGGCCCAACTCCAACGAAGGGAGGTGCCCACTTGATAACCCCTTGCATCGACACCATCAGTTTGTTTCATGTCCACTTGTTAACAAGAAGATAACTGATTATTGCATATGGGGATAGTTATTGTCCTCAGCATAAGTGTGTATAAGCGGTTTAGATCCCACTTGGCTTTGGGCTTGGCTGAATGATTATTCAGCGGTTATAGCACAAGTGCTTTGCGTTTTTTATTCTAATTTGCTTAGAAACAATGAATCTGAATTGCATGAAGTTTGATTTCACTGGGGGCAAAGAGAACAAACATACTTATAAATGTAAAGCATTTCCCGTGCAGCTCCATCTTGTCTATTGGAACTCCACGAGGACGGAGACGAGAAACACTTTTTCTCACAGAGAGTTGTGAGTCCGTGGAATTCTCTGCCTCAGAGGGCGGTGGAGGCCGGTTCTCTGGATACTTTCAAGAGAGCTAGATAGGGCTCTTAAAGATAGAAGAGTCAGGGGATATGGGGAGGAGGCAGGAACGGGGTACTGATTGGGGATGATCAGCCATGATCACATTGAATGGTGGTGCTGGCTCGAAGGGCCGAATGGCCTACTCCTGCACCTATTGTCTGTCCACCTCGGTCAATAACATCGATGAAGCTTTGGAGAAGAAAAACGGGATATGTGGCACGGTGGCGCAGCGGTAGAGTTGCTGCCTCACAGCGCCAGAGACTCGGGTATGATCCCGACTACGTGTGTTGTCTGTACGGAGTTTGCACGTTCTGCCCGCGACCTTTCTCCGAGTGTTCGGCTTCCTCCCACACGCCAAAGAGGTGCAGGGTTGTAGGTTAATTGGCTTTTGCAAACTCTCTCGTGTGTAGGATAGTGCTGCGGTAAGCAGTGATCACTAGTCATTGTGGACTTGGTGGGTCGAAGGACTGCTTTCCACACTGTGTCTCTAAACTAACATTTCCCCAAATATGTCGTCTCCAGATGTAGTCTTGGGGGAAGCCCAGAATCGGGGGGCCACAATGTCAGAATAAGGGGTAGGCCGTTTAGAACGGAGATGAGGAAACACATTTTCACCCAGAGAGTTGTGAATCTGTGGAATTCTCTGCCTCAGACGGCAGTGGAGGCCAATTCTCTGGATTCTTTCAAGAGAGAGCTTGATAGGGCTCTTAAAGATAACGGAGTCAAGAGTTTAGGGGAGAAGGCAGGAACAGGGTACAGATTGGGGATGATCAGCCATGATCACGTTGAATGGCGGTGCTGGCTCGAAGGGCCGAATGGCCTATTCCTGCACCTATTGCCTATTGACCAGGAAGACTGACGGTTGCCCTGATCTCCCAAATCAAGCAGGAGGATCATTTGCCAAATGCCAATCTGAAGAGTAAAGTTAAAAGACGTCACCTGTTCTTGCCTATCCCACTGCTCAGCCATCTCGCCAAAGCCTCACCACCCAGAGACACGGCACCTAGTACTTGCGCAAAGGACTCGGAACGCAAACACAGCCACCCTCACAATGGGCGTTCCACCAGAGACCGCCGCCTTCTAAACAACCACACCAGGTTCCAGATGGAGCGGCTGGGCTTGTACACTCTGGAACTTAGAAGGATGAGAGGGGATCTCATTGAAACATATAAGAGTGTTAAGGGCTTGGACATGCTAGAGGCAGGAAACATGTTCCCGATGTTGGGGGAGTCCAGAACCAGGGGCCACAGTTTAAGAATAAGGAGTAAGCCATTTAGAACGGAGACGAGGAAACACTTTTTCCTCACAGAGTTGTGAGTCTGTGGAATTCTCTGCCTCAGAAGGCAGTGGAGGGCAATTCTCTGGATACTTTGAAGAGAGTTAGATGGAGCTTATAAAGATAGCGGAGTCAAGGGATATGGATAGAATGCAGAAACGGGGTGATCAGCCATGGTCACAGTGAAGGGCCGAATGGCCCACTCCTCCACCTATTGTCCAATGTTCCACGCCACATGCCTATGGGCATCAGAAATAGGGCCCCCTTTTATCAGCAGGAGTCAATAGGAGGATAAAATCATGAGGAATAGATCGGGTAGATGCACAGAGTCTCTTGCCCAGAGTAGGGGAAATCGAGGACCAGAGAACATAAGATTTAAGGTGACTGGGTGAAGAGATTGAATAGGAATCTGCGAATCAACGGGTGGTGGGTGGATTGAATGAACTGCCAGAGGAGGTAGTTGAGGCAGGGACTATGGCAACATTTAAGAAACATTTAGACAGGTACATGGATTGGACAGGTTTGGAGGGATAAGGGATTAGTGCAGATGGGATATGTTGGTCCGTGTGGGCAAATTGGGCCGAAGGGCCTGTTTCCATGCTGTATGACTATGTACAGTTGCTTGGGTCCTTGAAATTGGTATCACAGGTAGATAGGTGATCAAAACCGCTTTTGGCATATTGGTCCTCAGCCAGGGTGTCAATTGGAGACATTGGGAGGTCATGTTGCAGTTGGACAAGACATCGGTTAAGCAACATTTCATGTATTGTGGGTAGACAAAAGTGCTGGAGAAACTCAGCGGGTGAGGCAGCATCTATGGGGCGAAGGAAATAGGCGACGTTTCAGGCCGACACCCTTCTTCAGACTGATGGGATTAGTGTAATGTGCTCAGTTTTTTTGTCACCCTGACATAGGAAAGTTGTTGTTAAGCTACAAAGGGTGGAGAGAGGATTTCATGTGATAGGAGCAGATTTAGGCCAACCGGGCCATCGAGTCTACTCCACCATTCAATCGCGCTGGATCTATCTTCCCCTCCTAACCCCGTTCTCCTGCCTTCTCCCCGTAACCCCTGACACCCGTACTAATCAAGAATCTCTCTCTCTCTGCCTTAAAGAGGATGCTGCCAGGACTCGGGGCCTAAGCTAAAAGGAGAGATAGAGCAAGCTGGGACTTTATTCCTTGGGACACAGGAGGATGAGGGGAGATCTTATAGTGTACAAGTTCATAGAAACATAGAAAATAGGTGCAGGAGGAGGCCATTCGGCCCTTCGTGCCAGCACCGCCATTCATTGTGATCATGGCTGATCGTCCCCTTTCAATAACCCGTGCCTGCCTTCTCCCCTCAACTACTAGCCCCTAGAGCTCTATCTAACTCTCTCTTAAATCCATCCAGTGACTTGGCCTCCACTGCCCTCTGTGGCAGGGAATTCCATAAATTCACAACTCTCTGGGTGAAAAAGATTTTTTTCTCACCTCAGTCTTAAATGACCTCCCCTTTATTCTAAGACTGTGGCCCCTGGTTCTGGACTCGCCCAACATTGGGAACATTTTTCCTGCATCTAGCTTGTCCAGTCCTTTTATAATTTTATATGTTTCTATAAGATCCCCCCTCATCCTTCTAAACTCCAGTGAATACAAGCCTAGATCAATCTTGTGAACCTACACTGTACTGCCTCAATCACAAGGATGTCCTTCCTCAAATTAGGAGACCAAAACTGTACACAATACTCCAGATGTGGTCTCACTAGACTCTATACAACTGCAGAAGAACCTCTTTACTCCGATACTGAAATCCTCTTGTTGTGAAGGCCAACATCCCATTAGCTTTCTTCACTGCCTGCTGTACCTGTAAGGCAACTTTCAGTGACCGGTGTACAAGGACGCCCAGGTCTCTCTGTACCTCCCCCTTACCTAACCTAACCCCATTGAGATAATAATCTGCCCCCTTGTTTTTGCCGCCAAAGTGGATAACCTCACATTTATCTATATTATACTGCATCTGCCACGCATCTGCCCACTCACTCAACCTGTCCAGGTCTCCCTGCAACCTCCTAACATCCTCTTCACAGTTCACACTGCCACCCAGCTTTGTGTCATCCGCAAACTTGCTAGTGTTGCTCCCAATTCCCTCTTCCAAATCATTAATATTTATGGTAAACAGTTGCGGCCCCAACACCGAGCCTTGCGGCACTCCACTCGCCACTGCCTGCCATTCTGAAATGGACCCGTTCACTCCTACTCTTTGCTTCCAGTCTGCCAACCAATTTTCTATCCATGTCAACACCCTACCCCCAATACCATGTGCTCTAATTTTAGTCACCAGTTTCCCGTGCGGGACCTTTCTGAAAGTCCAGATACACCACATCCACTGGCACCCCTTCATCCATTTTACTTGTCACATCCTCAAAAAATTCCAGAAGATTAGTCAAGCATGATTTCCCTTTCATAAATCCATGTTGACTTGGACTAATCCTTTTACTGCTATCCAAATGCACCATTATTACCTCTTCAATAATTGACTCCAGCATCTTTCCCACCACCAAAGTCAGGCTAACTGGTCGGTAATTCCCCGTTTTCTCTCTCGCTCCTTTCTTGAAAAGTGGGATAACATTAGCTATCCTCTAATGCCATTAATAATTTCACCCGTGTCTGCCTTCAAGGGACCCACATTTGACTTTTTCCCTTAACATATCTAAAGAAGCTTTTACTGTACTCCTTTATATTCCTGGCCCGCTTCCCTTCGTACGTCATCTTTTCAGCCCGTATTGCCCGTTTTGTTTCCTTCTGTTGTCCTATGAAAGTTTCCCAATCCTCTGGCTTCCAGCCATTCCTGAGAGGAATAGATCGAATAGACATACTTTTGCCTGGAGTTCACAAGTTATAGGAGTAGTATTAGGCTATTCGGCCCATCAATCATGGCTGATCTCTGCCTCCTAATCCCATTCTCCTGCCTTCTCACCATAACCCTTGACTCGCATTCTAATCAAGAATTTGTCTATCGCCTCCTTAAAAATATCCACAGACTCGGCCCTCTGTGTGAATGAGTTCCACAGATTAACTACCCTCTGACTAAAGAAGTTCCTCCTCATCTCCTTTCTAAAAAAGCACCCTTTAATTCTGAGGCTATAACCTCTGATCCTAGATTCTCCCACCAGTGGAAACATCCTCTCCACATCCATTCTATCTATGCCTTTCATTATTCTGTAAGTTTCAATGAGGTCCCCCCCCCCTCCCCCTCAACCTTCTAAACGCCAGCGAGTACCCAGTGCCGTCAAACGCTCATCATATGCTAACCCGCTCATTCCTGGGATCATTCTTGCAAACCTCCTCCGGACCCTCTCCAGAGCCAGCACATCCTTCCTCAGATATGGGGCCCAAAACTGCTCACAGTACCCCAAATGCTACACATAATTCCACCTGCCACTTCTCTTCCCACCCACCCAACCAGTCCACATCCTTCCGCAGAACCCGTGCTTCCTCTACACTGCCTGCCCCTCCACCTATCTTAGCTTCATCTGCAAACTTGGCCACAGGGCCTTATCCAAATCATTAATATACAACGTGAAGAGAAGCGGCCCCAGCACCGACCCTGGCGGAACTCCGCCGGTCACTGGCACCCAACCTCAAAAAGAGCTAGAGACAGGAAACATGTTCCCGATGTTGGGGGGAGTCCAGAACATGGAGCCACAGTTTAAGAATAAGGGGCAAGCCATTTAGAACGGAGATGAGGAAACACTTCTTCACAGAGAGAGCTGCGAGTCTGTGGAATTCTCTGCCTCAGAGGGCTGTGGATGCCGGATGGCTCTGGATGCTTTCAAGAGAGAGCTAGATAGGGCTCTTAAAGATAGCGGAGTCAGGGGATATGGGGAGAAGGCAGGAAGGCATTGATTGGGGATGATCAGCAACGAACACAGTGAATGGCCTACTCCTGCACGTATTGTGCCTTTAATTGCAACTCTTTGCCTTCTGCCATTCAGCCAACCCTCTATCCATGCTAGTACCTTCCATAGAAACATAGAAATTAGGTGCAGGAGTAGGCCATTCAGCCCTTCGAGCCTGCACCGCCATTCAATATGATCATGGCTGATCATCCAACTCAGTATCCCGTACCTGCCTTCTCTCCATACCCTCTGATCCCCTTAGCCACAAGGGCCACATCCAACTCATTCTTAAATATAGCCAATGAACTGGCCTCAACTACCCTCTGTGGCAGAGAGTTC
This sequence comes from Okamejei kenojei, assembly GCA_035221665.1. NCBI lineage: Eukaryota > Metazoa > Chordata > Chondrichthyes > Rajiformes > Rajidae > Okamejei > Okamejei kenojei. The sequence continues at coordinate 6,306,056 of CM069135.1, forward strand.
CAGAGACTCACCACTCTCTGTGTGAAAAAAGTCTTTCTCATCTCGGTCTTAAAGGATTTCCCCCTTATCCTTAAGCTGTGACCCCTTGTCCTGGACTTCCCCAACATCGGGAACAATCTTCCTGCATCTAGCCTGTCCAACCCCTTAAGAATTTTGTAAGTTTCTATAAGATCCCCTCTCAATCTCCTAAATTCCAGAGAGTATAAACCGAGTCTATCCAGTCTTTCTTCATAAGACAGTCCTGACATCCCAGGAATCAGTCTGGTGAACCTTCTCTGCACTCCCTCTATGGCAATAATGTCCTTCCTCAGATTTGGAGACCAAAACTGTACGCAATACTCCAGGTGTGGTCTCACCAAGACCCTGTACAACTGAAGTAGAACCTCCCTGCTCCTGTACTCAAATCCTTTTGCTATGAAAGCTAACATACCATTCGCTTTTTTCACTGCACTTTTTTCACTATTCCCTTTAATACCGTGGGCTCTCAGCCACCCTGGCAGCCACTTATCGACGGCCTTCTGAAAATCTAGGTAAACAACATCTACAGCCTCCCCTTTGTCTGTCCTGCTATTAACTTCTCCAGCTAGAGTCTTTTGCCCAGAATAAGGGAAATCAAGAACCAGAGGGCAGAGTTTGAAGGTGAAGGCGGAAGTTTAGGAACCCCAGGGGCAACTTTTTTTTTTAGAAAAGAATAGAGAGGAGGTAGTTATGGCAGGTACAATCAGAGCATTTGAGAGATATTTGGATGGGTGCAGAGATGGGACAGGTTTAGAGAGATATGGGCCTAGTGTAGCTGGGACATGTTAGGACCGCATGGTGAGACCACATCTGGAGTATTGTGTACAGTTTTGGTCTCCTAATTTGAGGAAGGGCATCCTCGATCTTGAGATTGAGGCAGTGCAGCGTAGGTTCATGAGATTGATCCCTGGGATGGCGGGACTGTCATATGAGGGAAGATCGAAAAGACTAGGCTTGTATTCACTGGAGTTTGGAAGGATGAGGGGGGGGTCTTATAGAAACATATAAAATTATAAAAGGACAGGACAAGCTAGATGCAGGAAAAATTTTCCCAATGTTGGTCGAGTCCAGAACCAGGGGCCACAGTCTGAGAATAAAGGGGAGGCCATTTAAGACTGAGGTGAGAAAAAACTTTTTCACCCAGAGAGTTGTGAATTTGTGGAATTCCCTGCCACAGAGGGCAGTGGAGGCCAAGTCACCAAATAACAGAAACATAGAAACATAGAAATTAGGTGCAGGAGTAGGCCATTCAGCCCTTCGAGCCTGCACCGCCATTCAATATGATCATGGCTGATCATCCAACTCAGTATCCCGTACCTGCCTTCTCTCCATACCCTCTGATCCCCTTAGCCACAAGGGCCACATCCAACTCACTCTTAAATATAGCAAAGAGTTAGATACAGAGAGTTAGATAGAGCTCTAGGGGCTAGTGGAATCAAGGGATATGGGGAGAAGGCAGGCACGGGTTATTGATTGGGGACGATCAGCCATAATCACAATGAATGGCCTCCTCCTGCACCTATTTTCTATGCTTCTATGTTGGCCGGTGGACAAGTTGGGCTTAAAGGCCCGTTTCCACACTGTATCACTCTATGACTAGAAGGAAGTGTCCCAGTACCTGTTTTTCCAATAAAATGTTCTTCTCTGTTTCTGCATGTGCCACCATAGTCCTCATGTAATCTAATTGTTTCTCCAGCAGTAAGCAGCGGCCTTCAACAGTCGTTAGCTGTACGGCAAGTTCTGAATGAAGAATGAAAACCAGGCTTAGAACCAGTTATCAACAGGTACAGTACAAGTAGGTGACGTGCGATGAGCGTTTGATGACACTGGGCCTGTACTTGCTGGAGTTTAGAAGGATTATGAGTGGGGGGGGGGGGGGTCTCATCAAAACCTATTGAATAGTGAAAGGCCTGGATAGAGTTTTGTGTTTGTTTTCTCGGTCTGCACAAAACTTGAGTGTCTTTAATTTACAACTGAAATCTTTAATGCTCTACTCAATGCTGGCAGCAAGACAACTCAAAGTGGCTGCACACACACACACGCTGTCTACAGACAGGAGAAACTATATACAAAACATCTCCCTTTGTCCTGTGCAGCAGCACCACCTGCTGCACGGGAGGAACAACGGGTCCTCCCACCCCACACAGTCCACCAAACATCACATAGAGTGGACGTGGGGAAGATGTTTCTACTAGTGGAAGAGTCTAGGACCAGAGGCCGTAGCTTTAGAATTAAAGGACATTACTTTAGAAAGGAGCTGAGGAATTTCTTTAGTCAGAGGATGGTGAATCTGTGGAATTTATTGTCACAGACGACTGTGGAGGCCAGGTCATTTTTAAGGCGGAGACTTGCAGATTAATTCATACGCTTTATGAAGTCTCCAGTTTTAGGTACATAACCAGAGACCTAGGTTCAATCCCGACTATGGGTGCTGTCTGAACAGAGTTTGTGAGTTCTCCTTGTGACCTTGGGCTCATCTTGGGGGGGGGGGGGGGGGGGGGGGGGAAAACGAGTCAGCATACAGGGACGAGATACAGCGACTGTTAGAGTGGTGTTTGGTAAATAACCCGACACTGAACACCACAAAGACAAAGGAGCTAATACTGGACTTCAGGAGGAAACGGGGACGCAGACCTGGTCCCGCTCTGCATTAATGGGGCGTGTGTGGAAAGGGTGCAGACTTTCAAATTCCTAGGCGTCCTCATATCGGAAGACCGCTCCTGGTCGGCCAATACCACTGCGAGCGTCAAGAGAGCACAACAGAGACTCCACTTCCTGAGAGTGCTCAGGAGGCGCAACACCTAGAGTCCACTGGCATATTGCATGTCAGTGTGGTACACAGGCTGCTCTGCTGCAGACAGGAAAGCGCTCCAGAGAGTGGTAAAAACAGCAGAGAGAATCACCGGCTGCCCACTGCCCTCTCTGGAGGACATTGCCACCTCACGCTACCTCAGCAGAGCCTCTAACATTATCAAAGACTCCAAACACACACACACACACACCCCGGTCACCACCTTTTTGAACTGTTGCCCTCTGGCAGGCATTACAGGTCAGCCAAAACACCCACCTCCAGACTCGGAGACAGTTTCTTCCCCAAAGCAATCTGTACACTCAATATGAAGACACACAGAGTATTATTCATGTCACACTCTTCCATGCTGCTACACACCTCACACTTAACTATTACAATGCGCAATACCGGTTATTCATTTATCCTGACACCTAGTTTTATAACACCGTTTTTAAATTGTGTCCTGTGTTTTAGTTTGTATATTATGCACCAATGGAGCGGCAATAATAACTGTGCTGCACGCAGTGCTTACAGCGACAAATAAAGGCCTTCGTTCACTTTTCTGGGTGCTCCGGTTTATCCCGCACTCCAAATGATAATTCCGGTATTTATATCCCGTGGCCCGTTCAGGGAAAACTTTAAATCATCCTTAATTTCACCATGGTGACTAGGCTTCTCTGTACGGACCTGAAAAGCTCTCCCAGTGGATCACGGAGAAACAAAGGAATGGGGGTGTGTGTATATGTGTGTGCGTATATATATATATATATATGTATCATATGGTTATACGGGTGGGGACAATCCTTCTACCCAATTACAATCACACGCAGCATAACACATCTTAGCCAATTACAAGAACATTAAACATCACACGTTTTCCTGGAAAAATGTCACAGCAAGGATAATGAAACTTAACTAAATGTCAAAATAAAGAAATGAAAACTTCTCAGAATACCTAAACCTTAGCCCTAAACGATCCCCAATTCTACATTTTCTCACAAAGACGTGCAGGTTTGTAGGCCAATTGGCGTCAATAAAAAAAATTGGGCAGGACTCAGTGGGCCAAAGGGCCTGTTTCCACCCTGTAGCTCTCTCTAAAGTTTAAAGCCTAAAGTCACCGTTAGATTTTCCAGTCTCCGTGTTGACATCTTTCCTTTCTTGCTCCACGGTATTTCTGAACCGATCAGCTTCGAATCCCAGACCTTGCAATTTCTGCTCAGCCTCTGCCCGCTCCACCTCTAAAGAACGAATCTTCTCCTGAAGATTTTTTAAAGCAGAGACTATAGCTGGAAAAAGGAAAAAAAAAAAAAATTACTTGTATTGCGAGAAGAACCAAGGCAACGACAGACATTATGGGCCTGTGCTACTTAGGCGATTTTTTTGGCGACTGTCATAGTGGTAGCAGGTCGACGAAAAACTGGCGACTGGACCCCCCCCCCCCCACGACAACCGGCGACCATTGGGAAGTCCACCTACCACCACACCCAAGACAACCCACGTCCACGCGCGACAAGCTACGACAATTCAGTCGCCAGTACCCGTCGCCGGTTGACGTAGGTAGTCGCCAATGGAATTCACCGAAGTCCACGCCGGCGACAACCTACGTCATGCTGGCGACAGCGCCGAGGTCAGACTACGATCATCGGCGTCAAACCCACGGTCGCCGACTGTCGTCGAACAGTTTCAAACATTTCAAAATCCAACGGGGAACAGAAAAAAAGGTACGACTCTTTAGGCGACTGAGGAGACCATACAGGCGAGACCATGGCGATGTGTGGAGTCATGCATTTTGGTAAAAGGAATAAAGGCAACCAAGTTATCAATTTCCCTCGAAAAGACAATAGGTGCAGGAGTAGGCCATTCGGCCCTTCAAGCCAGCACCGCCAATCAATGTGACCACAGCTGATCATCCCCATCAGTACCCCGTTCCTGCCTTCTCCCCATATCCCCTGACTCCGCTATCTTTAAGAGCCCTATCTAGCTCTTCCTTGAAAGTATCCAGAGAACCGGCCTCCACCGCCCTCCGAGGCAGAGAATTCCACAGACTCACCACTCTCTGTGAGAAAAGGAGTTTCCTCGTCTCCGTTCTAAATGGCTTACCCCTTATTCTTAAACTGTGGCCCCTGGTTCTGGACTCCCCCAACATCGGGAACATGTTTCCTGCCTCTAGTGTGTCCAAACCCTAACAATTTTATTCACAAATGTACCTTTGCTGTTGGCAGCAGGGCTCAATGCCTCCGCTTCGTCACGGTTTCTAGACCCACAGACAGGCACGTGACGAGACACTGGCCTTGGCTTAACGTTGACAGGACTCAGCGGTATGTTCTCCAAGCTTGAAAGAGCGTAGAGATTTCCAAGAGAGCTGCGCTTTGACGATGATTCCATAATCTACAGACGTGAAGAGACGAACGCAAGATAAAGGTAGACACAAAATGCTGGAGTATCTCAGTGGGACAGGCAGCATCTCTGGAGAGAAGGAATGGGTGGCGTTTCCAGTCGAGACCCTTCTCCAGACTGATGTCAGGGGAGGGGGAGATACATAGATAAGGAAGTGTAAGGTGTGAAAACAGGACAAAGGGGAATGGAGATCCAGGAAAATGCTAATTAGAGTTTTAAAGAAGAAACTGCAGATGCTGGAGAATCGAGGGTTACACAAAATGCTGGAGAAACTCAGCGGGTGCAGCAGCATCTAAGGAGCAAAGGAGATAGGCGACGTTTCAGGTCAAGACCCTTTTTCAGACTGATAGATAGATCAGATAGATGCTAAATAGATCATTGTTAGCTGGGAGAAGGTGACAACAAAGCAAACAGACATAAAATGTAAAATCAGACGACAGTCAGACTGGTCGGAGAACTGGGAAAGGGGAGGGGGAGAGAGAGGGAAAGCAAGGGGTACTTGAAGTTAGAGAACTCAATGTTCATACCGCTGGTGTGTAAGCTGCCCAAGCAAAATATGAGATGGTGTTCCTCCTTTTTGTACTGGGCCTCAGTCAGACAATGGAGGAGGCCCAGGACAGAAAAGTCAGTGTGGGAATGGGAGGGGGGGAGTTGAAGTGCTGAGCAACCGGGAGATCAGGTAGGTTTAGGCGGACTGAGCGGAGGTGTTCAGCGAAACAATCGCCGAGCCTGCGCTTGGTCTCGCCGATATACAGGAGTCCACACCTGGAACAATGGATACAGTAGGTGAGGTTGCAGGAGGTGCAAGTGAACCTCCGCCTCACCTGGGGAAAAAAAAACTGTCTACACTGTCTAACTAAACAATGACTGGATTTCCTCCATATTTAAAATGCACTCTGGTCAATAAGGGCGTACTTTGTTATAGAAAGACAGGAGAAGGAGGGGGGATGGGGGTGAGGTCGGGGGGGGGGTGCGTAGGGGGGGAGGTGGGGGTGTGAGGGGGTGGGGGGGGGGGGGGGAGGAGGGGGAGTGAGGGGGGTGGAGGAGGGGGGGATTGGGATCTTTATCTTGAAATGTGAACACTTGACCATATTGATGTGTCGTGTTTTTTTGACTGGAAAGCACGGGAACACTCTTCACTCGTTGCACGCGAAAATATAATTGAAACTGAAACGCGTTTCGGAAAGAACCGCGGGTGCTGCGGTTTAAATGGACGGTGGACACACGACATGCCGGAGCAGCTGAGCGGGACGGGCAGCAACCTCGGGAGGGAAGCAAACGGGCGACGTTTATGGGTCCTCGGGACCCCGTCTACAAAAACTAAAAATGATGGACAAACTTCAACCAGAGAAACTCACCCAGAGAAACGAAGCCGAGAGTTGGTGTTGGCGCTGCTGGCCTTCAAACAACACGGGCGTGGAGAAGGTGGAGCGTTTCTAAGCCCGGGCAGACGGTCGCTGGTGGGACAGCGTCGTGGCTTTGGTCGCCACGGACGCCGCCACTTCCTGGATTTTTGAATCTCCCTCCGCCCGCCCTGGCCCCGCCCCGCGGCCCCGCCATTGGCTGCAAGCCCCAACCTCTGCACCAATGAGGGGGGGGAAACTGACTCCGGCAATCGGTGATTGGGCGGGGAGACCCCAGCCTTCACTGCTGATTGGATCCGCTGCCAGACCTCTCCGCCAATCAATGGCTCTTAAGGCCGATGATTGGATGGGAGGCCAGACCGCTGATTGGATAAGAGGCCAGACCGCTGATTGGATGGGAAGCCAGGCCGCTGATTGGACGGGAAGCCAGGCCGCTGATTGGATGGGAAGCCAGACCACTGATTGGACGAGAGGCCAGACCGCTGATTGGACAGGAAGCCAGGCCGCTGATTGGACGGGAAGCCAGGCCGCTGATTGGATGGGAAGCCTGGTTACTGATTGGATGGGAAGCCAAGCCGCTGATTGGATGGAAGCCAGGCCGCTGATTGGATGGGAAGCCTGGTTACTGATTGGATGGGAAGCCAAGCCGCTGATTGGATGGGAAGCCAGCTCTTGCATGGGGGATTGGATAGGAGGCATCGCCTTTGCACCAATGAGGGACGGGAGACCCACTCCAGCATCAGTGATTGGTCGGGGGACTTTCGCGATAGGTCTAATCATCTGGATCTCATGCCTGATGGCGGGTCCAGATGTGCGTGGCGGGGCGCAGTCGCAGTCTGTCCTTTGCAATGCTCAGTGCTTTTTCCAGGCATCGGCTCTGGAACTGTTCTTGTACCGAGGGTAGGGAGGAGGGAAAAGGTCAAAGTGTGTGATCCACAGCGTCCTGGAGGACAAGCAAGCCTCCGGCATACACTCACCACACACGCAACACTTAAGGGGCTGTCCCACTTGACGATTTTCTTGGCGACTGTTGGCGTCATTGTCTGATGGCGTATGGACGCACGGTGTCTTTTTCAAGTGTCGCAACATTTTTTTTGCCGCCGCTGGATTTTGAAATGTTCAAAATCTTTTGGCGATCCTGATATGACGCCGGCAGTCACTGAAAAAATCGGCAAGTGGGACAGTCCCTTGAATTTCTTACCTGGAAAATACACCTACACAAACAAACTTTGTAATTGTAAGATGATAACAAATTCAAATTCCATTCATGTTTCATCATGTCATTTTGTCTTTGCTCCTTTGTCTCGTTTGCCTTGGAAAATAGTTGGCGTTGCAGCTGCGGCTCGCCTGCAGTCTGCCTGTCTTTTTGTTTTCTTCTTTGTCTCATTGTTAATGTGCAGAATGAGATAATGTCCAGGTTGGTAGCTTCTGGTTGACATGTCTACGGGCGCCTGGGTTAACTGGATGTGGTCCTCCATTGTTGTGTATTTGGGTGCTTGGAACAGACTTAAAAGAACACTCAGACACGGAAGTAAACTATCAAGCTTCTTTATTCCAGGACACCACCTTAGGTCTCCCCCAGCGCATGCGTACTTTCACAAGATATCACATTTATAATCACATCACATTATATCACATACCTAACACTCCTCCCCCTTTAACTTGGAGGCAGGTAACACAATTTCTATTACCTACACCGCATCCATCTTTAAATCAATAGTGGTATTCTTGATCTTGTGGAATGCCGTCTGTCTGATGAACTTGCGACGAGTAGTAGGTGGATGAAGTTTAAGGTCCTTTATCATGCTGGAGACTGAGCTCTGCCACTTGTAGTCAGTTGTTAGATATAAAGCACTGAGATACTCCAGCATTTTGTGTTTATCTTTATCTTGTTTGTCTTTCTAGGTCTGTAGATTATGGAATCACCGCGCTGTGGCGCATCTGTGGAGGTTGGTGAGAGATGTTGGGGACATGCTGAACTTCCTAAGCCTTCTAAGAAAGTAGAGGCATTGGTGTGGCTTCTTGGCCATTGCTGGATAGTGCAGGATAATGTCCAATAAAGTCTGATCAATCTATCCCAAGTTATTGAGGGAAGCAAGAGAGTTATAGAGTGATACAGCATGGAAACAGGCCCTTCAGCCCAACTTGCCAAAACGGGCCAACATATCCCAGCTACACGTCCCACCTGCCTGCGTTGGCTTATATCCCTCTAAACCTGTCCTATACATGTACCTGTCTAAATCTATACATAACTAAAACTTTGGTCTTGTTATCTTCCGGTTTGGCGGTCATTCTATTTGCGCGATAGCGATAGCGCTACGATTTTTCTCCAGCTTACTCACAGTTCTCCTGTGCTGCGATTGCACCAAGTTTCGTTCCGATCGGTGGAGGTATCGAGGTTCAAAAGTCTTTAAAACCGCGCGTGCGCAGATCGATTGCCCCGCCTGCCATTCAGCGCCGCGCGGATTGGTCCCTTCTACTGTCGCTCCGCGGGACGGTCCGCCTCTTCCTGCGCCATCGCCTCTTCGCTGGAGCTGAGGATGGCCTGCGGAGGTCTCCAACAGTTTTTGGAGGGACCAGGAGCGGCGGAACCCGGCGCGGAGTCAGAGATGTCGCCAAACGGAAAACAGAGACTGTTCGGTGAGTGGTGGAATAATTGCGTTGGGGAACGGGTTGCGTTGGGGGACTAGGCCTCCCGTGTGACTGGGACCCATCGGGTCCCACTTAGTCTCGTGTTTCTTAAATGTTGGGATAGTTGGGATAGTCTCAGCCTCAACTACCTCCTCTGGCAGCTTGTTCCATGCACCCACCACCCTCTGTGTGAAAAAGACACCCCTCAGATTCCTATTAAATATTTTCCCCTTCACCTTCCTCCGATCCACTGGTCCTCGATTCCCCTACTCTGGGCAAGAGACTCTGTGCATCTGCCCGATCTATTCCCCTCATGATTTTGTACACATCTATAAGATCACCCCTCATCCTCCTGCGCTCCAAGGAATAGAGACCCAGCCTACTCAACCTCTCCCTGTAGCTCACACCATCGAGTCCTGGCAAGATCCTCGTAAATCTTCGAGATTGAGAACATCTTTCCTATAATGCCCAGAACTGAACACAATACTCTAAATATGGCCTCACCAATGCCTTTCCAGCGGCAACCTGACCTCCCAAGGAGATTGTAGGAGTATTGACGAGGATATCTGTTTCTTCTCTAGCCAGCTATCCAGCAGCCTCTTGTCATGGAGTCCTGCAGCAGGAAAACAGGCCCTGTTTAGCAAATTCTCTGTGGGGGTGCCAAAGGAATACTTGCGATGGAAAAGCGTTTAGTAGCTGCTGAAACATTCAGTGATTTTTCTTTGGAGAAAAATAGGAATCGCCTCCTTTGCCAGCGATTGCGAAACCTTGGCTAAGTCGACCTCTGCCTTTATCTTGTTTTATTCTGCTGCAGCTCTCATTGCCGGCATGTTCTAGTTCCATGCTATTGGCTCTGCCTTTCAAACACAAAATGGCGATTTAACGCATGCACAGGAAAACATCGCAGGGGTGAGGTCACTTCCTGTGGGTCAAAGGGTGGACATTGAGGGGGTCGGGCCGGCGGTCAATGAGGGTGCTGGTGGGTGCAGGAGTAGGCCATTCGGCCCTTCGAGCCAGCACCGCCATTCAATGTGATCATGGCTGATCATCCTAGTGGAGGCCAGGTCGGTGTGGTTGTCGGGCAGCAGAAGCGCGTACTTTGCCTACGGTCCCGGTGAAGTCATGTATTCTTACTCTAAGAAGGGACTGCAGATGCTGGAAAAATGAAAGGTAGATAAAAATGCTGGACAAACTCAGCGGGTGAGGCAGCATCTATGGAGCGAAGGAAATAGGTGACGTTTCGGGTCGAGACCCTTCTTCATACTGATGTGTGGGCGGGGGGGCGGGAAGAAGCAAGGAAGAGGCGGAGACAGTGGGCTGTGGAAGAGCTGGGAAGGGGAGGGGAAGGAGGGAGAAAGCAGGGACTACCTGAAATTGGAGAGGTCAATGTTCATTCCGCTGGGGTGTAAACAAACCCAAGCAAATATGAGGTGCTGCTCCTCCAATTTGCGGTGGGACTCACTCTGGCCATGGAGGAGGCCCAGGACAGAAAGGTCGGATTCGGAATGGGAGGGGGAGTTGAAGTGCTGAGCCACCGGGAGATCAGGTTGGTTAATGCGGACCGAGCGGAGGTGTTGGGCGAAGCGATCGCCAAGCCTACGCTTGGTCTCACCGATGTAGAGCAGCTGACACCTGGAGCAGCGGATGCAATAGATGAGGTTGGAGGAGGTGCAGGTGAACGTCTACAATTGTTGCCCTGTTGTACTTATTACCAAATCATGACTCTTCTATCTTGAATTGAAAACTTTATTGTCACATGTGTCAAGTCGCAATGAAATTCTTTGCTTACATACCCATAGTCGCCCATAAAGGGTGCCCTCCCCCCTCCCCCCTCCACCCCCCACGCCAGGTCCCCCTTTGTTATCCCCCTCCATCATGGCGGTCCCCCCACGCCGGGTCCTCCATAATCCATTGTTCCTCCTCCAAACCCTATTCTCCTGCCTTCTCCCCACAACCCCTGACACCCGCACTAATCAAAAATCTGTCCATCTCTGCTTTAAAAATATCCATTGTCTTGGCCTCCACAGCCTTCCGTGGCAATGAATTCCACAGATTCACCACCCTCTGGCTAAAGGAAGGTGTAATGATGTTCTATGTTCTAAATCAGGGGTGCAAAGACGACGACCCGTTTCTTTCAACGCTGTTTTTATTCCAAACACGTTTTCTGATCTTACACGTCTGCACACGCGAGTGGCGCGGGAAAGCGAAACCGCGCGAAAAACTCCGACCGCTCCCGGGTCGCGTGCCCGCGGCTTCCAACCGCCGGGTTCGATACTGGCGCGCACCAGCAGGTGCCGCTACAATGCTATACGTAAATGCAATCTAAGTCAAACTCAAGTCCCAAAGATAGGACACAGGGAAGGAAGGGTACAGAGTGCAGAATATACGTGAAAGAAAGAACCGCAGATGCTGGTGAAATCAAAGGTAGACACAAAATGTTGGAGTAACTCAGTGGGCGAGGCAGCAACTCTGGAGAGAAGGAATGGGCGACGCTTTGGGTCTGAAGAAGGGACTCTGCCCGAAACGTCACCCATTCCTTCTCTCCAGAGATGCTGCCCGCCCCGCTGAGTTACTCCAGCATTTTGTGTCTACCTTTGAGTGCAGAATATAGTTCTCTGCAGGAAAGAAGCTGTTCCTGGGCCTGGCGGTACAGTCTTCAAAGCCAGCCTTTGCAAGCAGTTGAATATAGTTTGGCGAGACAGGCAGGTTGAGTAACACAAATCTTTATTTGTAAACGACAAACCAAAGGAACTATACGAACATATAGGAAACATATAATAGCTCATGTTATACGGGAGGAGCTCTGTTGACTGAGGAATAAAAGCCTGCGAAAACATTCTCACAGAGAGTGGTGAGTGTGGAATTCTCTGCCTCAGAGGGCGGTGGAGGCCGGTTCTCTGGATGGTTTCAAGAGAGAGCTAGATAGGGCTCTTAAAGATAGCGGAGTCATGGGGATATGGGGAGAAGGCAGGAACGGGGTACTGATTGGGGATGATCAGCCATGATCACATTAAATGGCGGTGCTGACTCATAGGGCCGAATGGCCTACTCATGCACCTATTGTCTATTGTCTATTGTCCATCGACGTCTCTACTCTTGAAGGCACGGAATCTGTTTTTTACTGAGTTGCTCCTGCACTTTGTGAACTTTTAGATAACAATCAGTCTCGGCATCATGTTGTTGTGGGACGAAGGTAGACACAAAATGAGGGACAGGCAGCATCTCTGGAAGGAAGGAACGGGTCGAGACCCTTCTTCAGAGGGGGACGAGGGGCCTGTTCGGCGTGTAGGGAGTGGATGTAAAAGTGGGATAGCATTGAACTAGCGTGAACGGGCTGAAGGGCCTGTTTCCATGCTGTTTCTCTAAACTAAACTATTGTAGCGGCACCTTGTGGTGGCTTGGGGGAATGCAAACCCTCGCTACTGGCTGGAGCCGTCACGTGAGCGCTGGTGTGTTTTCAATAGACAACAGGTGCAGGAGTAGGCCATTCGGCCCTTCGAGCCAGCACCGCCATTCAATGTGATCATGGCTGATCATCCCCAATCAGTACCCCGTTCCTGCCTTCTCCCCATATCCCCATGACTCCGCTATCTTTAAGAGCCCTATCTAGCTCTCTCTTGAAACCATCCAGAGAACCGGCCTCCACCGCCCTCTGAGGCAGAGAATTCCACAGACTCACCACTCTCTGTGAGAAAAAGTGTTTCCTCGTCTCCGTTCTAAATGGCTTACTCCTTATTCTTAAACTGTGGCCCCTGGTTCTGGACTCCCCCAACACTGGGAACATGTTTCCTGCCTCTAGCGTGTCCAAACCCTTAACAATCTTATACGTTTCAATGAGATCCCCTCGCATCCTTCTAAACTCCAGAGTGTACAAGCCCAGCCGCTCCATTCTCTCAGCATATGACAGTCCCGCCATCCCGGGAATTAACCTTGTAAACCTACGCTGCACTCCCTCAATAGCAAGAATGTCCTTCCTCAAATTAGGGGACCAAAACTGCACACAATACTCCAGGTGTGGTCTCACCAGGGCCCTGTACAACTGCAGAAGAAGAATGTCGAAACAAGGAACTGTAGAAGCTGGTTTACAAAACAAGACGCAAAGTGCCACAGTAACTCAGCAGATCAGGCTGCATCTCTGGGGGACATGGATTGGTAATATTTTGGGCTATTTCTGAATGAATATACGACTCCCAGGACTGTTGTAATGACTGTTACAATCCACTTGAGTGAGCTAGCCAGCAACTCTGCAGCTCTGGCTTGACTCAGATATGTGAGGTATATTGCAACAGCCCACAAATTGCGGTCATAAGCAATAATTTAAGTCTTAAAATTATTTTACTGTTAACCTGATTGTGCACAGCAATAGTTTGTAAGTTAAAGCTCATGACTTGTGAAGCCGGACACATTCACCGGACTTTAAGTATTAGAGATACAGAGCGAAAACAGGCCCTTCGGCCCACCGAGTCCGCACCGACCAGCGATCGCCCCCTACTCCAAAGACCCTACAGCGAGCAAGATAGTCCACTCGACGACAAAGACGTAGTGCGGTCATGGGCAGATTCATGGGGTAATCTCCGGCCCCATTTCCGTAACCGGCTTCCGTCTCCGCACCAAAGATCCCACAGGATACTAGTGCGGAGACAGAAGCCGGTTACGGAAACATCCTCGTAGAAATCAAAGTTTGCTCGGGAAAAATCATCTCCTCATTTTCAGAATTTTAATTTATTGACACAAACTGTTCCCCCACAACGCTGATTACACTGCGAGTCGGGTCGGGTCGGGTCGGGTTGGGTTACGGAAATGGATGAAAAAAAGGCCCACGTTCCGTTCCGTTGCGTACTACACGTCAGCCCATTGCATTTAGCAAGAGTGGTCTATCTTGCTCCGCTGTAGGATCTGTGCGCACTCTAAGACTATCCTGCACACACTAGGGACAATTTACAATCTTACCGAAGCCAATTGACCAACAAACCTGCGGATCTCTGGAGTGTGGGAGGAAACCGGAGCACCTGGAGAAAACCCACATGGTCACAGGGAGAGCGTACAAACTCTGAATCTAAGACAGCGCCTGTAGTCGGGATGGAACCTGGGTCTCTGGCGCAGTGAGGCAGTAACTCAACCACTGCACCAATGGGCCACCCATTCTACTTGGTCAGGTTTTTCTGAAACCCCTCCTATTGTAATTTTAAGGTCCTTTTTCTCCAACTTAGTTGGTTAATGCTTGTGAGCAGTTCCCAGCCCATGTGTGTTCCTCATGGTCAAAAAATAACGGTTGAGTATTCGTGGACTGGGGAAAGATTTGTTTTATTACCAGATAATGTAGTGTTTAGTGTAACATAGAAACATAGGTGCAGGAGGAGGCCATTCGGCCCTTCGAGCCAGCACCGCCATTCAATATGATCATGGCTGATCGTCCCCTATCAATAACCCGTGCCTGCCTTCTCCCCATATCCCTTGACTCCACTCGCCCCTAGAGCTCTATCTAACTCTCTCTTAAATCCATCCAGTGACTTGGCCTCCACTGCCCTCTGTGGCAGGGAATTCCACAAATTCACAACTCTCTGGGTGAAAACGGTTTTTCTCACCTCAGTCTTAAATGGCCTCCCATTATTCTAAGACTGTGGCCCCTGGTTCTGGACTCGCCCAACATTGGGAACATTTTTCCTGCATCTAGCTTGTCCAGTCCTTTTATAATTTTATATGTTTCTATAAGATTTCCCCTCATCCTTCTAAACTCCAGTGAATACAAGCCTAGTCTTTTCAATCTTTCCTCATATGACAGTCCCGCCATCCCAGGGATCAATCTCGTGAACCTACTCTGCGCCTAGATGTGTTTATAATTATCACATCTACTGAGGTACAGGGAAAAGCTTTCGTTTGCATGCTAGCTATCCAGTCAAAACAAAAACTGTACATGAGAAGTGTACAAAAAGTGTACATATACAAAAAGACTGTATCTGTACTCTACAGAGCACAGATACAGGGTACAGCATTTATTGCAGAAAATATAACATTGAAGTCAGATTAAAGATAGCTCAAAGGTCTCCACTGAGGGAGATGGGAGATCAAAGACAGACGCAAGGTCAGGCAGCATCTCTGGAGATAAAGGATGGATGACTTTTCGGGTTTGGGACCCTTCTTCAGATGGGAGGGCAGGAGCAGGGGTACTGATTGGGGATGATCAGCCATGATCACATTGAATTGGCGGTGCTGGCTCGAAGGGCCGAATGGCCTACTCCTGCACCTGTTGTCTACTGCCTATTGACCGCAAGAGAAACGAGCAAGAGAAATGGTAAGAGCTGACAGTTTGATCTATCTTATTTATAGCGGGTTTAAAATAACGTGCATGCAAATGAACTAATCTTTTTATTTGGCAAAGGCAGACACAAAATGCTGGAGTCACTCAGCGGGACAGGCAGCATCTCTGGAGAGAAGGAACGGGTGACGTTTTGGGTCGAGACCCTTCTTCAGACTGGTGTCAGGGGAGCAGGAGGTAAATAGATAAGGAAGTGTATGGATAAGGAAGTGTGAGGTGTGAAAACAGGACAAAGGGAATGGAGATCAAGGAAAATGTAGAGTAGATCGTTGTTAGCTGGGAGAAGGCGGGCAACAAAGCCAACAGAGATAAAATGAAGTCAGAGACAGTAAGGCTGGTGGGAGAACTGGGAAGGGGGAGGGGATGGAGAGAGAGGGAAAGCAAGGGCTATGTGAAGTTAGAGAAGTCAATGTTCATACATCTGGGGTGTGAGCTGCCCAAGCGAAATATGAGGTGCTGCTCCTCCAATTTGCGCTGGGCCTCCCTCTGACAATGGAGGAGGCCCAGGAAGTCACCCATCCCTTCTCTCCAGAGATGCTGCCTGTCCCGCTGAGTTACTCCAGCATTTTGTGTCTACCTTCGATTCTGCAATTCTTTCCTACACACCTTACCAGGAAGTGCAGATGCCGGAATCTCGAGCAAAGAACAAAGTGCTGGAGGACTCGGCGGGTCAGGCAGCGTCTGCGGCGGGAACAGACGGGCAGCGTTTCAGGTTGGGACCCTCTTTCAGTCTGATGGTGTGGGGGGCGGTGGGGAAAGCTGGAAAAAAGGGGTAGGGGTGGGGCAAAGACTCGCATGTGATGTGGGAACAGGTGGGGAGGGGGAGGGGGTGACTGGCAGATACGTTCATGACATAGGAGCAGAATTAGGCCATTCGGCCCATCAAGTCCACTCCCGCCATTCAATCATGGCTGATCTATCTCTCCCTCCTCACCCCATTCTCCTGCCTTCTCCCCGTGACCTCTGACACCCGCACTAATCAAAAATCTGTCAATCTCTGCCTTAAAAATATCCACTGACTTGGCCTCCACAGCCGTCTGTGGCAATGAATTCCCCTGATCTATCATCCTCTGACCAAATAAATTCCTTCGCATCTCCTTTCTGAAGAAGGGTTTTGGCCCGAAACGTTGCCTATTTCCTTCGCTCCATAGATGCTGCCACACCCGCTGAGTTTCTCCAGCACATTTGTCTACCTTTCTAAAGGTACGTCCTTTTATTCTGAGGCTGTGGCCTCTGGTCCTAGACTCTCCCACTAGTGGAAACATCCTCTCCACATACACTCTATCCGGGCCTTTCATTATTTGGTGTTTCAATGAGGTCCCCCCCCTCATTCTAAACTCCAGCGAGTGCAGGCCCAGTGCCGTCAAGCGCTCATGTTAACCCACTCATTCCTGGGATCATTCTCGTAAACCTCCACTGGACCCTCTCCAGAGCCCGCACATCCTTCCTCAGATACGGGGCCAAAACCGGCTCACAATATGGGTTGCTAACTTGACATTCCTCAAGAGGCAGAATCTGAGATTTTGGAGCCTTCCAGTCCTCCTCAAACAAACATTTGGCCGAATGTTTACTCCCACAATGAATCGGAATGGATTGGAAAGTTGGCAATTAAACGCCGAATACGTGGGTGGAGAAACGTCACATTTTGAAAATGGGAAAATAAAAAACTTGGCATTATTTTTAAATCAAAAGAGAACTGGATAAGCCAACGGATAAATCCACTAACGCCACTGAATTGTGATCAAATAAATAACTAGATATCGCAAACGTCATTTGTTTAAGAATAAGGGGTAAGCCATTTAGAACGGAGACGAGAAAACACTTTTTCTCACAGAGAGTGGTGAGTCTGTGGAATTCTCTGCCTCAGAGGGCGGTGGAGGCCGGTTCTCTGGATGCTTTCATGAGAGAGCTGGATTGGGCTCTTAAAGATTGCGGAGTCACGGGATATGGGGAGAAGGCAGGAACGGGGTACTGATTGGGGATGATCAGCCATGATCACATTGAATGGCGGTGCTGGCTCGATAACCCTCTCGCAGGGATGGTCAAAGCACCGGCAGCAGAACGGAGAACACTCTCAGCGGCTTTTAGATGGGCTCTTGAAGATCGCTATCTTCAAGAGCCCCATCCTGACTCCGCTCAGGCGATATGGGGAGAAGGCAGGAACGGGGTACTGATTGGGGATGATCAGCCATGATCACATTGAATGGCGGTGCTGGCTCGAAGGGCCGAATGGCCTACTCCTGTTGCTATTGTCTATAAAAACATTTGGCAACCCTGTCCCCAGGCATGCTTAGTTCAGAGATACAGCGCGGTAACAGGCCCTTCGGCCCACCGAGTCCCCGCCGACCAGCGATCCCTGCACACTAACACTATCCTACACACTAGGGACCGTTTTACATTTATACCAAGCCTGTACGTCTATGTGGTGTGAGAGGAAACCGGAGATCTCAGAGAAAACCCACGCAGGTCACGGGGAGAACGTACAAACTCCGTACAGACAGCGCCCCTGGTCAGGATCGAACCGGGGTCCCTGACGCTGTAAGGCAACAACTCTACCGCTCTGCTGCTCTATATTGTTCCTAGATATGTTGAGGTCTTGCACACACTACTGCCAGAATACTGGAAGGCATATTCACACTATTATTATGAATTCCCAATTGACTTGATGGGGTGGGGCAGGCAGGGAATAGGATTCAAGATTCAAGAGAGTTTATTGTCACATGTCCCAGATAGGACAATGACATTCTTGCATTACTTCAGCACAACAGAACATGGTAGGCATGACTACAGAACAGATCAGTGTGTCCATATACCATTATATAAATATATACACACATGAATAAATAAACTGATGAAGTGCAAATAAAAAGATAATCGTCTATTAATGTTCACAGTTTTGTTTGAGTTTAATAGCCTGATGGCTGTGGGGAAGTAGCTATTCCTGAACCTGGTCGTTGCAGTCTTCAGGCTCCTGTACCTTCTACCTGAAGGTAGCGGGGAGATGAGTGTGTGGCCAGGGTGGTGTGGGTCCTTGATGATGCTGCCAGCCTTTTTGAGGCAGCGACTGCGATAGATCCCCTCGATGGAAGGGAGGTCAGAGCCGACGATGGAATGGGCAGTGTTTACTACTTTTTGTAGACTTTTACGCTCCTGGGCACTCAAGTTGCCGAACCAAGCCACGATGCAACCGGTCAGCAAGCTCTCTACTGTGCGGCCGTAGAACCATCTGTTTTAAGAGAGATTCAAGAGACATTTACTGTCACATGCACCAATTGGTGCAGTGAAATTTGGGGTCACCATACAGCCATGCGAATAAAAAAAGAACACAACACACAACAGATAGTCTTTAACATAAACATCCCCAAAGTTTCCCACTGTGAGGGAAGGCACCAAAGTTCAGTCCTCCTCCTCTTTGATGTTCTTTGATGTTCACCCGTGGTCGGGGCCTCCCGAGCCCCCCCGCAGTCGCCGCTACGGGCGGCCCGATGTTCAGGCCCTCTCGCCGGGATGATGGAACTCCGACGTCGGAACAGAAGAACATCCTCAGCGGCTTGGACCTGCGAATCGGCCACCTCCTACCGGAGACCGCAATCTCCCGAAGTCCACAGGCTGAGATTCACGCTGGTGGCTCTCGGCAAAGGGATCCCAGGACTCCGCGATGTTGAAGTCAGCGCCGCCCGCGGCTGGGAGCTCCGCAAACCACAGCTCCCCAGTTGAAGCAGCAGGCCCAACACTCCGGGGCTTCAAACGGCGATCCAGGTAAGGCATCGCCCACCCCGCGATGAATCCAGCGCTGCGCCGCTGAAGCTCTGGTCGGCCTCCGGCAGGAATGGCCGCGCCAATCCAGTTGGTAGGCCGCGAGGGGGGGAGGCGAGGACGCGACTCGGAGGATAGTCGCATCCTCGCCAGGAAGTGACTGAGAAACGGTTTCCCCTTTACCCTCCCCACATGCCAATTCTAAAGAAACCTCCAAAAACATACTTTTTAAACAGCCTAACAATAAAAAAAGGTGGAAAAACAAACAAACTGTGGGCAGAGGCTGCCAACATGCGGCGCCCCTAGTTGAGGCAAATTATGTTGCGGTAAATTAAGAGGCCGGATCTTTGGACTGCTTTTGAACACGTGGGCGGCGCAGCGCCAGAGACCCGGGTACAATCCTGACCACGGGTGCTGTCTGTGCAGAGTTTGTACCTTCTCCCCGTGACCTGCGTGGGTTTTCTCCGGGTTGCTCCGGTTTCCTCCCGCACTCCCTCCAAAGACGTGCAGGTTAATTGTAGGTTAATTGGCTTTGGTAAAAATTGTCAATTGTCCCCCAGCTAATGTACATGGTGGCCCCTGTACATTAGCACCATCCTACATTGGCATCAAGGACCCACAGCATCCTGGCCACACACTCATCTCCCCGCTACCTTCAGGTAGAAGGTACAGGAGCCTGAAGACTGCAACGTCCAGGTTCAGGAATAGCTACTTCCCCACAGCCATCAGGCTATTAAACTCAACTCAAACAAAACTCTGAACATTAATAGCCCATTATCTGTTTATTTGCACTTCATCAGTTTATTTATTCATGTGTATATATATTTATATAATGGTATATGGACACACTGATCTGTTCTGTATTCATGCCTACTATATTCTCTTGTGCTGAAGCAAAGCAAGAATGTCATTGTCCTATCAGGGACACATGACAATAAACTCTCTTGAATCTTGAATCTTGAATCTTGATCGCTGGTCAGCGTGAACTCGGTGGGCTGAAGGGCCTATTTCCACGCTGTATCTCTAAAGTCTAAAACATTTAGCAGTGTGGCCTGCAAGACAAGATTGTTATCCATACTTTTTGCCAAATATTATTCCAATAATGTAGTAGACTTGATGGGTCAAATGGCCCAATTCTGCTCCTAGAAATTGGGAATATCATTCCAACTTCCCACCATTTACACTTCACGCTGCCTCAGAAGAACAGGCAACATAATCAAAGACAGACACAAGATGCTGGAGTAACTCAGCGGGACGGGCAGCATCTCTGGAGAGAAGGAATGGGCGACGTTTCGGGTCGAGACCCTTCTTCCGACCGAGAGTCGGGGGAGAGGGAAATGAACGATATGGAAGGGTAAAGTGTGAAAGACTTGCCCCAACCCCAGCCATTTCTCCTCCTCCCCGCTCCCGTCCGGCAGGAGATAGAGAAGTCTGAAATCGCGCCCCACCAGACTCAGAAACAGCTTCTTCCTCCCCTGTTACCAGGCTTCTGAACGGTCCTTCCATAAGCGAGGGTACTGTCTGATTCACCTCTACCCCATTGCGGACATTGGACTTTGCCTCTGGCACCGGGTGCCACCAGGTGGCGCCAAAATGGCTGCCTCGCCAACAGTCTGTCTCGTCCTTTTCTTTCTTTGTTGGTTTTTAGGATGTGTTAAATATATGTTTTAGTGTCCTTTAGTTTCTTTTTATGTGGCGGGTGGGGGGGAGTTGGGGGCGACTTTTTTTAAATCTCTTACCTCAACGGAGATGCGATTTTTTTACCGTATCGTATCTCCGTCCCCACTGCGGCCTGACATCGAGGAGCTGGCGGCCTCTTGCTGGAGATCGACTTTGGGATCTCCAACCGCGGGAGCCTGCGGACTTTAACAACGCTGGAGCTGGCCGTCCCTTGGTTAGGGACCGACTTCGGGAGCTGCAGGCCGCAGGAGCTTTGGCCGCCCCTTCGCGGGGGCTTCGATCTCCCCGACCGCGGATGGTTCGACTGCCCCGACCGTCACATCACAGTGAGGAGCGAGGGGAATCTGCTGTGGTGGATGTTTATGTTAACTTGCGTGCAGTTGTGTGTCTTGTTGCTTTTCTCTGTACGGTATGAATGTACGGTATGACTAACTCGGAAATGTATTTCTAATGTCTTTACATGCATAATATCCAAAAATGTTAAGGTTCCGGACTTTATGAATAATGGATTTGTAGTTTCACAGTAAGATGCTTTACGTAGTATTCTTATAGTTCTTTTCTGGAGTTTAATTATAGGGTCTATATTTATTTTATATACATTTCACCAAACTTCAACACAACATGACGATAGTAAACTAGACAAAACTACTTTAGTTTTTCAACTGATCTAAATGCTGCGTCTGAGGAGTGTGATGCAATTTGGCCGTGGTAATATTTTGTAAAAAGCCCGGTGCCAATGGAGTTGTTTTTCTTGCTTGTAAAATCGCTTCTTCCTAGAGTTCTTGTTTTGGCAGTGTAAACCTGGAATGCTGTGGCCGTGTCACTTGGCTGCTGTGCTAAAAAACACTTTGTAAATGAAGGGTAAATGAAGAGCACAGCAGAAAGGAGAGAAGCCTCCCCACCCCCCCCCCCCCCCCCCCTCCTCCACCCCCGGTAGTGAACAGAATGTTCTCTAATATTGTTTATGACTCACCAAATGAAGCAATGCCCACATTGGCTTAAGCTGCAGGAAGGCCGAGCTCTCCAACTGTTCTCAACTGAACCAAATTCTCAACAAGCGGACAAATTTGCATATTAATTGCCTCATTATACAACGTGGAACAATTAGGGTCCGGTATGTAGGAGCCATTTATGCTTCAGTTAGTTATTGGTAGTATATGATAGTATTTTAGACAATAGGCAATAGAGTGCAGGTGTAGGCCATTCGGCCCTTCGAGCCAGCACCGCCATTCAATGTGATCATGGCTGATCATCCACAATCAGTACCCCGTTCCTGCCTTCTCCCCATATCCCCTGACTCCGCTATCTTTAGGAGCATTATCTAGCTCTCTCTGGAAAGTATCCAGAGAACCGGCCTCCACCGCCCTCTGAGGCAGAGAATCCCACAGACACCACTCTCTGTGTGAAAAAGTGTTTCCTCGTCTCCGTTCTAAATGGCTTACCCCTTATTCTTAAACTGTGGCCCCTGGTCCTGGACTCCCCCAACATCGGGAACAATCTTCCTGCATCTAGCCTGTCCAACCCCTTAAGAATTTGTAAGTCTCTATAAGATCCCCGGTCAATCTTCTAAATTCCAGCGAGTACAAGCCGAGTCTATCCAGTCTTTCTTCATATGGAAGTCGTGCCATCCCAGGAATCAGTCTGGTGAACCTTCTCTGTACTCCCTCTATGGCAAGAATGTCTTTCCTTAGATTAGGAGACAAAAATTGTACGCAATACTCCAGGTGTGGCCTCACCAAGACCCTGTACAACTGCAGTAGAACCTCCCTGCTGTTATACTCAAATCCTTTTGCTATGAATGCCAACATACCATTCGCT
Organism: Okamejei kenojei; assembly: GCA_035221665.1. Taxonomy (NCBI): domain Eukaryota; kingdom Metazoa; phylum Chordata; class Chondrichthyes; order Rajiformes; family Rajidae; genus Okamejei; species Okamejei kenojei. The sequence continues at coordinate 6,328,827 of CM069135.1, forward strand.
TTCTTCACTGCCTGCTGCACCTGCATGCCTACTTTCAATGACTGGTGTACCATGACACCCAGGTCTCGTTGCATCTCCCCTTTTCCTAATCGGCCACCATTCAGATAATAATCTACCCTCCTGTTTTTGCCACCAAAGTGGATAACCTCACATTTATCCACATTATACTGCATCTGCCATGCATTTGCCCACTCACCCAACCTATCCAAGTCACGTTGCATCCTCCTCACAGCTAACACTGCCCCACAGCTTCATGTCATCTGCAAACTTGGAGATGTTGCATTCAATTCCCTCGTCCAGGTCATCACTATATATTGTAAATAGCTGGGGTCCCAGCACTGAGCCTTGCGGTACCCCACTAGTCACTGCCTGCCATTCTGAAAATGACCCGTTTACTCCTACTCTTTGCTTCCTGTCTGCCAGCCAGTTCTCTATCCACATCAATACCGTGTGCTTTAAGTTTGTATGCTAATCTCTTATGTGGGACTTTGTCGAAAGCCTTCTGAAAGTCCAGATATAACACATCCACAGGTTCTCCCTTATCCACTCTACTAGTTACATCCTCAAAATATTCTATAAGATTCGTCAGACATGATTTACCTTTCATAAATCCATGCTGACTTTGTCCAATGATTTCACCGCTTTCCAAATGTGCTGCTATCCCATCTTTAATAACTAACTCTAGCAGTTTCCCCACTACCGATGTTAGACTAATTGGTCTGTAATTCCCCGTTTTCTCTCTCCCTCCCTTTTTAAAAAGTGGGGTTACATTAGCTACCCACCAATCCTCAGGAACTACTCCAGAATCAAAACAGTTTTGAAAAATTATCACTAATGCATCCACTATTTCTGGGGCTACTTCCTTAAGTACTCTGGGATGCAGCCTATCTGGCCCTGGGGATTTATCGGCCTTTAATCCATTCAGTTACCCAACACCACTTCCCGGCTAACCTGGATTTCACTCAGTTCCTCCATCTCATTTGACCCCCGGTCCCCTGCTATTTCCGGCAGATTATTTATGTCTTAGATGTGGCCCTTGTGGCTAAGGGGATCAGAGGGTATGGAGAGAAGGCAGGTACGGGATACTGAGTTGGATGATCAGCCATGATCATATTGAATGGCGGTGCAGGCTCGAAAGGCTGAATGGCCTACTCCTGCACCTAATTTCTATGTTTCTATGTGTCTATGTCTTCCTTTGTGAAGAAACTGTCCAAAGTAGTTATTCAATTGGTCTGCCATGTCCTTGTTCCCCATGATCAACTCACCTGATTCTGGCTGCAAGGGACCTACAAAGGTTTAACTAACCTTTTTCTCTTCACATATCGATAAAAACTTTGTTGTTTACTATTATTATTGTATGCTTCATGTTTGACACAGGCATTGCCTGTCTAAGGGCCTGTTCCTGTGCTGGAATAACCCATTGGGAGGGGGTGGGGGGGGGGGTGGAGGAGTGGCACGCGGCAGCTTGAGAGCCCATTGTGATTGGACGTCTGTGAGTGGCATTGTGACATCATCATTGGAAGCTGCTGGAAAAAGGCTGTCTGTGAGAAGCAGTTATTTTAACTTAATCATGAAGTTAATCCCCACTAGTCACTGCCTGCCATTCTGAAAAGGACCCGATTACTCCTACTTCACCCTTCGGCCCAACTTGCCCACACCGGCCACGAGAGGGGATCTCATTGAAACATGTAAGATTGTTAAGGGTTTGGACACGCTAGAGGTAGGAAACATGTTCCCGATGTTGGGGGAGTCCGGAACCAGGGGCCACAGTTTAAGAATAAGGAGTAAGCCATTTAGAACGGAGACGAGGAAACACCTTTTCCTCACAGAGAGTGGTGAGTCTGTGGAATTCTCTGCCTCAGAGGGCGGTGGAGGCCATTCTCTGGATGCTTTCAAGAGAGAGCTAGATAGGGCTCTTAAACATAGCGCCGTCAGGGGATATGGGGAGAAGGCAGGAACGGGGTACTGATTGGGGATGATCAGCCATGATCACATTGAATGGCGGTGCTGGCTCGAAGGGCCAAATGGCCTAGTCCTGCACCTGTTGTCTGTTGTCTAAGATTCGTTTATTACTATCAGTGAGTGCGTAAGCTATATCACTTCCACAACTCCGAGTAGTAATGGCAATTATAAGTTGGACATTGGAAAGTTAAGAAGTTTCCGTTACACTTGCTTTTTGAACTCTAAGAAGTCTAAAAAATTCAGAGGACATAGGGAGCCTGCGCCTGCTGTGAGTCAAAAAAACGCAACGCCCCACAGTTCCAGCCCCTTCCCCTCTAGTCCCCCTCGCAGGCTCCTGCCCCCTCCCCGTGATACCCCCATCTCCCCCATGGCTCTTCCCCCGTCTGTTCTCCGAGCTCTCCCCCCCCCGCCCACACGCCGGCGCAACTGTAGCTGCTGGTGCTTCCGGGCTGACCCGAGGTCTGGCTCTGAGGGCGCCGATGGCTGATGCTCCTCCGGGGCGCGCAAGAAGGGAGAGGAGCAGCAACCTCAAGATCCTGGGGAGGGAGAGTGGGGGAGGAGAGGGGATAGAGGAGGGGAGAGGAGTTATGGAGGGAGGAACTGAGGGTAGGGGAAAGGAGATGTGAGGGAGAGATTGGGGGAAGGGTAGGAGGAGAGGGAAAAGAAGAGGGGGGAGGTGAGGAGGGGAGGAGTGGGGGAGGAGGGGGAGTAGAGGAGAGGAGCGGTGGAGGGGAGGAGTGGGGAATAGAGGGAGAAGAGGGCAGTGGGGGAGGTGAGGAGGGATAGTGGGGGGATAGGGGGAGGTGGGGGATAGAATGATAGGAGGGGGATAAGGAAGGGAGAGGAGTTATGGAGGGAGGGACGGAGTGACTGAGGGTAGGGGGAAGGAGAGGGAGAGAGTGGTGAGGGGGCGATTGGGGGAAGGGAGGAGGGGAGGGGAAAGAAGAGGGAGGATGAAGAGGAGGGGGAGAGAGTTCTGGGCATGAGGGGAAATTGGGTGCGCCTGTGCAGTTGGGGGCTATGGGTGAGTGGTGGAATCTTGCGTTGGGGGACCAAGAATCCTGTGTGACAGGGACCCAACAGGTGCCACTGAGTCTAGTTATTAACATATCCCGGCTGAGATCCATTACACTGATTCCCATTGTCATTTCTTCACAGCAGAGAACTTTTTCATCGAGTGTCCTAAATAATTTAACTGGTTCAGACATTGGTGACGACTTCCTCCCTAACTGGGGCAAGTGTTTTCAATGCGTCACTAATTAGAGTATTTTTCTTGCATGTCACGTCTTGCCCTGTTTTATTTTCATCCGTTCACTTGAATTTCATCTCCATATCATTCTCTACAATCTTGTTTGGCAAGTTCATCACCATTTAGGAACAATAAACTTCCATGTGTCCTAACTTAGCCTCGGGCACAGTGGCGCAGCTGGTGGAATCACTGCCTCACCTGAGCTCAGGTGCTGTCAGTGTGGAGTTTGCACGTTCTCCCTGTGTCCATTTTCTCCGGGTGCTCTGGTTTCCTCCCACACTCCAAAGACGTGCGGGTTTGTAGGTTAATTGGCCTCTGTAAATTGCCCCTAGTGTGTAGACAATAGACAATAGACAATAGACGATAGGTGCAGGAGTAGGCCATTCGGCCCTTCTCCCCATATCCCCTGACTCCGCTAAATTCAAGATCCATAGGGAATGGATGTGAAAGTGGGATAACATAGAACTGGTGTGAACGGGCGATCACTGGTCGGTGTGGACCGACGGGCCTGTTTCCAAGTGCAGGAAGGAACTGCAGATGCTGGAAGATAGACACAAAATGATGGAGTAACTCAGCGAGACAGGCGGCATCTCTGGGGGGGGAAGAAAAGGTGATGTTTTGGATCGAGACCCTTCATCAGACTGCTACGCCTTTTCTCCACAGATGATCACTTGAATTTCATCCTCCTTTGTTCTTGGGCATCCGGGCAATCCAGGTGACCCGTGATGCAACTGGCCAACATGCTCTCCACAGTACCCCTGTATCAATGTCCATGTAATTTGAGCATAGGAGCTGTACGCATATAATTATGTAAATGAGGTCAGTGACTTTTGACCTGGAAATAAATCATCCTTGCTTTTGATCCCAACACGAGCGTGTGTGGAGCCATCTTTTTCTGTCTAATATGTGCTAGTTTTATTTATATCGTAAGCAGACACATATTTGACACCACGCCATATCTCGGTACACCTCTGATGAAGTAGAGGCGTTGATGAGCTGTCTCTTAGACAATAGACAATGGACAATAGGTGCAGGAGGAGGCCATTCGGCCCTTCGAGTCAGCACCGCCATTCAATGTGATCACGGCTGATCACCCCCAATCAGTACCCCGTTCCTGCCTTCTCCCTTGATTGCATCAAGTTCAAGTTCCAGTTTATTGTCACACGCACCAACTAAGGTACAGTGATATTTGAGTGACCGTATAGCCATACTGCGTGAAAAGCAGCAAGACACTCAATGCGCTGGGCTCAGGACAGATCGTCAGTGATCAGTGCCGCCAGGACCATGAAGCTGTTGCCTCGCTCTCCGCGGCCGTCCCATGGATGAAGACAGACTCATCCTTGCCTTCCCTGCTTTCCCCTTCCTGAAGATCTCGACAACGTTAAGAGCAAGCTTGTTGTTCTGGCGCCATTCAATCAGATGCTCAATCTCTCTGACTCATTATTTATTACCTGTTTAACGACAAACCACAGTGGCATCACCGCAGAATTTAAAGATTATTTTGTAACTGTGTCCGGCTACACAGCCGAGAGTCAAGTCAAGAGTGTTTTATCGTCGTATGTTCCCAAAACTAAACTATTTTTATTAATATTTAATTGCGACTTTGCACATGACCCTCCCAACGCCTGCGACAACCAGCGATGGCGATTGTGCCTCAGGATGCAGCTACAGATAACATTATTACATGCAGCAGTGAAGCAGCTCACAGATATGTAAACATAGTACTCTGTAAACCCTATAATAAACAAAAATGTCCGGTACATATGCGCGTGGGTGCATAAGGCCAAAAAGGAAGAAAGAATCTAGGAGCTAGGAGGCAATCGTGGCCGACAAGAGCAGTTAGGGATAGAATCGTAGAATAATAGAAAATAGGTGCAGGAGTAGTAGAATAAAACTAAACAAAAAGATGTATAACACAGCAAAGAGTAGCCGGAAGCCAGAGGATTGGGAAGCTTTCATAGGACAACAGAAGGAAACAAAACGGGCAATACGGGCTGAAAACACAGAAAATAGATGCAGGAGGAGGCCATTTGGCCCTTCAAGCCTGCACCGCCATTCAATATGATCATGGCTGATCATCCAACTCAGTATCCTGTACCTGCCTTCTCTCCATACCCCCTGATCCCTTTAGCCACAAGGGCCACATCTAACTCCCTCTTAAATATAGCCAATGAACTGGCCTCAACTACCTTCTGTGGCAGAGAATTCCAGAGACTCACCACTCTCTGTGCGAAAAATGTTTTCCTCATCTCGGTCCTAAAGGAATTCCCCCTTATCCTTAGACTGTGACCCCTTGTTCTGGACTTCCCCAACATCGGGAACAATCTTCCTGCATCTAGTCTGTCCAACCCCTTAAGAATTTTGTAAGTTTCTATAAGATGAAGTACGAAGGGAAGCTGGCCAGGAATATAAAGAAGGACAGTAAAGAATATAAAGAAGGACTGATGTACTGGAGGACAGAGGATCTAAGGGGGTAGAGGAACTGAAAGACATTTTCATTAGGCGAGAAATAGTATTGGGTAGGCTAATGGGACTGAAGGATAAATCCCCTGGGCCTGATGGTCTGCATCTCAGGGTCCTCAGGGAGGTGGCTCTAGAAATAGTGGATGCACTGGTGATCATTTTCCAATGTTCAATAGATTCAGGATCAGTTCTTGTGGATTGGAGGATAGCTAACGTTATCCCACTTTTCAAGTAAGGAGCGAGAGAGAAAACGGGGAATTACAGACCAGTTAGCCTGACTTCGGTGGTGGGAAAGATGCTGGAGTCAATTATTAAAGAGGTCATGGTACACCAGTCATTGAAAGTAGGCATGCAGGTGCAGCAGGCTGTGAAGAAAGCAAATGGTATGTTGGCATTCATAGCAAAAGGATTTGAGTACAAGAGCAGGGAGGTTCTACTGCAGTTGTACAGGGTCTTGGTGAGGCCACACCTGGAGTATTGCGTACAGTTTTGGTCTCCTAATCTGAGGAAAGACATTCTTGCCATAGAGGGAGTACAGAGAAGGTTCACCAGACTGATTCCTGGGATGGCACGACTTCCATATGAAGAAAGACTGGATAGACTCGGCTTGTACTCGCTGGAATTTAGAAGATCGAGGGGTGATCTCATAGAGACTTACAAAGTTCTTAAGGGGTTGGACAGGCTAGATGCAGGAAGATTGTTCCCGATGTTGGGGTAGTCCAGGACAAGGGGTCACAGTTTAAGGATAAGGGGGAAGTCTTTTAGGACCGAGATGAGAAAATCGTTTTTCACACAGAGAGTGGTGAATCTGTGGAATTCTCTGCCACAGAAGGTAGTTGAGGCCAGTTCGTTGGCCATATTTAAGAGGGAGTTGGATTTGGCCCTTGTGGCTGAAGGGATCAGGGGGTATGGAGAGAAGGCAGGTACAGGATACTGAGTTGGATGATCAGCCATGATCATATAGAATGGCGGTGCAGGCCCGAATGGCCTGCTCCTGCACCTAATTTCTATGTTTCTAAGTTTCTATGTAATAAAGGGGCATTTGGATAGCAGTAAAAGGATTAGTCCAAGTTAACATGGATTTATGAAAGGGAAGTCATGCTTGACTAATCTTCTGAAATTTTTTGAGGATGTGACAAGTAAAATGGATGAAGGGGTGCCAGTGGATGTGGTGTATCTAGACTTTCAGAAAGCCTTTGATAAGGTCCCGCACGGGAAACTGGTGACTAAAATGAGAGCACATGGTATTGGAGGTAGGGTGTTGACATGGTAGAAAACTGGTTGTCAGACTGGAAGCAAAGAGTAGGAGTGAACGGGTCCTTTTCAGAATGGCAGACAGTGGTGAGTGGAGTGCCGCAAGGCTTGGTGTTGGGGCCGCAACTGTTTACCATATATATTAATGATTTGGAAGAGGGAATTAGGAGCAACACTAGCAGGTTTGTGGATGACACAAAGCTGGGTGGCAGTGTGAACTGTGAAGAGGATGTTAGGAGGTTGCAGGGTGACCTGGACAGGTTGAGTGAGTGGGCAGATGCGTGGCAGATGCAGTATAATATAGATAAATGTGAGGTTATCCACTTTGGCGGCAAAAACAAGGGGGCAGATTATTATCTCAATGGGGTTAGGTTAGGTAAGGGGGAGGTACAGAGAGACCTGGGTGCCCTTGTACACCAGTCACTGAGAGTTGGCGTGCAGGTACAGCAGGCAGTGAAGAAAGTTAATGGAATGTTGGCCTTTATAACAAGAGGATTTCAGTACAGGAGTAAAGAGGTTCTTCTGCAGTTGTATAGGGCTCTGGTGAGACCACATCTGGAGTATTGTGTACAGCTTTGGTCTCCTAATTCAAGGAAGGACATCCTTGTGATTGAGGCAGTACAGTGTAGGTTCACGAGATTGATCCCTGGGATGGCGGGACTGTCATATGAGGAAAGATTGAAAAGACTAGGCTCGTATTCACTGGAGTTTAGAAGGATGAGGGGGAATCTTATAGAAACATATAAAATTATAAAAGGACTGGACAACCCAATGTGGGGCAAGTCCAGAACCAGGGGCCATAGTCTTAGAATAAAGGGGAGGTCATTTAAGACTGAGGTGAGAAAAAAACATTTTCACCCAGAGTGTTGTGAAATTATGGAATTCCCTGCCACAGAGGGCAGTGGAGGCCAAGTCACTGGATGGATTTAAGAGAGAGTTAGATAGAGCTCTAGGGGCTAGTGGAGTCAAGCGATATGGGGAGAAGGCAGGCACGGGTTATTGATAGGGGACGATCAGCCATTATCACAATGAATGGCGGTGCTGGCTCGAAGGGCCCAATGGTGGCCTCCTCCTGCACCTATTTTCTATGTTTCTATGTATCTGATGATGCTGGCTGCCTTTTTGAGGCAGTGACTGCTGTAGTTCCCTTCGATGATGGGAGGTCAGTTCCCGTGATGGACCGGGCAGTATCCACCATTGTTGTAACCTACTTCAGTTCAAGTTGCTGAACCAGGCCGTGATACAACATTTCTTGAAATGAGGGATAACATTAGCTACCCTCCAATCCACAGGAACTGATCCTGAATCTATAGAAAATTGGAAAATAATCACCAATGCATCCACGATTTCTGGAGCCGCCTCCTTGAGTACCCTGGGATGCAGACCATCAGGCCCTGGGGATTTATCAGCCTTCAGTTCCATCAGTCTACCCAATACTATTTCTTGCCGAATGCAATTTTTTTTCCAGTTCCTCTGTCTTCCTAGATCCTCTGTCATCCAGTACATCTGGGAGATTGTTTGTGACTTCCTTAGTGAAGACAGATCCGAAGTACCTGTTCAACTCTCCTGCCATTTCCTTGGTCCCCTTAATAATGTCACCTGTTTCTGCTTCAAGGGACCCACATTTGTCTTTACTAATCTTTTTCTCTTAACATCCCTAGAGAAGTTTTTACTGTCCTTTATATTCTTGGCCAGCTTACCCTCGTACTTCACCTTTTCACCCCATATTGCCCTTTTTGTTTCCTTCTGTTGTCCTATGAAAGTTTCCCAATCCTCTGGCTTCCGGCTACTCTTTGCTATGTTATACATCTTTACTTTTAGTTTTATTTCATCCCTAACATCCCTTGTCAGCCACGGTTGCCTCTTACTCCACTTAGAATATGTATTCCTCTTTGGAATGAAATGATCCTGTGTCTTCTGGATTATGCCCAGAAATTCCTGCCATTGCTGTTCTACCGTAATTCCTGCTAGTGTCCCTTTCCAGTCTACTTTGGCCAGCTCCCCTCTCATGCCTTCATAGTCCCCTTTGTTCAACTGCAACACTGACACTTCTGATTCAACCTTCTCCCTCTCAGATTGCAGATTAAAACTTATCATATTATGGTCACTACCTCCTAGCGGTTCATTTACCTTGAGTTCCCTTATTAAATCTGGTTCATTAGACAACACTAAATCCAGAATCCAGGGGTATGGGGAGAAGGCAGGAATGGGGTACTGAATATGGATGATCAGCCATGATCACATTGAATGGCGGTGCTGGCTTGAAGGGCCAAATGACCTACTCCTGCACCTATTGTCTATTGCCTATGGTCAATTATCACCAAATTCCCAGCAGTTGCCAGATCTTGCACTAAACGCTATTTTACTTCGGAGTCACGTGAGTGACTACGTGAAGAAGCCCCGCCTGGTGCTTGATCGGCATTACGTCGACGCTGACGGCAGAGCAATGGGCTGCAGAGGCAGCTCCTCTACAGTGGTAGGTACGGGCCCGCAGGTAAGTACAGTTGAATTACTTACAGGGCATATCCAAACTACGTGGCTGGTGTATAGAGCCACCAGGAGTTAAAAAGAAACGGAATTTAAAAGCAAAAAATAAAATAAAAGTTAAAATGAAAAGAAAATACTCCGGGTGGAAAAAACAGAGTTTAAAAAGCGTCCCGGGGGAAAACTCAGTGACCGGGATGGCAGATTAGTGCGGAGCCGGTTCCGATACCGGTGGCCGTTAAAATTACCGTTAGGGAGACTTTAGTTGCTCCACAAACGTTTGGCTATGAGGAAAAATGGAGTTTAAAAGTTAAAAAGAAAAGAAAATACTCTGGGGGGGAAAAAACGGAGTTTAAAAGTTAAAAAGGAAAATAAATACTCCGGATGAAAAAACGGAGTTTAAAAGTTAAAAAGAAAAGAAAAAACTCCGGGTGGAAAAACTCCAGTGGGGAGGAAAAAATTAAAAAAAGTCAGAGGCCATGTTTTAAAAATTCTAATAAAAAGGCCTCCAGACAAAAAAGCTTTATGGCTTAAAATAAAATGGAGAAAGACTCCAAAAATAAAAAAATCAACCAAAGGGTTTAAAAAGGACCAGAATATTCCCAAAAATAGACCCTGAGGGGTTTCCATATATTAATATATATGGTGGAATTTATCAATGTGGGAATATCCACCTCGGATTGTTTTGGAGGTAGTCTCCTTGAGGAAAAACTCAGGAGTAACCAGGGCAGTAAAAGAATATGGAAAAACTGACCCTAAAGGTGCATTGATAGTGGTGGCTGGTCATAAAGTACCCACCACAGCACAAATATATATATACAGGTGTACTAGGTACGATACCTGAATGAAGGAGTGAGGCCATGGAAAGTAACCATGGAAACCAAAATTAATTGGTCTCTCACCAAAGCTGTTATGGTTGAAACAGCAGAGATATTGATAAAACTTTTATGTTTTATTAAGGTATCAACGGTGAATCCGATTATGGTACCCATGTCTCAATTATATGGAGACATAAGGAAATACGATTTCAAAGTATTTCAAGCTGGTGCGTGGCATCACTACTTATGTAAACCAAAGAAAACATTGTGCCATTAGTTTGTGGAGCTCAATGGGATATATATATATATATATATATATATATATATATATATATATATATATATATATGTAATTGTTATTGGGACCAATTTTGCACTTTAGATTTGCAGGTCAAAACAGACCAAGTTATGTTAAACTCCTGATTATTATGGAGTAAACCTGCCTCAGGATAAATCAAAGACATTGATTACAAAGGAAAGACTATTGGTCATTAAACTTTGGCAAAATTATGATCCAATGTAAAGATTTGATAATGGATCAAAACAAAGGCAGGAGTATGATAAATACATATTTATCCAACACAGCCTTATGTGAACCCATATGATTGGGAAGAGAAGGCTTCATGTACATTTGAAGAGGGTGCAAAAACTTGTTACAGAAGAAGTTGATGAAATCTCCAATTGTGGGAGATTACAGGTGTGTTATGATCAATGATATGGCATAAACAAAGGATTGATTTATTTTAATGTGGTAAAAAGGATCTACAAAAAAAATGTAGAAGGAATTGGTTCACCTGTATAGGAAAACCTAAAAATTGATTTTAGGTTTGCACCCAAAATATCTCCAATAAAGAAGAGGTGTGTAAATTTGTATCATAAATTTCCCCAGGGAAAAGGAAGATGTGATAGTAAAGCCATACAAGACATCATTTTAAATACACTTTTACAGTGTAAAAGCATTTTATAAAAATGGACATCTTCAACATTGAAAAACAGTTGTTATTAACAAATTGTTAATCATTACTATAAGACTCGAAGGATTGGTATTTAGTACCAATTTATTATCATATTTACAGGTGCTTGAAATTAATTAGAATGGGTCAGCTGTGCAAGTTAAGACATTGTCTAATGGATTAAACTCAGTTCTAGGCTGTTCACTTAATTATTGGAACAACAATTGCACTGATAAGATCAGCACTTGCACTAATGAGGACATGGTCATGGTTTATCTTGATCACATTTTAAATTGGAAGGTTGATCGGGAATCAGCTGCAAATTAGTGCAGCAATTACAAGCCTGTTGAGAGGCAAGGGTCCTGACCCATCCAATAAAAACTATGTTTTAGGCATTCATAAACATTCCTAAATTACTATTCTGGGTTTAGGAGTAATTCAGCACCATATGAGGGGGAAAAATGTTTTCCGGGATACAAATATGTCTCTTTGTTTTTTTGACAAACTTTGTCCCTCCGTCAGAGAAGGAGCTTAGGTAAAAGAGTAAAAAAAGCTCCAAAAAAGGGAAAACACAAGCATTATAAGAGAATGCAGGCCTTTTGACAGGCCTATGCAATTACCAACGTATACGTTATCAGAATTAAAGTGGTGGATAGAAAAGGTTCCACAAGCTGCTTTAAATATATAAGCTTAGCAGCCGTTGCAAGCTGAAGCAAGTATTATCGGATGATGGATAGCTTCTGTGATTATTTGGGCTAAGATAAATATAATATCTATTCTTATCGTTAATATTTGATACGTTCCTTGTTTAGGGGACTACGGACAATAACACCAGGGAATTGCAAATGGATTGTCCTAAGAAATTTTTTTTCCGAACATTTGTATTAATTATTGGAGTATCTGGAGCTTTTTATGGATTAAATGCCTATTGTTCTACTATGAAGGTGTGCATGTCAAATCAGGTGAATAATACCATGGCTGCGGCATATATCAATCACATGAGTCAAGTAAGATCATTATCAAGTGATTGTCTGGGTAACCAGATGTAGCATATTCTAAAAATGTTTTAGTTCAGCTATTTATCTCTAAGCAAGAGACAATGTTGCCACAGACAACAAATCAGGGGAAAAACATTATCAGTAATATGGATTACTTACCATTAATCTGGTTGTATCCAGATTAAATCACCGATTTCTCAAATGTTTCTCGTGGGAAAACCGAGAGCAGGAGCGGTGGATGCATTTCGCTAAATTACATGAGGAAAGATGTTCTTTTATGTTCCTCATTTTTGTCTGATAGAGCAGTGTCTGATGAAAATGTAGCAGGACGCTGCCAGGGGCGCTTTGGTGGCCCAAACCGGACCGTCATGGTTCTCATTAATGTTGAGAGTAATGTTTGAACCAGTTATGATGACTCATAGTTGCAGTAATTTATTGTTGTACAAATTCATCCAGGGCATGAAGATATGAATTTGGCTATCTGCAGGTTTGACCAGACCATTATAACAGTTTGGCGGTCAAAGAGGTCTATGAATGTTTTAACTAATATAACAATATAACAATTATGTACAAAAGGAATGTTATACCTGCAATTTGGAGAAATAGTTTAAAAAACAATATTTTGTTTATAAGAAATTGGAAGTCTTTTGCAGACAGTAAAAGTTTATTAGATATATGGGAGTTCCTTGTGGATTGCTTTTTTTTTTCTCAGCATCTAAGTGATAGAGCCAATAATAGGGCTCATAGTGTTTATCGTCCTATTTAGGACAAATTGCTGATCAAGAATTTATATATAATCTGTCCAAAGTTGAAATACAGAAGTTGGGAGATCAGCATAGTCCTGACTTGCCTTAGGCAATGGACTCCAATTCTATCAATGATTCAAAAAATTAACATTGAAAGTAATAATGCTCATGACTTTAGTATCAGCATAACATTGCAAATGTTACGTTATATAATTGCATGTGGCTACAGATTACATTATCTTATATGTTTATGAATTTACCAAACAAAGCAGACCAAGAGGAGCTGGAACCAAGGTAAAATTTAAGCATTAAAGAAGGAACTGCAGATGCTGGAGAATCGAGGGTTACACAAAAAGCTGGAGAAACTCAGCGGGTGCAGCAGCATCTAAGGAGCGAAGGAGATAGGCGACGTTTCGGGTCGAGACCCTTCTTCAGATGCTTAAAATTTAAGCATATCCTGTCGATCAAAAATTGTGTGTGGGTCAACATTGACTCAATATGTTAAAGTAGGTAAGAGTCTCTGTGGTGGTGAGACAGCACTACTTATTGCACACAAAAACCACATTAAGTATCAGTAACAACTGATGGTTCTAGATAATAATATTCTAGATGGTTAAAACATGTTTAAAACTCAGTGGAACTAGACATTGAGATGTGGAAAATCACTCCATTAAGGAGGTAGATACATTCACAGGAATGGCCGCTCGAGCAAAGATTCAAGGCCGCAGGAGGGTGTAAATATTAAAGTTACAAGGAACCAGTCATGGTGTCAGGATTGGACACAGACAGTTCTCTGTAATTATTGCTTTGTTTATACTATAAAAATTATATTATCAATTGATATTTTGGTGATAAATTTGCCTTTCAATGAAAAGGCAATATTTTTCATTCTTTTATAATGGAAAAAAATTATCACATAAACTGAGGCAATGTTTGGGGAAAAAATAATATATATAAGCATCTGGATAAACAGGGACTGATCAGGAACAGTCCAACATGGATTTGTGCCTGGAAGTCATGTTTGACAAACCTTCTTGAATTTTTTGAAGCGGTTACTAGGGAAATTGATGAGGGTAAAGCAGTGGATGTTGTCTATATGGATTTCAGTAAGGCCTTTGACAAGGTTCCCCATGGAAGGTTGGTTAAGAAGGTTCAATCTTTGGGTGTTAATGGCGGAGTAGCAAGATGGATTCAACAGTGGCTGAATGGGAGATGTCAGAGAGTAATGGTGGATGGCTGTTTGTCAGGTTGGAAGCCGGTGACCAGTGGGGTGCCTCAGGGATCTGTGTTGGGTCCACTGTTGTTTGTCATGTACATCAATGATCTGGATGATGGGGTGGAAATTGGATAAGTAAGTAGCAGATGATACTAAGATAGGTGTGTGTTTGGATAATGAAGTAGATTTTCAAAGTCTACAGAGAGATTTGGGCCATTTGGAAAAGTGGGCTGAAAGATGGCAGATGGAGTTTAATGCTGATAAGTGTGAAGTGCTACATCTTGGCAGGACAAATCAAATAGGACGTACATGGTAAATGGTAGGGAATTGAGGAATGCTGTGGAACAGAGGGATCTAGGAATAACTGTGCATAGTTCCCTGAAGGTGGAATCGCATGTAGATAGGGTGGTAAAGAAAGCCTTTGGTGTACTGGCCTTTATAAATCAGAGCATTGAATATAGGAGTAGGGAAGTAATGTTAAAATTGTACAAGGCATTGGTAAGACCAATTCTGGAGTATGGTGTTATAATTTTGGTCGCCTAGTTATAGGAAGGATGTCAACAAAATAGAGAGAGTACAGAGGAGATTTACTAGAATGTTGCCAGGGTTCCAGCAACTATGTTACAGAGAAAGGTTGAACAAGTTAGGTCTTTATTCTTTGGAGCGCAGAAGGTTAAGGGGACTTGATTGAGGTCTTTAAAATGATGAAAAGGGATAGACAGAGTTGACGTGGATACGTTTTTCCCATTGAGGGTAGGGAGATTCAAACAAGAGGGCATGATATGAGAATTAAGGGACAGAGGTTTCGGGGTAACGTGAGGGGGAACTTCTTTACTCCTGGGACTGATTCCTGGGATGTCAGGACTGTCTTATGAAGAAAGACTGGATAGACTCGGTTTTATACTCTCTGGAATTTAGGAGATTAAGAGGGGATCTTATAGAAACTTACAAAATTCTTAAGGGGTTGGACAGGCTAGATGCAGGAAGATTGTTCCCGATGTTGGGGAAGTCCAGGACAAGGGGTCACAGCTTAAGGATAAGGGGGAAATCCTTTAAGACCGAGATGAGAAAGACTTTTTTCACACAGAGAGTGGTGAGTCTCTGGAACTCTCTGCCACAGAGGGTAGTTGAGGCCAGTTCATTGGCTATATTTAAGAGTGAGTTGGATGTGGCCCTTGTGGCTAAGGGATCAGAGGGTATGGAGAGAAGGCAGGTACGGGATACTGAGTTGGATGATCAGCCATGATCATATTGAATGGCGGTGCAGGCTCGAAGGGCTGAATGGCCTACTCCTGCACCTAATTTCTATGTTTCTATGTTTTCTATGTTCTATGTTTACTCAGAGGTGGTGGCTGTGTGGAATGAGCTTCCAGCAGAAGTGGTGGAGGCAGGATCGATTTTAACATTTAAGAGTAAAGTGGATAGGTATATGGACGTGAAGGGAATGGAAGGGTATGGTCTGAGTGCAGGTAGATGGGACTAGGGGAAAACAAATGGTCGGCACGGACTGGAAGGGCCGAGAGGGCCTGTTTCCGTGCTGTAATTGTTATATGGTTATATGGTTATCTCCAGGGCCTGATCTGATATATCCGAGGTCATTGCTGGAAACTAGGGAGCAAATTGCGGGAGCCCTGGTTGAAATTTACGAGTCGTCCTTAAATACAGGAGAGGTGCCGGAAGACAGGAAGGTGGCAAATGTTGTGCCTCTATTCAAGGCCTGCAGGGAAAATGCTGGGAACTATAGGCCGGTGAGCCTAACATCTGTAGTTTTGGAAAGTTACTAGAGAGTATTGTAAGGGATAGGTTGTACAGGCATTTGGACGGGCAAGGGCTGATTAGGGATAGTCAGCATGGTTTTGTTCGTGGGAGGTAATGTCTCACAAATCTGATTGATTTTTTTGTATGCGTGACCAAAAAGGTCGATGAGGGCAGAGCTGTAGATGTTGTGTACATGGATTTCAGTAAGGTGTTTGACAAGGTTCCGCATGGTAGGCTGCTCTGGAAGGTTAGATCGCATGGGATCCAAGGAGAGATAGCTGAATGGATAGCAAATTGGCTCCATGGAAGGAAGCAGAGGGTGATGGTGGAAGGTTGCTTCACGGACTGGGGGCCTGTGACTAGTGGTGTGCCTCAGGGTTCGGTGCTGGGCCCGTTACTGTTTGTCATCTACATCAATGATTTGGATGAGAACATACAGGGCAAGATTAGCAAGTTTGCTGATGATACAAAAGTGGGTGGTTTTGCAGATAGTGAAGATGGTTGTGAACGATTGCAGCAGGATCTGGATCGATTGGCCAGGTGGGCGGAGGAATGGTTGATGGAATTTAATACAGAGAAGTGTGAGGTGTTGCATTTTGGGACGTCGAACAAGGGCAGGACCTACACAGTGAATGGTCGGCCTCTGGGTAGTGTTGTAGAGCAGAGGGATCTAGGAGTACAGGTGCATGGTTCCTTGAAGGTCGAGTCGCAGGTAGATAAGGTGGTCAAACAGGCTTTTGGCGCATTGGCCTTCATCAATCAGAGTATAGATGATGGGAGGTCATGTTGCAGTTGTATAAGACGTTGGTGAGACCGCGTTTCTAATATTGTGTTCAGTTCTGGGCACCGTGTTAGAAGAAAGATATTGTCAAGCTTGAAAGAGTTCAGAGAAGGTTTACAAGGATGTTTGCCAGGACTAGAGAGTGTGAGCTAATAGGGAGAGGTTGAGTAGGCTGGTCTCTATTCCACGGAGCGCAGGAGGATGAGGGAGATCTTATAGAGGTGTACAAAATTATGATGGAATAGATCGGGCAGACGCACAGATCCTCTGGCCCAGAGTAGGGGAATTGAGGACCAGAGGACATAGGTTTTAAGGTGAAGGGGAAAAGATTTAATAGGAATCCATGGGGTAACTTTTCACACAAAGGGTGGTGGGTGTATGGAACCAGCTGCCAGAGCAGGTAGTTGAGGCTGGGACTATCCCATTGTTTAAGAAACAGACAGACAGGTAGATGGATAGGACAGGTTTAGAGGGATATGGACCAAATGCAGGCAAGTGGGACTAGTGTAGCTGGGACATTGTTGGCCGGTGTGGGCAAGTTGGGCCGAAGAGCCTGTTTCCACGCTCTATGACTACGAAATAATGTAATTTAAAATGTGTACTTATTTGATTGCAAATCAACGTAAAATGAGCAAGCATTCTATGGGCCTGTCCCACTTAGGCGGCTTTCTAGGCGACTGCAGGAGACCGTGTTCGCGGGTGGTTGCCGGAGATTCGCCTTCATGGTCGCGAGGAGTTCCCGCATTCTGGGAACTCTCCCCCCCCCTTCACTATCCCCCCCCTTTCTCTCTCCCCCCCTTTCTCTCTCTCCCACCCCCTTCTCCCCCCCTCTCCCTGCCTTCTCGCTCTCCCCCCTCTCTCTCTCCCCCCCCCTTCTCTCTCTCCCCTCTTCGCTCCTCCCACCGCCGTCTCTCTCATCCCCCCTTCCTCTCTTCTCCCCCCCTTCTCTCTCTCCGCCTTCTCTCTCTCCCCCCCTGAGGGGGGGGGGGGGGGGGGGGTCTCTCTCTCTTGGGGGGGGGGGTTCTGTGTGTGGGGGGGGGGGGGGGGGGGGGGGGGTGGGGGTCTCCCCCCTTCTCTCTCTCAGTGCGGGGGAGGGGGAGGGGCGGGGGAAAAAAGTTAATTAGAGAAAGACAGGGGGAAAAATAGATCCCCCCCTGAGAGAAGAAAAGGGGGGTCGAAAGGAGAGATCTCTCCCCTTCTCTCTCTCCCCCCCTTCCTCTCCCCTTCTCTCTTCTCTCTCCCTCCCCCCTTCTCTCTCTCCCCCTTCTCCTCTCTCCCCCCCTCTCTCACCCCCCTTCCAGCTTCCCCCCTCTCTCTCCCCCTTCTCTCTCTCCCCCCCTTCTCTCTATCTCCCGCCTTCTCTCTCTCCCGGCCTGCTCCTCTTCTTCTCCCCCACTATCCCTTCCTCTCCTCTCCCCTTCTCCTCTCTTTCTCCCCCTTCTCTCTGATCCTCTCTCCCCCCCTTCTCTCTCTCCCCCCCCTCTCTCTCTCACCCCCTTCTCTCTCTCTCCCCCCCATTCCTCTCCCCGCTTCTCCCTCTCTCCCCCCTTCCTCTCGCTCCCCGCCTTCTCTCCTCTTCCCCGCCTTCTCTCTCTCCCCCTTCTCTCTCTCCCCTCTTCTCCTCTCTCTCCCCCCTTCATCCTCTCTCCCCCCTTCTCTCTCTCTCCCCCCTTCTCTCTCCACCCCTCTCCCCCCCTCTCTCTTCACACCCCCCCTCCACCCCCCCTCTCTCTTCTCCCGCCCCTTCTCTCCTCTCTCCTCCCCTTCTCTCTCTCCCCCCTCTCCCCTCTCCCCGCCTTCTCCCCCTCGCTCCCCCCTTCTCTCTCTCTCCCCCCCTTCTCCCCCCCTCTCTCTCTCCCCCCTTCTCTCTCTCCCCGCCCCCTTCTCCGCTCTCTCTCCCCTTTCCCTTCTCTCTCTCCCCCCTTCTCTCTCTCCCCCCTTCTCTCTCTCCTCTCCTTCCCCCCCCATCTCTCTCCCTCCCCGCCTTCTCTCTCTCCCCGCCTTCTCTCTTCTCCTCTCTCCCCCCTCTTCTCTCTCTCCCCCCCTTCTCTCTCTCCCCCTTCTTCTCTCCACCACCCCCCCCTTCTCTCTCTCCTCCCCGCCCCCTCCCTCTCTCTCTCCCACCCTTCTCTCTCTCCCCCCCCCTCTCCCACCCCTCTCCCTTCTCTACCCGCCTTTCTTATCTCTCGCCTTTCTCTCTCTTCCCCGCCCTTCTCTCTCTCTCCCCCGTTCTTCTCTTCTCCCCCCCTTCTCTCCCTTCAGCCTTTCTCTCCCCCCCTTCACTCTCTCCCCCCCTTCTCTTCTCCCCCCCTCTCTCTCCCCCCTTCTCTCTCTCCCCCCCTTCCGCTCTCTCCAGCCATTTCTCTCACTCACCCCCATATCTTTCCTTCACCCCCCTATCACTCTCTCCCCCCCCCTCTCTCTCTCTCACACCCCCGTTCTCCTCACCCAGTCTCTCTCCCCTCTCTTCTCTTCTCTCCCCCCCTTCTCTCACTCCCACCCTTACCTCTCCCCCCCTACTCTCTCTCCCTCCCGTCCCCCGCCATCTCTCACTCCCCCCCCCCCCCTTTCTCTCTCCCCCCTTCTTCCTCTCTCAACCTCTCCCCGCCTTCCTCTCTCCCCCCTCACTTCTCTCTCCCCCCATCCCTTCCCCCCAACACACACACCCCCCAACTCTTCTCCCCCCAACTCACCTCCCCCCTCTCCCCCTTCCAACGCTCTCTCTCCCCCCTTCCTACACACCACACCCCCCCAACACACCACCAACCCCGCCCCCTTCTCTCTCCCCATTCTCTCTCTCCCCGCCCTCTCTCTTCTCTCCCCCCCCCCAGCCTTCCCACTCTCTCTCCCCCCTTCTCTCTCCCCCCTTCTCTCTATCCCCCCCTTCTACTCTCCGACTCTCTCTCCCCCCAACTTCTCTCTCTCCCGCCTTCTCTCTCTCCCCCCCTTCTCTCCTCTCCCCCATCTATCTCACCTCCCCACCCCCCCAACCTCTATCTCCCCCCTTCTCTCGCCCCCCCTTCTCTCTTCCCCCATTCTCTCTCAACCCCCTTCTCTCTCTCCCCCTTTCTCCCCCCTTCCCCCCTCTCTCTCCCCCCCTTCTCTCTCTCCCCCCCCTTCCTCTGCCCCCCTTTTCTCTCTCCCCCCCCATTCTCTCCCCCCTCTCCCCCCTTCTCTCTCTCCCCCTCCCCCCTTGCCTCCCCCCGGGGGGGGGTGCCGGGGGGGGGGGATAAGGGGGGGGGGGGGGTCACAAAGCGAGCGAGAGAGCAAAAAAGAAAAAAGGAGAGATCTACAACCCTCTCCCCCCCCTTTTCAACCACTTATCATTTCCCCTTTTCTCCCCCCCCCCCCCCCCCCTTTTCTCCCCCCCCACCTTTTCCCCCCCTTTTCTACCCCCCTCCTCTCCCCCCCTCTCCCCCATCTCCCTCACCCCTGTCTCCCCCCCCTTCTCCCCCCCATCTCCCCCTCTCTTAAAGCACTTACCGTACACTGTGCTTTCGCCGTCTTAATTACAGTGCCAACCTTCCTGTTCATGGCGGTGTGCGTCTGAATCACAGTGGATTTGTGAATTTTACTCTAAGACAGCGCTCCCCCCGCTTGCCCTGTCCCCCACCTGCATATGGGGCTGGTGAAGGAAGGGTGTGTGTGTGTGTGTGTGTGTGTGTGGGGGGGGGGGGGGGGTGTGTGTGTGTGTGTGTCTCTCTCTCTCTCTCTCTCTCTCTCTCTCTCTCTCTCTCTCTCTCTCTCTCTCTGACGGTCACCGTTCCAGTTGCCGATTTTTCAGGCGACTGCCGGCAACTTGACAGTCGCAAAAAATCTCCCAAGTGGGACAGGCCCATAGAGCCTGCTGTGAATCAGTGCAGCTGCATTCTTTAAATGTGTGTGTTATCAAAAACATCCTCTTCACTTTTCTACGAATGCGTGGCCCAGCTCCGCGCTCTAAATATAAAGTGTTTTTGTAGGTGCAGCGTGACTGCATGTACAAACTAGGTAGGGTAGAGGTGGTAGGATTGGTTTAAATTCCTGAAGAGTTAGCAAGGGAGCTGGCCTTTGAGCAGCAGGCTTGGCCTGAACTGAGGAAAAAACAAGTTGCGTAATATGAGCTGTGATTGGGTTGGATAAGAGTCTGGGCTGAAAGTCAGAGCTCAGTTGGCTGTCCCAGCAACACACCCCTGGAATCTGTTTCTTCGAGAGTGCAGATTAGTCAGATTACCCGTCCCAATTTAGTAACAACCTTCCTGGAGTAATATCATCTGTTCATGCCTCAAGTACCAATTTATTTACTCAAAGCCTTGTAGATCTGTGCATCTATTTAGGCTCAACACGCTGGAGTAACTCAGCGGGTGAGGCAGCATCTCTGGAGAGAAGGAATGGGCGACGTTTCGGGTCGAGACAATAGACAATAGGTGCAGGAGTAGGCCATTCGGCCCTTCGAGTCAGCACCGCCATTCAATGTGATCATGGCTGATCATCCCCAATCAGTTCCCCGTTCCTGCCTTCTCCCCATATCCCCTGACTCCGCTATCTTTAAGAGCCCTATCTTGCTCTCTCTTGAGAGCATCCAGAGAACCGGCCTCCACCGCCCTCCGAGGCAGAGAATTCCACAGACTCACCACTCTCTGTGAGAAAAAGTGTTTCCTCGTCTCCGTTCTAAATGGCTTACTCCTTATTCTTAAACTGTGGCCCCTGGCTCTGGACTCCCCCAAAATCGGGAACATGTTTCCTGCCTCTAGCGTGTCCAAGCCCTTAACAATCTTGTATGTTTCAATGAGACCAAGGGTCCGCTCGTTCCTTCTCTCCAGAGACGCTGCCTGTCCCGCTGAGTTGCTCCAGCATTTTGTGTCTACCTTCGATTTGAACCAGCGTCTGCAGTTCTTTCCTACACACTGTGCATCTATTTGATTGGTTTAGTTTGAAGTAGAGATGCAGTGCGGAAACCGGCCCTTCAGCCCACCGTGTCCATGCCGACCGGCACACGACCACTATCCTTCACACTAAGGACAATTTACAATTTTTACCAAAGTCAAATCAACCTGCAAACCTGCACGTCTTTGGAGCGTGGGGGGAAACCGGAGCACCCGGAGAAAACCCACGCGGTCACGGGGAGAAGGTACAAACTCCGTGCAGACAGCGCCCGTAGTCGGGATGGAACCCGGGCCTCTGGCGCCGTGAGGCAGCGACTCTCCCGCTGCGCCACTTTGTTATTGACAAAGATTAGTGACGTGAATATTAACAAAGTCAAAAGGACACAGAGCGCTGGAGTAACTCAGCGGGTGGGTCAGGCAGCATCTGTGGAGAGGGCGGTCACGGTGGCGCAGCGGTGGAGTTGCCGCCTCACAGCGAATGCAGCGCCGGAGACCCGGGTTCCATCCGGACCACGGGCGCCGTCTGTACGTACGTTCTCCCCGTGACCTGCGTGGGTTTTCTCCGGGATCTTCGGTTTCCTCCCACACTCCAAAGACGTGCAGGTGTGTAGGTTAATTGGCTTGGTAAATGTAGAAAAAATTGTCCCTAGTGTGTGTAGGACGGTGTTAGTGTGCGGGGATCGCTGGTCGGCGCGGACCCGGTGGGCCGAAGGGCGTGTTTCCGCGCGTATCTCGAAACTAAACTAAAGAACATGATAGGTGATGTTTTGGGTCGGGACCCTGCCTCAGACTAACAAAGTCAATCTTTCTAGTTGCTGCAAGTTGTACTCAGCAAGGGAGCTAATATTTTTCGGCAATTATTTTGACTTTGGGATTAAATAAGTTTAGTTTAGTTTGGAGACACGACGCGGAAACCGGCCCTTCGACCCACTGAGTCCGCACTGACCACAATCGCCCATACACTAGAGTGAAAATGAAATCCGGATAAAAATCTGGCTAATTGCCATTTTAATTTATTCGGGGCTTGCATATAATAAATCTATTCTATGTGTTCTTTGAGTTTTATTTGGAGATGGTTGTGGATGACAGGGTTAAATATAAGGTGATCAAGATCGGTAGGAACATAATTGCAGTGTTTATCTTTTGCCCTTATTACCTTTCCTGAATAGAATCAAGAGACATACAGCATATAAACAGGCCCTTCAGCCCTTCTTGCCCACACCGGCCACAGGTCCCAGCTGCACTAGTCCCACCTGCCCGCGATTGGCCCATATCCCTCCAAACCTGTCCTATCCAAGTACCTGTTTAAATGTTTCTTAAAACATGTGATAGTCCTATGTAAGAGGTAGATAGTCAACTACCTCTTACATAGAAACATAGAAACATAGAAAATAGGTGCAGGAGGAGGCCATTCGGCCCGTCGAGCCAGCACCGCCATGGCTGATCATCCCCAATGCCTTCACGCCATATCCCTTGATTCCACTAGCCCCTAGACCTCTATCTAACTCTCTCTTAAATCCATCCAGTGACTTGGCCTCCACTGCCCTCTGTGGCAGGGAATTCCATAAATTCACACCTCTTCTAGCAGCTCGTTCCATACACCCACCACCCTTTGTGTGAGAATGTTACCCCCTCAGGTTCCTATTAAATCTTTTCCCCCTCACCTTAAACCTATGTCCTCTGGTTCTCGATTCCCCTACTTCTGGGCAAGACATAGAAACATAGAAATTAGGTGCAGGAGCAGGCCATTCGGCCCTTCGAGCCTGCACCGCCATTCAATATGATCATGGCTGATCATCCAACTCAGTATCCTGTACCTGCCTTCTCTCCATACCCCCTGATCCCTTCAGCCACAAGGGCCACATCCAACTCCCTCTTAAATATGGCCAACGAACTGGCCTCAACTACCCTCTGTGGCAGAGAATTCCACAGATTCACCACTCTCAAAATGCTGGAGTAACTCAGCGGGTGTGGCAACATCTCTGGAGAGAAGGAATGGGCGACATTTCGGGTCGAGACCCTTCTTCAAGCTGCCTGTCCCGCTGAGTTACTCCAGCATTTTGTGTCTACCTTCGATTTCAATCTGAATCTGTAGTTCTTTCTTACACATGATATATAGTAGCAGAATTAATAAACCATTTGTGGCATGAATATCAATGTACTGTTTTAATCAGAGTGTATGTTGAAAATATAACATGTTTATTGGGTCGTTTGATGAATCATAATTTCACGGTTGTTGGAGACGGGATGTTTTTTTTTTCACTGTACAAAGTGTTCTCTTTAGGAATTGGACAGTTTATACATTTTTTTACTGAGAGTAGCTTATTAGCAGGTTATGAAGCATGAAGAAATACCAGATGTATATGTTCTTTTGTACAAGTTGATCTTCTGGGGCTTAAACTTTCAAGACTTGGAAAAAAACAAATATTTGGACGTTTAGGCGCGTGCAGCTGGAATATTGCAATTCCAGAAAAGAACAGGCATTCTCTGGAATGTGCGATGGAAATGTGTGCAGACTGCGGCAATAGGATACTCGGGATAGATGATACTTCAGGAGTGAATAGAAACAAAGAAACATAGAAAGTAAGTGCAGGAGTAGGCCAATCGGCTCTTCAACAGACAACAGACAACAGACAATAGGTGCAGGAGCAGGCCATTCGGCCCTTCGAGCCAGCACCGCCATTCAATATGATCATGGCTGATCATCCACATATTTCGCTTGGGCAGTTTACACCCCAGCGTCTGTGGGGAACATGGATAGGTGTCGTTTCACAGAGTGCTGGAGTAACTCAGCGGGCCATTAGCCTATGAGAGGTCTATCCCATTGTCAGAAATGCTGTTCAAACCCCACATCCTTGAATGAATACAAAAACACACACCTCCATCACAAAGCACATCGTATGCCCCACCAGAAAAGCTCTCAGTGTGACGTGATCTGCAAATTGACCTCGTCAGCCTTTGGTTATAGTACAGTAGCATTTTACAAGCTCCTGCCCTGACCACAATGGAATTATTTGTGCGTTGGAGGCAGGAAGCCGCATTGCACTGACGGTTCAAATACTTGTCATTTGTCAGCATTGCACGTAGGATTTATGCTTTATGTGCACCATTGCAGACTTAACCTTTGGGAAAGTGATCGAAACTGAGAAACTCAGCTGCTCTACAGCGTAGGTTTGGCCATCGCTTCGCCCAACACCTCCGCTCGGTCCGCTATAACCAACCTGATCTCCCGGTGGCTCAGCACTTCAACTCCCCCTCCCATTCCGAATCCGACCTTTCTGTCCTGGGCCTCCTCCTTGGCCAGAGTGAGGCCCACTGTAAATTGTAGGAGCAGCACCTCATATTCCGCTTGGGCAGTCTGCACCCCAGCACCTAATTTCTATGGTTTCTATGAACATTGACTTCTCCAATTTCAGGTAGTCCTTGCTTTCTCCCTCCTTCCCCGCCCCTTCCCAGCTCTCCCACAGCCCACTGTCTCCACCTCTTCCTTTCTTTTTTCCCGCCTCCCCCCCCCCCACATCAGTCTGAAGAAGGGTCTCGACTCGAAACGTCGCCTATTCCTTCGCTCCATAGATGCTGCCTCACCCGCTGAGTTTCTCCTACATTTTTGTCTACTGTAAATGATAAATGTTATTATTTCGCTTGGGCAGCTTACTACCCAGCGGTAGGAATATTAACATCTCTGACTTCAAGTACCCCCATGCTTTCCCCCTCCCTCTCCATCCCCTCCCCGTTCCCAGTTCTCCCGCCAGTCTGACTGTCTCCGACTACATTCTACCTCTGTTTGCATTGTTCTCACCTTCTCCCAGCTAACAATGGTCCATTCTACATTTTTGTTTCCACACCTTGCCCTTCCTTATCTCGGTGTCTCCTCCTCCCCTGGCTCTCAGTCTGAAGAAGGGTCTCGACCCGAGCGTCGCCCATTCCTTCCCTCCAGAGACGCTGCCTGTCCCGCTGAGTTACTCCAGCATGTTTGTGTCTATCTTTGGTGTAAACCAGCATCTGCAGTTCCTTCCTACACAATATTATTGCAATGTTCACACCAAATTGGTGGGTGTAGTGCAGGCAGCGCAGCGGTAGAGTTGCTGCCTCACAGCGCCAGAGACCCGGGTTCCATCCTGACTACGGGTGCTGTCTGTATGGAGTTTGCATGTTCCCTCTGTGACCTGCGTGGGTTTTCTCCGGGTGCTCCGGTTCCCCCCCCACCACACTCCAAAGACGCACAGGATTGTAGGTTCGTTTGCTTCTGTCCCTATTGTGAAGGATAGAATTAGTGCGCAGGCTGATCGCTGGCCGGCACGGACTGGATGGGCCGAAGGGACTGTTTCCACGCTGTATCTCTACAGTCTAAAGTCTAAAGTCGCGCAGCAGGTTATGACAAGAGCTATGGGAACGGTGTTGATTTTAGCTGCTTGGGTAAATGCTCGGCAGATTTTCAGACGTGAGAATTAAGCAGCCACAGGATGCTAGATAATAAAATGATTTATTTACACATGGTGCTGGCGTAACTCAGCGGGTCATGCAGCATTTCTGGGGAAAATGGGTGGGTGACGCTTTGGTCGAGAGCCTACAGTATGTTCTTCCAGCAGCTTGTGTTTACCAGAGACTGGTCCTGACCTCCCATCTACCTCATTGGAGACCATCGGACTTTTCTCTGTTCTGAATTTACTGATCACTATCTTGCACTAAGCATTATTCCCTTTATCATGTATCTGTACACTGTGGGGACCTGGTTGTAATCATGTGTTGTCTTTCCGCTGACTGGTTAGCACGCAACAAAAAGCTTTTCACTGTACCTCGGGACACGGGACAATAAACTACACTGAACCTGAACTGAACGCCTCCCGATTTCAGCACCGGCAGGTATCGTATATCTCCTTGTTGACATGTTTTCTTGTTTCCTCTAACTTTCATTTCAGTTTGCATTTATCTAGGACATGGAGCAGGGAACAAGCCCCCTCGGCCCACCTTGACCTGTGCCAAAGATAGTCACAGAGTGCTGGAGTAACTCAGCGGGACAGGCAGCATCTCTGGAGAGAAGGAACGGGTGACGTTTCAGGTCGAGACCCTTCTTCAGAGAAATGCTGCCTGACACCATGAAACACCATTCCTTCTCTCCACAGATGCTGCCTGACCCGCTGAGTTACTCCAGCACTCTGTGAAACGTCACCTATCCATGTTCTCCACAGATGCTGCCTGACCCGCTGAGTTACTCCAGCACTCTGTGAAAACGTCACCTATCCATGTTCTCCACAGATGCTGCCTGACCCACTGAGTTACTCCAGCACTCTGTGAAACGTCACCTATCCATGTTCTCCACAGATGCTGCCTGACCCGCTGAGTTACTCCAGCACTCTGTGAAACGTCACCTATCCACGTTCTCCACAGATGCTGCCTGACCCGCTGAGTGACTCCTGCATTGTGTGTGTTTCTTTGGTGTAAACCAGCATCTGTAGTTCCTTCCTGCACTTTGTGTCTGTGTCAAACATGATGCCAAAATCAAACTACTCTCCTCTGCCTACGTGTGATACATATCCCTCCATCCCCTGCTCGTTCACAATTAAAATTGGATTAGTTTTCACCGCAGGTTGTGTGGAGACCTGATCAAAGTTCATAAAATTACGAGAGGCACAGATAGGGTAGACAGTTAAAACCTTTTTCCTTTTTTTGTACCCACTGTTAGCTCGGTGTCTCCCCCTCCCCTCCCATCACTCTCAGTCTGAAGAAGGGTCTCGACCCGAAAACGTCACCCATTCCTTCTCTCCAGAGATGCTGCCAGTCCCGCTGAGTGACTCCAGCATTTTGTGTCCATCTTCGCTGTAAGCCGGCATCTGCAGTTCCTTCCTACACAATATTATTGCAATATT
The DNA here is from genome assembly GCA_035221665.1 of Okamejei kenojei. Classification (NCBI taxonomy): domain Eukaryota; kingdom Metazoa; phylum Chordata; class Chondrichthyes; order Rajiformes; family Rajidae; genus Okamejei; species Okamejei kenojei. Next base: position 6,356,241 of record CM069135.1, read on the forward strand.
GCACATAAAAAACAAAAACAAAAAAAAAACCTTTCCCCCCCCCCCCCCAAGACGGGAACAATCAAATACTAGAGGGCGCAGAGTTAAGGGGAGGGGGACGTACCGAGCAACATTTTAGCAGCAGGTGATGTGCTGCCAGGGGTAGTGGTTGAGACGGATGAAAGTGTGTAAGAGACTGAGGGCCTGTTCTTAGAACATAGAATGGTATCTATTCATAGATCTGGTATTTTGTTGGTTCACAGGCTTGATCAGTGGGGTTTTATCATTAATGTTTTATTAATTATTAATGTTTAGTGTTTTCGGAGTCATTCGTAACTGTCACTGTATGTCATGTTGTTCCTTGCGGGCGGAGCGCCAAGGCAAATTCCTTGTATGTGAATACTTGGCCAATAAACCCACTTACTTACTTACTTACTTAGAACGGGACCGCACAGGCATTTCGGTGGAAAACATAATGGCAAGTTAAACTGATCACCTCTGGCTGCATCTGATCCATATCCCTCCATTCCCTGCATATCCATGCGCCTGTCTAGAAGTCTCTTAAACACCGTCTTGGGCTGTTCTATGCTGTTCTCTGTATCACCCTCCGTTAGTCTGATGGCCATCGGGTACAAGGCGGTACAGTGTCAGGGGTCAGGGGTCAGGGGTCATGGGGAGAAGGCAGGAGAATGGGGTTGAGAGGGAGAGATAGATCAGCCGTGATTGAATGGCGGAGTAGACTTGATGGGCCAAATGGCCTAATTCTGCTCCCATCACTAATTAACTTATTATATGCCACATCCAGGCAATTACCTAGCAAGCACACCGATGCCTCCACTTCCTGAGAAGCCTTCGGAAGATCGGCATGTCCCCTTACAGCTCTCACCAACTTCTACAGATGCGCCATAGGAAGTGTTTTATCGCAGCATGGTTTGGGAACAGCTCCATCCAAGGCTGCAAGAAATTGCAGAGAATTGGGGACATTTCCCAGTCCACCGTGCTCACCACCCTCCCTCCCTTCCAGCAGCATAATCAGGGACCAGTCTCACCCCCCCCCCCCTCCCCCCGGTCACTCCCTTTTCTCCCCTCTCCCATCAGGAAATAGGTACAGAAGTTTGAAAACGCACTCCTCCAGATTCTTCCCGGCTGTTATCAGGCAACCGAACCAATCTCTCACTAGAGAGTGGTCCTGACCTCCCATAAGGTCATAAGGGATAGGAGTCGAATTGGACCATTCGGCCCATCAAGTCTACTCCGCCATTCAATCAGGGGGGCGCTGCACTGACAGCAGCCTCTGCCTGCAGCCCGTTTGTTTTTACATCTTTTTTTTATTTTTAGTCCGTTAAAAGTCTGTCTTGGGGGGGAAACTTTAACTTTTCTATGTGGGGGAGGGGGGCATGGTAGGGGTGAAACTAACTCCCATTCACTTCCTGGCGGGGACGCAACTATTTCTCCGAGTCGCTTCCTCGCACCCCCCCCCCCCCCCCACCTCGGAGCGGCCTTTCCTGCCGGGGACCGGGAACCGGACCAGAGCTGCAACAGCGGCGCTGCTGGAGTCACCGCGGAGCTGGCGACGCCTACCCGGGTCGCCGTTGGATCTCCGGAGCGCTGGGCCGCTGCTCCAACATCGTGGAGCTCTGGTCTAGAGAGCTCCCAACGCGGGCGGCGCTGACTGGCATCGTGGAGTCCTGGGGCCCTTTGCCGAGGGCCTCCAGCGTTGCATCTCCACCCGGCGTGGCCAGTGGACTTTGGGAGCCGCGGGCTCCGGTAGGAGGGGGCCGACTCGGGGTCCAGGCCGCTGAGGACGTCCTCCAGCCCCGACGTCGGACTTACATCACCCCGCCGAGCGGGCCTGAACATCGGGCCGCCCGTAGCGGCGACTGCGGAGGGCTCGGGGAGGCCCCGACCACGGGTGAACATTAGGGGAAGAGACTGACTTTGGTGCCTTCCCTCACAGCGGGAAACTTTGATCCTGCTGTGAGGGGATGTTTTATGTTTTATGTTGAATTTCTACTCCATGTTGTGTTCTTTATTTTTTACTGTAAGGCTGTATGGTGGTTTCAAGCCACGGTTGCCAAGCCAGAGGCAACTAAATTTAAAGTGGCACTTTCTTCCCAATAACCCTCTCTGGCGTAACCCCTCCCTTCACCACCTCCAGTTTAAATTCCAGTTGGAATATTTTGGAGGACCAAGTAACCAAGAACCAAGAACCAATCATGGATGATCTATCTCTCCCTCCTAGCCGTAACCTCTGACACCCATACTAATCAAGAATCTATCTATCTTTCAATAAGATGCCCTCTCATCCTTCTAAACACCAGAGTGTACAAGCCCAGCCGCTCCATTCTCTCAGCATATGACAGTCCCGCCATCCCGGGAATTAACCTTGTAAACCTACGCTGCACTCCCTCAATAACAAGAATGTCCTTCCTCAAATTTGGAGACCACAACTGCACACAATAAAGGAGAGACCTTGGTTAGCTGTGGGCGAGGTGAAGACGGGATACTGACAGTGAAACACAACAAGGTGACTTTCAAGCTAGTACAATGCTCTGGGTGGGGGACAGACGGACGGATGGACCGACGGAGAGAGAGGGTTGCAAGGGCTATTTGAGATTAGAGAAGTCAATGTTCATACTGCTGGGGTGTAAGCTGCCCATGGGAAATATGAGGTGCTGCTCCTCCAATTTGCATTTGGCCTGATTTGATCGGTCGGTTTCACACCTTCCTTCCACCCTTCCATATCTCCAGTTTCCCTCTCAGTCTGAAGTAGGGTCTCGACCCGGAACGTCAACCATTCCTTCTCTCCAGAGATGCTGCCCGTCCCGCTGAGTTACTCCAGCACTTTGTGTCAATCCCCAGTGTAACCTCCAGTTCCTTCCTACACGTTTCCTCTTTAAGTCGAGACTAAAAACTCATCTCTACTCCCAAGCCTTTCTTGACGTCCTCTGAGCGAGGGCTATACGTATGTAGTAATGTTTGTATTTAATCTATGAACCACTGTTGTTTGTTATACTATTCTTATACCAATGTAAAGCACTTTGGCCAACGAGAGTTGTTTTTTAACATAATAGCTATATAAATAAAAGTGACTTGGCTTGCCACTGGATTGTCAACTAATCTGCAGTTCCTTGTTTCTGTAACTAATTAATCAGGTTTGTTTTGCATCCATTGCCTTGTGATCCTGTATCATCCTATATTTCACCAGTTATTCACGATTAAAGTTTTTTTAAAAGTCAATAACTGCTTCTCACAGACAGCCTTTTTCCAGCAGCTTCCAATGATGATGTCACAATGCCACTCACAGACGTCCAATCACAATGGGCTCTCAAGCTGCCGCGTGCCACACCTCCACCCCCCCCCCCCCTCACAATGGGAACAGGCCCTTAGACAGGCAGTCCCTGTGTCAAACATGAAGCATACAATAATAATAGTAAACAACAAAGTTTTTATCGATATGTGAAGAGAAAAAGGTTAGTTAAAACAAATGTAGGTCCCTTGCAGTCAGAAACTGGTGAATTGATCATGGGGAACAAGGACATGGCAGACCAATTGAATAACTACTTTGGTTCTGTCTTCACTAAGGAAGACATAAATAATCTGCCGGAAATAGCAGGGGATCGCGGGTGTCAAATGAGATGGAGGAACTGAGTGAAATCCAGGTTAGCCGGGAAGTGGTGTTAGGTAAACTGAATGGATTAAAGGCCGATAAATCCCCAGGGCCAGATAGGCTGCATCCCAGAGTACTTAAGGAAGTAGCCCCAGAAATAGTGGATGCATTAGTGATAATTTTTCAAAACTCTTTAGATTCTGGAGTAGTTCCTGAGGATTGGAGGGTAGCTAATGTAACCCCACTTTTTAAAAAGGGAGGGAGAGAGAAAACGGGGAATTACAGACCAATTAGTCTAACATCGGTAGTGGGGAAAATGCTAGTCAGTTATTAAAGATGGGATAGCAGCGCATTTGGAAAGCGGTGAAATCATTGGACAAAGTCAGCATGGATTTACGAAGGGTAAATCATGTCTGATGGATCTTATAGATTTTTTGAGGATGTAACTAGTACAGTGGATAAGGGAGAAGCAGTGGATGTGTTATATCTGGACTTTCAGAAGGCTTTCGACAAGGTCCCACATAAGAGATTAGTATACAAACTTAAAGCACACAGTATTGGGGGTTCAGTATTGATGTGGATAGAGAACTGGCTGGCAGACAGGAAGCAAAGAGTAGGAGTGAACGGGTCCTTTTCAGGATGGCAGACAGTGACTAGTGGGGTGCCGCAAGGCCCAGTGCTGGGACCCCAGCTATTTACAATATATATTAATGATCTGGATGAGGGAATTGAATGCAACATCTCCAAGTTTGCGGATGACACGAAGCTGGGGGCAGTGTTAGCTGTGAGGAGGATGCTAGGAGACTGCAAGGTGACTTGGATAGGTTGGGTGAGTGGGTAAATGCATGGCAGATGCAGTATAATGTGGATAAATGTGAGGTTATCCACTTTGGTGGCAAAAACAGGAGGGTAGATTATTATCTGAATGGTGGCCAATTAGGAAAAGGGGAGATGCAGCGAGACCTGGGTGTCATGGTACACCAGTCATTGAAAGTAGGCATGCAGGTGCAGCAGGCTGTGAAGAAAGCGAATGGATGTTGGCATTCATAGCAAAAGGATTTGAGTACAGGAGCAGGGAGGTTCTACTGCAGTTGTACAGGGTCTTGGTGAGGCCACACCTGGAGTATTGCGTACAGTTTTGGTCTCCTAATCTAAGGAAAGACATTGTTGCCATAGAGGGAGTACAGAGAAGGTTCACCAGACTGATTCCTGGGATGGCAGGACTTCCATATGAAGAAAGACTGGATAGACTCGGCTTGTACTCGCTGGAATTTAGGAGATTGAGGGGGGATCTTATAGAGGCTTACAAAATTCTTAAGGGGATGGACAGGCTAGATGCAGGAAGATTGTTCCCGATGTGGGGGAAGTCCAGAACAAGGGGTCACAGTTTAAGGATAAGGGGGAAGTCTTTTAGGACAGAGATGAGAAGATCCTTTTTCACACAGAGAGTGGTGAGTCTGTGGAATTCTCTGCCACAGAAGGTAGTTGAGGCCAGTTCATTGGCTATATTTAAGAGGGAGTTAGATGTGGCCCTTGTGGCTGAAGGGATCAGGGGGTAAGGAGAGAAGGCAGGTACGGGATACTGAGTTGGATGATCAGCCATGATCATATTGAATGGCGGTGCAGGCTCGAAGGGCCAAATGGCCTGCTCCTGCACCTATTTGCTATGATTCTACAATAATAGTACACTATATATATGTGTGTGCATGTGTGTGGTGTGCATGTGTGTGGTGTGTGTGCGTTTGTGGTGTGTGAGTGTACCTATGTGGTGTGTGTGTGTGTGTGAGTAAGTGTATATATATACCCACACTGAACTTTTTCCCTCGTGTATTATATTGGTCACAGTGTACTATGTTTACATATCTGACCAATTCCAACGTCACCTATTTCCTTCGCTCCATAGATGCTGCCTCACCCGCTGAGTTTCTCCAGCAGTTTTGTCTACCTTGGATGTTTCCAGCATCTGCAGTTCCTCCTTCATTGACATGTTTGCAGAGTGTGTTGTGCTGCAACAAGTAAGAATTCCGACGTCCTGTGTGTGGGGGGTCACACACACTATTGACTCTTGAAATCGTGTCACATGCATCAGGCAGTGTGTTTTGTTTGTGTTCCCTCTGCACTTGGATTGGAGGTTGATGACAGAACTGGCGCTGGCCGCTGGCTGAAGGCTGTCCCACGGGGGCTGGGCTAAAGCTGCCTCTCGCAAGCGCTGAAGCTTCACAACACGCAGGCTGCCTCACTGCCTCCCTGCCTGCCTTCACTCGTGTCCCTGCAAGCGGAGAGAGAAGGGTTACACGCCTCGTCTCGGGTTTGATCTATTTCGTGTTTGCTTTCCTCTCTGAGAGACAGAGACAGACAGAGAGAGAGAGAGATGAGGCTCGCAAACAGCTCCAGCTCCACAGCGAGAACGAGAAAGCGCACGAAGAGCGTGAGAGCGGAGTTCGTGGTTTGCGCCGACTGCGAGCAGGTCAGTGAGAGTCGGGAGCTGGGGATGGGCGCCAATCCGGGGGGGGGACGGCGCTGCATTCCCCACTCACACACACACACACACACACACACACACACTCACACACACACACACACACACACTCACACACTCACACACACACACACACACACACACACACACACACAGGGGAGGGTATCTAGCGCAGGTTGCATTTCTGCCCGGTGAAGGGGGCTCTGCCTCACTGGCCTGAGCCGCCGCCACCGACACCGACCCCGGGCTCGGTCCCAGCCACGGGCGCTGTCTGTACGGAGTTTGTACCCTCTCCCCCTCCCGTGACCGGCGCGGGTTCTCTCCGGGCGCTCCGGTTTCCCACCCACACCCCAAAGACGTGCAGGTTTTGTAGGTTGTTAATTGGCTTTGGTAAAAATTGTGAATTGTCACTAGTGTGTTTAGGATAGTGCCAGTGTGAGACAACAGGCGAGAATATGTGTTAGACAATAGACAATAGGTGCAGGAGTAGGCCATTCGGCCCTTCGAGCCAGCACCGCCATTCAATGTGATCATGGCTGATCATCCCCAATCAGTACCCCGTTCCTGCCTTCTCCCTGGGGGAGCAAAGTTTCTGTGTGGGAAGGAACACAGGAAACATGTTCCCAATGTTGGGCGAGTCCAGAACCAGGGGCCACAGTCTTAGAATAAAGGGGAGGCCATTTAAGACTGAGGTGAGAAAAAACGTTTTCACCCAGAGTTGTGAGTTGTGAATTTATGGAATTCCCTGGGGAGAAGGCAGGCACAGAGGCCATGCAATGAATGGCGGTGTGGAGGCCGAATGGCCTCCTCCAGCACCTATTTTCTATGTTTCTATGAATGGCAGATGCACATTGTACTTTATCTGCTTATTTATGTGTGTGTGTGTATATATATTCAATGGTATATGGACCCACTGATCTGTTCTGTATTTATTTATGCCTATTATATTCTGTTGTGCTGAAGCAAAGCAAGAATGTCATTGTCCTATCTGGGACACGTGACAATAAACTCTCTTGAATCTTAGTTTAAAAACCGAAGATAGGCACAAAATGCTGGAGTAACTCGGGGGGACAGGCAGCATCTCTGGAGGGGAAGGAATGGGTGACGTTTGCGTGTCCTGCTGAGTTTCTCCAGCATTTTGTGTCTTATCTTCTGATAATAGTTCAGGCTGTCGATGCTATGGAGACCTCTCATAATTTGATCAGGTGTGTCCAACATGTAGCTCATACCCGTGAAGCTGAAACGTTTGATAGTCCAGTTAAAAGCAGCAGATTCTAAAGATCTGCGCCGTCTTAGTCTAGTTTGTTCTCGCGTGTACTGAGGTACGGTGAGCAGCTTTAGTTGCATGCTGACCGGTCAGCGGGAAGGGCTGCCTCGCCACAGGGTTCAATCCCCGACCCTGGGTGCTGTCTGTGTGGAGTTTGCACGTTCTCCCTGTGACCGCGTGGGTTTCGTCTGGGTGCTCGGGTGAGTTTCCTCCCACATCCCGAAGATGGTGCGGGTTTGTAGATTAATTGGCCGAATGGCCTACTCCTGCACCTATTGTCTATTGAAAGTTGGATAACATAGAACTAGTGTGAAGGGGTGATCGATGGGATGAAGGACCATTTTACGAGGATGTTGCCGGGACTAGAGGGTGTGAGCTATAGGGAGAGGTTGAGGAGGCTGGGTCTCTATTCCCTGGAGCACAGGAGGTTGAGGGGGGATCTTATAGAGGTGTACAAAATCATGAGAATAGATCGGGTAAATGCACAGTCTCTTGCCCAGAGTAAGGGAATCGAGGACCAGAGGCTGTAGCTGTGACTATCCCAACGTTTAAGAAACAGTTAGACAGGTACATGGATAGGACCGGTTTGGAGGGATATGGACCAAACGCAGGCAGGTGGGACTAGTGTAGCTGGGACATGTTGGTCACTGTGGGCAAGTTGGGGTGAAGGGCCTGTTTCCACACTGTATCACTCTATGAATCTATACATGCTGAACAAAGCTATACTGTAAACATAGAAACATAGAAACATAGAAAGTACATGGTAGTTATAAGGAGTAATGCACGCAGCTTGCATTTGGGTGCCCCTTAAGTCAATCATATTGGGCATCTTAGAACCCTTGTTCAGACTGTATTTCACTTTAGACTGAAGAAGGGTTCCAACCCGAAATGTCATCTATTCTCTTTCTCCGGAGAGGCTGCTTGATCCGCTGAGTTACTCCAGCACTTTGGCTCAATAGCCTGTTCTTGTGTGATGCCAGTCCATGTTCTGACTAGACTGTGCAGGTCAGAGGCTTTGTTGCCAGCAGTGGACTGAGAATGAAAAACACAAGATGCTTGAAGATGTGGACAGATTTAAAGATGAGCAAAATCAAACACAGAGTGCTGGAGTAACTCAGCGGGTCAGGCAGCATCTGTGGAGAACATGGATAGGTGACGTTTCACAGAGTGCTGGAGTAACTCAGCGGGTCAGGCAGCCTCTGTGGAGAACATGGATAGGTGACGTTTCACAGAGTGCTGGAGTAACTCAGCGGGTCAGGCAGCATCTGTGGAGAACATGGATAGGTGACGTTTTGTGTCGGAACTCTTTAGACTTTAGAGATAACGAAACTAAAGAAGGGTCCCGACCCGATACATCATCCACCCTTTTCTCCAGAGATGTTGCCTGACCCACTGAGTTACTCCAGCACTCTGTGTCGATCTAATCCAGAAATCCATTGACTACTGGTTGAGGCGAGGGAAATGTTGCGGGAGAGGAGTTAGGAGAACCTTGCAGAAGTTGAGCATGGATGGGGTTCAGGGTTGTTATTGTCTCGTGCACCAATGCACAGTGAGAAGCTTGGTTTTGCATCTTTTGCAAACGGCTCAGATACACCTTAGGGCGGTCAGGGGGGCGCAGCGGTAGAGTTACTGCCTTGCAGCGCCGGAGCCCCAGGTTCGATCCCGACCACGGAGTTTGTACGTTCTCCCCGTGACCTGCGTGGGTTTTTCTCCGAGATCTTTCGGTTTCCTCCCACACTCCAGAGACGTGCAGGCATGCAGGTACAATTGGCTCGGTAACTGTAGAAAATTGTCCCTAGTGTGTGTAGGATAGTGTTAGCGTGCGTGGGGGGGGGGGGGGGGGGATCGCTGGTCGGCGCGGACTCGGTGGGCCGAAGGTTCCGCGCGGTATATCTAAACTAAACCACACGTAGACACAATCAGTTAAAACTCAAGTCCAACAGGCAGCGCAAAGGGGAAGATACAGAGTGGAGAATCTAGTTCTCAGCGCATCAGTTCCACAGACAAAGTCCAATATGAGCAATGGGGTAGAGGTTTAGCATAGTTTAGAAACACAGCGCGGCAACAGGCCCTTCAGCCCACCGGGTCGGTGCCGACCAGCGATCCCCACACATTAACACCATCCTACACACACTGGGGACAATTTTTACATTTACCCAGCCAATTAACCTACACACCTGTCCGCTTTCCACCATTCAGGGTGGAAATGTCAAAGACTGGAGGGCACAGCTTTAAGGTGAGAGGGGCAAAGTTTCAAGGAGGTGTGCGGGGCAAGTTTTTTCCACACAGGGGGTGGTGGGTGCCTGGGACGCACTGCCAGGGGTGGTGGTAGAGGCAGATATGATGGTGGCGTTTAGGAGGCTTTTAGACAGTCACATGGATATGGAGGGATAGGAGAATGTGCTGGCAGTGGACGCTAACGTAACTTGCAGCGCGTGCAGTAGCAGTGGCCAGCAGGTTGCGCTTTGATAAGTGTGCGCAGCTGGCCGCGAGGAGCCAAGCCATTGTGACGTCACCAGCTCGTTAGCTTTAGAAAATATCCCAGATCTGTGAACGATTCTAATAAATTCAAGAAATGATTAATCAAATTTTCAGATGAGGCGATTTCTTACATCATGAGGTAAATCTATATTGGAATATGTAAAAATTTCACTGTTAGCGCGTCGTGTTTTCGAGGAGATTTGAATCGCAGACAACCAAGATATACACACGCACACACACAAATAAATACAGCCACATCCAAGATCAGAGTTTTATAATAATAATAATAGAGCATTAACAATGTTGACTTTGGAGAGCTGCCATTAACTGTATGTTCGATAGACATAAAAAGCCGGAGTAACTCAGCGGGACAGGCAGCATCTCTGGAGAGAAGGAATGGGCGACGTTTTGGGTCGAGACCCTTCTTCAGACTAGTCAGGCGAAAGGGAAACACGAGATATAGATGATGATGTGGTGAGATGGAGTATGGAGAGAAGGCAGGTACAGGATACTGAGTTGGATGATCAGCCATGATCATATTGAATGGCGGTGCAGGCTCGAAGGGCCGAATGGCCTACTCCTGCACCTGTTTTTTCTATGTTTCTATGAGATGAAGAACAATGAATGAAAGATATGCAAAAAAGTAACGATGATAAAGGAAACGGGTCATTGTAAGCTGTTTGTGGGGTGAGAATGAGAAGCTAGTGCGACTTGGGTGGGGGAGAGAGAGAGAGAGAGAGAGAGAGAGAGAGAGAGAGAGAGAGAGAGAGAGAGAGGGAATGCTGGGGCTACCTGAAGTGAGAGAAATCAATATTCTTATCACTGGGCTGTAAGCTGCTCAAGCGAAATACGATCATCATGCCGTCTGGTGCTCGTGATGTCACTAGGATACCCTGCGGTGGGTGGCGACGCTTGGTTCCACGCGGTGACGTAACCATGCGTCATCACGCAATACACGTGAGACGTCGGGACGCCAGCGCGTGACGCCAACGCACGCGTACGCGACACGCCACGCAGGTGGCGAGCGAGGATTTACGCGCAGCACAAAATTCTGGAGTGCCGTGCGATACCGCGCGCAACTCCACGCCTCTCCATGCGCCCATCCCGCGCTACCCGCACGCTACCCGTGCGTCACAAACCCGTCGACCTATTTTACACGTGACGCGCTAATGAGGCACAAATGACGGCCAAGTGGGTCAGGTCCTTAACTCCAGCACTCTGTGTCTATCTCCAGCACTCTGTGTCTATCTCCAGAGACGCTGCCTAGCCCGCTGAGTTACTCCAGCACTCTGTGTCTATCTCCAGAGACGCTGCCTAGCCCGCTGACCTAATGGGCCGAAGGGCCTGTTCTCTGTCCTCAGGCACGTGGGTGGGCGGGGGGGGGGAGGTTTGGTCAAATATTATGCTGCGGTAAGCTGCACACAGATGTCATTACCACTTCACATATTTCGGAGTAGCTGTAACTTATTAACAGCGGCCTGTTACCATATTAAACGTCAAGCGGAGAGGAAAAATACAAAACAAGGCTGACTATCTCAGAGTAGCTCGGTTGTTGATGTGAAAGCGGTAGAACTGTATGTTCTTGGCATCAGGACAATTAAAATATTGGCCCATGGCCAGAAGAAAAAAAGCGACTGCGTATTTTAAAATCTTCGCACACTCCCACTTTAATAGCCCACACTACAAGCTTTGCATTGTATGTAGATTTGCCCACGAGATAGATCGCTCTTTGCAGTGAAGTATGGAAATGCTGTTGTAAACAGGCTTGCTTGAGTGCTTTTAGCTTTGCACAAGGCTGCAGAGTGTTCCAGGCAGCGGGCCAAGTGGCCTTGACAACATCCAGCTTGCAGTGGCACCATCAGCAGCAAACTGATGGAACTCATTCTGTGGCCGCGATTAGGGTGGCCAACTTACCCACTCCCAAATACGGGACAAAAGGTCAAAATACGGGACAACTTCCCCACGGCAATTCGTTGCCCGACTGGGCCGTGGCTGGGTGAATGATGAGTTGGGCCCGGGTGCTGGACTGCACACACAGCCCAGCCGGCCGGCCAGCTGAGGAGTTTTGGCCCGGGGGCCGGGGGCAAAGTCCGGCGCCCCATCCAACTCGTGAACCGATGAGAAGGAGGGGTACTGGTGTCGGGGGTGAGCGAAGGTCCGAAGGTCGGGCTGCTGGCCGGGCTGCCGACCGACGGGCCCACGGGCGAGGTGCTGCTGCTGCACTCCACAGGCTGCACTACGTCGGGACGGGTGAGGCGGGGCCGGACGCGGCCCTCCGACCCGACAATCCCCTCGACCCGAGTAGTCGCCGTCAAATACGGGACAAGGCTGGTCCAGTACGGGACAAACCAATTTAGCCCAAAATACAGGAAGTCCTGGCTAATACGGGACAGTTGGCAACCTTAACTGTGATACTGTTTGTTCCAATCTACTCTCTGCGGTTTCACTAAAGGGAGCATCCTTGAACGGTCGGTCCTCTGTCATCGGTCATGATTAGTTGTTCAGAATTAGAAACCACTTTTTCTTACACAGCTGTGCAGGGAGGAACTGCAGATTTCTAGTTTAAACCGAAGATAGACACCAAAAGCAGGAATAACTCAGCGGGTCAGGCAGCATCTCTGGGGAAAAGGATTAGGAGACGTTTCAGGTCAAGACTCTTCGACTCCAGGTTTTTCTGTCTATCTTTTGTGTAAGATTGTTAAGGGTTTGGACACGCTGGAGGCAGGAAACATGTTCCCGATGTTGGGGGAGACCAGAACCAGGGGCCACAGTTTAAGAATAAGGAGTAAGCCACTTAGAACGGAGACGAGGAAACACTTTTTCTCACAGAGAGTGGTGAGTCTGTGGAATTCTCAGCCTCAGAGGGCGGTGGAGGCAGGTTCTCTGGATGCTTTCAAGAGAGAGCTAGATAGGGCTCTTAAAAATAGCGGAGTCAGGGGATATGGGGAGAAGGCAGGAACGGGGTACTGATTGGGGATGATCAGCCATGATCACATTGAATGGCGATGCTGGCTCGAAGGGCCGAATGGCCTACTCCTGCACCTATTGTCTATTGTCTATCTTTTATTACACAGCGCTCCTTTAGACTTTTAGAGATACAGGGATACAGCATGGAAACAAGCTCTTTGGCCCACTGAGTCTGCGCTGACCAGCGATCACCTCGTACACTAGCATTAATGTTTAGTGTTTTCTGAGTCATTCGTGACTGTCACTGTATGTCATGTTGTTACGTGGGCGGAGCACCAAGGCAAATTCCTTGTATGTGAATACCTGGCCAATAAACATACTTATCCTACACACACTTGCGACTGTTAACAATTTTACTGAAGCTAATTAATGCACAAACCTGTACGTCTTTGGAGTGTGGGGGGGAACCCGGAGCACCCGGAGAAAACCCACACCGGTCATAGGGATAAACTACAAACTTCCTACAGACAGCAACCGATGTCAGGATGGAACCCGGGTCTCTGGCGCCTTGAATTAAACGCTGTTCTTCTTCCTTGCAGGAAATGGGAGTGGGAGTCCCCGGGGCTTTGGCGCAAGGACCAAGTGAATTTATCCCCGAGAAGGAGGTAAGTATGTCACATTCTGGCATTGAGCTTGCACCTTCTACTGAAACACAAATGATTTTATTTTCAGCTGAAGAGTCTGAAGAAGGGTCTCGACCCAAAACGTCACCCATTCCCTCTCACCATAGTCGCTGCCTGTCCCGCTGAGTTACTCCAACATTTTACACCTATCTACTTTTCATAGAGCCACTCGGCATGGAAACTGGCCTTTCGGCCCAACTTGTCCATGCTGACCCAGTTGTCATCATTTGCATGCATTTACCCCATATTCCGCTATAACTCTTCTTATCCAGATATCTGTCCAAATCTCTTGTAAAAGTCCTAATTGTATCAGCTTCTGCAGCTCTCTGGTAGCTTTAAGTCAGATGGTGGTGTATCTGTGGAATTCATTGCCTCAGATGGCTGTGGAGGCCAAGTCAATGGATATTTTTAAGGCAGAGATGGATAGATTCTCGATTAGTACGGGTGTCGGGGGTTATGGGGAGAAGGCAGGAGAGTGGGGTTAGAAGGGTGAGATAGATCAGCCATGATTGAATGGTGGAGTAGACTTGATGGGTGACGTTTCACAGAGTGCTGGAGTAACTCAGCGGGTCAGGCAGCATCTGTGGAGAACATGGATAGGTGACGTTTCGTGTTGGGGCCCTTCTTCAGACTGAATCTGAGTTTAAAGAAGGGTCCTGATCCAAAACGTCACCTATCCATGTTCTCCACAGATGCTGCCTGACCCGCTGAGTTACTCCAGCACTCTGTGAAACGTCACCTATCCATGTTCTCCACAGATGCTGCCTGACCAGCTGAGTTACTCCAGCACTCTGTGAAACGTCACCTATCCATGTTCTCCACAGATGCTGCCTGACCCGCTGAGTTACTCCAGCACTCTGTGAAACGTCACCTATCCATGTTCTCCACAGATGCTGCCTGACCCGCTGAGTTACTCCAGCACTCTGTGAAACGTCACCTATCCGTGTTCTCCACAGATGCTGCCTGACCCGCTGAGTTACTCCAGCACTCTGTGTCATGCTCTAATGTTTATACGATCAGTATGACGACACAAAGTAACAAGCAACGATTTTATTTCAACAGATGCTTCAACTGGCGAGCGGCGATGCAGAGGCACGGGTTTTGTTGATTGAAGCGTTTGCAACGTTGGGTCGTCTGGACAACATAACCTTGTTAATGGGTTTCCACCCACAGTACCTTGACAGCTTTCTGAAGACCGAGCACTACCTGATGCAGGTGGACGGCCCCTTGCCGTACTGTTACCGCCACTACATTGCCATAATGGTGAGTTACTGCTGGCACGCACTCCATCAGACCCCAACCATGTATATTAAACTACTCTGCAAAGTCCAGCGGTTTCCCACGTACTAACGTGCCGATGAGGCGTTCAGTTAAAGGGCCAGTGTGCCTCACTACGAGGTGTCGCCCAAATTTCTCAACAGGGTCACGATTAAACAATAATAGCCCTGTCCCACGGTACGAGTTCATCCCAAGAGCTCTCCCGAGTTTGCCCTGATTCGAACTCGGAGATTTACGGTAATGGCCGCTTGTCGGTACTCGGGGCTCTCGTGGACATTTTTCAACATGTTGAAAAATCTTCACGAGTCTTCCCGTGCTTACCTGCCGTTAGCGAGTTTTCCCGAGTACCTGCCGTTAGCGCTAAGAGACGTCCCCGAGCTCCGACGTACCCGCTACGTTCGTTCTCCGCGCTTAACACGAGTTTGATTTTTTTTAAACTTGGGAGAGCTCTTGGAATGAACTCGTACCGTGGGACAGGGCTTTTAAGCTTAGTTTAAAGGTATAAGATACTTTCAAGAGAGAGCTAGATAGGGCTCTTAAAATTAGCGGAGTCGGGGGATATGGGGAGAAGGCAGGAACGGGGTACTGATTGTGGATGATCAGCCATGATCACATTGAATGGCGGTGCTGGCTCGAAGGGCCGAATGGCCTACTCCTGCACCGATTGTCTATTTAGAGCGTGGAAACAGCCACTTCGCCCCAGCGAGACGTGTTGACAAGCGATCCCCGCACACTAATGGGCCTGTCCCACTTGGCAATTTTTTCGGCGGACTGCCGGCATCATTGAAAGTCGCGGCGTGACGACGTATTGACGCGCGGTGCCTCCTCGAGTGTCGCAACAGTTTTTTTGTCACCGCTGGATTTTGAAATTTTCAAAATCTTTCGGCGACACTGATACGTCAGTCAATGATGCCGAAATTCAGCCCTTCGAGCCAGCACCGCCATCCAATGTGATCATGGCTGATCATCCCAATCAGTACCCCGTTCCTGCCTTCTCCCCATATCCCCTGACTCCGCTATTTTTAAACCTAGCTCTCTCTTGAAAGTATCCAGAGAACCGGCCTCCACCGCCGTCTGAGGCAGAGAATTCCACAGACTCACAACTCTCTGTGAGAAAAAGTGTTTCCTCGTCTCCTAAATGGCTTACCCCTTATTCCTAAACTGTGGCCCCTGGTTCTGGACTCCCCTAACATCGGGAACATGTTTCCTGCCTCTAGCGTGTCCAAGCCTTTAATAATCTTATTTGTTTCAATAAGATCCCCTCTCATCCTTCTAAACTCCAGCATATACAAGTCCAGCTGCTCCATTCTCTCAGCATATGACAGTCCCGCCATCCCGGGAATTAACCTTGTAAACCTACGCTGCACTCCCTCAATAGCAAGAATGTCCTTCCTCAAATTTGGAGACCAAAACTGCACACAATACTCCAGGTGTGGTCTCACTAGGGCCCTGTACAACTGCAGAAGGACCTCTTTGTTGCAAAGGCTATACGTTGCAAAATATACTTGGCTAGTAAAGTCATATTATGATTATGATATGGAACCTGAATGTTTACCACGTTTCATTGCAGGCAGCAGCGCAGCACCAATGCTCGTATCTTGTAAACCTTCACGTGAATGACTTCCTCCAAGTTGGCGGGGATCCGAAATGGTTAGCCGGGCTGGATTCTGCTCCTCCGAAGCTTCAGACTTTGAGTCAAGTGAACAAGATTCTTGCTCACAGGCCCTGGCTCATTACCAAAGACCATATCGAAGTGAGTAATATTTTAGTTTCCATCGGCGGTGCTGGCTCGAAGGGCCGAATGGCCCACTCCTGCACCTATTGTCTATTGAAATGTTAAAATCTTTGATTATGTTGACTGCTTTCCTGAGGCAGCGTGAAGTGTGGATGGTCAATGATGGGAAGTCAGATCTGAAGTATTCTTGCTGAAGGGAACACTTTGAAATACTTTATCAGATATTTTCCCCACTTTGGAAGTCTTGATACCATGAGTTTGCCATCGATGTTGCCAGGGCTCAAGGGTCTGGGCTGTAGGGAGTAGTTAACCAGACCAGGACTTTACCTTATGGAGCGCTGGAGGATGAGGGGTGATCTTATAAGATGTATAAAACCATGAGAGGAATAGCTCGGGTAAATGCAGTCTTTTCCCAGAGTAGGGGAATTGAGAATCAGAGGACATAGGTTCAAGGTCAAGGGGGGAAAGATTTAATAGGAACCTGACAGGTAACTTTTTCACACATTGGGTGGTGGGTGTATGGAACAAGCTGCCAGAGGAGGTAGTTGAGGCTGGGACTATCGCAATGTTTAAGAGACATTTGGACAGGTACATGGATAGGACAGGCTTGGAGGGATATGGACCAAGCGCAGGCAGGTGGGACTATAGACAATAGACAATAGGTGCAGGAGTAGGCAATAGGTGCAGAGAGTGGTGAGTCTGTGGAATTCTCTGCCTCAGAGGGCGGTGGAGGCCGGTTCTCTGGATGCTTTCAAGAGAGAGCTGGGTAGGGCTCTTAAAGATAGCAGAGTGTGGGGATATGGGGAGAAGGCAGGAACGGGGTACTGATTGGGGATGATCAGCCATGATCACATTGAATGGCGGTGCTGGCTCGAAGGGCCGAATGGCCTACTCCTGCACCTATTGTCTATTATATAACACATATTCTCGTCTGTTGTCTCACACTGGCACTATCCTAAACACACTAGTGACAATTCACAATTTTACCAAAGCCAATTAACCTACAAAACCTGCACGTCTTTGGGGTGTGGGTGGGAAACGAATGGTCGAATGGCGGAGTAGACTTGAGGGGGCGAACGGCCCAATTATTGGACCACTCATGGCCTTATAAACACAAACGCTGTTCTTTGTTCGCAGAGGCTGTTGAGATCCGAGGACCACGGCTGGTCGCTGGCAGAGCTGGTCCAGGTGTTGGTCCTGCTCGCACACTATCATTCGCTGGCCTCCTTCACGTTCGGCTGTGGGATCATCCCCGAAATACACAGCGGGGAGGCCACTCACCCCGACACCCTTCTGTACCTGACTTCACCAACGGCAACAGTGTGGAAGAACAAACCTGCGGCCACGAGAGAATTGAGGTAAGATCTATCGTCTGTACTAGCTTGTTGCATTAATTGTCACATACACCAATTGGTGCAGAGAAATCTGAGTTACCATGCAGCCCACGCAAATAAAATAGAATGAACTCAACACATTAGAGTTTAACATGTAAGTAAGTAAATTTTATTTATATAGCACGTTTAAATCAACTCTCGTTGAAACCAAAGTGCTTTGCATAAAATAAATAATAAGGTTTCCGTACATCCATAGAAAAATTAAAAAATAAAAATGACACGACACATTGTAGAATTCAACATGAACGCCCCCCCACAACAGAATCAACGTTCTCCACTGTGGGGAAAGGCATTAAAAGTTCAGTCCTCTTCCTCTGTGGAACACCCGAGGTCGGGGCCTATTTGTGGCCTCCGCAGCAGCAGCCAGTCCGATGTTTCCGGGCCCTCTTTGCCGGAGAGCTGGAACTCCGGCGTCTGAACATCCCCACACAGCAGAATCGGCATTTCCCACTGTGAGGGAAGGCAATCAAGTTCAGTCATCCTCCTCCTTGTTCCCCCTTGAGCCGTCCGCAGAGGCTGCTACTGGCGGCCCGATGTTCAGGCCCTCTCGCAGGGATGGTCGAAGCACCGGCGGCAGAACGGAGAACACTCTCAGCGGCTTTTAGATGGGGCTCTTGAAGATAGCAGAGTCAGGGGATATGGGGAGAAGGCAGGAACGGGGCACTGATTGGGGATGATCAGCCATGATCACATTGAATGGCGGTGCTGGCTCGAAGGGCCGAATGGCCTCCTCCTGCACCTATTGTCTATAAAAACATTTGGCAACCCTGTCCCCAGGCATGCTTAGTTGAGAGATACAGCGTGGAAACAGGCCCTTCGGCCCACCGAGTCCGTGCTGACCAGCGATCCCCGCACACTAACACTATCCCACGCACACTAGGGACAATTTGCATTCATACCAAACCAATTAATCTACAAACCTGTACGTCTTCAGAGTGTGGGAGGAAACGGGAGCACCCAAAGAAAACCCGCACAGTACAAACTCTGCACAGACAGCGCCCCTAGTCGGGATCGAACCCGGGTCGCTGGTGCAGTACGGCAGCAACTCTACCGCTGAGCCACCTGCCTGCGCCGGTTATAGAGTCGGGGATGGCTGGTCAGCGCGGACTCAATGGGCCGAAGGGCCTGTTTCCACACCTTAGCCCTTCCATAGCTCTTGTTTCCCTCTGCCCTGGCTCTCACTGAGGAAGGGTCTCGACCCGAAACGTCACCCATTCCTTCTCTCCAGAGATGCTGCCTGTCCCGCTGAGTCACTCCGGCATTTTGTGTCTAACCTCTATTTAAACTTTGCCCTTCTCTCCATTGAACTATGCTCTCTGATATATCAACTAGAGGATATTTCCTTTAAACAATTTTTTATTGAAGGCTTCCAGATATACGTCTAGCGATGTCAGCTGCTAGATAATGTAACCGCAGAATAATGTGTTCTTTGCTTGAATTCTCCATGATGCCATTTCCTGCATTGCAGTGAAAATGATCTGTACTTTTAGCAGGTCGCAGGAACTACCTTTGAAGTAGAGGCCCTACTGGAAAAAATGAAACGCCTACAAGAATGTCGAGATGAAGAGGGAACCAGTCAAGAGGAAATGGCGACGAGATTCGAGAGAGAGAAAACCGAGAGTTTATTTGTTGCATCTTCAGGTAAAAATCCGATCCGTCGAGTTTCCTTCATGTTGACTTGTCCTTTGGTTTGGTTTAAAGATACAGATGGCTAACAGGCCCCCTCGGCTCACCGGGTCCGCACCGACCAATCATCACCCGGGGGGATCTCATAGAAACGTACAAAATCCTTAAGGGGTTGGACAGGCTAGATGCAGGAAGATTGTTCCCGATGTTGGGGAAGTCCAGGACAAGGGGTCACAGTTTAAGGATAAGGGGGAAGTCCTTTTAGGACCGAGATGAGAAAAACATTTTTCACACAGAGAGTGGTGAGTCTGTGGAATTCTCTGCCACAGAAGGTAGTTGAGGCCAGTTCATTGGCTATATTTAAGAGGGAGTTGAGATGTGGCCCTTGTGGCTGAAGGGATCAGGGGGTATGGAGAGAAGGCAGGTACAGGATACTGAGTTGGATGATCAGCCATGATCATATTGAATGGCGGTGCAGGCTCGAAGGGCCGAATGGCCTACTCCTGCACCTATTGTCTATGTTTCTATGCGCACACACACACACTAGCGGCAATGTACCAACGCCAATTAACCTACAAACCTGCATCCCTTTGCAACGTGGGAGGAAACCGGAGCACCAGGAGAAAACCCACGTGGTCACGGGGAGAACGTGCAAACTCCATACAGACTGCACCCGCAGTCAATCGAACCCGGGTCTCTGACCTTGGGTGCTGACTGTATGCAGTCTGTACGTACTCCCTGTGACCGCGTGGGTTTTTCTCAGGGTGCTCCAGTTTCCTCCAACGCTCCAGAGATGTATAGGTTTGTAGGTTAATTGGTTTCTGTAAATTGTTCCATGTGTGTGTGTGTGTGTGTAGGATAGACAATAGATAATAGGTGCAGGAGTAGGCCATTCGGCCCTTCGAGCCAGCACCGCCATCCCCAATCAGTACTCCGTTCCTGCCTTCTCCCCATATCCCCTGACTCTGAGGCAGACCCCACCGCCCTCCGAGGCAGAGAATTCCACAGACTCACCACTCTCTGTGAGAAAAAGTGTTTCCTCGTCTCCGTTCTAAATGGCTTACTCCTTATTCTTAAACGGTGGCCCCTGGTTCTGGACTCCCCCAACATCGGGAACATGTTTCCTGCCTCTAGCGTGTCCAAGCCCTTAACAATCTTATATGTTTCAATGTCTAGTGCTAGACGTAGGACAGGATAGGACGGGATAGTGCTCGGATAGTGCAGGTGTACGGGGGACGCCGGTCGGCGCGGACACGGTGGGCGAAGGGCCTGTTTCCGCACTGTATCTCTAACGTGTGAAGTCTAAAATCTAAAGCTGGTATTTTGTTTCCTGCAGAAAATGAGAGATGGATCGACACAAGGGAGATCTCTCGTCATTTTGAAGACCCCAGCTACGGCTACCAGGACTTTTCTAGACACGGTGACCAATATGTGCCCACCTTTCGAGCCCAGGTACAACCTTAAAATGTTGCTGTGGGTCTTAACTATTTATGATGTTTCAATGTGTCACTGAGTTGTACAGCATGGAAACAGACCCTTCAGTCCAACTTCCCCACGCTGACCAACACTAGCCCCACATTTGGCCCATATTCCTCCGGGTCAGGTCGGTAGGAGTTCCCCTTCCCCTCCCACCCCCGCCACGGGTACCATGTAATCCCGTGCTACCTGCTCCGTCAGGTAGTGACTAAACAGTGAGGAGGGGGCTGTGGACCCCCAGCAGGACCAAAACGAAGACCCGTCACAGGGCGGGTGAGCTCCTGGCGAGCCCACGGCCATCCACACTTCAGTAGAAGTTGCGATCGCTGTCGTACACGGCGTCGTAAGGCACCCGTGCCCGGTGATGTTTTCAGCGATGGCGATGATGTTGATCATCCCCTCCCCTTCCCAGCTCTCCCACAGCCCACGGTCTCCGCCTCCTCCTTTCTTTATCCCACTCTCCCCCCCACCCCCCCGACATCAGTCTGAAGAAGGGTCTCGACCCGAAACGTTGACCTATTCCTTCGCTCCATAGATGCTGCCTCACCCGCTGAGTTTCTCCAGCATTTTTGTCCACCTATGATGATGATGATGATGATGATGATGATGGTTTCCCATCCATGTACCTGTCCAAGTGTCTTACAGACAATAGGTGCAGGAGTAGGCCATTCGGCCCTTCGAGCCAGCACCGCCATTCAATGTGATCATGGCTGATCATCCCCAATCAGTACCCCGTTCCTGCCTTCTCCCCATATCCCCTGACTCCGCTATTTTTAAGAGCCCGATCTAGCTCTCTCTTGAAAGTATCCAGGAGAACCCGCCTCCATCGCCCTCTGAGGCAGAGAATTCCAGATTCACAACTCTCTGTGTGAAAAAATGTTTCCTCGTCTCCATTCTAAATGGCTTACCCCTTATTCTTAAACTGTGGCCCCTGGTTCTGGACTCCCCCAACATCGGGAACAATTTTCCTGCCTCTAGCTTGTCCAAGCCCTTAACAATCTTATATGTTTCAATGAGATCCCCTCTCATCCTTCTAAACTCCAGAGTGTACAAGCCCAGCTGCTCCATTCTCTCAGCATATGACAGTCCCGCCATCCCGGGAATTAACCTTGTAATAGGTTATATGTCTTGTTATAGGTGCCCCTCGGGTTCCTATTAAAACTTGCCGCTCTCACATTGCGTTATCGGGTTGTGGGACACAGGGCGGTTGAGTGACTCCCTCACAGCGCCAGTGACCCCGGTTTGATCCCGACTGTGGGTGCTGTCTGTATGGAGTTTGCACGTTCTCCCCGTGACCACGTGGGTTTTCCCCGGGTGCTCCGGTTTGAAGGTTAATTGGTTTTGGTAAGAAAAATTGTAATACTGTCCCGAGTGTGTAGTTTAGTGTACAGTGTGGTCGCTGGTCGCAGTGGGCTGAAGGGCCTGTTTTGCACTGTATCTCTAAAGCTGATAAAGTCTTAAGTCTAACAACACAGAGCTATATACATCAATGTCCCTGACACGCAGGTCATAAGTTCATAGGACATGTGAGAACAATTAGGCCATTCGGATCATCAAGTCTACTCCGCCATTCAATCATGGCTGATCTATCTTTCCCTCAGAACCCCATTCTCCTGCCTT
Organism: Okamejei kenojei; assembly: GCA_035221665.1. Lineage (NCBI taxonomy): Eukaryota > Metazoa > Chordata > Chondrichthyes > Rajiformes > Rajidae > Okamejei > Okamejei kenojei. The sequence continues at coordinate 6,378,776 of CM069135.1, forward strand.
CCCCCCCATAACCCCTGACACCCGTACTAATCAAAAACCTGTCTTTAAAAAATACCCATTGACTTGGCCTCCACAGCCCTGTGTGGCAAAGAATTCCACAGATTCACCGCCCTCTGACTAAAGAAATTCCTCCTCCTCATCTTGGTGACGAGATCAATTTCTAGAAGTATTAACATAGAAACATAGAAATTAGGTGCAGGAGTAGGCCATTCGGCCCTTCGAGCCTGCACCGCCATTCAATATGATCATGGCTGATCATCCAACTCAGTATCCTGTACCTGCCTTCTCTCCATACCCCCTGATCCCTTCAGCCACAAGGGCCACATCCAACTCCCTGTTAAATGATCAGACATTGGACTGTGTCTGTGGAACTGCCCTACAAAGCTGAGAACTATACTCTGCACTCTGTACCTTCCCCTTTGCTCCACTCATTGGACCTGACGTCTTATGATCTTGTACTTTTTTCAACCTGAACGTTAATCCCTGCACAGGATTACACCTGGGAAGACCATGGCTACTCCCTTGTTAACCGACTTTACCCAGATGTTGCCCAGCTGCTGGATGAGAAGTTCCAGAATGCCTACAACCTGACGTACAACACAATGGCTATGCACAAAAACGTCGATACCTCCATGTTACGCCGTGCCATCTGGAACTACATCCACTGCATGTTTGGAATAAGGTCAGTTCACTAGTTTTGTTTCAAGATTCAAGAGCGTTTACTGTCGTGTGTCCCAGATAGGACAATGACATTCTTGCATTGCTTCAACACAACAGAACATAGTAGGCATGACTACAGAACAGATCAGTGTGTCCATATATATATATATATACATTTTATACACACGCACACACACACACACACACACCCACACACACGCACACACACACACACACACACACACACACACACACTCACACACACACACACACACACACACACACACACACACACACACACTCACACACACACACACACACACACACACACACACACACACACACACACACACACACACTCACACACACACACACACACACACACACACACACACACACACACACACACACACACACTCACACACACACACACACACACACACACACACACACACACACACACACACACACACACACACACACACACACACACACACACACACACACACACACACACACACACACACTCACACACACACACACACACACACACACACACACACACACACACACGCACGCACGCACACACACACACACACACACACACACACACACACACACACACACACACAGACCTTCGACCCACCGACCTTCGTCCCACTCAGGCGATTTTCTGAGGCGACTACAGGCGAAAATTTTTCAACCTGTTGAAAATTTGTCGGCGTACGTAACGACCATTTAGGTTGGCGCGGATGCTGTCGTCGGTTGTCACCAGGTGGCGCAGGTTGTCGCCGGTGCTGACCGGTGAATTCCATTGTCCTAGTCGCTGGCAGTCGCCTAGGTGGGACAGGCCCGTTACGCTATCCTACGCGCACAAGGGACGATTTACAATTTTACCAAACCAATTAACCTACAAACCTGCACGTCTTTGGAGCGTGGGAGAAATTCATCCTTTAATTCCATTATTAGATGCTGTGTGCAAACAGGCACTTCGTCCCGCTGAGTCCGTGTACATTAACACCATCCTACATATACACTAGGGGACAATTTACAATTTTACCAAAGCCCATTAACCTACAAACCTGCACGTCTTTGGAGTGTGGGTGGAAACCGGAGCGCCCGGAGAAAACCCACGCAGGTCACGGGGAGTAGGGACAAACTCCGTACAGACAGCGCCCGTAGTCGGGATCGAACCCGGGTCTCTGGAGATGTAAAAGCAGCAACTCTACCGCTGCGCCGCCAAAAAAACATACCGTAATCTGAAATGCAGCCATTTATTGCTCGCCGCTGATCTAATCGGTCTCCCTCCGCCAGGTATGACGACTACAACTATGGAGAAATCAATCAGCTCTTGGACCGCAACTTCAAGGTTTATATCAAGACTGTTGTCTGTTCTCCGGCCAAGACTACAAAGGGCATGTACGACAGCTTCTGGAGGCAGTTCAAACACTCAGAGAAGGTACGAAGAAAGTCTACACAAGTGACAATTCAGAATTGGGGTTTTTTCATTGTCACGTGCACCTTGGCTCAGTGAAAAAGTTTAAGAAGGAACTGCAGATGCAGGAAAAATCGAAGGTGGATAGAAATGCTGGAGAAGCTCAGCGGGTCTCGACCCAAAACGTCACCTATTCCTTTGCTCCATAGGTGCCGCCTCACCCGCTGAGTTTCTTCACCATTTTTATCTACCTTTTTCAGTTGAGTTTAGTTTATTGTCACGTGTACTGAGGTGCAGTGTAAAGCTTTTGTTGCGTGCTAACCAGTCAGCGGAAAGACAACGCATGAGTATAAAGTATTGCTTTGCATGCTATCCAAATAGATCAGATATAGGGCCATGCAGCACGGAAACAGGCCCTTCAGCCCAAATTTAATTATCCTATGTACGGACCATTTAGTTTTAGTTTAGTGTAGAGATACAATAGACAATAGGTGCAGGAGTAGGCCATTCGGCCCTTCGAGCCAGCACCGCCGTTCAATGTGATCATGGCTGATCATCTCCAATCAGTACCCCGTTCCTGCCTTCTCCCCATATCCCCTGACTCCGCTATCTTTAAGAGCCCTATCTAGCTCTCTCTTGAAAGTATCCAGAGAACCGGCCTCCACCGCCCTCTGAGGCAGAGAATTCCACAGACAGCGCTGAAACAGGCCCTTCGGCCCACAGAGACCCACGTACACTAGCACTGTCTTACGCACTAGGGATAATTTACAATTTTACCAAGGTCAATTAACCTACAAACCTATCTTTTGGAGTGTGGGGGGAAACCAGAGCACCCGGAGAAAACCCACGTGGCCACGAGGAGAACGTACAAACTCCGTACAGACAGCGCCCGTAGTCAGGATCGAACCTGGGTCTCCGGCGCTGTGAAGACAGCAACTCTACCGCTGCGCCCGATTAAATAATGAAATTCTCATTTGCAACATAAGAGGCTGTAAACAAAATACTCCATGATGACATGAAATAAACAAAAATATTCAATATAAATGAATATTCTTGCTGTTGAGGGAGTGCAGAATAGGTTTACAAGGTTAATTCCCGGGATGGCGGGACTGTCATAGGCTGAGAGAATGGAGCAGCTGGGCTTGTACACTCTGGAGTTTAGAAGGATGAGGGGGATCTCATTGAAACATATAAGATTGTTAAGGGTTTGGACACGCTGGAGGCAGGAAACATGTTCCCGATGTTGGGGGAGTCCAGAACCAGGGGCCACAGTTTAAGAATAAGGGGTAAGCCATTTAGAACGGAGACGAGGAAACACTTTTTCTCACAGAGAGTTGTGGAGTCTGTGGAATCTCCTCTGCCTCAGAGGGCGGTGGAGGCCGGTTTCTCTGGAGTTTGCTTTCAAGAGAGAGCTAGGATAGGGCTCTTAAAAATAGTGGAGTCAGGGGATATGGGGAGAAGGCAGGAACGGGGTACTGATTGTGGATGATCAGCCATGATCACATTGAATGGCGGTGCTGGGCTCTATTTTCAGTTTAGCGTAAAGGGCCCGTCGCACTTGGCGATTTATTTCGGCCACTGCCGGCTTCATCGACTGACGTATCAGGTCACCGAAAAATGTGCGGCGGTGGTGGCGTACGAGGCGGCGTGATGACGTATTGACGCGCGGTGCCTTTTTCAAGCGTCGCAACCTTTTTCTTTTTCTCGCCGCTGGATTTTGAAATGTTCAAAATCGTTTGGCGACACTGATTTGACGCCGGAAAAAATCGCCAAGTGGGACAGCCCCTTAGAGACAATACATGATTGCAATGGAGCCATTTACAGTGTGTGGAGACATCCTCTCCACACTGTAGGGACAATAAGGACATCCACTCTATCCAAGCCTTTCCACTATTCAATAAGTTTCAATGAGGTCCCCCCCCCTCATCGTTCTAAACTCCAGCGAGTGCCGGTCCAGTGCCGACAAAGGCTCATCATATGTTGACCCACTCACCCCCATTTATTTTCCCTGCATTGCTAATGATTCTTGATTCCACTGTGGTTGTCCTCCCTCTAGATTCACGTGAACCTGCTGCTGATGGAGGCTCGCATGCAGGCGGAGCTGCTGTACGCTCTGACCGCCATCACCCGCCACCTGACGTGAGGGCCGGCGCAGCCGTCTGTCGACCGTGGAGGAAGCTGCCAGTTCATTGGGACCGAAGGCAGCCAGTTGCCCCAACCCACCGCAGTGCACCGCACCGCACCCTGAGACAGGTGCTCCCCCCCCCTGCTGCACTGTGGCTCAGACTCTGCCTACCGGCTTACAAAGGAAACGGAGGAGCTAAGAACCCAGGCGTTTGCCCAACGCACGTGGTTCTGCAAAACAAAACATTTCTAATGCACTGAATGACTGTTGCAAAGGAAGCTATTGTTCTTGGTGTGTGTGTAAAAAAAAAAAAAAAAAAAAAGACTGTGTGGTTGCTTAAAGTAGAAATAATGAACTGCAGATTCTGGTTAATAAACAAAAGGACACAAAGTGCTGGAGGAACTTGGGGTGGTGAGGCGGTGGAGTTGCTGCCTCACTGCGCCAAAGACCCAGGTTCAACCCTGACTACGGGTGCTGTCTGTGCGGAGTTTGTACGTTCTACCTGAGACCGCGTGGGTTTTCTCCGGGTGCTCCGGATTCCTCCCACACTTCAAAGACGTACAGGTTTGGAGGTTAATTGGCTTCAGTAAAGATTGTAAATTGTCCCTAGTGCGTAGGATGGTGCGAGTGTACGGGGCGATCGCTGGTCGGCGCGGACTCTGTGGGCCGAAGGGCCTGTTTCTACGCTGTATCTCAAGTCTTAACTCAGCTGGTCAGGCAGCCTCTCTGGAGAACATGGATAGGTAATGTGTCAGGTCAAGACCCTTCTTCAGATGTTTCTCCAGCACTTTTGGGTCCTTTCGTTGCTAAAGTTAACTGGAGATAGAGTTTTATTTTGTTTTATAAAAGTATTTTGAGGACTGGGAGATTGTGTATTTTGGAGGCCCATGTTGCAGCTGAGTTGGTGGTGCCTCTGTATCTGCCAGTGAATGTCTCCAACACTAAGCTGGGCTAAGGGTAGCTGGGACATTATTGGCTGGTGTGGCCTGCTTTCCACACTGTATCACTCTCACTCCAAGATCCACAAGCAAAGGACTGCAGCCAGCTGAGCCTGTACTGTGACACATCTGCATCTCAGTTTGACACACAGCTAACTTTGTGTATCTGTTTGTTGACATGTTGCTGCATCTCTGTATAAATGTTTGGGAAGTATTTCTGGAACTAGCATTTCTGCTGTGAAACGACAACCTGTCCCTTTTGTACTCGGTTTCGTAAAAGGGTGAAGTAGAGGCGCAGCGGGTTGAGCCGCTGCCTCACAGCCCGGAGACCCAGGTTCGATCCTGACCTCGGGGTGCTGACTGTGTGGAGTTTACATGTATGTTCTCCCCATGTGACTGCGTGGGTTCCCTCCAGTTTCCTCCCACGTCCCAAAGACGTGTGGGTTTGTAGGTTTAATTGCCCCTAGTGTGTAGGGAATGGGCGTGAAACTAGTGTGAAACTAGTGTGAAACTAGTGTGAACAGGTGATTGAATGGTGACATGGCCTCGGTGGGCCGAAAGGCCTGATTCCATGCTGTACCTTCCAACAACTCTAATAATAATAATAATAATAATAATTCAATAATAGTGATGTATGATATTAGTACTGTCATTCTGAAAGAACAGTATTCTTTTTTTCTCACTTCCGGGCAAAACATGCACTCTGTAAATGTGGAGTTACATGGAACTGCAGATGCTGGAATCTTTTAAGCAAAATACTAAGTGCAGGAGGAACTCAGAGGGTCAGGCAGCAACTGTGGAGGGAAATGGCGAGACGGTGTTTTGGGTCGAGACCCTTCTTCAGACTGACCCAACCCATGGATTTCAAAGAGAGTTAGAATGGATTTAAGAGTTAGATAAGAGCTCTAGGGGCTAGTGGAGTCAAGGGATATGGGGAGAAGGCAGGCACGGGTTATCGATAGGGGACGATCAACCATGATCATAATGAATGGCGGTGCTGGCTCGAAGGGCCGAATGGCCTCCTCCTGCACCTATTTTCTATGTTTCTATGTTAACCCAAAATATCCATTTCCTCCATTCACGTGTACAAAATCACGAGAGGATTAGATTGGGTAGATGCATGGAGCCTCTTGCCCAGAGTAGGGGAATCAAGGACCAGAGGACATGGGTTTAAGGTGAAGGGGAAGAGATTTCATGGGAATCTGAGGGGTGACTTTTTCACACAAAGGGTGGTGGGGGTATGAAACAAGCTGCCAGAGGAGGTAGTTGAGGCAGGGACTATCCCAACGTTTAAGAAACAGTTAGAACGTTACATGGATGGGATAGGTTTGGAGGGATATGGGCCAAATGCAGGCAGGTGGGACTAGTGTAGATGGGACATGTTGGCTGGTGTGGGCAAGTTGGGCCGAAGGGCCTGTTTCCACGCTCCATTACTCTATGCTGCCTCGTCCGCTGAGTTCCTCCAGCACTTTGAGTTTGTGCATAGTTTGTATCAAAGATCCTACAGCGAGCAAGAGAGACCACTCGATGAAAAGGACGTGGTGCGGTCATGGGCAGATTCATGGGTAATTTTCGGCCCCATTTCCGTAACCGGCTTGCGTCTCCGCACCAAAGATCCCCTCACAGCGGAGCAACGATAACTAGTGTGGAGACGGACGCCGGTTACGGAAACATCCTCGTAAAAATCAAAGTTCTTTGGTTAAAAACCTTCTCCTCATTTTCAGAATAAAAATTTATTAATACAAACTGTTCCCCCGCAATGTTGATTGCACTGCGAGTCGGGTCGGGTTACGGAAACGGATGAAAAAAAGGCCCACGTTCCGCTCCGTTGCGTCCTACACGTCAGCCCGTTGCATTTAGCAGGAGTGGTCTATCTTGCTCCGCTATAGGATCCTTGGTTTGTATTGTGGGGAATGGTCATGATACAGTTTTACTACCTAGAAAACAGGTTCATTTTTGCTCTTGGGCAAAATTGTCCTCAGTAGCAATGTCTGGGAACAGGTTCTGGTTGACTGGACAGTAGTTTTCAGAACAGTAGCAACAAATCCCTAATCTTTAATGTGATATTTTAACCGTTAACAGCTTGCCTGACAAAGCTGGAGCGTTGTGTTTACTGATCGCATGACTTAGAATTTCCGCTTTGAGCCTTTTGTATGTTCGCCTGGTTTTCATCAACAGTTGTTATAAAAAATATTACATGTTTGGAAATTTATTGACATTTGAAATAAAACTGAATTTATAACCTGGCTGTTTTATTGGCACAGAAAAATACAGCATCAGGACAAGCCCTTCGGCCCACAATGTCTGTGCTGGATATGTCAAGATTATTGTCTGAAGAAGGGTTTAGGCCCGAAACGTTGCCTATTTCATTCGTTCCATGGATGTTGCCTCACTCGCTGAGTTTCTCCAACACTTTTGTCTACCTATGTCAAGATAATTGCTTATCTTCCTGTACCCGATCCATATCCCTCCATTCCCTGCACCTCCTGTGCCCATCTAACGCGCTGTGGCCTACTGGAGATGATACATTTCTGGAGCGATAATTTAGTGCACCTCTGCTGAAATCCTTTGAAACTCTGGAACTCGCTAGAATTTAGAAGATTGAGGGGGGATCTTATAGAAACTTACAAAATTCTTAAGGGGTTGGATGCAGGAAGATTGTTCCCGACGTTGGGGAAGTCCAGAATAAGGGGTCACAGTTCAAGGATAAGAGGGAAGTCTTTTAGGACCGAGATGAGAAAAACATTTTTCACACACAGTGGTGAGTCTGTGGAATTCTCTGCCACAGGGGGTAGTTGAGGCCAGTTCATTGGCTATATTTAAGAAGGGGTTAGATGTGGCCCTTGTGGCTAAGGGGATCAGGGGGTATGGAGAGAAGGCAGGTACAGGATACTGAGTTGGATGATCAGCCATGATCATATTGAATGGCGGTGCAGGCTCGAAGGGCCGAATGGCCTACTCCTGCACCTATTTTCTATGTTTCTATGTTCGTCACTGTTGAGTAGAGAATGCAGGCATTCCTGTCAGATGTTCTTTGCATCTATTCTTCAAAAGTACAGCCTTCTGCTATCTATCGAAAAAAAAGAGCCAGCCAGCAGAATATTCTGCAGCCCAGCAGCAAACCCTTGGTCTTGCAGCTGCTTCCTGAACCACCACTTCCTGTAAGACGTTTGTGAAGTAAAATTAGTTTGTCGCCTGCGTGTGGTGTGACATTGCAGACAGATTTAAGCCCGGGTGTTGAAAGAAGGTTCATGTACTTGGATGATTCTGAAAAGGGTTTAGGTTTAAGTTTATCGTTGTCATGCGTACCGAGCTACAGTGAAAAGTTTTGTTTTGCATGCTATCCAATCCGATCAGATAGTATTATACATACATACATACCATCAATCCAAACTCCAGTTAATAGGTAGTGCAAAGGGGGACGATCGAGAGTGCAAAATATAGTTCTTTGCACTTGTGTCCGTTCTATTTTACTGGGCCTTGGATTTGCATCTCACTCTGTGCTGGGTTTAGCTTGTAGATACAGCATGGAAACGGCCCACCGAGCCCACGTCGACCAACCAAAACCCGTTCACACTACTTATACGTTCTCCCACTTTCACATCCACTCGCTACACATGTACAGAGTGCAATTAGCCCACAAGCCCACACGTCTTTGGGATGTGGGAGGAAACCAGAGCACCCGGTGGAAACCAATGCGGCCGCAGGGTGAACGTGGGAACTCCACACAAAGGTCAGGATCAAAACCGGGCCTCTGGCGCTGGGAGGCAGCAGCCGTGCCACTGTGCCACCGAACGTTGGGTGAGCTGGTGGTGGGAGTTACAAGACCGTGCCTCGTTTGGGCCACCCCTTTATCCACATTGCGGCCTATAACATCCCCAAGCCGCAGTCTCCGGTAGGAAAGTGCCGATTCGGGCCCTCCAAGCCGTGGGTCGTGTTTGACTGTCCCGACGTCAGAGTTTCGATCATTCCGACGAGAGGGTAAGTGTATCCGGCCGCCCGTAGCAGCGACTATGGAGGGGTTGCGGCCCTGACCACGGATGAAAAAAGGAGGAGGACTGACTGAACTTTGTTGCCTCCCACCACAGTGAAGAATGCTGTGGTGGATGTTTGTGTTGAATTCCATTGTGTGTTGTGTGTTCTTTTTTTAAGTGTATCACTGCTGGCAAATTCATTTCACTGCACCTTTGTTGGTGCATGTGAGGAATACATTTGACTTTGACTGGTGGGGGTTCCTTGGATCAGTAGGATGCCAAATCTACAACCAGATGCACAACAAAATAGCAACATTCTGACTTTTAAACAAAATGGGTCCAGCTTGCGACCATTATATGGACTTGATTGGTCTGGAAACGCAGTCACAAGGAACTGCAGATGCTGGTTTACAAAAAAAAGACACAATGTGCTGGAGTAACTCAGCCAACATTATGTAATAGAAACATAGAAAATAGGTGCAGGAGGAGGCCATTCGGCCCTTTGAGCCAGCACTGCCATTCATTGTGATCATGGCTGATCGTCCCCGATCAATAACCCGTGCCTGCCTTCTCCCCATATCCCTTGACTCCACTAGCCCCTAGAGCTCTATCCAACTCTCTCTTAAATCCATCCAGTGATTTGGCCTCCACTGCCCTCTGTGGCAGGGAATTCCATAAATTCACAACTCTCTGGGTAAAAAGGTTTTTTCTCAGCTCAGTCTTAAATGACCTCCCCTTTATTCTAAGACTGTGGCCCCTGGTTCTGGACTCGCCCAACTTTGGACTTTGTCTGTGGAACTGATGCGCTACAATGCTGAGAACTATATTCTGCACTCTGTATCTTCCCCTTTGCTCCACCTATTGGACTTGAACTTAAGTATATTTATGTTTTGTATTATCTGACCTTGGGACAGCATGCAAAACAAACCTTTTCACTGTACCTCAGTACATGTGACAATAATAAACCAAAACCGTTCTAACTTCTCGCTGCACCTATATGGTTTCAAAGGTTTCAAAGGTTCTTTATTAGTCACATACACCAATTGGTGTAGTGAAATGTGTATTGCCATTGCAGCATGTAAAAAAGGGGGGCGCCGTCCTGTAAGGGTATGGCTGCCCAGCCTGCAGCTGTCCGTTTTTTTCAGCTTTTTTTAATTTTTAGTTAGTTGAGTTTTTGTTTTTTGGAGTTCTAGTCTTTTTTATGTGGGGGTGGAGGGGGGGAAGGGGAAACTGCTTTTCAGGGTCCCAATCTGGTCGGAGAGGCGGCTTATCTCCGGGCAGCACCTCCGACCCATCCTCGCGGCCTACCAGCGGGCCCGGAGCGGCGTTTCCTGAGGGGACCGCCCAGAACCACGGCTAGGCGGCGGCACAGCGCTGGAGCAGAGGTTCTGGCCGAGGTTCTATGCTATCCTTTGGTGACTTCCGTCTGCTATCCCGATCCCTTGCAACATAAAAGCAGTTTCCCCTTCCCCCCCTCCACCCCCACATAAAAAAGATAGGTATATGGACGGGAAGGGAATGGAGGGGTATGGTCTGAGTGCAGGTAGATGGGATTAGGGGAAAACAAATGGTCGGCACGGACTGGAAGGGCCGAGAGGGCCTGTTTCCGTGCTGTAATTGTTATATGGTTTATATGGTTTATATGGTTATAATTAATTCCTCATCCCTCACCAGAGTCATAAGGCAGGGAGACAGGCCATTTGGCCCAACTCGTCCATGCTGACCAGGATGCCCCACCTAAGCTAGTTCCACCTGCCTGCGTTTGGCCCATATCCCTCTAAACCTTTCCTGTCCACGTACCTGTCCAAATGTTTTTAAAATGCTATAGTACCCGTCTCAACTACCTCCTCTGGCAGCTTGTTCCATACACCCACCACCTTTCTTGAATCCATGACATTTTGGAATAAAATATAATGAAACTTCGTGACAACCTTGTGGTTTTGTGGTCTCTGTGGCTGAGATACTTCTTTTCAATTTCCAAATGTATTTAGTTTGTCGTTACGATACATTGCGGAAACAGACCCACCGAGTCTGCGCAGACCAGTGACCCCCGCTCACTTACATTATCCTGGCACCCTGAGGACAATTTACAATTTTACAAAAGCCAATTCGCCTACAAACCTGTACGTCTTTGGAGTGTGGGAGGCATCTGAAGCACCCGTAGAAAACCCACGCAGGTCATGGGGAGAACGTACAAACGTGGTGGCCGATTAGGAAAAGGGGAGATGCAGCGAGACCTGGGTGTCATGGTACACCAGTCATTGAAAGTAGGCATGCAGGTGCAGCAGGCTGTGAAGAAAGCGAATGGTATGTTGGCATTCATAGCAAAAGGATTTGAGTACGAGAGCAGGGAGGTTCTACTGCAGTTGTACAGGGTCTTGGTGAGACCACACCTGGAGTATTGCGTACAGTTTTGGTCTCCTAATCTGAGGAAAGACATTCTTGCCATAGAGGGAGTACAGAGAAGGTTCACCAGACTGATTCCTGGGATGGCAGGACTTCCATATGAAGAAAGACTGGATAGACTCGGCTTGTACTCACTAGAATTTGGAAGATTGAGGGGGGATCTTATAGAAACAGGCCAGATGCAGGAAGATTGTTCCCGATGTTGGGGAAGTCCAGAACAAGGGGGTCACAGTTTAAGGATAAGGGGGAAGTCTTTTAGGACCGAGATGAGAAAAATATTTTTCACACAGAGAGTGGTGAGTCTCTGGAATTCTCTGCCACAGAAGGTAGTTGAGGCCAGTTCATTGGCTATATTTAAGAGGGAGTTAGATGTGGCCCTTGTGGCTAAAGGGATCAGGGGGTATGGAGAGAAGGCAGGTACGGGATACTGAGTTGGATGATCAGCCATGATCATATTGAATGGCGGTGCAGGCTCGAAGGGCCGAATGGCCTGCTCCTGCACCTATTTTCTACGTTTCTAAACTCCGTACAGAGAGGTCACGGGGAGAACGTACAAACTCCGTACAGTCAGGATCGAACCCGGGTCTCTGGCGCTGTAACTCTACTGTGCTCCACAGTGCCGCCCTGATTTAATTAACTGAATTTATTGTAGATTGTAGTGTAGTGCGGTGCAACATTTTTTGATTCTATATTTTTCTGATCCATCACATCTTATATTTACTGCTCTGGGAATCGTTTATAATGAAGACATAAATGTAGAACTTTTATTCTGTTATCAAACGAAAAACTGATATCCACATTAAATGAGATTGCCTCGTTTGAGCTGAAATTACTCATAATGTACAAAAATATATTTTGTTTCTCTACCTAGGTTATCATTATAGTTTAGACAGGTTCGGTATCTTACACTGTACATTAATATAACGGAAGCCACATACAAAGATGAAATACCAATCCCCAGCAACCAGTGGAAGAATTACATCACTCAATTTAACAGTGTTAATTTTGGAAATTTGGAATAACATATTTTCAAGGCTCTGTGATTGTGCTGTTCATGGGGTAGATTAAACTATCAAGCAAAGTGCAAACAAAGCATTTCTATCTGGATCTGGAATGGAGGTGGTGGGTGATAACTTCAATGTTCGCAACTGAAGGTCATGTCTGTCGAGGAAAAACAGAATCAAGTTTTTTTTTTATCCACACCACACCACACCACAACATGCGTCTGGAAGAAGTGATGAGGAGGAGGGTCAGTTGTGTGCTGGGGAGAAGGGTAGAGGTTGGAGGTGACTGTGATGCTGCTGGATCCGCTGCAACAGTTGTCGTGCCACAGGGACAAACTCCGACTCCCAGCAAGCTTTGTGCTGCTCCACGAGTTGCTCGTCCGAGCCATTCGATTCCAGGCCCAAGGCTATTCCTTCGTCTGAGAAACAAAAGAGCGAGGGGAATAAAAAAGCCGGCTTTTAGAAAAAGGAAAGGAATTCTTCATCGGGCATTTTAAAGTGAAATCAAGTTTGATGTTATGTCAGATAAACAAAAGCAGTTCATCTCTGTGGCAAACGGAGAGAGCAAGATGGAAAATGTTGTAAAACACATGATGGAACATAGAACAGGTGCGGCTCAAGAACAGACCCTTCGGCCCACAATATTGGTGCCAAACATGATGCAGAAAGACCAAGACCATGGGCTGGCGCTAGAGACCCGGGTTCGATCCCGACTACGGGTGCTGTCTGTACGGAGTTTGTACCTTCTCCCCGTGGCCTGCGTGGGTTTGCCCCCGGTGCTCCGGTTTCCTCTCACATTCCAAATACATATAAGTTTGGAGGACAAGTTGCTTTGGTAAAGATTGTAAATTGTCCCCAGTGTGTGTGATAGTGCTAGTGCACGAGGATGGCTGGTCGGCACGGACTCAATGGGCCGAAGGGCCTGTTTCCGCGCTGGATCTCTAAATTAAACTCTGCCTCCACATCATCCATATCCCTCCATATTTTGTGTTTAAAATCATGAGAGGAATAGATCGGGTAGATGCATAGAGTCTCTTGCCCAGAGTACATGAATCGAAGACCAGAGGTAATAGGCTTAAGGTGAAGGTGAAAACATTTAATAGGAATCTCAGGTGCTGCCTTTTCCCACAAAGGGTGGTGGGTGCATGAAACAAGCTGCCAGAGGAGGTAGGTGAGGCAGGGACAATGCATATCGCTCCATAACACTATAAACCTCCTCTGCACCTTTCCAGAGCCTCCAATTCCCTCCTGCAATGGGGCAACCAGAACTGCACTCAATACTTCGAGTTTTACCAATTAATACTGCACTGCTCCCTATACAAGGATAACAGGGAGTTCTGCAGAATTATTTACTCTCTCCTCACTTTTATGATTTACAAATTATTAAATACTAAGAAGTTTCATCTCAACTAGGGTAGAGCCAGTTTCCCTGTGGAGAGATTCAAAGGATAGGTTGGGGTGTGTTTGTGCCAAACTAACCACAAATATACTTTAGCTACCAGGATGGAGAAATGATATCAAATAGCAGAGGGCATAGCTCTATAGCCATAGAGTCATACAGTGTAGAAACAGGCCCTTCGGCCAAACTTGCCCACACTGGCCAACGTGGCCAACCGGCCCAATGTGGCCAACCGGCCCATAAAATTATAAAAGGACTGGACAAGCTAGAAGCAGGAAAAATGTTCCCAATGTTGGGCGATTCCAGAACCAGGGGCCACAGTCTTAGAATAAAGGGGAGGTCATTTAAGACTGAGCTGAGAAAAAAACATTTTTACCCAGAGAGTTGTGAATTTATGGAATTCCCTGCCACAGAGGGCAGTGGAGGCCAAATCACTGGATGGATTTAAGAGAGAGTTGGATAGAGCTCTAGGGGCTAGTGGAATCAAGGGATATGGGGAGAAGGCAGGCACGGGTTATTGATAGCAGACGATCAGCCATGATCACAATGAATGGCGGTGCTGGCTCGAAGGGCCGAATGGCCTTCTCCTACACCTATTTTCTATGTTTCTATGTTTCTATGTCTCATCTACAGAGAAGGGTCTCAAGAAGGGTCTCAACCCGAAATGTCGCCAATTCCTTCTCTGCATAGATGCTGCCTCACCAGCATTTTTTGTCTACCTTCGATTTTTTTCAGCATCTGCAGTTCTTTCTTAAACAAACGTCCCATCTACACTAGCCCCACCTGCCTGCGTTTGGCCCGTACCCCTCTAAACCTGTACTACCCATTTACCTGTCTTGATATTTCTTAAACGTTGCAATAGTACCTGTCTCAACTACCTCCTCCGGCAGCTCGCTCCATACATCTTGTCCGCACCTGTTCCAACTTGACAACATCGTTCCTATAACACGGTGCCCAGAACTGAACACAACACTCTAAACGCGGCCTCACCGACGTCTTATACAACTGCAACATGACCTCCCAGCTCCTATACCCAATACTCTGACTGATGAAGGCCAATGTGAGAGGGGCAACGTTTAAAGGAGATGTGCCGAGCAAGTTTAACAGGGGTTGCTGAGTGCCTGGCACGCGCTGCCAGGGGTGGTGGAGGCAGATACGATCATGCATTTAAGAGGCTTTAGATAGGCAAATGGATACGCAAGGAATGGAGGGATATGGAGATGGAGTTGGCTCCATGTTTAGCACTGTGCCGTATTGTCCTTGTGCTGTACTGTGCTACATCCTAAATTAGCAGGGGGACGGGCGACCCGTATGTTGTTGGAGAACAGAAGGCGGCGGCGCAGAAAGTAGTGTGGGTGCTAGCACCAGAATAGGGAGCAGTGTTAGTTGGTAATACTGCGCTGCTCTGGCTGCTACACTCTAGGGAAGATGCAACTGCATTGGACAGGTGGAGACGCCATTGACCACGATGCTGTCTGCGTTGGAGCACCTCAGTTATAAGGAGAGACCGGATAGGCTGGGTTTATTTTAGAAACAAGGAATTGCAGATGGCGGCGAGTTTAGTTTAGTTTATTGTCACATCTACCAAGGTACAGTAAGGGGTGGAAATCGCAACCAAAACATGGGGGGGGGTGACACAATTTCTTGGTGGCCGCACACACGAGAGGCTTCGGCCGTGAGCCCTGTGGACGATAACATCAGGAGCTGACCTGGTTGGTGACTGACTCCAAACTCCAGCAACAGCAGCTTCGTCCGACCCGAATCATGTGGCTTCAATTGGCCCGTTTGCGGGGCCTTTCATCGCCTGGCGCGGCTTAATCCATCGCCCGGCGTGGGCTTCAACATCGGGAGCCTCGATCGCCTTGACGCAGCAATTTGACCGCGGGGTGATGGAAGATCCCGCGGCCGATTTTAAGCCGGGCCGGGCGATGAACGGCCCCGCGTACGGGTCGATTCAAGCTCTGCTCTCTGATCTTTGCTCCACCAGGAGGTCTCCCTCCTCCAATCACTGCGCTCTGTCCTCAGTCCCAACCCCCCTACTTCCGCCTCCGATTGATACCTCCCCTCCTCCAATCATCGTGCTGAATCATCATGTCCCGCTCCCCCACTGCCTGCTGACCGACGTCTCTCTCGTCCAATCGGCGCCCTCGATCATCAGTCCCACCCCCACTGTCTCGTGGAAAGCGGAGATTTTTAATCGATTTTTTTTCACCAAATTTCAAAATCCGGATTATAAAACATGCGGGGGATTGTCCCTCACCTCTCAAAACATTAGGAGGACGTGTGTGTTTCCCCCTCTCCCCCCCCCGGTGGGTACAGTGAAAAGTGTTTGTGTCACGTGCACAGTGGCGCAGCGGTAGAGTTGCTCCCTCACAGCGCCAGAGACCCGGGTTCAATCCCGACTACGGGCGCTGTCTGTACGGAGTTTGTACCTTCTCCCAGTGACCGCGTGGGTTTTCCCCACGTCTTCCGGTTTCCTCCCGCACTCTAAAGACGTGCAGGTTTGCGGAGTTAATTAGCTTCGGTAAAAATTGTAAACACTCCCGTGTGTGTGTAGGGTAGTGCCGCAGTGTAGGGGGATCGTAGGTCGGCGCGGACCCGGTGGGCCGAAGGGCCTTTTCCCGCGCTGTATCTCTAAAGCAAACTAAACATCCAGTCAGTGAAAAGATTATACATGACTGCAGTGTAGGGTCAAGGGAATTACGTTTAGTGCAAGATAAACAAAAATAGCCATCGCAGGCAACATTTATTTTCCATTTGGTATGACTTCTAATTGAACTTTTTGTACCTAAATATGCAGAAAGGAGCTCCAATAGTTCCCCAGTCTCCTCTTCGCCAAAGCACAATGCAGCGATCGTTATTTTCTCACTGTAGTTCCAAAGTGTTTTGCAGACAAGACTGGCCAGTTGCCAGTCAGTGAGTCCAAAGTCTCTCAAGCAGTCAATTAACCTGGAAGCAAGAAAGCACAGTGAATAAAAACAAGGGCGTTGTAGAATAGAGTGGAGAACAGTACAGCTCAGGAACAGGATCTTGGGTCCACAGTCCATATCCCTCTGTTCCCTGCATATCCATGAGCCCATCCAAATGTTTGTGAGATGCCATTATCATATCTGCCTCACCACCACTGGCAGAACGTTCTCCGCACCCACCACTCCCTGGGTTAGAAACCTTCCCCGCACATACTTTAAACATTTCCCCTCACACCTTAAAACTAAGCTCTCTAATCTTTGATATGTCCATTCTGGAGAAAGATTCTGTCTGTCTACCTAGCTATACGATCTATCCGGCCCTGATTTGTTCTGGCCTTTTCCTACCTTCAGTTCCCGCCTCCCCTCCACCTTCAGTATGAAGAAGGATTCTGACCTGGAAGCGTCACCCGCCCTTTTGCTCCAGAGATGCTGAGGTACTCCAGGACTGTGTGCCTATCATCACTATAAACCAGCATATGCAGTTCCTTCCTATACTTTGTTTGACATCAATTGGTACATTGTTCATAAAATTGGAAAATGTGAATATTTAACCTTGATGTTAATGTGGCACGGTGGCGTGGCGGTAGAGTTACAGCGCCAGAGACCCGGGTTCCATCCTGACGACGGATGCTCCAGTTTCCACCCACATTTCAACGGCGTGCAGGTTTATAGGTTAATTGGCTGAGGTAAAAATTGTACAAATCGTCCCTTATGTATTGGATTGTGCTAGTGTACAGGGTGATCGCTGGTCGACACGGCCTTGGTGGTCCGAGGGGCCTGTTTCCACGCTGTATCTCTAAACTAGACTAACCTAAACGCTGAGCTCGGAAGTAAGATTGCAAAGTCGTTTACCGCCATTCATTATTCATTTTACTGGGGCGGGAGAATTGAGGCTTTGAACTTACTTTTTGATTCCTCCATCCTGTTTCAAAATGGGGCGCTTGCTTTTATCAACGGTAAGGTTTATAAGTACTCCACAGGCTGCGAAGCAGACATCTTGATGCTTGGCATCGAGTAGTGTGATCATAAATTTGTCGACTGAGGAGAAAAATAATTTTAAGTGACATCTTTTTATATGATTGTGTTAATTATTAATGACAGGTAATGTAGAAAGCCCACTGATCCAAGATGGTGCCCAGGCCAGGTGGCTCTTTGTGTGCTGGGCACATTACAATCCCTCCGCTCTTTTAAACCTCTACTCCAACAGCAGATTCACGTTATTTCCTTTACCAGGTGCCATGCGTCTGTAGATAGACACAAAAAAGCTGGAGTAACTCAGCGAGACAGGCAGCATCTCTGGAGAGGAGGAATGGGAGACGTTTCGGCTCGAGACCCTTCTTCAGACTGGTTAGGGATAACGGGCCTGTCCCACTTACGCGACTTTTTCGGAGACTGCCGGCAGGCATCATAGGTCGGCGAAAATGTTCAACATGTTGAAAATTCAGCGGCGACCAGAAAGACGCTACGACTCTTTGGGGTGACTGAGGGGACTACTCACGACCACACGGGCGACACGCTGGCGACATGTCGCGGGATGAAGCCTGTATGGACGTGAGTAGTCGCCGAAAGGGTCATTCCTTGTTCTGGTCGCCGCTGGGATTTCAACACGTTGGAATTATTCGGAGCCCTGCTGCGACCATGACGGGAGCCGGCGAGTCGCCGAAAAAAATCGCGTAAGTGAGACAGGCCCAATAGGGAAATGAGAGATGTGGACGGTGATGTGGAGAGATGTGGACACACTGATCTGTTCTGTAGACATGCCCACTAGGTTTTGTTGTGCTGAAGCAAAGCAAGAATGTCATTGTCCTATCGGGGACACGCGGCAATAAACTCTCTTGAATCTTGAATCTGGAATAAAGATCAATGAATGAAAGATATGCAAAAAAGTAAGGATGATAAAGGAGACAGACCATTGTGAGATGTTTGTAGGGTGAAAATGAGAAGCTAGTGTGATGGGTGGAGGAGGGATAGAGAGAGAGGGAATGCCGGGGCTATCTGAAGTGAGAGAAATCATGCATCTGTACACTGTGGACAGCTCGATAGTAACCATGCATTGACTTCCCGCTGGCTGGGTAGCATGCAATGAAAAGCTTTTCACGTGACAATAAACTAAACTAAAGTGCCTCTTCCTTAAAAGAGAAATTAGTAAAATACTCTGATATCATCAATCTATTATCTATAGCATCTCCCAAAATGCTTCATAGTCAAAGAACCAGAATTTAAACAGGTTTTTTTGTAAACAAGTAAAATAACTTGCATGTTACAACAAGCTGCAAAGTGTTTTGTTATGTTTTCCATGGTCAATTTTTACTCAGAAACATTCTGCATATGAAATGGAATACGTTACTGTCACAAGTGACCGGGCACAGTGAGATTCTCCGCTTGCAAACACAATGTATGCAAATAGCGGCCAACTACGACGCTGACAAAGTTACAGCTCCCCCTTTTGTTCCCGCACCCCCACAGTGGATCCCCCACACGGGGTCCCCATTGTCCTTTGTTATCCCTCCTCCCCAATTGTCCATTGGTCTCCCCCTCACGACGGTCCCCCCATGCCAGATCCTCCATTGGTCTCCCCCCCCCTCACGACAGTCCCCCCATGCCAGATCCTCCATTGGTCTCCCCTTCCCCCCTATCACGACGGTCCCCCTACGCTGGGTCCTCCATTGATCTCCCCTTCCCCCCCCCACGACGGTCCCCCCATGCCAGATCCTCCATTGGTCTCCCCCCCCCCCGACGGTCCCCCCACGCCGGGTCTCCATTGTTCTTCTCCTCCCCCCTCACGGTGGTCATCCACGCTCTCATCGAGAGCTGCGAGGCTTCACCACCACCGAGGCCCCATCGTCACTTCCCACCTCTGTGGTACCGGCCCAGGCCCCAGCCGCGGACTCCGTCGGCCGCTCTACCGACCAGGACTCCGACCCGTGACGCCCGTCTCCTCCGTCCGACTCGCGTGGCCCTGGCCTGGGTCCCGACCTGGGCTTCAACGCGGTGATCCGGAGGGCATCGAGACCGTGGCGCCTGTGATAAAGGCCTCCGGCCGCGTTCCCAGTCCCCGTCGGGAAGCCTTTGTGCATATCTTGAAATGCTGGAGAAATGCTGGAGTAACTTAATGGGTCAGGCAGCATCTCTGGAGGAAAGAAATAGGTGAAAGAAACGGGTTCCCTGGATGCTTTCAAAAGAGAGCTAGATAGGGCTCTTAAAAATAGCGGAGTCAGGGGATATGGGGAGAAGGCAGGAACGGGGTACAGATTGGGGATGATCAGCCATGATCACATTGAATGGCGGTGCTGGCTCGAAGGGCCGAATGGCCTACTCCTGCACCTATTGTTTATTGTCTATTGTGACGTTTCAGATCGAGACCCTTCATTAGTCTGATGAAGGGTATCAACCCGAAACGCCACCTATTCCTTTTCTCCACAGGTGCTGCCTGACCCGCTGAGTTACTCCAGCATTTTGTGTCCATATGTGAGGTAGATGGTAAAGTCCTGTTGGTGATAGGATGGTTGTTGCCTGATAACAGCTGTGAAGAAACTGCCCGTAAATATGGAAAAAACTGTCCCATCAATCGTGGCTAAAGGACTGGTGCAGAGCGCAGAGATTCAAGTTTCTGGATCATTGGGACCTCTTTTGGGGAAGTTGTGACCTGTACAAAAAGGACGGGTTGCACTTGAACCCGAGGGGAACCAATATCCTGGCGGGGAGATTTGCAAAGGCTACTGGGGAGACTTTAAACTAGATCATATAACCATATAACAATTACAGCACGGAAACAGGCCCTCTCGGCCCTTCCAGTCCGTGCCAACCATTTGTTTTCCCCTAGTCCCATCTACCTGCACTCAGACCATACCCCTCCATTCCCTTCACGTCCATATACCTATCCACTTTACTTTTAAATGTTAAAATCGATCCTGCCTCCACCATTTCTGCTGGAAGCTCATTCCACACAGCCACCACCCTCTGAGTAAAGACGTTCCCCCTCACGTTACCCCTAAACTTCCGTCCCTTAATTCGCATGTCATGCCCTCTTGTTTGAATCTTCCCTACCCTTAATGGGAAAAGCTTATCCACGTCAACTCTGTCTATCCCTTTCATCATTTTAAAGACCTCAATCAAGTCCCCCCTTAACCTTCTGCGCTCCAAAGAATAAAGACCTAACTTGTTCAACCTTTCTCTGTAACATAGTTGCTGGATCCCAAGCAACATTCTAGTAAATCTCCTTTGTACTCTCTCTATTTTGTTGACATCTCCTCTGTACTCTCTCTATTTTGTTGGGGGGAGGGACTCAAATAGAGAAGGCAAGTAGTCCGTTTGTGAGGCAGGAGGCAGAGAAGAGAAGCAGTCAGACGCAACACGTAGGGAGAAAAGAAGAAAAAAATAACAAACGGAGAATAAGAAGTGGAGGATTTCTTAAATGTGTGAGCAGAGAGACAGAGGGGTGTAAAATGAGGATAGGAGCAATAGGTAGCAAGGTGAAAAGTGGCAGGAAAACAAATCCAGGGCAAAAATCTAAAAGGGCTACTTTTCAACATAATTGTAAAAGGGCCAAGAATGTTTTAAAAACAAGCCTGAAGGCTTTGTGTCTCAATGCGAGGAGCATTCGTAATAAGGTGGATGAGTTGAATGTGCAGATAGCTATTAATAATTATGATATAGTTGGGATCAAGGAGACATGGCTCCAGGGTGACCAAGGCTGGGAGCTGAACATCCAGGGATATTCAATATTCAAGAAGGATAGACAGAGAGGAAAAGGAGGTGGGGTAGCGTTGCTGGTTAGAGCGGAGATTAACGCAATAGAAAGGAATGACATTAGCTTGGAGGATGTGGAATCGATATGGGTGGAGCTGCGAAACACTAAGGGGCAGAAAACGCTAGTGGGTGTTGTGTACAGGCCACCTAACAGTAGTAGTGGAGTTGGGGATGGCATCAAACAGGAAATTAGAAATGCGTGCAACTAAGGTAAAACCGTTATAATGGGTGACTTCAATCTACATATAGATTGGGTGAATCAAATTGGCAGGGGTGCTGAGGAAAAGGATTTCTTGGAATGTATGCGGGATAATTTTCTAAACCAACATGTGGAGGAACCAACGAGAGAGCAGGCTATTCTAGACTGGATATTGAGTAATGAGGAAGGGTTAGTTAGCAGCCTTGTTGTACGTGGGCCCTTGGGCAAGAGTGACCATAATATGGTTGAGTTCTTCATTAGGATGGAGAGTGACATTGTTAATTCAGAAACACGGGCCCTGAACTTAAAGAAAGGTAACTTTGAGGGTATGAGACGTGAATTGGCCAAGATCGACTGGCAATTGATTCTTGAAGGGTTGACGGTGGATATGCAATGGAAGGCATTTAAAGACTGCATGGATGAACTACAACAATTGTTCATCCCAGTATGGCAAAAGAATATATCAGGGAAGGTGGCGCATCCGTGGATAACGAGGGAAATCAGGGATAGTATCAAAGAAAAAGATGAAGCGTACAAAATAGCCAGAAAAAGCAGCCTACCAGAAGACTGGGAGAAATTCAGAGACCAACAGAGGAGGACAAAGGGCTTAATTAGGAAAGGGAAAATGGAGTATGAAAGAAAACTGGCAGGAAACATAAAAACTGACTGCAAAAGTTTTTATCGATATGTGAAGCGCAAAAGATTAGTTAAAACAAATGTAGGTCCCTTGCAGTCAGAAATGGGTGAATTGATTTAATGGGAACAAGGACATGGCAGACCAATTGAATAACTACTTTGGTTCTGTCTTCACTAAGGAAGACATAAATAATTTGCCGGAAATAGCAGGGGATCGCGGGTCAAATGTGATGGAGGAAATGAGTGAAATCCAGGTTAGCCCGAAAGTGGTGTTAGGTAAATTGAATGGATTAAAGGCCGATAAATCCCCAGGGCCAGATAGGCTGCATCCCAGGGTACTTAAGGAAGTAGCCCCAGAAATAGCAGATGCCTTAGTGATAATTTTTCAAAACTTTTTAGATTCTGGAGTAGTTCCTGAGGATTGGAGGGTAGCTAATGTAACCCCACTTTTTAAAAAGCGAGGGAGAGAGAAAACGGGAAATTACAGACCAGTTAATCTAACATCGGTAGTGGGGAAACTGCTAGAGTCAATTATTAAAGATAGGATAGCAGCGCATTTGGAAAGTGGTGAAATCATTGGACAAAGTCAGCATGGATTTACGAAGGGTAAATCATGTCTGACGAATCTTATTGAATTTTTTGAGGATGTAACTAGTAGAGCGGATAAGGGAGAACCAGTGGATGTGTTGTATCTGGACTTTCAGAAGGCTTTCGACAAGGTCCCACACAAGAGATTGGTATACAAACTTAAAGCACACAGTATTGGTGGTTCAGTATTGATGTGGATAGAGAACTGGCTGGCAGACAGGAAGCAAAGAGTAGGAGTGAACGGGTCCTTTTCAGGATGGCAGACAGTGATTAGTGGGGTGCCGCAAGGCTCAGTGCTGGGACCCCAGCTATTTACAATGTACATTAATGATTTGGACGAGGGAATTAAATGCAACATCTCGAAGTTTGCGGATGACACGAAGCTGGGGGGCAGTGTTAGCTGTGAGGAGGATGCTAGGAGGCTGCAGGATGACTTGGATAGACTGGGTGAGTGGGCAAATGCATGGCAGATGCAGTATAATGTGGATAAATGTGAGGTTATCCACTTTGGTGGCAAAAACAGGAAGGTCGACTATTATTTGAATGGTGACCGATTAGGAAAAGGGGAGATGCAGCGAGACCTGGGCGTCATGGTACACCAGTCATTGAAAGTAGGCATGCAGGTGCAGCAGGCTGTGAAGAAAGCGAATGGTGTGTTGGCATTCATAGCAAAGGGATTTGAGTACAAGAGCAGGGAGGTTCTACTGCAGTTGTACAGGGTCTTGGTGAGGCCACACCTGGAGTATTGCGTGCAGTTTTGGTCTCCTAATCTGAGGAAAGACATTCTTGCCATAGAGGGAGTACAGAGAAGGTTCACCAGACTGATTCCTGGGATGGCACGACTTCCATATGAAGAAAGACTGGATAAACTCGGCTTGTACTCGCTGGAATTTAGAAGATTGAGGGGTGATCTCATAGAGACTTACAAAATTCTTAAGGGGTTGGACAGGCTAGATGCAGGAAGATTGTTCCCGATGTTGGGGAAATCCAGGACAAGGGGTCACAGTTTAAGGATAAGGGGGAAGTCTTTTAGGACCGAAATGAGAAAATCGTTTTTCACACAGAGAGTGGTGAATCTGTGGGATTCTCTGCCACAGAAGGTAGTCGAGGCCAGTTCGTTGGCCATATTTAAGAGGGAGTTGGATGTGGCCCTTGTGGCTGAAGGGATCAGGTGGTATGGAGAGAAGGCAGGTACAGGATACTGAGTTGGATGATCAGCCATGATCATATTGAATGGCGGTGCAGGCTTGAAGGGCCGAATGGCCTGCTCCTAATTTCTATGTTTCTAAGTTTCTAATCGAAGATCGACCCATAAAGCTGGAGTAACTCAGCGGGACAGGCAGCATCTCTGGAGCGAAGGAATGGGTGACGTTTCGGGTCGAGACTCTTCTTATCAATCTCCGGTTACAAAAATAAATACGTTTTTAACATTGTTAGTTGAGGTTAAAATGTTGCGACGTGCAAACTAATGCCGTAACCTCAAACAAAGCATCGCTTAGCATTACACTGTCGCACACCAATCTAAACAATGTGCTCAGGAGCTGAAATGGGTGTTTAAACTTAGAATCTGTCTCACGGCAAGATTACCAGCATCAGAGCCGAGCTGGCTTTCAAGTAACTCCTGGAAAAGGCCTTCCTGTCCGAGCAACTTTGTATGAATTCGAAACTACTCCTACCTCAGGAGATTAAGTATCATTTTAATGCAGAAGGCATTAAAACCATACTTCCGTTTCTCAAACCTTGAACAATGATGCTGTTCAGTACGTTATGTGTGAATTAAAAGATCTGAGCGTGTATTCCAATTGAAATCCGACTGCATTCATTTCATTAGGTCATCTTAAAACAATGATTAAAAAAAAGACGTGAAATTGTGTAATGATAGGCAGACAAAGTTTATGCCTGATACAGCTTTGTTGAAATCTCTAGATACAACAAACTAAACCCTCCTTCCTTGGCACTACACTTACCAATCAACAGACCAGATTTTGAAGAATAGAGAGATGTTGAGAATATAGACTATTGACTGACTATTACAAACCCACTGTCTGTCTATTACAAACCCACTGACTCCTACAACTATCTCGACTACACTTTTCCCACCCTGCTTCCTGCAAAGACTCTATCCCCCTACTCCCAAATTCCTCCGTCTATGCCTCATCTGCGCCCAAGATGAGGTGTTCCATACTAGAACATCCAAGATGTCCTCATTCTTTAGACAATAGACAATAGGTGCAGGAGTAGGCCATTCGGCCCTTCGAGCCAGCACCGCTATTCAATGTGATCATGGCTGATCATCCCCAATCAGTATCCCCGTTCCTGCCTTCTCCCCATATCCCCTGACTCCGCTATTTTTAAGATCCCTATCTAGCTCTCTCTTGAAAGCATCCAGAGAACCGGTCTCCACCGCCCTCTGAGGCAGAGAATTCCACACACTCACCACTCTCTGTGAGAAAAAGTGTTTCCTCGTCTCCGTTCTAAATGGCTTACCCCTTATTCTTAAACTGTGGCCCCTGGTTCTGGACTCCCCCAACATCGGGAACATGTTTCCTGCCTCCAGTGTGTCCAAGCCCTTAACAATCTTATATGTTTCAATGAGGTTTAGGGAACGGGGGTTCCCCTCTCCCATCATAGACGAGGCCCTCACCCGTGTCTCCTCGGTACCCCGCTGCTCTGCCCTTGCGCCCCCTCTCCCTAGTCCGAACAGAGACACAGTCACCCTAGTCCTTACCTTCCACCCCATCAGCCGTCGCATACAACGCCCAATCCTCCAAACTTTCCATCACCTCCAACGGGATCCCACCACTAGCCACATTTTTCCATCTCCACCCCATTTTCCATCTCCACCCCATTTCTCTCCGCAACTCCCTGGTTAAGTCATTCCTTCCCACCCAAACCACCCCCTCCCCAGGTACCTTCCCCTGCAACCTCGGAAGATGCAACCACCTCCTCCCTCGACTCTATCCAGGGACCTCGACAGTCCTTGCAGGTTAGGCAGAGGTTCACTTGCACCTCCTCCAACCTCATCTACTGTATCCGTTGTTCAAGATGTGGACTCTTATACATTAGTGAGACCAAACGCAGACTGGGCGATCGTTTCGCTGAACACCTTCGCTGATCTCCCGGTTGCTGGACACTTTAATTCTCCTTCCCATTCCTACGCAGACCTTTCTGTCCTCGGTCTCCTCCGTTGTCAGAGTGAGGCTAAACACAAATTGGAGGAACAGCATCTCATATTTTGCTTGGGCAGCTTCCAGCGCAGTGGTATGAATATTGATTTCTCTCACTTCAGGCAGCCCCGGCATTCCCTCTCTCTTTATCCCTCCCCCACCCAAGTCGCACCAGCTTCTCATTTTTACCCTACGAACAGCTTAGAATGGCCTGTTTCCTTTATCATCGATACTTTTTTGCATATCTTTCATTCATTGTTCTTTATCTCCCCACATCACCGTCTATATCTCTCGTTTCCCTGATCCCTGACCAGTCTGAAGAAGGGTCTCGACCCGAAACGTCACCCATTCATTCCTTCTCTCCAGAGATGCTGCCTGTCCCGCTGAGTTACTCCAGCTTTTTGTGTCTATCTTCGGTTTAAACCAGCATCTGCAGTTCCTTCTTACACATAACAAAATCCAGCACAGGAAGAGGCCTTGTGACAGGCAATGGCTGTGTCAAACATGAATTCAAGATCAGTTAATCTCATCTGCCTGCATCTGATCCATATCCCTGCCTATCGAGTTATATACAGCGTGGAAACAGGCCCTTCGGCCCAACATGCCCACGCCAACCAACATGTCTCATCTAAACTAGTCCCACTTGCCTGTATTTGGCCCATATGCCTCTAAACCTGTCCTATCCATGTACCTGTCTAAATGTTGTGATAGTAACTGCCTCAACTACCTCTTCTGCCAGCTCTTTCCATACATCCACCACCCTAATTAAATGCCACTGTTGTATCTGCCTTCACCAACACCCCCGGCAGCGCATTCCAGGCACCCACCACCCTCTGTGTAAAAAACAACTTGCCCCGCACACCTCCTTTAAACGTTGCCCGTTTAACTTTGAAGCTATGCCCTCGGGACTTTGACATTTCCATCCCGGGAAAAAGGTTCTGGCTGTCTACCGTATCTATGCCTCACATAATTTTATGTAGCGGACTTGGTGGGCCAAAGGGTCTGTTTCCACGCTGCATCGCTCAAGTCTACAGAAGTGACCGTGATTTATTCTCATTACCATTTTTCTGTACAATGAAGTCACGGATGTCCTTGGATCGAGAGAGATTACCAAAGACTCGGGCTCCTTCCAGAATTGCATCCATGCTGTTACACAGCAGAAGTTTCATCATTACTGAAAAGGGAAATAAATTAAGATTGTGGTTACTGATAGAGGACTTCAATTGCAACATTGATATTTAGTTTAGAGATACAGCACGGAAACACGTCCTTCAGCCACTAGCCCCTAGAGCTCTATCTAACTCTCTATTAAATCCATCCAATGACTTGGCCTCCACTGCCCTCTGTGGCAGGGAATTCCATAAATTCACAGCTCTCTGGGTGAATTGTTCTCACCTCAGTCATATTCTCAGCCAGTTACAATTATGCCAAGCTGATTAACTACAAACCATTGGCGTGTGGGAGGAAATCGGAGATCTCGGAGTAAACCCACGCAGGTCAGAATGAGAACGGACAAACCCATACCAGATAAGCACCCGAGGTCAGGATGGAACCCGGGTCCCTGGCGCTGTAAGGCAGCAACTCTACCGCTACACCACCAGATGCTGGTTTAAACCCAGGTTTAACTGTCGGAGTTCCAGTCCTTGCAGGTGTGGCAGAGGTTCATTTGCACCTACTCTAACCTCATCTACTGTATCCGTTGTTCCAGGTGTGGATTCGTATACATCGTCGAGACCAAGCGCAGGCTCAGCGATCGTTTGGCTGAACACCTTCGCTCAGTGCGCCTGGACTGATCTCCTGTTTGCCAAATACTTCAACTCCATCCCATTCCCACACTGACCTTTCTGTCCTAGACCTCCTCCATTGTGAAGAGTGAGGCCAAACACAAATTGGAGGAACAGCATCTCATATTTCGCTTGGGCAGCTTACAGCCCAGTGGTATGAATATTGATTTCTCTAACTTCAAGTAACCCCTGCATTCCCTCTCTCTCCATCCAAGTCATACCAGCTTCAAAGTTATCTTGTTGAGTCTCATTATCTGTAACTCATTTTCACCTAGCCTCATCCGCTGAGTTACTCCAGCATTCTGTGTCTACCCACAGCTAACAATTGCCTGTTTCCTTTATCATCGTTACTTTTTTGCATATCTTTCATTCATTTGTAGGAAGGAACCGCAGATGATGGTTTAAACCAAAGATAGACTCAAAAAGCTGGAGTAACTCAGCGGCATAGGCAGCATCTTTATAGAGCCGTTGTGCAAGGTCGTGTAATCTGCAATTGAAATGGTGTTCACTTCAATGGAACATAGAACAGTACAGCACAGGATTGGGCCCTATGGCCCACCATGTTTTGTGCCGACAATCAGACAACTTGAAGTAAGTGCCTTTTAATTCTGACAGAAAGCACAGTGACAGATGGAGCGCACGAGAGTAACGGACATACATTCGGCGATATGCAGCTGCCTGGTCCTGATAGCCGATTTCTTCACTTGATAGTAAGACAGGTTATTAATTGTTGCGGCCGCATTCATCATCAGCTCTTCACATTCTTCAACCTTGTTTGATTCTAGTTGCAAAACAAAAATGATAAAATATGGTTATGATTTGTTCTAAACAATCGAGAAATTGCCCTCAATCTTTAAGGGTCCGCCCCACTTACGCGATTTTGTTCGGCAACTGCCGGCACCCGTTATAGTCGCAGCAGGTCGCCGAAATTTTTCAAAATGTTGAAAATCCAGCAGCGGCCAGAAGAAGGTATGACTCTTTGGGCGACTACTCACGACCATACAGGCGACATGTTGCGGGGTGACGCCTGTTTGGTCATGAGTAGTCGCCCAAAGAGTCGTACCTTTTTCTGGTCGTCGCTGGAATTTCAACATTTTGAAAATTTGCGACCTGCTGCGACTATGACCGGTGCCGGCAAGTCACCTGAAAAAAACGTTTAAGTGAGACAGCCCTTAACTCCTACAGACTTCATATCCGGAGACAGAAGGAACAGGATCTTGAACAAGACACAGAGTGCTGGCGGAACTTAATTAGGGTTACTTTAGAGTACATCGTGCAAACAGGCCCATCGTGCCACCAAGTCCACACCGACCACCCCGTACACTAGGTCTATCCTACACACTAGGGACAATTTACAGAAACCAATTAACCTACAAACCTGTACGTCTTCGGAATGTGAAAGGAAACCAGAACACCCGGAGAAAACCCACACGGTCACAGGGAGAAGGTACAAACTCCATACAGACAGCACCCATAGTCAGGATCAAACCCAGGTCTCTGGCACTGTAGGGCAGCAGATCTACCACTGCATCACCGTGCTGGCCTAAGGTCCAAGTTTGAAGAAGGGTTCCATCCCGAAAGGTCGTCTGTCCATACCCTCTACAGACACTGCCTGACCTGCTGAGGTCATCCAGCACTTTGTGTTTAGATATAGAAGCCTGGATGAATTGAATGTGCATCTTTCACCATTTTTACGTGCCGCAAGGTGGAGAGCAATGGTTGAAATGGGGAGGACAGAAAGATACTTCAAATACATGACATATATCTCCTATCAGCAGGTAAACGGATGGCTGATCCAAGCATCATTTCGTGGAGCGTATGCAATTGAATTTGTATCGATAATGCACATTGCCCGTTATATCACCAAAGGTTGGAGATGGACTACCATTGTCAGCTTGGCAGGTTGTGACTCGGGGGTCAGTGCCTGGCTCCCAGAGGTTCACAATCCACGTGGATAATTTGGCTGAAGGAACCGAAAGCCCTAGTTCCAAATTTGAAGGTGATAATATTTGGTTGCGCTGTGATGGCACGGTGGCGCAGCGGTGGAGTGGCCGCCTTACAGCGCCCGAGAGCTGATTTCGATCCTGACCGTGCCTGTACGGAGTTTGTACGCTCTCCCCGTGACTTGCGTGGGTTTTCTCCGAGTGCGCCGGGGTCCTCAAACACTCCAAAGGCTTGCGGGTTGCACGTTAATTGACTGCTGTACATTGTCCCTTGGAGCAGAATCAGGCCTTTCAGCCCATCAAGTCTACTCCGCCATTCAATCATGGCAGATCTAACGTTCCCTCTCAACCCCACTATCCTGCCTTCGTCCCATAACCCCTGACACCCTTACTGATCAGGAATCTGTCAATTTCCACATTTGACTTGGCCTCCGCAGCCGTCTGTGGCAGTGAATTTCACAGATTCACCACCCTCTGATAAAGAAATTCCTTCTTATCTCCTTTCTAAAGGTGCGTCCTTTTATCCTGAGGCTATGGCCTCTGGTCCCAGACTCTCCCACTAGTGGAAACATCCTCTCCACATCCACTCTATCCAGGCCTTTCACTATTCGGTAAGTCTCAATGAGGTCCCCCCTCATCCTTCTACACTCCCGCGAGTACAGGCCCAGTGCTATCAAACGCTCATCATATGTTAACCCAATGTGTTTAGCATAGACCTAGGATGATCGCTGGTCGGCACGGACTTGGTGGGACGAAGGGCATGTTTCCATGCTGTATCTCTAAACTAAACTAAACTATGAGTGGGGAAGAGGTTGTACAGGGGTTTCTGGAGGATACCAACAAGCCTTGTCCGTGGCAGGTGCAATATAGTGTAGAAAAATATAAAAACAAAAGGTTTTGGGTTCTCAAAATAGAAAAGCAGAATATATTTTAAATAGTAAGAGAATGGGTAATGTTGATGTTTAAGGAACGTAGATGTTTTATATCAAGCTAATGCGTAGGTGTAGAAAGTGGGTAGATGAAAAATAGCATGTTGACCTTTCATTACAAGATTTGAGTAAGCAGGAAAGAAGTCTTGTTGCAATTATTACTCATCTTGCAGCATTTGGGCTTCCAAGTCCCTGTGAATCAAGTGCTTGTGTTCTTGCACTCAAACTGTGTCAAACAGTCTTTCCAGGTAAGACAGAGGTTCACTTGCACTTCCTCCAACCTCATCTACTGTATCCGCTGTTCCAGGTATCAACTTCCCTACATCGGTGAGACCAAGCGCAGGCTCGGCGATCGTTTCGCTGAACACCTCCGCTCAGTCCGTCTTAACCAAGCTGATCTCCCGGTGGCTCAACACTTCAACTCCCCCTCCCATTCCCAATCTGACCTTTCTGTCCTGGGCCTCCTCCATTGTCAGAGTGAGGCCCAGCGCAAATTGGAGGAGCAGCACCTCATATTTCGCTTGGGTAGTTTACACCCCAGCGGTATGAACATTGACTTCTCTACCCAGATAGCCCTTCCTTTCTCTCTCTCTCCATCCCCTCCCCCTTCCCAGTTATTCCCATTAGTCTTACTGTCTCCGCCTACATTCTATCTTTGTCCCTCCTCTGACATCAGTCTGAAGAAGGGTTTCGACCCGAAACGTCACCCATTCCTTCTCTCCAGAGATGCTGCCTGACCCACTGTTACTCCAGCATTTTGTGTCTACCTTTGATTTAAACCAGCATCTGCAGTTCTTTCCTACACATGTGAGGGGGAGTCTTGGATAGGCAGATGGTTGGACAAACGCCAGAGATGAAGCGACAGAAGGTGTGAGATAAGGATAGAAGAGGAGGTGATTGTGAAGAAATAGGAAGTTCATGGGTTCTAGGAGCAGAATTAGGCCATTCGGCCCATTAGGTCTACTCCACCATTTAATCATGGCTGATCTATCTTTTCCTCTCAACCCCATTCTCTTGCCTTCTCCCCATAACCACTGACACCCTTACAAATGAAAAACCTATCAATCTCCACCTTAAAAATATTTATTGATGGCCTCCATAGCCTTCTATGGCAAAGATTCCCCACCCTCTTGCTAAAGAGATTCCTCCTCATCTCCTAATGGTACGTCCTTTTATTCTGAAACTATGGCCTCTGGTCTTATACTCTCCCTCTACTGGAAACATCCTCTCCACATCCACTCTATCCAGCCCTTCCACCACACGGTAAGTTTCAATGAGGCCCCCCCTCATTCTTCTAACCTCCAGCGAGTGAGAGAATTTCAGGAAGGACATTATTGCTGTTGAGGTAGTGCAGCGTAGGCTCACCAGGTTAATTCCCGGGATGGCGGGACTGGGATATGGTGAAAGAATGGGTTGACTGGGCTCGTATTCAATGGAATTTAGAAGGATGTGAGGGGATCTTAGAGAAACATATAAAATTCTTAAGGGATTGGACAGGCTAGATGCAGGAAAAATGTTCCCGACGTTGGGGGAGTCCAGAACCAAGGGTCACAGTTTAAGAATAAGGAGTAGGCCATTTAGGACTGAGATGAGGAAAAAACCTTTCCACCCAGAGAGTTGTGAATCTGTGGAATTCTCTGCCATAGAAGGCAGTGGCGGACACGTCACTGGATGTTTTCAAGAGAGAGTTAGAGGAAGCTCTTAGGGCTAAAGGAATCAAGGGATATGGGGGAAAAGCAGGAACGGGGTACTGATTTTAGATCATCCATGATAATATTAAATGGCGGAGCTGGCTCAAAGGGCCGAATGACCTACACCTGCACCTATTTTTCCAGGATTTCTATGTTTCTACAGGCCTGGTGCCGTCAAACGCTCATCGTATGTTAACCCAATGAACGACGTTGTAAACTACAGGTGAGGTGCTGTTCCTCCAGTTTGCATTCGCATTGAACCCAGTTAGTGTGGAGCAACGTACAACGCTAATCTCACTTGAAAAAAATTGTAATTTATACTCTTTACAATCCCAGAACTTCGCAAGTTCTGAAATATAAAAATAATTTGATAATTATTGAAAAACTACTCCTAAAAAACAAGGCAGACGCAACAGCCACAGCCATGTAAACTGGGCTTCATACTCATGGACACGTCAACAAAATTCCAAGGAAGAGTTTAGTCATGGCAGCAACATAATCCACAACATATTCAAGAGTGTCACAAGGTTTCAGACGATATGTAAATTGCTAAGAAAAATGTATTTTCGGTTTCAGCTACAGTAGGGAAACAGGCTCAATTCATTGATCACCTATTCACACACGTTCTATGTTATTCCCATTTTTCCATCCACTCCCTACACACTGGGGGTAATTTGACAGGAATAGAAAATTTCAGTCTGCAGAAGGGTTCTGACCTGAAACGTCGCCTGTTCCTTTTCTCGAGAGAGAGGCACTGCCTGACCCGCTGAGTTGCTGTAGCAGTTTGTGTCCATTTTCAATTTTATAGAGGCCAATTAACAATAGACAACTGTCAATAGGTGCAGGAGTAGGCCATTTGGCCCTTCGAGTCAGCACCGCCATTCAATGTGATCATGGCTGATCATCCCCAATCATTAACCTAAAAACCCGCACACTTTTGGGATGTGGGAAGGAAACCGGAGCACCCGGAGGATTTCCAAGTGGTCACAGGGAGATCGTGCAAACTCCACACAGACAGCACCCGAAGTCAGGATTGAACACAGGTCTCTGGCGCTGTGAGGCAGCAGATCTACTCACAGCACCACTGTGCAGTATTCATTACTTACTTTCCAAAAACTGAAACATGATTTGGATAATCTCAACTCTTAATTATCTACCATATGTTCTTTGTATTATGCAATACATTTTACGTGCATGAGCTCAGTTTAGTTCAGTGAAAAGCTTTGTTGCGCGCTAACCAGTCAGCGGAAAGACAATACATGATTACAATCGAGCCATTTGCAGTGTACAGATACGTCATAAGGGAATAATGTTCAGTGTTATAGTTAGTAAGAAATGTTACTGTAGGAGTAAGAGCGAAAAGCGATTGTAATATGTGATTGTAGATCTGCTTCTGTGGCTAACACGCAAATAGTCGCCTGAGTCTGTAGGCAATTCTAAAATAACTCTTATTATAACCATATAACCATATAACAATTACAGCACGGAAACAGGCCCTCTCGGCCCTTCCAGTCCGTGCCGACCATTTGTTTTCCCCTAGTCCCATCTACCTGCACTCAGACCGTACCCCTCCATTCCCTTCACGTCCATATACCTATCCACAATTATTGTACCAAATTAATCTGTATTGAAGCAGATAAATGCTTTTTAAACATACATTCATATATCAGCATAAAAAGACTGCATACCAACCTAATACTTTAATGAGCAGTTCCACACAGGCCCAGTTTCCAGAGAGTGCAGCGCCGACCTCGCTGTTTATAGATAGATTAGCAATCACTCTGATCAACTTTATCAAGACATCTTCCACCTCGGAAGGTTTCTGGCTTTTGGATTCAATTATTCCTTTTTCGCTCTGAGTCAGTGGCGGAGTGAGTTTTCTTTTAATATTAAGCTCATGATACATTTGGAACAAAGTCAATAACGTTTCCACACTGTTCTCCTGCCTATACAACTCCTCTCGTGCATTATTGTTCTTTGCTGTCATGCTTCCCAAAATGAAGACGACACGGACTATTAGATCCTGGAAAGTGAAAAAAAAAACACAAAAAAAACATTGCAATGGTGTGAATTCTGACAACTTAATAATAAATGTGCAGGAAGGAACTGCAGATGCTCGTTTACACCGAAGATAGACACAAAATGCTGGAGTAACTCAGCGGGGCCGGCAGCATCTCTGGATAGAAGGAATGGGTGACGTTTCGGGTGTGAAGAAGGGTGTCGACCCCAAACGTCACCTATCCATGTTCTTCGGAGATGCTGCCTGACCCGCTGAGTTACTCCAGCGCTTTGTATTTAGAATATATATGATTAATTGTCCACACCGTTAAAAATCAAGTGGAAATCCAATTAACTGTAGGAAGCCTAGTATCTAAATCTCTATATAACTAAAAGTCTTCCGGGGTGTGTGTGTGTGTGTGTGTGTGTGTGTATATGTGTGTCTGTGTGTGTGTGTGTGTGTGTGTGTGTGTGTGTGTGTGTGTGTGTGTGTGTGTGTGTGTGTGTGTGTGTGTGTGTGTGTGTGTGTGTGTGTGTGAAGGTTGTGTGTGTGTGTGTGTGTGTGTGTGTGTGTGCGTGTGCGTGTGGTTAATTCCTATCTTCTTCCTAATGCTAGGCCACAGCCTTCCCATTTTCCCACATCCTACTCACATTTCCCCCCTGGTGACGATAAACGTCTTCCTGTCACATTGCCACCTATATGTCCAAAGTTATTAATCGGTGAAATTTAAAAAACAACCAAAACCGCCTTCCAGCTTTCTCACAGTGATGATGTCACAATGCACCAATCACAATGGGCTCTCAAGCTGGCTGTTGGCTGCCAACTGCCTCAAGGACATCATAATGGGACGTTGCCAACGGTAACAATGGGCTCTCAAGCTGACTGCCAACGGGAACGAGGTTGCTGTCCCTCTACCACATCGTTCTGGTTGCATTTTGGTCCCACGATCCTGGTGTTTGGGCACAAGGCAGGGAGTGGGGAGGGCCGAACAGGGGGGGGGGGGATCTCTCATCCACCCCCCCCCCCATCCACCCCACCCCTCCCCCCCTGGGGGAAAGCCAACGCCGCACCCTTTCCCCCACGGTGGGGGATGGGGCCCAATGGGTCCCACTTGGTCTAGTATAATTTGAAAACTTCCAGCACTTCAGTCAATTAAGTAGATTAGAACATAGAAAAGTGCAGCATGGGAACAGGCTCTTTGACCAACAATGTTTGTCATGATTAACCAATCTCCTTTGCCTGCAAATGATCAAGGAATGGATAAGGGAGAGCCAGTTTATGTGGTGTATCTGGACTTTCAAAAAGCCTTTGACAAGGTCCCACACAAGAGATTAGTGTGCAAAATTAGAGCACATGGTATTGGGGGTAGGGTATTGACATGGATAGAGAACTGGTTGGCAGACAGGAAGCAAAGAGTAGGAATTAATGGGTTATTTTCAGAATGGCAGGCAGTGACTAGTGGGGTGCCGCAAGGCTTAGACCCCAGTTATTTACAATATATATTAACGATCTGGCCGAGAGAATTAAATGTAACATCTCCAAGTTTGCGGATGACACAAAGCTGGGTGGCAGTGTGAGCTGCGATCAGGATGCTATGAAGCTGCAGGATAACTAGGATAGGTTGGGTGAGTGGGCAGACGCATGGCAGATGCAGTATAATGTGGATGAATGTGAGGTTATCCACTTTAGTGGCAAAAACAAAAAGGCAGATTATTATCCGAATGGTGTCAGATTAGGAGAAGGGGAGGTGCAACGAGACCTGGGTGTGCTTGTACATCAGTGTGCAGGTACAGCAGGCAGTAAAGAAAGCTAATGACATGTTGGCCTACATAGTGAGAGGATTTGAGTTAAGGAGCAAGGAGGTCCTACTGCAGTTGTACAGGGCCCTGGTGAGACCGCACCTGGAGCATTGTGTGCAATTTTGGTCTAATTTGGGGAAGGACATTATTGCTATTGTGGGAGCGCAGCATAGGTTCACCAGGTTAATTCTCGGGATAGCGGGACTGACACATGATAGACAATAGACAATAGGTGCAGGAGTAGGCCATTCAGCCCTTCTAGCCAGCACCGCCATTCAATGTGATCATGGCCGATCATCCCCAATCAGTACCCCGTTCCTGCCTTCTCCCCATATCCCCTGACTCCTCTATCTTTAAGAGCCCTATCTAGCTCTCCCTTGAAAGCATCCAGAGAACCAGCCTCCACCGCCAGAGGCAGAGAATTCCACAGACTCACAACTCTCTGTGTGAAAAAGTGTTTCCTCATCTCTGTTCTAATTGGCTTACCCCTTATTCTTAAACAGTGGCCCCTGGTACTGGACTCCCCCAAAATCAGGAACCTGTTTCCTGCCTCTAGCATGTCCAGACCCTTATTAATCTTATATGTTTCAATAAGATACCCTCTCATCCTTCTAAACTCCAGAGTGTACAAGCCCAGCCACTCTATTCTCTCAGCATATGACGGTCCCGCCAGGAATTAACCTTGTAAACCTACGCTGCACTCCCTCCATAGCAATAATGTCCTTTCTCAAATGAGGGGACCTAAACTGCACACAATACTCCAGGTGTGGAATGGGTCGACTGGGCTTGTATTCATTTGAATTTAGAAGGATGAGAGGATATCTTATAGAAACATATAAAATTCTTAAGGAATTAGACCGATGTTGGGTCCAGAACTAGGGGTCACAGTGTAAGAATAAGGGGTAGGCCATTTAGGACTGAGATGAGGAAAAACATTGTCACCCAGAGAGTTGTGAATCTCTGAAATTCTCTGCCACAGAGGGCAGTGGATACCAATTCACTGGATGTTTTCAAGAGAGAGTTAGATTTAACTCTGAGGGCTAACGGAATCAGGGGATATGGGGAGAAAGCAGGAATTGGGTACTGAGTTTAGATGATCAGCCATGATCATATTGAATGGCAGTCCTCCCACACTCCAAAGATGTGCAGATTTGTTGGTTAATTGGCTTGGTAAAATTGTAAATTGTCCCTAGTGTGTGTACGATAACATTAGTGTGCAGGGATCACTGGTTGGTATGGACTTGGTGGGCCGAAGGGCCTGTTTCTGCACTGTGTGCTTAAACAAAATGAGGCGTTTTTGAGACTTTTAGATCGGCACATGGATACGTGGGGAATGGAGCGATGTGGACAGATATCGTAGGCTGAAGGGCCTGATCCTGTGCTGTATTTTTATACATTCTATGAAATGGATCTGCTTTTGTTTCTGTTGATTGAGGCAGGGATTGAGAATCTCCTGCTCCTTTTCAAATGAGCTCCTTTATATTCAGCTGCAGAAGCCGCCGTACTCTAGTCTAAGATCTTACACATAAAACCAACAATCATAGCACAGCCAAGCCTCGATCATGTGATCAGTTCTTGGACTAAAGCCATGACCTTCTGATTCAGAGGCAACTTGAATTTGCTGAGTTACGCCAAAATTATTAACCAGTTGGTTCTCAGCTATCTCGGCTGACAAAACAATCTTGCATTTGGATCTTTCAGATGTCCAAGGTTGGTTGCAAAGTTACAATATGTGCATATTTATTTTGTTTGCTCAAAATGAACTCGTTATGTTCTTGAGACTCACAAAGTGCTGGAGTCGGGTAGCATCTGTGACCCACCGAAAACAAAAATGTGTAAAGTTGGAGTTTCTGCAGGTTGAATAGTGTTATTGTGTGGGAAGACTCTGCAGATGCTGGTTTACAATGAAGATAGACACAAAATGCTGGAGTAACTCAGTCTGGAGAGACGTTTCAGGTCGAGACCCTTCTTCAGACTGAAGGTAGAGAGGGGGAGGAGTGAGGGGGGAGGAACTGGAGATAGGAAAATGGGGCAAGTACAATAAAACTGAAGAAGCTTGAAGAAGGGTCTCGTCCCGAAACTTCACCTATTCCTTTTCTCAAGAGATGCTGCTTGACCCGCTGAGTCACGCCAGCATTTTGTGCCTATCTTTGGTGCAAAACCTGCATCATTTTCACACAAAGGGTGGTAGGGTGCCGGAGGAGGTAGTTGAGGCAGGTACAATCGCAACTTTAAGAAATATTTAGAGAGATACATGGATGGGACGGGTTTAGGGGGGTATGGGACAAATGCAGGCAAGTGGGACTAGTGTAGAGTTGTGTGTGTGGAATTCTCTGCCTCAGAGGGCGGTGGAGGCCGGTTCACTGGATACTTTCAAAGGTGAGCTAGATATGGCTCTTAAAGATAGTGGAGTCAGGAGATATGGGGAGAAAGCTGGAACGGGGGTACTGATTGGGAATGAGCAGCCATGATCACATTGAATGGCGGTGCTGGCTCGAAGGGCCGAATGGCCTACTCCTGCACCTGTTGCCTATTGTGTATTGGCATGTTGGCCAGTGTGGGCAAGTTGGGCCGAAGGACCTGTTTCCACACTGTGTGACTCTATGCCACTATCTGCAGTTCCTTCCTGTACAATGACGACGTATTCAACCTGCAAAATCCCCTAGTTTGCACACTGCTGTGCACTCTGCAGGTCAATTTCAATAAGAAGCACAGTTGATTTTTTTAAACGGAAATTAGATTATGAACCACACAAATGTGGCAGTTGACTTTAAGCAGCCCCCTCAATCTGTTCTGGCCATGTGTGTGTGTGCCTGTGTTGCAATGACTGAGATAAGGAAAGCAACAATAAGCACACAGTCACTGCAGAGCTAAGGAGAGGCCTTCAGCTTTATCCTGTTCTACTCCCTCAAGTACTCCAACAGATTATTCTTGAACGTGGCCTTCTTAAGAGGTATCAGTTGCACGCGGCTAACGACTTATCCTCCTGCAGGTTTAGGCTCATTATGGTCGCGTGTGCCAAAATACACTGAAGAGATTTGTTTTGCATGCTATAATAATCGTTTACATAGATATAATACAGTCAAACTCACTGCAATAAGTGGAGCAAAGGGGAAGATTCAGAGTGCTAGAATATAGTTCTCAGCATTGTAGCGCACCAGTTCCAGAGACAAAGTCCAATGTCCGCAATGGGGTAGAGGTGAATCGGACAGTACCCTAGCTAACGGAAGGAATGCTCACAAGCCTGATAACAGAGGGGAAGAAGCTGTTCATAAGTCTGGTGGTGCGCGCTTTCAAGCTCCTGTACCTTCCGTTGGATGGGAGCAGGGAGGAGGAGGAATGACTGGGGTGAGGCACGCCTTTGATTATGTTGGCTGCTTCTCCAAGGCAGCATGAAGTGTAGATGGAGTCAACGGTGGGAGGTTTGGTCTGTGTGATGGACTTGGTTAGAGATCTACTAATCTCTGCAATTTCTTGCAATCTTGGGCAGAGCTATTTCCAAACCAAGCTGTGATGCAACCCAACAGCATGCTCTCTCGGGTGCATCTGTAGAAGCTTGCAAGAGTCATTGGAGATATGCCACATTTTCTCATACTCCTTGGGAAGTAGAGGTGTT
Organism: Okamejei kenojei; assembly: GCA_035221665.1. Classification (NCBI taxonomy): domain Eukaryota; kingdom Metazoa; phylum Chordata; class Chondrichthyes; order Rajiformes; family Rajidae; genus Okamejei; species Okamejei kenojei. Next base: position 6,418,786 of record CM069135.1, read on the forward strand.
GGTGAGCCTTCATGGCTGTTGCATCAATGTGTTTGGTCCACGACACATCATCGGTAATATTAACGCCAAGGAACTTGAAGCTCTCGACCATTTCACCTCCACACTTTTGATGCTGATTGGGGCATGTACTGCACCCCGCTAACTGAACTAGCTCCTTCGTCATTAAGGGAGTGGTTATTGTCCTGACATATGCTGAGAGAATGGAGCGGCTGGGCTTGTACACTCTGGAGTTTAGGATGAGAGGAGATCTTATTGAAACATATATTCAGGGTTTGGACACGCTAGAGGAAGGAAACATGTAAACATGTTCCCCATGTTGGGGGAGTCCAGAACCAGGGGCCATAGTTTAAGAATAAGGTATAAGTCATTTAGAACAGAGACGAGGAAACAATTTTTCACACAGAGAGATGTGAGTCTGTGGAATTCTCTGCCTCAGAGGACGGTGGAGGCCGGTTCTCTGGATACTTTCAAGAAAGAGCTAGAAAGGGCTCTTAAAGATAGCGGAGTCAGGGAATATGGGGAGAAGGCAGGAACGGGGTACTGATTGGGGATGATCAGCCATGATCACATTGAATGGCGGTGCTGGCTCGAAGGGCCTACTCCTGCACCTATTGCCTATTGACACTATGTTACTAAGTTCTCAATTTCCTTCCTATACCCCGTCTAATCATTGTTCTTGATCCAGCCCACCACAGTGGTGTCATCTGCCTAGATGGAGTTAAAGCCAAATCTGGCCATACAGTCATGAGTGTACAAGAATAGTAGGAGGGGACTGACGAAACATCCTTGCTGGGCACTGATGGTGAGAATTATTGTGGCGGAGGTGTTATCACCTATCCTCATTGACTGAGGTTCGTGGGTCAGAAGGTCAAGGATCCAATGGCTGATAGGGGTGCTGGCTCCTAGGTTCAGGAGATTGGAGATGTTTCATGGGATTATTGTGTTAAGTCGATAAATAGGAGTCCTTGCTGTCTAGGTGTTCCAGAGATGAGTTTAGGGCCAGGGAGATGGCATCTGCTGTGAACCTGTTGCAATGGTAAGCAAACTGCAGTGGATCAAGGCTGGCTGGGAGTCTGGAGTTAATGTGCACCATCACCAGTCTCTCAAAACACTTCATGTTGTTAGATGACAGAGCCACTGTGTGGTAGTCATTAAGGCACACTACCTTACTTTGGAGTGTTGTTCCTCCAGTTTGTATGTGGCCTCACTCTGACAATGGAAATCAGGAGTTAAAATGCTTAGCAACCGGGAGGTCCAACAGGCCTTGACCAAATGGTCGCCTAATCTACGCTTGGTCTCGCCGATGTAAAGGAGACCACATCAGGAGCAGCGAATGCAGTAGACCAGGTTTGAAGAGGTGCATGTCAACCTATGACTCACCTGGAAGGGTTGCTGGAGTCCATGGATGGAGGCGAGGCAGGAAGTGAAGGGACAGGTGCTGCATCTCCTGCGGCTTCAAGGGAATGTACCTGGAGAGGGGGTGGTTTGGGTGGGAAGGGATGAGTGAACCAACGAGATGCAGAGGGAGCGGTCTCTGCGGAATGTGAAAAGGGATGTGGATGGGAAGGTGTGGTGGGTTCAGGTTGAAAGTGGTGGAACATGTAGCCTTAGATTATGCACTGACAGTGAAATGATATGTAGCATCTCATTAATGTCACTGACAAAGTATCCTGCAGCTATATTGTATTGTAAGGCTACCAAGGGTGAGAATCTTTTAAAGACACAAAAGTGAATCTGTGGAATTTGTTGCCACAGATGTCTGTGGAGGCCAAGTCAATGGCTACTTTTAAAGCTGATTTTTGATTAGTACGGGTGTCAGGGGTTATGGGGCGAAGGCAGGAGAATGGGGTTGAGAGGGAAAGATGGATCAGCCATGATTGAATGGCAGAGTAGACTTGATGGACCAAATGGCATAATTCTGCTCCTAGAACATAAATTCAGCCAGTCAGGCAGCATCTCTGGACAATATGCATAGCTGACATTTTGGGTCGAGACCTTTCTTCAGAATCTTTTAACCTCATTGGATACTTGAACCATCTCCAAGTGGAACAGCATCATACTTAGTTGTTGGTCCTGTATACTAAACCTCCTGTGATTCATGTTTAAGAAGGAACTGCAGATGCTGGAAAATCGAAGGTAGACAACAAAGGCAGGCACGGGTTATTGATTGGGGACGACCAGCCATGATAACAATGAATGGCGGTGCTAGCTCAAAGGGCCGAATGGCCTCCTCCTGCACCTATTTTCTATGTTTCTATAAAAACGCTGGAGAAACTCAGCGGGTGAGGCTGCATCTATGGAGCGAAGGAAATAAGCAACGTTTCAGACTGAAGAAGGGTTTCGGCCCGAAACGTTGCCTATTTCCCTCGCTCCTTAGATGCTGCCTCACCTGCTGAGTTTCTCCAACATATTTGTCTACCTCCTGTGATTCATACTGTTTTGGAAGCAAATGACACTGGTACATTTCTTCCCTTGGGCGGTTGCTTTGAACTGGACCGGCAGAAATGTGAATCCATTTTTGGGCTGTCTCACAAAATTTTCAATTGGCTTGTTTTTTTTAAAACTTATTATTTCCGGCTCAATACTAAATTAAACCTATAGATAATTCACAAGATTACAAGATAAATGCGTGGAATTAGGTCATTCAGCCCTTCGAGTCTGCTCTGCCATTCGATCAGGGCAGATCTATTTTCCCCTCAACCCCATTCTCCTGCCTTCTTCCTGTAACCTTTAACATCCTAACTAACCTTTAACATCCTAGCGTCACCCATTCCTTGTCTCCATAGATGCTGCCTCACCCGCTGAGTTCCTCCAGCATTTTGGTCCACCTACGATTTTTCCAGCATCTGCAGTTCTTTCTTAAACAAGAACCTGCCAATTTCCGTTTTAAAAATACCCAATGCCTTGGCCTCCACAGACGTTAGTGGTAATGAACTCCACAGATTCGCCACTGGAGAATCTGAAGAGGCTGAAGAAAGTTCTCCTCATCTCCATTTTAAAGATATGTCCTTTCATTCTGAGGCTATGACCTCTGGTCCTAGACGCTTCCACTACTGGAAACATCCTCTCTATCTAGGCCTTTCCTACGTTAGTTCTAGCATTTCTAATTCCTCATCCCAGTCGCATTGCAGGTGGAATCCTACCTTTCAAGAGAGAGCTGGATAGAGCTCTTAAAGATAGCAGAGTTGGGGGAAATGGGGAGAAGGCAGGAACGGGCTACTGATTGGGGATGATCAGCCATGATCACGTTGAATGGCTCAAAGGGCCGAATGGCCTACTCCTGCACCTATTGTCTATTGTCTATTGAAGCAGTTTAGTGTCAAACAGTCAGCAACCTCGTAAAGCCATGACTGGTATTTTCATGAACTCTACAAAGTCCAATTCTGGAGAGCAAGCAGAATTATGACTCATTTGGACACATCCCTCCAAATAAACTGGACTAAGTAATCCCTCAGTGAGATGGTTGTTTATTTCCTTTATTTTTCTTCCCACTTCTTGAAATAGTTGTATGATGTTAATTTAAGTTGTATGCATGTTGTTGTGTCGTGAAGTCTGTAGTGGTGCCTCATGTGGTTCAAAAAAAGAATTGAGTTCATTTTGGATGAATTCTGAAGCACTGAGCTGGCAGTGATAATGTAAAACTTCCTTCTCATCCCATCATAGAGTGATGGAGACACAGCATGGAAACAGGCCTAACTTGCAAAATGCCTCTCCTGCCGCATTTTCCACCCTGGGCGAAAGGTTCTGACTGTCTACTACGCTATCTATGCATCACATAAATTTATATACTATCAAGTATCCCCTCAATCTACAGCGTGTATAAATGTTCATACACATCCCCAGAGAGGAATTATTCCCATATAGTGGCCATGCTACAATTAGTATCAGGTGGCAGAAACCCAAGTGGTAGGAATAATACAAACTTATGTGTGACTTGAAAGTCATGAAATTATGATCCACCCACATATAGAGTATAGAACAATAGGTCAATATCACCAACAACTACAAGACCACCCTTATTGAAGCAACAAACCTACACCTCTAGTTACCTGGACGACTTAGGAAGTTCGTCATGTGCCCTACAACTCTCACCAACTTCTACAAGTGCATCGCAGAAAGCATTTTATCAGGATGCATCACAGCATGGTTTGGGAACAGCTCCATCAAAGACCGAAAGAAATTGCAGCAAATTGTGGACGCAGCCCGAATGCATCACACAAACCAACCTCCCTTCCATTCAGGGCCGTCTTAACGCCTGGGCACGCTGGGCAGTTGCCCGGGACTCCACGGGCATAGGGGTCCCATGCTAATCTATGTATTGTAGAATGTTATTGTAGGACATGAAAACGGAGAAGAACATCGCAAATGCATATTTGATTCGGCATTAAGAAACTGGAAGTGTATGGCCCCAGTGCACTGCTTTGCCCGGGGGCCTATAATGCTGTTAAGATGGTTCTGCTTCCATTGACTTCATTTATATCTCACACTGCCTCGGCATGGGCAGCAACTGAATCAAGGACGAGTCGCACCCTGGCCACTCCCTCTTCTCCCCACTCCCATCAGGCAAAAGGGAATAGAAGAGTGAAAATGCACACCTCCAGATTCAGGGACAGTTTTTTTTTTTTGCCCAGCTGTTATCAGGCAACTGAATCATCCGACCACAACCAGGGAGCGGTCCTGAACTAATATCTACCTCATTGGAGACCCTCGGACTAAGCTTAATCGGACTTTGCTGGCTTTACCTTGCACTAAACGTTATTCCTTTATCCTGTATCTGGGGTGGAGATTGCAACCTTCACGTGGTCCGCCCTGTTTTGACTAATGCAATCAACTCGACGTGCACAAACGGAAGATCAAATAGAACAAGTTGCCCAACAACTTTAGGCTGTGCACGCCACACGACAGAAGAATCCTGTATCTGTACACTGTGGACGGCTCAACTGTAATCATGTATGGTCTTTCTGCTGACTGGATAGCACGCAACTAAAGCTCCTCACTGTACCTCAGTACACGTGACAATAAACTAAATTAATATTAAATGGAAGAAGTCTAAAACAATGCATACGTTCCAGAAGATATTGTTTTCCCTTATTCTATTTATGCAATGCTAGAGTTGGTATGCAGATTTAAATAACCATTTAATGTTAATTCTATTGTTGAGGCCACATCAATAGATATTGCCTTTGCATAAAGAACAAAGTACATATTGTACAACTACAATGTTAAGGACATTCCTGTACATAACAATGATATTTTAAACTTTGCATTTTGTTTACAACCATAAGCCACAACAAGATTAAACTGGAAAGGGTGAAATAAAGATTTGCCAGACTTATAAAGAGGCAGTAAAAACGTGATCATATTTATGCAGGAGCGTAGCAGGCTAATGGGTAACCTTGTAGAGGTGTATAAACTCAGGAGGGACATAGATAAGGTGAATAGCCACAGTCATTCTCCCAGGGTGGGGAAGCCTAAAATTAGCAGGCGTGGGTATAAGGTGAGAGGGGAAAGATTTAAAAGGAGCCCAAGGAGCAATTGTTTCACACAGTGGGTGGTGGGTTTGTGGAACCAGCTGCCAGAGGAAGTGCTGGAGGGAGGTACAATAATGACTTTTGAAAGACACTTGCACATGTACACGGATAGGAAAGGTTTGGAGGATATGGGGTAGGGAGGGAAAAATAGATCTGAAACATAGACATAGAAACATAGAACATAGGTGCAGGAGCAGGCCATTCGGCCCTTCGAGCCTGCACCGCCATTCAATATGATCATGGCTGATCATCCAACTCAGTATCCTGTACCCGTCTTCTCTCCATACCCCCTGATCCCTTCAGCCACAAGGGCCACATCCAACTCCCTCTTAAATATGGCCAACGAACTGGCCTCAACTACCTTCTGTGGCAGAGAATTCCACAGATTCGCCACTCTCTGTGTGAAAAACGATTTTCTCATCTCGGTCCTAAAAGACTTCCCCCTTATCCTTAAACTGTGATCCCTTGTCCTGGACTTCCCCAACATCGGAAACAATCTTCCTGCATCTAGCCTGTCCAACCTCTTAAGAATTTTGTAAGTCTCTATGAGATCACCCCTCAATCTTCTAAATTCCAGCGAGTACAAGCCGAGTCTATCCAGTCTTTCTTCATATGGAATGTCTTTATGGAGACTAAAACTGTACGCAATACTCCAGGTGTGGCCTCACCAAGACCCTATACAACTGCAGTAGAACCTCCCTGCTCTTGTACTCAAATCCTTTTGCTATGAATGCCAACATACCATTCGCTTTCTTCACAGCCTGCTGCACCTGCATGCCTACTTTCAATGACTGGTGTACCATGACACCCAGGTCTCGCTGCATCTCCCCTTTTCCAAATCGGTCACCATTCAAATAATAGTCTACCTTCCTGTTTTTGCCACCAAAGTGGATAACCTCACATTTATCCACATTATACTGCATCTGCCATGCATTTGCCCACTCACCCAGTCTATCCAAGTCATCTTACAGCCTCCTAGCATCCTCCTCACAGCTAACACTGCCCCCTAGCTTCGTGTCATCCGCAAACTTCGAGATGTTGCATTTAATTGTAAATAGCTGGGGTCCCAGCACTGAGCCTTGCGGCACCCCACTAGTCACTGTCTGCCATCCTGAAAAGGACCCGTTCACTCCTACTCTTTGCTTCCTGTCTGCCAGCCAGTTCTCTATCCACATCAATACTGAACCACCAATACCGTGTGCTTTAAGTTTGTATATCAATCTCTTGTGTGGGACCTTGTCGAAAGCCTTCTGAAAGTCCAGATATATGAAGAAGGGTCTCGACCCGAAACGTCACCCATTCCTTCTCTCCATAGAAACATAGAAACATAGAAAATAGGTGCAGGAGTAGGCCATTCAGCCCTTCGAGCCTGCACCGCCATTCAATATGATCATGGCTGATCATCCAACTCAGTATCCTGTACCTGCCTTCTCTCCATACCCCCTGATCCCTTTAGCCATAAGGGCCGCATCTAACTCCCTCTTAAATATAGCCAATGAACTGGCCTCAACTACTTTCTGTGGCAGAGAATTCCACAGATTCACCACTCTTTGTGCGATTTTTTTTTTTCTCATCTCGGTCCTAAAAGACTTCTCCCTTATCCTTAAACTGTGACCCCTTGTTCTGGACTTCCCCAACATCGGGAACAATCTTCCTGCATCTAGCCTGTCCAACCCCTCCAGAGATGCTGCCTGTCCCGCTGAGTTACTCCAGCTTTTGGTATCTATCATAGATCAGCCATGATGGAATGGTCCAATTCTGCTCCTAAGACATGACAAATTTATGATACGGACCAGATTCACGCAAGTTGATCTTGCTCGATTAGGCAAATAGTCCCAGGGTGGAAGATGCCCATCACTAGAGGGATAGCTATAAGGTGAGAGAGGGAAAGTTTAGATAGGCACATGGAAGTGCAAGGAATGGGGGGGGTTTGGATCATGTACAGGCAGATGAGATCAGTTTAAGTTGGCATCGTGTTCAGCACAGACAATGTGGGCCGAGGGCCTGTTCCTGTGCTATACTTTAGCTTAGTTTAGTTTACTTTAGAGATACTGCATGGAAACAGGCCCTTCAGCCAACTGGGTCCACGCCGACCAGCGATCCCTGCACACTAACACTACCCTACACCCACTAGGGATAATTTTTACATTTACCAAGCCAATTAACCTACAAACCTGTACGTCTTTGGAGTGTGGGAGGAAACCGAAGTTCTTGGAGAGAACCCACGCAGGTCACGGACGAACGTACAGACAGCACCTGTAGTCGGGATAGAACCTGGGTCTCCGCTGCTGCATTCGCTGTAAGGCAGCAACTCTATCACTGCGCCTCCGTGACCGCCCGGTTCTGTGTTCTGTTTTATTTATGCCCCAATTTACAATTTGCTGCTGAACCCCAGGATTTGTAATACAAGAGGACCATGCCCATAACAGCTGACAGATGCACTGCGCTCCCTTTGCAATCGTCCCTTCCATGCTCAGCAAATTCACTGTAGTCCCATACACCTTGACCCAATTAGTCTATCATTAAGGATTGTTGGCAAGTGGGAAATGCGGCCACCAACAAAGTTGCCGCACTGCGGAAGACGCCTAGGGCAGCCGGCAAATCCAACCACCAGTCTCCCACATTCTCATTCTATGGACAGCCTGTATAAAAGTCAGGCATTTGAAAGCTGGGCAGGACCTATATTCATGTTTCATGCAGCAGCTTCTTAAAGCGGATAAGCAGTGTGTGTAGGGAGGAACTGCAGATGCTGGTTTACACCAAAGATAGACAGAAATAGCTGGAGTAACTCAGCGGGCCAGGCAGCATCTCTGCAGAAAAGGAATAGGTGACGCTTCGGGTCGGGACTCTTCTTCAGACTGAGAGTCAGGGGAGAGGGAAACTAGAGATATGAAAAGGTGCAGAACAAATCTGAGCCGGAACCGATGACTCAAGAGAAAGCTGGAGCCCACAATGGTCCATTGTTGGCTGTGGAAGAGGTGATAACGAAGGGATACGAACAGTGAAACTAGCAGGACGTCTAGGGCGGGGGAGGGATGGAGAGGGAGGGAATGCAAGTGTTACTTGAAGTTAGAGAAATCAATATTCATACCGCTGGGTTGTCAGCTGCCCAAGTGAAATATAAAGTGCCGTTCCTCGAATCATACACTGACCTGGGCCTCACTCTGACAGTGCAGGAGGCCCAGGTCAGTGTATGAATAGGAAGGGGAGTAAAATCTTAAAGCTTCTTAACTAACCAATATATAGCTTATGCACACATTTTCTGCCTGGTTTTCTGAAGGAACCTCAACCTTATCACTATATGTTGTCTGAGACGTATTCCTCAGTCCTAGGTCACCAGACGTCTCTGTAGCTTTTTGCCCGTGTCATAACCAATCACACCTGCAAAGACCTAGTGCAACATCCCAGCACTGTGCCACAGCAAGTCATCAGTCCCATATCATACGCAGCAACAGGGCGGCATGGTGGCGCAGCGGTAGAGTTGCTGCCTTACAGCACTTGCAGTGCCAGAGGCCAGGGATCGATCCTGACTTCGGAGTTTGTACCTTCTTCCCGTGACCACGTGCGTTTACTCCGAGTATAGGAGCAAAGGGGCCATTCTGCAGTTGTACAGGGCCCTGGTGAGACCACACCTGGAGTACTGTGTGCAGTTTTGGTCTCCAAATTTGAGGAAGGACATTCTTGCTATTGAGGGAGTGCAGCATAGGTTCACCAGGTTAATTCTGGCGGGAATTGCATATGTTGAAAGAATAGAAGGACTGGGCATGCATGCACTGGAATTTAGAAGGATGAGAGGGATTCTTATTAAAATATATAAGATTCTTAAGGGATTGGACATGCTAGAGGCAGGAAACATGTTGCCGATGTTGGGGGAATCCAGAACCAGGGGCCACAGTTTAAGAATAATGGGTAGGCCACTTACAATGGACATGAGGAAAAACTTTTTCACACAGAGAGTTGTGAATCTGTGGAATTTTCTGCCTCAGACGTAGTGGAGGCAGGTTCTCTGGATGCTTTCTAGAGAGAGTTACATAGAGCTCTTAAAGATAGCGGAGTCAAGAGATATGGGAAGAAGGTGGGAACGGGGTACTGATTGGGGATGATCAGCCATGATCACATTGAATGGCGGTGCTGGCTCGAAGGGCCGAATGGCCTACTCCTGCACCTATTGTCTATCGAGATCTTCGGTTTCCCCCAACACTCCAAAGATGTACAGGTTTGTAGGTTAATTGACTTGGTATAAATGTAAAAAATTTGTTCCTCGTGCGGGGATCGATCGTTGGCGTGGAATCGGTAGGCCGAGGAGGCCTATTTCCGCGCTGTATCTCTAAACTAAACTAAACACCAATTTCTGTGAGAGAGAGAGAGAATGAGATAGCTTAGATTCCAAATTCCTAGTAAAACACAAAGAACTTGTGATATAAAACCAGGATAAATGCTCAACCAAGAAAACCAAGCCCAAAGGCAAAATAGTATCTAAACTGCTTCTACGCACTTATGCTGAGGACAATAACTAACTCCATATGTAATAATAAGCTATCTACGTGGGTAGGGTAGACAGTAATAACCTTTCTCCCAGGGTGGAAATGTCAAAGACTAGAGGGATAGTGTGTAAGAAGGAGCTACAGATGCTGGTTGACACCAAAGATAAAATGTTGAAGTAACTTAGCGGGATAGGCAGCATCTCTGAAGAAAAGCAATGGGTGAGCCGAGACCTTTCTTCAGACTCCGGCATAGTGTTTGTAGGAGCCAAGAAATTCCCATTACAGTGTTAAACTGAGAAAGTCAACGTTTCAAGAATCGTCTTTTCTTAATGTTCTTTTTCTGGCTCGTACTTCAAAATCAAAACGAATATCCACGAGTGAATTCAATTCCAGGAATGCCCCAAAACATTTTGCTATTTATATATGGGCTAATGTTGGACAGGCAGTTGTGGTCAAAGTGAAGCCATATTCCTCATTTGAAACTATTCTCTGGTAAGTACCTTAATACATTGTAGTAAACATTTTTGAAACACATTTTAAAATGCTCAAGTCTTCTCTAACTCTCTGCGGCAATTGGACTTAGTCTCAACTTTAATCTTCAGAGATACAGCATGGAAACAGAACCTTCGGCCCACCGAGTCCATTCCGGCCAGTGATATTTTGACCCCAGTGATGTGCGGTGAGGACAATGGCTGGGGAGGCACTGGCTAGTATCAGTGGCCCGGCCCTCCCCTCCCTGATTTGATCACCGCGTCTCCCAGGGGAGAGAGAGGGGTGGAGCCGGGGCTGTGTGCGTGAAGCACGGCGACTGGAGGAGCTGGAGCGTTGCCCCGGGGCCGTGAGGGAACGACCCACCTCCCCCTCGCCCCCTTCTCCATTCCCCCTCACACCCCCCCTCCCCGTCTACCCCTTGCTTCCCCCTCCACCCCTCTCTCTCCACCCGGGGTAGATCTACCAGAGCCGAGAGTACATTACTCCAGCGCGGGGGCCCCCTTAGGCGCGGGGCCCAATTGGGAGCTCTCAGCGGCCAAGAGCCTCCGAATCGGCCGCTACAAATCAACCTCCCAGTGCTGCGCCGCCAGCGGTGGAACCCAGTGCTGCGCCGCCGCTACTGAAGCTCGCTAACGTGGAGGGAGAGCGAGGCAGCATCAATTACGTGAGCTGAGCCTACGTAATTGACGCTTGCTCTCCCTCCCTCCACTGGGCTCAAGACACGCCCCCTCAGTGAGGCAGATGTGATCGCTGCCTCCCCCGGTGCTTTTTCATTGCAGTTTTATGACGAGACCAGGGAGCCTAAATTTAATATATTTATACGTGAAATAAGCTACCTGGACTATAGAAGGCGAGGACATGTTATGAAGGGGTTTACAAACATTACATTGGTGACATACATAGAGATAGTAACAGGCACACGCTTATTGCCCGCTTTCCATGCAGTTTCTGAGGGGTTGCGCAATCAGAGGGGAGGCTCAGCTCGTCGCTGCCTCACCTCATATCTCTCCCTGTATTTGCAGCGGACCTGCGCATATTTGGCTATTTTGACTATAAAAAACAATTAGATTCATATAGAAATGACATTTATAACACAGATCAGTGGAAAAATCTTTATATTTATTTTATTTTATTATCATTTTTCTTTACTTTTCTTAACAGCTATTTTCATTGGGAGTATGACAGGTGAGGCTCTGCACTCCCCTTACTGCAAGTCCCTGCTCGACCCCATACACTGGGACTATCCTACGCAATTAACCTACAAACCTGTAAATCTTTGGACCGTGGGTGGAAACCGGAACACCCGGAGAAAACCCATCCGTTCACGGCGAGAAAGTACAAACTCCATACAGACAGCACCTGTATGTAGTAAGGTTCGAAACCGAGTCTCGGGCACTGTAAAACAGCAACTTTACCGCCGTCCCAACTGGAACTGATGCACGACAATGCTGGGAACTATATTCTGCACCCTGCATCTTTCCCCTCTGCTCTACCTTGATCGTATTGATGTATATAGCATTGTCTGATTTAATTGGATAGCATGCGAAACAAGGCATTTCACTGTACCTCAGAAAATGTGACAATAACAAACCTAAACAGAAGAAACAAGAAACTGCAGATGCTGGTTTTCCAAGGAAAGACACAAAGTGCTGGAGTAACAATGAGCCAGGCAGCATCCCTGAAGAACATGGACAGGTGATGTTTCGGGTCGGTCACCAATCCATGTTCTCCGTAAATGCTGCCTGTCCCGTCACCGAGATATTCGAGCATTTTGTGTCTTTCCAGAATAACCACGTTTGGACTTAAACATCAGAACTTAGGTGAAACCATTCATCTCAATTCCACGGACAATTATTGCAGTTATCAATAATTCACCAGTCTGGAGAAGGGTCCCCTGGACCATAAATTATTACATCTTTGAATAACTTGAAGAAGGGTCTCCACCCGAATCGACATCCATCCAATTCCCTCTGCTGATGCTACCTTACCTGGTGAGTTCCTCCAGCAGTTTGTTTGTGTCTCAAAAACCTCCCCTCAGTGTCAAATGAGCCAATTAAAAATTTAGCAAAACTTTTCTTTTATGTGCGAGTCAAACATTTCAAAACCTACACATTTCAAAGTCAATATAACTTACTCTCAAAAGCCAAACACAATCACACACACCTCATAGGAGCCCTCGAAGGCTTTAATACAAAAGAGTGCTGCAAGGCTTGATCATGTAGACTTTGGACAGCACAGCAGTAGTTGCTGCCTTACAGCGCCAGACCAGTGTTCCATCCTGACCATGGGTGCTGTCTGTATGGCGTATGTACATTCTCTCTGTGACCGTGTCGGTTTTCTCCAGGACAATAGACAATAGGTGCAGGCGGAGGCCATTCGGCCCTTCGAGCCAGCACCGCCAATCACTGTGATCATGGCTGATCATCCACAATCAGTACCCCGATCCTGCCTTCTCCCCATATCCCCTGACTCCGCTATCTTTAAGAGCTCTACCCAACTCTCTCTTGAAAGCATCCCAAGAATCAGCTTCTGAGGCAGAGAATTCCACACTCACAACCCACTGGGTGAAAAAGTTTTTCCTCATCTCCATTCTAAATGCCCTACCCCTTATTCTTAAACTGTGGCCCCTGGTTCTGGACTCCCCCAACATCAGGAACATGTTTCCTGCCTCTAGAATGTCCAATCCCTTAAAAATCTTATATGTTTCAATAAGATCTCCTCTCATCCTTCCAGTGTATACAAGCCGAGTCGCTCCATTCTTTCAGTATATGACAGGTCTGCCATCCCGGGAATTAACCTGGTGAACCTACGCTGCACTCCCTCAATAGCATTAATGTCCTTCCGCAAATTGGGAGACCTAAACTGCACACAATACTCCAGGTGTGGTCTCACCGGGGCCATGTACAACTGCAGAAGGACCTCTTTGCTCCTATGCCCAACTACTCTTGTTATGAAGGCCAACATGCCATTAGGTGCTCTGGTTATCTCCCACACTCCAAAGACATGTGGGTTTGCAGGTTAATTGGTTTTGTAAATTATAACTAGTGCATAGGATGGAACTAGGATGAAACTAGGATGAAACATATAAGATTGTTAAGGGTTTGGACACGCTAGAGACAGGAAACATGTTCCCGATGTTGGGGGAGTCCAGAACCAGGGGCCACAGTTTAAGAATGAGGAGTAAGCCATTTAGAACGGAGATGAGGAAACACTTTTTCTCACAGAGAGTTGTGAGTCTGTGGAATTCTCTGCCTCTGAGGGCGGTGGATACTTTAGAGAGAGAGCTGGATAGGGCTCTTAAAAATAGAGGAGTCGGGGGATATGGGGAGAAGGCAGGAACGGGGTACTGATTGGGGATGATTAGCCATGATCACATTGAATGGCGGTGCTGGCACGAAGGGCCGAATGGCCTACTCCTGCACCTATTGTCTATTGTATTGATCATTGTTTGGCGTGGTCTTGGTGAGCCAAAGAGCCTGCTTTACAGCGCTGTATCTCAAAACTAAACCTGGATCACGTGCATTTAATCATCCCCACCTTGGTTAAAAGTCCAGCACCTTCAAATTTCCTATTGTGGTTAAAACTGTCATTGTTTAGAAGGCAACATGCCTTTAGTCTTTGGTATTTTGTTCCCATTTCCCTTCAAGACTTGGTTTACAAACTTGGGGAAATGAAGTAACGAGAAGAAAGCAAAGGGTCAACCACTTTCAGCTCTGAGTGCGAGTAACGGTAAAGAGAAACTGCTGACAGATGTTTAAATACATGCTCTCGCACGGGGTAGCCGGCCGGGCATACATTGAAACTCACATTCACATGAACTAGCTTTCACTTCCCATCACACATCCTGTGACTTGGTTCAATCATTTGACTTCTCTAGTTTCTCACACACTAGCGTGCTATTGACAAAGGGGATGAGGGCTGGTCTTAGAGGTGTGCAAAATTATCAGAGGAATAGATTGGGTAAATGCACAGTCTTTTAACCAGAGAAGCGGCATCAAGAACCATAGGACATGGCCCGGGGGGGGGGTAACCTCTTTACACAAAGGATGTTGGGGGTACGGAACAAGCTGCCGGAAGAGGTAGTTGAGGCAGGTACTACCATAACATTTAAGAGACATTTGTTTTGACAGGTACATGGATAGAATAGGTTTCAAGGGATATGGGCCAGGTGGGACTAGTGGAGATGGGGCATGTTGGTCGGCGTGGCAAGTTAGGCCATAGGGCCTGTTTCCACGCTGTAATTACTTTAACAGTACCATTGGCAAGCACGCGAATTGATGTTTCTAGTGACAAACTGTCCTGAGGGTTACAGTCATCACCTCCAGCTTTATATTGTGAAACAATTAATGGTGACTAAGGCAAACGACTGTGTATTTTTCACCAAACCGAACCTACAATTTCTGCATATGCTGTTGTAATATCAAAATAATTCACCCGTAATATTCGTAAGCATAAAATATACTTCATGTTTGACAATAAACTAAACGGAACTGTGTTTTCTGATACAAATATAAACATTATACACTAAATAGTTTAGTTGAGAGTTGAGAGATACAGCATGGAAACAGGCCCTTTGGTCCACTGAGTCCGCAACGCCTAACGCTCACCCGTTCACACAAGTTCTATGTTATCCCAGTTTCGTATCCTACACATTTGGGCCAATGTACAGAAGCCAATTAACCTACAAACCTGCACGTTTTTGAAATGTGCGAGGAAACCAGAGCACACGGAGCAAATCCACGCAGAGAAAACGTACAAACTCCGTACAGGCAGCACCCATAGTCAGGATTTAACCGGATCTCTGGCGCTGGGAGGCAGTCATTTTACTGCTTGATTTGATTTGATTCAATTTATTGTCATTGTCTTCAATGAAGAGACAACAAAATTCTTTTTTCCTTACAGTCATACAAAAACAAAAACAAAAAAAAACTCCATATAGATAGCACCCGTAGTCAGGATCGAACCCGGGTCTCTGGCGCTGTAAGCATTGAAAGGCAGCAACTCTACCGCTGTGCTGCCCATACCGTTCTATTTCTCTCACCAAACTATGAACATTGGAACTATGAACTATGGAAACGTGGGCTGAAAGATGGCAGATGGAGTTTAATTCTGTTAAGTGTGAAGTGCTACATCTTGGCAGGACAAATCAAAATAGGACGTACATGGTAAATGGTAGGGAATTGAGGAATGCTGGGGAACAGAGGGATCTAGGAATAACTGTGCATAGTTCCCTGAAGGTGGAATCGCACGTAGATAGGGTGGTAAAGAAAGCCTTTGGTGTGCTGGCCTTTATAAATCAGAGCATTGAATATAGGAGTAGGGAAGTAATGTTAAAATTGTACAAGGCATTGGTAAGACCAATTCTGGAGTATGGTGTACAATTTTGGTCGCCTAATTATAGGAAGGATGTCAACAAAATAGAGAGAGTACAGAGGAGATTTACTAGAATGTTGCCAGGGTTCCAGCAACTATGTTACAGAGAAAGGTTGAACAAGTTAGGTCTTTATTCTTTGGAGCGCAGAAGGTTAAGGGGGGACTTGATTGAGGTCTTTAAAATGATGAAAGGGATAGACAGAGTTGACGTGGATAAGCTTTTCCCATTGAGGGTAGGGAAGATTCAAACAAGAGGGCATGACATGAGAATTAAGGGACAGAAGTTTAAGGGTAACGTGAGGGGGAACTTCTTTACTCAGAGGGTGGTGGCTGTGTGGAATGAGCTTCCAGCAGAAGTGGTGGAGGCAGGATCGATTTTAACATTTAAAAGTAAAATGGATAGGTATATGGACGTGAATGGAGGGGTATGGTCTGAGTGCAGGTAGATGGGACTAGGGGAAAACAAATGGTCGGCACGGACTGGAAGGGCCAAGAGGGCCTGTTTCCGTGCTGTAATTGTTATATGGTTATATGGTTATATGGTTATATTATACCTTAACATAGTATTTTACATCGAGGGATTTGTATTAGACCTCATTGTTATCATACTATGACATTTATAACAAGAAGATTTCAGTACAGGAGTAAAGAGGTTCTTCTGCAGTGAGACCACATCTGGAGTATTGTGTACAGTTTTGGTCTCCTAATTTGAGGAAGGACATCCTTGTGATTGAGGCAGTGCAGCGTAGGTTCACGAGATTGAACCCTGGGATGGCGGGACTGTCATATGAGGAAAGATTGAAAAGACTAGGCTTGTATTCACTGGAGTTTAGAAGGATGAGGGGGAGTCTTACAGAAACATATCAAATTATAAAAGGACTGGTCAAGCTAGATGCAGGAAAAATTTTCCCAATGTTGGGTGAGTCCAGAACCAGGGGCCACTGCCTTAGAATAAACGGGAGGCCATTTAAGACTGAGATGAGAAAAAAACTTTTTTACCCAGAGAGTTGTGAATTTATGGAATTCCCTGCCACAGAGGGCAGTGGAGGCCAAATCACTGGATGGATTTAAGAGAGAGTTGGATAGAGCTCGAAGGGCTAGTGGAGTCAAGGGATATGAAGAGAAGGCAGGCACGGGTTATTGATAGCGGACGATCAGCCATGATCACAATGAATGGCGGTGCTGGCTCAAAGGGCCGAATGGCCTCCTCCTGCACCTATTTTCTATGTTTCTATGTTTCTATGCAGTTTAGACATTCAGCGCAAAAACATGCCCTTCGGCCCACCGAGTCCACACGGACCAGCGATCCCCGCACATTAACACTATACACTAGGGACAATTTTTACACTTATACCAAGCCAATTAACCTACAAAGCTGCAAATCTTTGGAGTGTGGAAGGAAACTGAAGATCTCGGAGAAACCCCACGCAGGTCACGGGGGAGAACGTATAAACTCCATATAGACAGCACCCGTAGTCGGGATCGAACCCGGGCCTCCGGCACTGTAAGCATTGAAAGGCGGCAACTCTACCGCTGCACCACCATGCCGCCCTTTCATTACCAGTGGCATGCACACTTGTCGATGCTTGCGTTTGTGATAACTCCTGATCAACAGCAGGTAACATTTCAGCACTGTAAAATGCATAACATTTACCTGTATTTGTGATTTAAATACTAGCTATTTTAGGGACTAAAATTATTAGATGAGCAGAAACAGAAGAGCAAAAAACAAAAATGGGATGAGTCAGATCACTTTAATGTTTAAACTAGAAAGAGCAATAATAGAGACACAAGAAACTTGAGCAGAGCACACATTGCTGCAGAAACTCTGCAGGTCGGGCAGCATCTGGGAAGTGGATAGACAGATGTCGTTTCGGGTCGGGACTCTTATTCAGCGTGAAGACTCTTCTTCAGAATCAGCACCCTGCTTTTTCGAATTACAGAGTAGTTCTCCTTTCAAGCTATGAAACGTTTCCATAAATCAACACCAAATATTTGACTTGACCAGTGGAGACATAAAAAAAACTGTTTCCTCATCATCCACTCGGACATATAATGAAGGCTGACTAATTGTCCTGACGCCACCAGTCCATTCCCCCCACTGATGCTGCCTTGCCTGCTGAGTTCTTCCAGCACTTTGTGCTTTGCTTCAGGGAAAAAAATATCCTCTGTTCCCTGGTTATCAAAAGAAATTCTTTGTAAAAATGAAACCCACAACAGGTAAAGCCCGGTTCTCAAACAACAGAGGAGGTAAAACCCAGGACAGTAAAACTAACCTGCTTCCTTTGGTGTCTCTGGAGGACGGTCAAAAATAATTGGTAGCATCTGAAACATTCGGACAACACAAGGCAGAAATCATTGTAGGCTGAAAGTTTGCTGCAAATAGAGATGAATTGAGTTATATGAGTGATAACAAAGCAATTTTGCATGAGGTTGATATACTAGAGTCATAGAGTCACACAGCACGGAAACAGGCTCTTCAACCCCAGCTTGCCCATGCCAGACCAAGGCGCCCATCTACACTAGTCTCGCTTGCCCGCATTTGGCCCACATTCCTCGAAACCTTTTCTATCCATAAATGAATTATAAATGTTGCTATAGTTTCTGCTCAACTACCTCCTCCGGCAGCTCATTCCATAAACCCACCACCCTCTGTGTGAAAAAGCTGCCCCTCAGATTTCCATTAAATCTTTGCCCTCTCACCTTAAACCTACGTCCCATGGTTCTTGATTCTCCTCCCTGGGTAAGAGACTCCGTGCATCTGCCCTATCAATTCCCCTTGTGGTCTTATACACCTCTATAAGATCACCTCTCATCCTCCTGCGCTTCAAGGAATAAAGTCCTAGCCTGCCCAACCGCTCTCTACAGCCCTGGCCTTCAAGTCCTGGCAACATTCTTGTACTGTACCGAGTTTCTCTACCCTGCATCGGATTCATTTTTCTGCATGAAGTTACTCCATCCAAAAGCAACATGTTGTAGCCTCCC
The DNA here is from genome assembly GCA_035221665.1 of Okamejei kenojei. Lineage (NCBI taxonomy): Eukaryota > Metazoa > Chordata > Chondrichthyes > Rajiformes > Rajidae > Okamejei > Okamejei kenojei. The sequence goes on from CM069135.1 coordinate 6,437,651, forward strand.
AAATTAGTGCTCAAGTCATCCAAAATTCCTGTATGATTCACTCCAATATTCCATCCCTGCTAAAGCACCAAAGAATCTCTTGTCAAAGTCACTGATGGCAGCCGACGTATTGAGACATCGGTAATAAATCCATGTCCTTCTCAACATGTGCCTAGTCTATGTCATGGTTAGAGCCTTCGGCCCAACATGTCCATGCTCAACAAAATGCCCCATCTTAGCGCATGCCATTTGCCCGCATTTGGCCCATTTCCCTCCAAATGCTTCCTTTCCATGTACCTGTCCAGGTGAATTTTAAATGTTGTTATAGTACCTGTCTCAGCTACCTGCTCTGGGAGCTCGTTCCACATATACCTACCAACCGCTGCGTGGAAAAGGTTGCCCCTCAGGTTCCAATTATAGCTTTCCCCTCTCACTTCAATGATTCAACGACACTTTATTGTCACATGTACCTAGATGCAGTGAAATACTTCCTATGTTTCGAGGTTCCAAGGTCAGTTTATTGTCACATGTAACAATTAAGGAAGCAATGTTACAAAATTTTGAGATTTTAAAAATCAAGTCTGCAATTTATTGCCTTCAATCACAGTGAGGAATGTAGGGGATTCACTTAGATTCATTTAGACTCAGATAAAGCATAAAAAGAAGTTTAATTTGACACCTAATTCACTTTCATATCTTCACTATTAAAAAGGTTATGGCCATTTTCATACTCGAAAATTAGCATCTTGTTCCCCATTGCCTTTCCATTGACTTAACTCAAAAGCTGTGATCGAGGACAGTCAAAAGCCCATAACTTTCTTAAAAATTAAGAGAACTCAATGACATTTTTAGTTATTATAGATTGAAGCATTCTGAAACAAATATGAAACAATCTTACTTGGATGACCTGAAATTAAAGCATATAATTAGTTAGTTACCAAATTGTAGCTAATTACAAAATTCAATTACTAGATCTAAACATCTATCCATTTCTTAAAAGATAAACATTTTTAAATTGCCTAAGTGTCCAAATAACATTCACACAATAATTCACAATATAACATGATTTTTAAATCTCATTTTCATGAATTTATAGGCCAAACGGAAGGAATTTAGTGTTTAACTCCCATAAATTAATGGCCATTTAAATCAACTTGCGAGTGGGTTTTAGTGGAACGCGGTGGATTGGAACGTTGCGGTTTGCGGTGAATTTAACCCCCAGTCGGCAGGAAAAACACTGCCGGTTCGTATATATTTTTTGTTCCCTTTTCGCAACATGAAAATTTGATTAGAGGCTTCCTAAGAACCACGTTTTTATGTATAAATAAACTGTGTACCTTCTTTTATCCCCTACGTAAAATCCGTCCTGTTGTCGGCGCTCACGGCTTTAGCAGATGATTTAATTTGCTAATAAATGATCTAGTGTAGTTTAAAAATACCTTTATAAAACAAATGCCGGAGCGATTTCTCTTTAGCAACGAAATCCCCTGAGATGGATCAATTTGAATTGTCTGGAGAAAAACGGCATTTTAAACCCGCCCCCCCTCTGAAAGGCGCCAAAGTCGCGCACACGGGGAGTGGCAGAACTGCAGCGCCGCTCAAGGTAAGTTTTGTAACATACCTAATTAAGGTACAGTGAAATTCAGATTACCATGCAGCCATACTAAAAAAAGCAACAAGACACACAACTACATATAAGTTAACATAAACATCCACCACAGTGAATCCCCACATTCCTCACTGTGATTGAAGGCAATAAAGTCCAATCTCCTTCCTCTTTATTCTCCCATCCGCAGCCGGCGGTCAAAGCCCCCGTCGGGGCGATCGAAACTCCCGCGTCAGGGCAATCGAAACTCCCACGTCGGGGCGGTCGAAACTCTTGCGGCTTGGAGTCCCCGATGTCGGTCTCAACCAGAGACCGCAAGCTCCATGAAGTTAAAGTCTCGCAGGCTCCCACGGTTGGAGCTCCAAAGATGACCCCCCCGACAGGGATCGCGAGCTCCGAGGTGGTAAGTCCCACAGGCTCCCGCGATGGAGCTCCCGGTCGATCTCCAGCAAAGGCCGCCACTCCACGATGTTGGGCCGAAGATACGATACGGAAGAAAATCGCAACTCCGTCGAGGTAAGAGATTAGAAAAAGTTTCCGACAATTTCCCTCCCCCACCCCCACACAAAACAAGCTAAAGAACACTAAAAAATATCGCGGGAGCCTGCGGGACTTACCACCTCAGAGCTCGCGATCCCTGTCGGGGGGTCATCTTTGGAGCACATACAAAAATGAAGGGACAGACAGACTGTTGGCGAGGCAGCCATTGCTCTATGTCAGTTGGTTCTTGATTCCCCTACCCTGGGAAAAAGACTGTTCATTCGCCCAATGACATTTAAAATACGTTTGGAAAGACACATAGATATGCAGGGAACTGAGAGATATGGATTATGTGCAGGTAGATGAGAGTTGGTCTTGGACTTATGTTCAGCACAGGCATTGAGGGCCGAAAGTTGCACTGTTCTATATTCTATGTTCTGATTGAAAGTAGGATCAACTGACAACAGTCTGCAGCTGCCCAGGGAGAAATAAACACAAATTACAGTCATTCCTATCCGAGTTATCAAATAAAATTCAACTCTAAATTTGTCATTACACACATAAAGGATAAAAAAAAACTTTTAATCATTGCAACATGCTAAATTGTATTACACGTTAAATTAATTCAAATAAGTGTTACTTTTGACCCATTAAGTAATAATCACGCAGTTTCTAATCTAGACGCTAAATATGGGGGCACTGTGGCGCAGCGGTAGAGTTGCTGTCTTACAGCGCCAGAGACCCGGGTTCGGTCTCGGTTAGCTCAACCGGACCCGATTAACTCATTCCTTCCCACCCAAACCACCCCCTCCCCAGCTATCTTCCCCTGCAACTGCAGACGATCCAACACCTGTCGCTATACCTCCTCCCACAACTCTGGCCAGGGACCCCGTCAGGTTTGGCAGAGGTTCACTTACACCTCCTCCAACCTCATCTACTGTATCCGTTGTTCAAGATGTGGACTCTTATACATCGGCGAGACCAAACGCAGACTGGGCGATCGTTTTGCAGAACATTTTCGCTGAGCCTGGGTGAGCCAACCTGATCTCCTGGTTGTTGGACACTTTAATTCTCCTTCCCATCCCTACACAGACCTTTCTGTCCTCAGTCTCCTCCATTGTCAGAGTGAGGCTAAATTGGAGGAAACGGCATCTCATATTTCGCTTGGGCAGCTTACAGCCCAGTGATAATAATATTGATTTCTCTCACTTCAGGTAGCCCCGGCATTCCCTCTCTCTCTATCCTTCTCCCACCTAAGTCGCACCAGCTTCTCATTTTCACCCCACAAACAGCCCGTTTCCTTTATCATCATTACTTTTTTGCATATCTTTCATTCATTGTTCTTTATCTCACCACATCACCGTCTATATCTCTCGTTTCCATTATTCCTAACCAGTCTGAAGAAGGGTCTCGACCCGAAACGTCACCCATTCCTTCTCTCCAGAGTTGCTGCCTGTCCCGCTGAGTTACTCCAGCTTTTTGTGTCTATATCCGGGTTCGATCCTGACTAAGGGTGCTGACTGTACGGAGTTTATACTTTCTCTACGTGACTGTGTGGGTTTTCTCCGGCTGCTCCGATTTCCTCCCACTCACCAAAGACATCCAGGTTTGTGGGTTAATTTGCTTCGGTAAAATGTAAATTGTCCTTAGTGTGTATAGGATAGTGTTAGTGTGAGGGGGTCGTCGGTTGGTGTGGACTCGGTGGGTTGTAGGACCTATTTCCGTGCTGTATCTCTAAACTAAAGAAAACTAAACTAATTCATAAGGCTGGGTGATTTAAAGTAAAGATTTAAAGCAAAATGAGATATTAAGTGAAATGTTTTAAATTATTTAGAGATTTCCAAAAGTTGCTCACTGAATGCTTTTATCTTTTTATGCTTTTTACCTGAATATTCTGGCCACATTCAAACAAATGTCTTTGTCGTTTATGTGTTGCTCCATTATCACACACAGTTCTGATAGTGCTCCAGTGCCTAGGAACCGAGAACGGGCCTGAGGCAGCTCCGCCAAGTTTCGCAGAGTAGCGGTAACCTTCCAATGAGAAAACACATATAAATACGAAAACAGGATAATTCCCAAAACATTGTTTACAAATCTGAGTTAATTCCATTTAAAATAATTTTTATTTTACCTTTATTTCACACTTATTGTCAAATAAGGAAAACGGAAAAATTATGTCAATAGACATTAAGTAAAGTAGTGGGCATTTAAGAGAATCAAACACTTTTCAGGTTTCAGCAAAGCTCTGAGCATAATTTTTCATCAAAACCTTAAGATGGCCGCTGCCGGGGAAAGATGATGGGGCGGTCGGTGCGGGAGGCATCAAGACCGCCAGCCAGCCCTGCCACAAGTTGCTGCCACGTGAGGAGGCAACAAGATGGCTGCTGGTAGCAAAGTCAAGATGGCTGCCTAGGGAGAGCTAGGGAGAGACATGTGTTGATGGAATGTAAAGGAACGAAGGAATAAAACAAGGTTTCGAGCTTTAAGGTCAGTTTATTGTCACATGTACCCGTTAAGGTACAGTGAAATTTGAGTTACCATGCAGCCATACTAAGTGAAAAGCAACAACACACAAAAGCACATAAAATAACAGTTAACATTAACATCCATCACAGTGGATTCCACATTCCTCACTGTGATGGAAGGCAATAAAGTTCAATCTTCTTCCTCTTGTTCTCCCGCAGTCGGGGCAGTCAAACCATCCGGCGATCAAAGCTCCTGCAGCCGACCATCGAAGGAGTGATCAAAACTCCCACATCGGGGCGGTTGAAACTCTCTCCACGGCATGGAGCTCCCGTATCGGCCTCTTCTTACCAGAGACCGCAAGCTTCACTATGTTAAAGTCCACATAGACCTGTCGGTCTCCAGAAGAACCCGTCAACTCCTCGATGTTAAGCCGCAGTTGGGGACGGAGGTACGATACGGAAAAAATTGCATTTCCGTCGAGGTAAGAGATTGAAAAAAAGTTGATGTTCAGTGTCCTTGAAGTGTGTTTATTATATTCGGAACAAGGTGAGGATCTGACATTAACATGTAGCTTTGTTTTCTCTCTATATTTCTTTCTTTACTAATGTATTAACTGGACAGGTTCATAAACATAAGGATTGCCCAGGTAACTCTGGGCACACGTGATCATCTGAATTTCCCCTGAATAAGGGGATTAATAAAGTATTTGTTATGTTATGTTTATGTTATGTTATCAGAGATATTCCCTTTCTCCTATCCTTCACTCCCCTGCTTTCACTAACTTGTTTTCTCACTGGGGCAGCCTGGTGGTGCAGTGGTAAAGTTGCTGCCTGTATCGATCCCGACTACGGGTGCTGTCTGTACGGAGTTTCACCGTTCTCCCCTTGACCTCAAGGGTTTTCTCCGAGATGTTCGGTTTCCTCCCACACTCCAAAGACGTACAGGTTTATAGGTTAATTGGCTTGCTATAAATGTAAATTGTCCCTTCTGTGTGTCGGATAGTGTCAGTGTGCAGGGATCGCTGGTCGCTCCTGACCCGGTGGGCCGAAGAGCCTGTTTCCACGCTGTATCTCTAAACTAAACTAAACCTGCCCAGTTCTGATGCCAGCCCTGAAATGTAAACAGTCCAAAGTTCTTTCTGCTGACTATTGCCAACATCTTCTGTTTTTATCTCAGATTTCCACTATTCGCAGGTGCTTGATTTTCAATGTGTGTGTAGCATGGCCACTTAGCATGCTATTACTGCGGCAAAAAGGCAGTGTGAAGCAAAGTTGATGTCTGGCAAAACCTACTGCAGGTTGTTTGGAAAAACAAAGTGAAAAAGCACCAGTTGCTCCATGAATAGGTTTTAAATGCTGATTTAAATGACGTCATTAAAATATGAAAGAACTTGAAATGCTTCAGCGATTCTGGACTAAAACTGCTAGCCTCAGTAGGACATTAAAAATGATTCAATTTGCAATTTAGGTATTGACATTAGAGATAGACACAAAAAGCTGGAGTAAATCAGCGGGACAGGCAGCATCTCTTGAGAGAAGGAATGGGTGACGTTTCATGTCGAGACCCTTCTTCAGACTCAAAATTAATTTGACATTAGAGATGCTGTTTATAGTGTTTCAAGGAGATAGTTGACACAAGTGTTGCACTGTATCTTTTAATTTTTTTTACGTTAGACTTTGGAGATACAACTAGGAAACAGGTCCTTCGGCGAGGCAGCAAAGTGGTGCAGCGGTAGAGTTGCCGCCTTACAGCACCAGAAACCCGGGTTCAATCTTGACTACAGGTGCTGTCTCACCCCAACCACAGACTGTTTACCCTCCTCCCATCCGGGAGGCGCTACAGGTCTCTCCGTTGCCAGACCAGCAGGTTCAGGAACAGCTTCTTCCCTGCGGCTGTTACCCTACTTAACTCTGCCAGTCACACCCCACACCCCCCCCCCCCCCCCCACCCCCGGACACTCCTTCCCCCAGTGACTGATCTCACCCCCCCCCCCCCCCCCCCCCGAAAATTGCGCTACTGCTACTGCATATGCATATATATATATTTTACTGTTCCATGATTCTGTGTTCGCACTTCTGGGTGAGATGCTAACTTCATTTTGTTGCCTCTGTACTTGTACACAATGACAATACAGTTTGAATCTGAATCTGTATGGAGTTTGTACATTCTCCCTGTGACAGCGTGGGTTTTCTCCAGGTGGTTTGGTTTCTTCCCACACTCCAAAGACATACAGGTTTGTAGGTTAATTGGCTTTGATAAAATTATAAATTGTCCCTAGTGCGTAGGATAGTGCTACTGTACAGGGTGATCGCTAGTCGGCGTGGACTCTGTGGGCAGAAGGGCCAGTTTCCATGCTGTATCTCTCAAGTCTAAAGTCTGACCCCCCCCCCCCCCCCCCCCCCCCCCCAGTACATTATTGAAAATCAGACATCAATTCCTCTGTTGATTACTCCTGTCCCTCAAACAGGATGATTATTACTTCACTGAATATCACATTCACTGAGCCAGGGTGTTCCCTCAATTCAAGCAAAACAAGCAAATTAAAACTCACACAAAATAATCTATACTTAAGGGCCTGTCCCACTTAGGCGATTGTTTTAGGCAACTACAGGCGACTAGTCTGTCGCCACATGGTCGCCGGGGTGTCACCTGTATGGTCGTGAGTCCTCCTCAGTCGCCCAAAGAGTCGTAGCGTCTTTCTGGTCGCCGCTGGATTTCCAACATGTTGAAACATTTCGGAGACAGTGGGTTTGATGCCAATGAGCGTAGCTTGACTTCTCCTGATGTAGTTGTCGTCAGGTCAATGTAGGTTGTCGTCGGTGCTGACTTAGTTTTTTTTTGTTGTTAAAGTAATGATTCTATTTCGAATTTTATATCGAAGGGGGGTCCAGTCGCCGTTTTTTCAGCGACCTGCTCCGACTATGACAGTCGCCGGCAGTCGCCTAAAAATAGCCTATGTGGGAGAGGCCCATAAGTCAACAGCAGGTCAGGTAATAAGGGTTTTAATAAATTGCTTTTTTAAAACCCTTATTGACTCAAAGCATTTCACAGATCAGTTGCAATGAGGTGTTGTGTGGTGCAGCATGTATTTTGAGCATGCCAAATACATCAAGTCAAGTCAAGCGATTTTAATGCCACATGCAAAAATGCTGTGAGAAACAGCTACAGTGAAAATCCTGAATGCAGTAGGATTGCGGGCATATGGACTCAGGCATCATACTTAAACATAAAACTTATAAATTATACTGAGCACGTACATGAATTTTCCTAGACAATGAAAAGAATAGGATACAAAGTGCCGGAGTAACTCAGCGGGCAGACAAATTCTGTGGAGAACAAATGTAGAAACAAAACCACTTATGCGGAAGATAGTCACAAAGTGCTGGAGTTACTCAGCAGGCGAGGCAGAATCTTTGGAGAATATGGATAGTTGACGTTTTGGGTCAGGACCCTTCTACATACAAAAAAAGATACAAATTGCTGTAGTAACTCAGTGGATCAGACAGCTCCTCTGGAGGACATGGATAGGTGATGTTTTGGGTCAGGACCCTTCTTCATATCAAAAAAGACAAAGTGCTGGAGTAATCAGCGGGTCTGGCAGCAAAGCAAAATGCTGTGCAAAAATACAAAGACATCTCTACAAAAATACACAATGATGAAAGGTCCAGAGTTGAGGCCCATCAAAATTGGAGTAGCTGACTCAGTATACTACCCCCAGTTGTGTGCTCAAAACCTAGTTGACTATACTTCAACATGAGATTTTACCAAACGCTTCTGAGAATCCAAATACAGTACAGCCACTGATTTCCCCAGTCATATCCTCACAGAACTCCATTAAATTATTTAAATTAAAATACATCAGTGCCAACAACTTTCTGATTCAGACAGGATCGCACTACCAATTGGTCCAACCTCCTTTGGAGACATGACATACACTCTAGATAAATGGGAGCAGATGGGAAGTCCATTTGATCAGATGCTGCTTCACAGATCATACGTCCATGAGTTCCAAGGGCAGAATTAGGCCATTTGGCCCATCAAGTCTACCCAGTCATTCAATCATGGTTGATCTCTATCTTTCCCTCTCAACCCCATTCTTCTGCCTTCTCCCCATAACCCCTGACACCCACCCGTACTAATCAAAAATATCCATTGACTTGGCCTCCACAGCCGTCTGTGGCAATACATCCCACAGATTCACCACCCTCTGACTAAAGAAATACCTCCTCATCTTTCTAATCATGCGCCCTTTAAATCTGGGGCTATGACCTCTGGCGCTAGACTCTCCCACTATTAGAAACATAGCCATGTTTGAATGGCGGTGCTGGCTCAAATCCGACTGACCTACTCCTGCACCTATTGTCTAACATCATCTTCACATCCATTCTATCCAGGCCTTTCACTATACGGTCAGTTTCAATGAGGTCCACCCTTATCCTTCTAAATTCCACGAGTACAGGCCTAGTGCTGTCAAATGCCCATCGTATGTTAACTAAGTCATCCCAGGGATCATTCTCGTAAACCTACTCTGGACCCTCTCCAGAGCCAGCACATCCTTCCTCAGATATGGGGCCCAAAACTGCTCACAATACTTCAAATGCGGTCTGACCAGTGCCTTAAAAGCCTCAGTATTATATCCCTGTCAAGGGATGACAAAGTTGAAGGATAATGTAGTATAATGTAGCATGTTTAGAACATAAGGACATAACATGATTTTAGAAGAATGATTAATGATCTTCTTAGAAAATATTACATTCTGAACAGATCTGACAGAGTAAAGATCCCTCTGGCTGGAGAGTCCAGAACTAGGACACAATGTCAAGATAAAAGGTTGGCCGCAAATCAGAGTTGTGAGGTTTAGTTTAGAGTTACAGCGTGGGCCTTTCCGGCCCACTGAGTCGATGCTGACCAACGATCACCCGTACATGAGTTCTATCCTACACACTCAGGACAATTTACAGAGTCCTATTAACCTACAAACGTGTACGTCTTTGGAATGTGGCAGGAAACCGGAGCTCCCGGAGAAAACCCATGTGGTCACGGGGAGAACATACACAATCTGTACAGACAGCACCCGTAGTCAGCATCGAACCTGGGTCTCTGGTGCTGTGAGGCAGCAACTCTACCCCTGAGCTAGGTGGCGCTGTCGGTGATGGCTGCCTCACCAACAGTCTGTCTGTCTTTTTTGTTATTTTTAGTGTGTTTTTAAAACATAGAAACATAGAAAATAGGTGCAGGAGTAGGCCATTCGGCCCTTCGAGCCTGCACCGCCATTCAATATGATCATGGCTGATCACCCAACTCAGTATCCTGTACCTGCCTTCTCTCCATAACCCCCTGATCCCTTCAGCCACAAGGGCCACATCTAACTCCCTCTTAAATATAGCCAATGAACTGGCCTCAACTACCTTCTGTGGCAGAGAATTCCACAGACTCACCACTCTCTATGTGAAAAGTATGTGTGTGTTCTCTAGTTTGTTTTATGTGGGGGGTGGGGGGGGGAGGGTGTCCAGGGAAACCTTTTTTCAATCTCTTACCTTGCGGAGATGCGATTTTTGTCCGGATCGTATCTCCGCTCTGCGGCCTAACATCATGGAGCTGGCGGCCTTGCTCGAGACTGACTGTGAGCCCCACCGGACTTACCATTGGAGCCTGCGATCCCTTGCCTGGGATCAACGCTCCAACCGCGGCCTGCGGGTTTCACCATCGAGGTGCTCGCAGTCTCGGGTAGAGACTGATGTCGGGGAGCTCCAAGTCGCAGGAGGTTCGACTAGCCCCTACTAGGTAGTCTGATCACCCGGCGCGAGGTGCTGAGGTCACTCCGGTGCGTGAGCTTGATCGCCCCGACACAGAGGGCTCGACCGTCAGTTGTGGGAGGCAAGATCGCCCCACAACGGAAGGTTCGAATGCCCCGGCCGTGGGAGAACAAGGAAGGGAAGAAGATTGAACTTTGTTTACCTTCCATCGCAGTGAGGAATCCGCTGTGGTGGATGTTTGTGTTAACTTTTATGTGGTTGTGTGTCTTGGTGCTTTTTCTATGATATGGCTGTACGGTAACTCGAATTTCACTGTACCTAAATTGGTACGTGACAATAAACTCACGTTTGAACCGCCCTCTAGAATTCTTAGCCCCCTACAGCTATGGTAGGATCGTACATTGAAGTTGAGATCAATAGATTTGTTTTTGAGCACCGAGGGAATATAGAGATCAGGCTGGAATGTGGATCAATGGTAATATCACCGAAAGACAGACCTGCCTCGAGAGAATACATGCTCAATCATTGCACCTGTTTCTAACAATCTTATGATCCAAGGTCGATGCCAAGAAAGGCAAATTGGAATTTCTCTGTTACACCCAAGACAGCCGTGGGGGGGGGGAGAGCGAAAACATGAACAACTGCCACTCAATCTAATGAAACACTGCTTTATATGGGTAAACAGTATCTCTGTAGACTGTAAGCAGCAGTGATAGCTCTATTTGTTACAACAAACGAGAAAAATATATAGCAGGAATCAGTCCTCAGGTTATTAGTGCTTAAACTTGTCTGTGCATAACAAGAGCACCATCCACTGGCTGCTTTGAGAAAAAGTAAAAGATTTGAGAAAATCTGTATTTTTAATATTTTGATGCACTTTACACAGAAAATTTAAAAAAAAAGTCACTTTGATGTCCGATCTTGCATTCACCCTTGTTTAAATTGAATTTGCCTTGGGCAGTGGGACGAAATAAGTAATAACAAACCATCAAGTTGTTTCACACCACCTTGATTGTTTAAAAATACTAAAGACTAAAAGCATAATTAAAAATCTAGTAAGAATGTACATGTAAAATGAAATAATTGGATGTTCTTAATCAAATTGCTATTAATAGGGGATCAGCCATGATTGAATGGCGGAGTAGGGCCGAATGGTCTAATTCTATGGCCTATGAACTTATCAATGCATGGACAGTGCGCGGAAAAATAATTAGGAATATTTTCGCATAACTTACCTGCTGTCAAATAATAATAGTGGTGACCATTGCAAAATATCAGCATGTAAATAGAACAAATTAAATGTTACTGACCTGGACCAGTAAGTGCCCAGAGCTGCAAAAGTATGTGTCACTTGTTCTGTTAGCATCGTTTATCTCCTTCATTAACTGTACCAGAGACTCAACTAAACCTTTGTTGAGTAGGTCCTTGAGTAAGATCACATTCCCAGTGAGGAATTTGATTGTTCCCATAAAGTACAAAAAAGCATCGATGTTACTGAGTGGGTCTGCAAACCTGAAGACCTCCAGCAGATAATCTGCAACAAATGCAGTGTTCAATCAGCGGTCAATATTTTTTTAAATGTGAAAATAAAATAATTAATATCTTACATTGTAAATTCTTTGGCAATTACTTAAAAATTCATTAATAACAGCACCAATGAAAGAAATTTCAGAAATCTAACTATAATTTTTAAACCTTAAAGACTGCAAGACTTTATCTAGCACTAAATGTTATTCCCTTTATCGTGTATAAATATGTATACTGTGGATGGCTCGATTGTAATCAGTCTTTCAGCAGACTGGTTGGCACGAGACAAAAGCTTTTCACGTACCTTGGTACATTTGACTATAAACTACACTAAACTGAGGGGCAACTTTTTCACTCAGAGGGTGGTGGGTATATGGAAGGAGCTGCCAGGGGAGGTAGTTGAGGCATGTACTATAACAGCATTTAAAAGACATTTGGACAAGTATATGGCTAGGAAAGGTTTAGAAAGATATGGGCCGCACGCAGGCAAGTGGGACAAGTGTAGATGGGACATTTTGGTTGGCATGGACGTTGGATCAAAGGGCCTGTTTCCATGCTGTATGACTCCATGACTCTAATATTGCTAAACATTACAGGCTAGGTAACATTTCACATCGCATATTGTGCATTACAGAATAGATGTTGGGGAGGGTATAATGCACCTCAGAACTAAAGATAATTTCAAAACAAATACACCTGTTACATTCAAACCCCTGGGGTTACATTCATACTTAAAAGCAGTCAGTACCTTTCTTTTCACAAGGGTGGAAATATCAAAGGCTAGAGGGCATAGCTTTAAGGTGGAAGGTGCACACTTTAAAGGAGATGTGCAGGGCAAGTATTTTCACAGAGGATGGTATGTACCTGGAACATATTGTCAGGGCTGGTGGTGGCAGCCAGATACAGCTGTGGCTTTTTCGGTTTTATTTCTAGAGATAGAGCAGCCCACCGAATCCACGGCGACCAGCAATGACCCATATACTCGCTCCATCCTACACACTAGGGTCAATTTACAGAAGACAATTAAAGCATAAACCTACATGTCTTTGGAATGTGGGAGGAAACCGGAGAAAACCCACGTGCCCACAGGGAGAACGTGCAAACTCCATACAGTCAGCACCCGTAGTCAGGATCAAACCTGGGTTTCTGGTGCTGTAAGGCAGCAACTCTACCGCTGCGCCATTGTGCCATCCGGAATGTAACAGGCTTTTAGATGGCCATATGGATATGTAGGGAATGGATCAGATGCAGGCAGGGCAGATTAGTTTAATTTGACATTATGCTTCTTTGAGGTAAAGCACCTGTTCATGTGCTCCTCTGATCTACGTTGCATGGTTTATGTTCAAACCATTAATATATGCAAAGTTGGACAGGAACCAACCGATAATTTTTTTGTTGAATTTGGAAGATCACCGAATTGAGGATCACAAGAGGAACTAACACAGAATAGAGATAAGGGCTGGAGCAGATCAGACATGGTCATATTGAATAGTGGGACAGGCTTGAGAGGTAAAGTGGACTGACTATTCCTGCACCTATTTCCTTATGTGCCTATGCTTTAACTCAACGAATACTTCGCTTAAAATTACAGGATAGAGTTTTTCGCGTAGGAGGCAAAAAAAGAAAGAATAAAGGAGAAAGCATAGCGATCTTTCACATGAATAATTTTTAATGCATATGATTCATGAGCGCACTAATTAAGGTATTTCATTTAGAGGGTACACAAAAAGCTGGAGAAACTCAGCGGGTGCAGCAGCATCTAAGGTGCGAAGGAGATAGGCGACATTTCATTTAGAGGCTTGTATTTTTCCAGTTAATGCCAGCAGATGGCAATGCATTTCAGTAAAACAGAAGGCAGCATGTAGAAAGAAAGAACTGCAGATGCTGCCTTATGCCAAAATAGACGCAAAGTGCTGGAGTAACTCAGCGGGTCGGGCAGCATCTCTGGAGTAAAAGGATAGGTGATGTTTCAGATCAGGGGCTTTCTGCAGACTCTGCATTCTGAAAAAGTGAAATGTCACCTAGCCATTTTCTCCAGAGATGCTGCCTAACCCGCTGAGTCACTCCTGCTTTGTGTCTATCAAAGTGCCACAAAGTTCGGAATGATGGTACAAATGGTGATCCCGGGGAATCACCCTCTTTTCATTGATTTTATTTTTAAGAAAGGGAAAGAGATTTGATAAGCACCTGCATATCCTCCCTTTGAACATCAACATTACCCAATCCCTCACCACTTCACCAAAACTCTGCTTTTCTATTACTCTAATGAAAGGAGATGTCCACTTTGTCTGCATTATATTCCATCTGTCATGTTCTTACCCCCTGACTTAGATTGACTATATCCCTCCGAAGCTTTTTTACATCCACCCCAATTATTACAATCTTGCCGAGCTCAGTTTATCAGCAAACTTGAAAATGTAACAATTTTTCCCCATGTCAAATAAATAGATTGCTGGGACCCACACACCCTGATTGGGGATAATCAGCCGTGATCACATTGAATGGCGGTGCTGGCTCAAAGGGCCGAATGGCCTACTCCTGCACCTATTGTCTATTGTCACACATCTCTGTGATATCACACCAGAGATTACCTGTAAATAACCTACTTACATAAATGCATACTTGTATGGCGTTTTGGGACGAGACCCTTCTTCAGACTGAAGAAGGGTCTCGACCCGAAACGTCGCCCATTCCTTCTGTGCAGAGATGCTGCCTCACCCGCTGCGTTACTCCAGCATTTTGTGCCTACCTTCAATTTAAACCAGCACCCGCAGTTCTTCCTTACACATAAATGCATGCTTACTCTGTTCAATCCTATTCTTCTTTTTGCGAAAAAAGACGCAAAGTGCTGGAGTAACTCAGCGGGTCAAGAAGTATCTCTGGAGAACATGGATAAGGAACGTTTCAGGTTGGGACCCCTTTTTCAGGCACAGGGTCCCAAACTGGGACCACCTATTTCAGGCACAGGGTCACCTATTCATGTTCTCCAGAGGTACTACCTCCAGCACTTTTCACTGTATGTCGGTACAAATGACATTGATCTAAACAAAGGCTGGATAGCACGCAACAAAAAGCTTTTCGCTGTACCTCAGTGACAATAAACTGAACTAAGACATTTTGTAAATTTTTTTAGCAAACCAGCATCTGCAGTTCCTTGTATTTGTTAATATATCTTACATCGTAACTTCCAGCATTTTTCTCACCACTCATGTTCAGCTAACAGGTCAGTCGTTCTTCGTACTCTCTCTTTTATTTAAATAGTGGGGCCAAGGTTGCTATATTCATGCCCAGAGGTATAATTCCAGAGTCTATTTCCAGTAGATGATAGCCAAAGCATCCGTTATCTCTCGCCTCCTCCTTCAAACCTCAGGAATGCTGATCCTTGAGATTTATCAGCTTTTAGCCTCACCAACTTCTCTAGTACTATTTGTTAAGTAATAGTTATAGACAATAGACAATAGATGCAGGAGTAGGCCATTCGGCCCTTCGAGCTAGCACCATGTTCAAATTTCATTAACTAGAAAAATATATCAGCACATTCAATGTGATCATGGCTGATCATCCCCAATCAGTACCCCGTTGCCGCCTTCTCCCCATATCCCCTGACTCCGCTATCTTTAAGGGCCCTATCTAGCTCTCTCTTGAAAGTATCCAGAGAACCGGCCTCCACCGCCCTCTGAGGCAGAGAAAACATTACAAGACAGCTATTCCTACCAAGACGTCGTTTCTTCAGCTACTCTTTCGACTTTAGAGAAACAGTACGGAAACAGGACATCCTGCCCACCGAATCCGCGCCGACCAGCTATCGCCCAGTACAGTCGCACTATCCTACAAACTAGGGACAATTTTACTGAAGCCAATTAATCTACAAACTTGGACTGTGGAAGGAAACTGGAGCAAACCCATGCAGTCACAGGGAGAACGTACAAACTCCGCACAAAAGGGTGCTCCGGTTTCCTCCCACACTCCAAAGACGTACAGGTTTGTAGGTTAGTTGGCTTGGGTAATATTTTTAATTGTCCCTGGTGTGTAGGATAGTGCTAGTGTACGGGGTGATCGCTGGGCGGCGCAGACTTAGTGGGCTGAAGGACCTCGCTTCCACGCTGTATCTCCAAAGTCTAAAGGTGGGACTAGCATAGATGGTGCACCTTCCCCCGGAGAGTTGAGAATCTGTGGAATTCTCTGCCTCCGAAGGCAGTGGAGGCCAATTCTCTGGATGCTTTCAAGAGAGAGTTAGATGGAGCATTTAAAGATAGAGGAATCAGGAGATATGGCGAGAACCCGGGTACTGAATGTGGATGATCAGCCATGATCACAGTGAATGGCGGTGCTGGCTCGAAGGGCCAAATGGCCTAACTCCTGCACCTCTTGTCTATTGTCATGCGATGAATTTCATTTGCCATACCAATAAAAAGCAGCAAAACACACAAAATACACCTATCGTCTACTATCTTCGTCGGCATGGGCAAGTTGGGCCTGTTTCCGCGCTGTGTGACTGTTTGACTCATCTATGACCCAGTGAGGCATAGATTTTCACTATGGGAATGAAAGCATCTAGAGATCATGCATTGGGTCACTTTGGGTCTTACGGAGCTGCAAGGCATGCTTGAGGAACAAATACCCACTTATGCGTCTATTTCTTTTGTCCTGAACACCACACGATGTTTCAAAGATACATATGACATGTAATTGTAGATTATATGACATTAGATAACAGCTATTCCTGCCAAGGCTATTTTTAGAAAATAAGTATTTTTAGCGAAATGTAACTTACCCAAGATTTCATCATTTTGGAAGAGAGCATCATTGTTCTCACTTCTGCTAACTTTGAACATCAATTTAGAGATATTAAGAAGATTTTTTCCACTTACTTTCAGCTAGAAGTAAAGAAACCAAATACAAAGATACGTGACTAATTGGATATGATAGTCCAAATATTACTAATTATAGCCTTCTCAAAATTGCAATATAGTGGTAATTGGGAATTCTATAATCTCTGGCCTCTATCAGTTTAAACGTTTGAGGGGAGACCTCATCGAAACCTACTGAATAGTGAAAGGCCTGGATAGAGTGGATATGAAGAGGATGTTTCCACTAGTGAGAGAGCCTCAGAATAAAATGACGTGCCTTTAGAAAGGAGATGAGGAGGAATATCTTTAGGTAGACAAAAATGCTGGAGAAACTCAGCGGGTGCACAGCATCTATGAAGCGAAGGAAATAGGCAACGTTTCGGGCCGAAACCCTTCTTCAGACTGATTCTTACCCTTCTTCAGACAGAGGAATTTCTTTAGAGGGTGTTGAATCTGTGGAATTCTTTACCACAGAAGGCTGTGGTGATAGGTCATTGAATAGTTTTAAGGTGGAGATTGACAGATTCTTGATTAGTTAGGGCAGGGGTTCTCAACCAGGGGGGAATTCCCCCCAGGGGGGGGATTGCAGGTTTTCAGGGGGGGATTTGGGACCACAGATTAGCAAACTCAAACTGTTAGAATGTTGGTCTTTTTATTGCCTTTGCATATTATTTGGAATGCACTTTTTGAGGCAGACAATCTTGGAAAGGAGGGGGGGAATGACATTGACATATGGTGAAAGGGATGCATGGGGCAAACAAGGTTGAGAACCACTGAGTTAGGGTGTCAAAAGTTATGCGGAAGAGGCAGGAGTATGGGATTGAGAGAGAAAGGTAGATCAGCCCTGATTGAATGGCAGAGTAGACTCGATGGGCTGAATAGCCTAATTCTGCTATCATGAACGTACCATAATAAAAATCCAAAGTGCTTACGATGCTCTACTAGAGAGGCAGCACCAGCGGGGGAGAGAGAGTAAATATTCAAGTCCAGGACATTTCCTCTGATAAGTTCTAACCTGTACATCAAACTGTGGTCCTTCAATTTGATGCCATTGTCCTGTAGAATAGCTGACTAAGACTAACAGGATCCAGGGCGGCTCAGTGGCACAGCTGGTAGAGCTGCTGCCTCACAGTGCCAGAGACCAGGGGTTCGATCCTAGCCTCGGGTGCTGGATGTGTGGAGCATGCACTCCCTGTGACCGCGTGGGTTTCCTCCAGGTGCTCCAGTTTCCTCCCACTTCCCAAAGACATGTGGGTTTGTAAGTCGTTTGGCCTCTGTAAATTGCCCCTGGTGTGTAGGGAATGGATAAAAAAGTGGGATAATGAAGTGAGATAATGTGGAACTAGTGATGGATGGTCGGTGTGGACTCAGTGGGCTGAAGGACCTGATTCCATTCTGCATCTCTAAACTCAAAACTCAACATCATGGAAAGTTTGTAGGCAAGCAGAAGTGTACTTAACAATGACTTCCGTTCACTTGTCACTGACGACAGAATCTAAGCCTATTCATGGAAGTTGAGGTGCATGGCCTAATACTTAGATAACGGCCAGGAATGGAACTCTGTAAAGAACAAAACTTACCGCTAATATGAGTTTAGCGAGCTCGATGGAAAGTTTGTCTGAGCCAAGATCCACCAGTTTATACAATGTTTTCAAAAGCAGAGCTCTCCTTTTACACATTTTCCCCAGCATGTTTCCCTCTTGCAGTGTGTAATGGAGTCTGCAACATGTTTGACAGAGATGTTCCACACTGTTGCCTAGTCAGAAAAAAAGTACTACCTTTACTTTGTACATACCCTGCACGTATTAGATAAATTCTTCATGTAGGAAGGAACTGCAGATGCTGGTTTACACCGAAGACAGACTCAAAATGTTGGAGTAACTCAGCGGGACAGGCAGCATCTCTGGAGAGAAGGAATGGGTAACATTTTGGGTCAAGACTGATTGCAGGGGAGAAAGAAAGCTGGAAAAGAGGGGGAACAGGACAGATCATGGCAGGTAAAAGGTGAACACAAGTGAGAGGGGGGCTTGATGGGTAGGTAGTTGGACAAAGGCCAGGGATGAAAAGACAGTTGTAAGGCCAAAAAGGATAAAGAGTTGTAAATTGTGAAACTCGAGTTGCAAATTGTGTAGCCCCGACCAGAAACATCACGTATTCATGTTCCCCAGAGAAGCTGCCTGATCCGCTGAGTTACTCCAGCACTTTGTGTCTTTTTTGGTAAACCAGCATCTGCCTTTCCTTGTTTCTAACTTAAAATAAGTTTCCAATGACAGTTGACGAATAATCCTACAAATGATTACATTATATATATATATACCTACCACTGCTTAGAGGTTTAAGTTCGTCAAGAATAGGCTGGATCTTCATATTCCAGTACAGAATCTCTTCTTCACTTTCTTCTTCGTGTGGTCTTGATCCACTCTTCAATTCTGAAGCCCAAAATTATATGAAATGTTCATTTCTTGTGGTAAGTTAGCTTGCAAATTTACTTTGAACTAAAATGTATCGCAGTTACTCTCAAGACGTTCCATGCAGTAGCAAGCTCCACCAGCAGTTCTGGTCACCCCATTACAGGAAGCGCATGGAGGCTTTTGGAGAGGGTGCACAGAAGGTTTACCAGGTGCTGTCTGGATTACAGGGTATCATCTACTAAGAGAGATTGGAAAACCTTGGATTGTTTTCTCTGGAGCGTTGGAGGTTAAGACATTTTTTAGACTTTTAAAGATACAGCGCGGAACAGGTTGTTCAGCCCACCGAGATCGCGCCGACCAGCGATCACCCAATACAATAACACTATCCTACACACCAGGGACAATTTACAATTTTACCGAAGCCAATTAACCTACAAACCGGTATGTCTTTGGAATGTGGGAGGAAACTGGAGCACCTGGAGAAAACCTACACGGCCACAGGGAGAACGTACAGACTCCATACAGACAGCACCCGTGATCCGGATCGAACGCAAGGCTCTGGCGCTGTAAGGCAGCAACTCTACCACTGCACTACCCAGAATAGAAACATAGAAAAATAGGTGCAGGAATAGGCCATTTGGCCCTTCGAGCCAGCACCGCCATTCAATATGATCATGGCTGAACATCTAAAATCAGTGCCCCGTTCCTGCCTTCTCTCCATATCTCTTGATTCCTTTAGCCCTAAGAGCTAAATCTAATTCTGTCTTGAAAACATCCAGTGAATTGGCCTCCACTGCCTTCTGTCCACAGATTCACAACTCTCAGGGTGAAAACATTTTTCCTCATCTCAGTCCTAAATGGCCTATCCCTCATTCTTAAACTGTGGCCCCTGGTTCTGGACTCCCCCAACATCGGGAACATTTTTCCTGCATCTAGCCTGTCCAATCCTTTAAGAATTTTATGGTTCTATAAGATCCCCTCTCATCCTTCTAAATTCCAGTGAATTTAGCCCAGTCGACCCTAATTGACAAATTACGAATTGTCCTAATTTGTTCAAATAAAACATAGAACGGTACAGCCCAGAAATTGCCACTCTGCCCAACAATGTTTGTGCTGAAGGGGATGGGAGACTTGAAGGAAGTATATACAATTATGAGAGACGTAGATGGGGTAAACGGACAGAACCTTCTTCAAAGGGTGGAAAAGTCCAACACTGGAGGACATAGCTATAAAGGTGAGATGGGGAAAGTTTAATGGATAATGCGGGGTACAGAGAGTGCTGGAGGTCTGGAACGCATTGCCAGGGATGGTGGTGGAGGCGGTTACGATCGTGCAGTTTATGGAGCTTTTACAAAGTGCTGGAGTAACTCGGCGGGTCAGGCAGCATCTCTGGAGAACATGGATAGGTGATGTTTTGGGTCGAGACCCTTCTTCAGTCTGATCCAAAATGTGACCTCTCCATGTTCCTGAGATGTAGGTGCATGGAAGTGCAGGGAATAAAGGGATATGGATCATGTACTGGCCGATGAGATCAGTTTAACTTGGCATCATGTTTGGCACAAACATTGTGGGCCGAAGGTCCTGTTTCTGTCCTGTTTATTATTCTGTGCTCTATTTGAACAAAGGTGGCCAGCTGTGACTCAGTTAGCGGCATTTGCGTCTCGGGATCAGACAGTACGAGCTGACACTCATGTGGAGCACTCAGGCACGTACATCATCGTTTCGGGTGTCATGTTTCTAATAAAACATTTAAACAAGGCCTGAAGAAAGGCACAAAGTGCTGCCGTGACTCAGCGGGTCAGGCAGCAACTGCGGAGAACATGGACAGGTGACGTTTCGGGTCAGGCTCTTCAAACAAGGCCTCTACTCTTTGAGGCGGATGTAGAAAAACAATCAAGGCACTTTTGCAAAGAGGCGCAGGGAAGTTAGCCAGGTTAATAATTTACATTCAACCAAGCTTATGAACAAAACCGTTAGAGTATCAGATCATTATCACACTGCTGTTAATGGGAGCTTGTATCGAGGGAACTCAAAGCAGTCATTTTTACTACATTATAAAGGTAACTACATTTCAAAAGTGCTTCATTGGCTGTGGAGGGCATTGTGACATTAAGGAGCCATGAAGGGCAATGCAGAAATGAAAGTCACAAAGAGTTTGAGTAACTAAGCATGCCGGGCAACATCTCTCGGGAACATGGATAGGTCACATTTTGGGTCCGACTGAAGAAGGGTCTCGACCCAAAACATCACCTATCCACGTTCTCCAGATGCTGCCTGACCCGCCGAGTTGCTCCAGCATTTTGTGTCTTTTTTTGTAAACCAGCGCCTGCAGTTTATACTTTGGACTTTGGAGATACCGTGAGGAAACAGGCCTCTCGGCCCACCGAGCTCCACGCTGACCAGCAATCGCCCGCACACTAACACTATCCTACACACTAGGGACATTTATGTTTGCAATTTTACCAAAGCCAATTAACCTGTACATGTGGTGTGTGGATGGAAACCAGAGCACCGCGAGCAGACCCACATGGTCAGGGAGAAAGTGCAAACTCCGGACATACAGTACCCATGTGCGGAATCAAAGCCGGGTCTCCGGCACCGTAAGGATCACAGCTCCACCGCTTGCTCCACTGTGCCGCCATTGTATCCTTGGATCTACATCCTTGTTCCTTGTGTCTACATTGTACTGCTCCACTGCAACGTCTCGTCAAGATAGAAACATAGAAAGTAGGTGCAGGAGTAGGCCATTCAGCCCTTCGAGCCTGTACCGCCATTCAATATGATCATGGCTGATCATCCAACTCAGTATCCCGTACCTGCCTTCTCTCCATACCCCCTGATCCCTTTAGCCACAAGGGCCACATCTAACTCCCTCTTAAATATAGCCAATGAACTGGCCTCAACTACCTTCTGTGGCAGAGAATTCCACAGATTCACCACTCTCTGTGTGAATTTTTTTTTTCTCATCTCGGTCTTACAAGACTTCCCCGTTATCCTTAAACTGTGACCCCTTGTTCTGGACTTCCCCAACATCGGGAACAATCTTCCTGCATCTAGCCTGTCCAACCCCTTAAGAATTTTGTAAGTTTTTATAAGATTCCCCCTCAATCTTCTAAATTCTAAGATATGCCTACTATGAAGAAGTCCAGAGACTGAAGAAGCATCCCGACCCAAAACATCACCTATCCCACCTATTCAAGTTCGCCAGAGATGTTGAGACCTGCTGAGTTACTCCAGCACTTTGTGTCATTTTTGTAAACCAGCAAATGCAGTTCCTTGCATCAACATGGAAATGAAAGTATTCTGCAATGGTGACTTTTGAGTGAAATAATTGTACTGTGTTGTATTGTATATCTTTATTATCATTTTTCTGAGTATTTGCATACCCAGAGGAAAACAAAAAAGCGTTTCTCAACCAGTGTCCATTCAGTGTCCATTCAGTCCATAAGCAATACAAATCCCAGCACTGAGTCAATGTTTCCACCATCTGGGGTGAAGCATCATGAAATGGTGTAAATTATTTCTACAAATCTCAAATATTATTTTGGCAAAGCGGACATGAGAGCTGTTAATGAATAATTAAAAATAAAACCATGTCAAACGCTACAGAAATTGTTAAATGGGCCTCTGGGTACCATAGAATCATAACAGCACCTCAGGGTGCCGGGACCTGAGGGCCTGAGCTACACAGAGAGGTTGGGCAGGCTAGGTCTTTATTGCATGGAGCACAGAAGGCTGAGCGGTCATCATATAAACATGTATAAAACCATGAGGGGATTTGATCGGATGAATGCACAGTCTATAACCCAGAGTAGGGAAATCAAGAACCTGAGGATCTAGGTTTAAGGCGAGAGGGGACAGATTTAACATTAACCTGAGGAGAAACTTTTTCACTCAGAGGGTTGTGAGTAAGTGGAACGAGCTGCCAGGGGAGGTAGTTGAGACAGGTGGTATAACAGCATTTAAAAGACATTTGTGTAGGGATAAAAGGTTTAGCGGGATATTTGCCAAATGCGTACGTTGCCTATTTCCTTCGCTCCATAGATGCTGCTGCACCCGCTGGGTTTCCCCAGCACTTTTGTCTGCGTACAAATAGGAGTAGCTTAGATGGGGCATCTTGGACGGCATGGATGAGTTGGGATGAAGAGCCTGTTTCAATGCTGTATGACTATCTAAACCATCCAGCCGAGCAAGTCTTTGCTAACTCTCAGCAGATAAGCCCATTTTCCTCATTCACTTTTGAGTAGAATAATGTAAGTCCAATGGTATTGCACTGGCATTTAATTTTAAGCTTGGTGTAGCTATGCTAAATCTGTGACACCACACTTAAGTACAGAGGCAGTGGAGCGGGTACAAGGAAGAATCAAGAAATGCAAGGCTGCACACCCTTTTCCCTTAAGAACAGGTATCTGAAAAGTGACCTCAAAGAAATCTTTAAAATGATGAAAGGTTATGATATAATTAATACGGAGAAAACATTTTCACCAAATTGGGTGGCACGGTTGTGCAGTTGTAGAGTTGGTGCCTCACGGCACCAGAGACCGGGGTTCGATCCCGAATATAGGTGCTGCCTGTACCAGTTTGTACGTTCTCCCCGTGACCTGTGTGGGTTTTCTCTGGGAGCACTGGTTTCCTCCCACACACTTTAAAGACATACAGGTTTGTGGCTAATCAGCTTGGTGAAATTGTAAAATTGTCCCTACTGTCTAGGATAGTGTTAGTGTACGGGGTGATAGCAGGTCGGCACGGCCTCATTGGGCCGAAGGGCCTGTTTCTCTAACGTCTACAGATTGGGTCTCTTTTCCTTTGAGAAAAGGCATCTGAAAAGTGACCTCATATAAATCTTTAAAATTATAAATGATTATGTATGATATAGTGAATATAGATAGAACATTTCCACTGAAGAACATAACTAAAGATGCTTAACATAAAAAAGTCACTAAGAAATCCAATGGACATTTCAGAAAAAAATACTTCCTTTATCTAAAGGCTGTGAGAACGTGGAGCTTGCAACCGTTTACTATTTTACCTTTGAAATATTGGCCCCTTTGTAACGTAGGACAGATGACTGCTTTGAGTTTCTTCAAAACTAGCTCACTAATGAGTGATTATAACCAAATAATCTGCGGTTTTATTAAGGTAAATTTGGTCAAGGGAGAGGAGGATTTTTTTTTCAGTCAGAACAGCAGACAAATAGAAACAGCAGAGACACAGATACAGGAAGAAATAGACATTATTATTCTCATTTATAAGGAACAGCACAGGAAATCAATGATTGTTTTCCTATGTTCCTTTGGGCCCTATACATGATGTGTTTTGCACATGTATAAAGGTGAGAGTACAGGCTTCCTTGCAGCAGCCCTAGCTTTCATTTATGAAATTACTAAAAGATCGCCAATAATGCTTCTGATAAATAATAGGAGTGATTCCATACTGCTGCAGGTTTCTCCCCAAACTATATAAATTAGGATCAAATGACAACTACTTAATGTATGTTGGACTTTACTAACCGTGCAAATATACTTAACAACATTTCATTATTTAAAAATGTTAATCAAAAAAATAAATAGTGTTGGAGTAACTCACCGGGTTTAAATGTCTGCAGAACTTTTAATGTTTTGTTGCATATGAATTTAAAGGTGATAATCTCATTGAATTTTATATTTAACTTGGTCAACCCCAATTTCTATTTCAGATGAGTTGATGAAAAATGTAAAAATGTTCCTTCACTCACCTAGAGCTAGTTTTATAAAATGTCACAATAATTATAACACTAGGTGCTGGAGTAACTCAGCAGGTCAGGCAGCACCACTGGTGGATATAGAGAGATGACATTTCGGGATGTGACACTTCTTCAGACCTTTTGAAAAAGGGTCCCGGTCTGAAATGTCATCTAACCATATATTCCAAAGATGTTATCTGACCTGCTGAATTAGGAACTGGTCCTGACCCGAAACATCATCTACCCATGTATTTCAGAGATGCTTCCTAACTCAGTGAGTTACTCCAACACTATTTCTTTTTTTTCCAATAAACCAGCACGTGCAGTTCCTGGTTTCTCACAATTATTATATGCGGACTTAAAGGAATAGCAAAGGAATCTCTGAAAGGGTTGTGTACAAAGAATTCAATAATTCGTAATACATTTAAGCATTCAAGGCAAGTTATTTTAAGGAGGTTTTATTATCTTCAGTGGCTTCCATTCACGCTGTAAAGATTCTATGACTTTGGTCACATCAGCTAGTTGACTTCTGAAATTCAATTATGTAGTTTTGCATCCTGAAGTATCAGCTTAATCATTTGATCCCAGGTATCTGAATGGAACCTGTTCTTATATTTTAATTTCCCAGAAATGAGGGGTGTTACCAGCTGCCAAACCTGCCATCTAATCTTGATGACCAGAATAAACGTAATAATTGCTAATAAAATGTTTATTTGCTAATTGCGTTCAACGAGAATATTCCTATATAAGGAAATACCTGATCTGTTTGGTTCCTTGATATTTTCAGTGCTTCCAGGATTGTTAGAAAGTCCAACATCTTGTTTAACAAATTCACTGAAACAAATGAACAAAAATATTTTGAGAGATTAGTTAAGTTTAGAGAAAAAGCATTGAAACGGGCCCTTCGGCCCACTGAGTCCACATCGACCCGTTCGCACACGTTTTATGTTATCCCACTTCCGCATCTACTCCCTACACATATGGGGTGATTTTAGAGGCCAATTAGCCTAAATATCTGCACGTTTTTGGCTGTGGATGCACCCGGAGGAAGCTCACACAGTTACAGAGAGAACATTGTCTATGGGACTGATGTGCTACAATGCTGAGCACTATATTCTGTACCCTTTGCTCTATCTATTGTATTTGTGCCTGACTTAATTGTACTTATGCAGAGTATTATATGGTTTGATTGTATCACCCGTTCACATGACTTCTATGTTATCCCACGTTCCCATCCTCTCCCTATATACTCGGGGGAAATTACAGAGGCCAATTATCTCACCTGCTAGGGTGAAGGAAAGAGTGTTCACGTCGCGACCCTGCTTCCACCAATCTTTCCACCAGCATGCACAAGAAGCTCAAGATGTGACAAGACAGACACCGTTGTATGCAGATGCCGAGAACTGTGTTCAGCTCTGGCTGAACAACTTCTAATCTTGTGTGTGGACTCGATAAGAAGAAGACTCACCTGCCGTTTTATTCAGTCATACAGCTCAGAAACAGGTCCTTTACCGCAATTCATGACCAAGATGTTTACCTGAGCTAATCCCATTTTTGCCTGTTTAGTATAGATTTAGTTTAGAGATACAAGATGGAAACGGGCCCTTTGGCCCACCAAATCCATGCCGACCATCCATTGCACGTTCTATGTTGTTTCACTTTCTCATCCACTCCCTACACATTAGGGGCAATGCACAGAGAGGCAACTAACCTACAAACCTGCACGTCTTTAGGATGTGGGAGGAAACCGGAGCACCCGGAGGAAATCCACGCGGCCGCAGGGAGAACATGCAAACTCCACACGGAAGCAGCCGAGGAAGCGCTCTACAAGCTACTCCACTGTGTCGCCCACAGGCATGGCGCCTATGCTTCTCTCATACCTCTATATACTCGGGGAAACAGGAAACATGTTACGGATGCTTGTCTTTCTGACCCTTTAGAACCTTTAGAAAGGAGATAAGAATGTCTTCAGATTGTGCTGAATCAGAGGAATTCATTGCCACAGAAGGCCGTGGAGGCTGTCATTGGGGATTTTTAAGGCAGAGATTGACACATTATTGATTAGTACGGGTGTCAGGGGTTATGGGGAGAAGGCAGGAGAATTTGGTTGGGAGGGAAAGATAGATCAATCATGATTAAATGGTGGTGTAGACTTGATGGGCCAAATAGCCTAATTCTAGAACATATCTAGAAATTATCACCCTCATATGCTACTCAAATTACCGTGTTCATATGTGGGAGTCAAAATTGAATGCTGGGCGTCTGAAGCAAGCAAAGGTCACCTCCCACACACAAAGGCGGTTAGGCAAATTTCTGCACTATTTTGAACTGCAGCGATGTGACCCACACTAGAGGCTTATTTCCTCCTGTTTCTCCTCCGCTACCTCTTCCTCCATCTGAGCATTTGCTGCTGTTAGATGTGACAAACACGCACCAGCTCTCTACCACAGTGGCACTCTTATTCCACGGTGACGCCCAAGGTCATCAGAGCACATCAGCAGCAGCTCCACTCAATGTTTAAGCATCTCTTATCTCTGGCATGATACAAGAGCAGGAGTGTTTTATTATCGTATGTCCCGAATCAGAACAAATAAATTCTTACTTGCACTTGCAGCAGTATAACAAATATGTACACATAGTACTGTGTACATAACACCACGATAAACAATAAAAAAAGTTCAGTATATATTATGTATATATATATATATATATAAACTATAATCGTGCAGAGAAAAATCGACACCCCACAAATCTACGTAGTTCAGAGTTTACTTGCAGGTAGATAATTGTGAGGTTATCCACTTTGGTGGCAACAACAAGGGGGCAGATTATTATCTCAATGGGGTTAGGTTAGGGGGAGGTGCAGCGAGACCCGGGTGTCCTTGTACACCGGTCACTGAAAGTTGGCGTGCAGGTACAGCAGGCAGTGAAGAAAGCTAATGGAATGTTGGCCTTCATAACAAGAGAAATTCAGTACAGGAGTAGAGAGCTTCTGCAGTTGTACAGGGCTCTGGTGAGACCACATCTGGAGTATCGTGTACAGTTTTGGTCACATAATTTGAGGAAGGACATCCTTGTGATTGAGGCAGTGCAGCGTAGGTTCACGAGATTGATCCCTGGGATGGCGGGACTGTCATATGAGGAAAGATTGAAAAGACTAGGCTTGTATTCACTGGAGTTTAGAAGGATGAGGGGGAATCATATAGAAACATATTAAATTATAAAAGGACTGGACAAAGTAGGTGCGGGAAAAATGTTCCCAATGTTGGGCGAGTCCAGAACCAGGGGCCACAGTCTTAGAATAAAGGGGAAGCCATTTAAAACTGAGGTGAGAAAAAACGTTTTCACCCAGAGAGTTGTGAATTTGTGGAATTCCCTGCCACAGAGGGCATGGAGGCCAAGTCACTGGATGGATTTAAGAGAGTTAGATAGAGCTCTAATGGCTAGTGGAATCAAGGGATATGGGGAGAAGGCAGGCACGGGTTATTGATTGGTGACGATCAGACACGATCACAATGAATGGCGGCGCTGGCTCGAAGGGCCGAATGGCCTCCTCCTGCACCTATTTTCTATGTTTCTATGTTGCGGTGTTTAATAGCCGGATGGTTGTTGGGAAGAAGCTGCTCCTCAGTTCAGTTTCACTAGGGTTTATTGTCACGTGTACCGAGGTACAGTGAAAAGCTTTTGTGGCATGTTAACCAGTCAGCAACCAGAACTTGGACGTTAATGTTCAGGCTTCTATATCTTATTCCCGATGGCATGAGAATAATGAGAGAGAGGCCAGGGCGACTCCATTGACCTGGTTCACAACCACTGGACTCCCATGTTCAATGCAGCTAAGAACTGGTGGGCGATCCTTGGGGTCCCTAGTTTTCTGAAGGCCAGCCACCCAATTTTAACTGATTGCAGATAGTAATTTGGACAGCTTGTTATCATCGCAGCAAGGTTCAAACATTGCCATGCCTCATATCTGCCATGGGTAGATAGAAAATGTTCCTGGTGGAACCTAGCCAGCAGAAACAAAATCCTCTCTCTTCATCCTACCCGCAACCAGCCGAAGAACATTCTGGTTTATGAATGACTCATCTAGTTGTGGAAACTGTTCATTACACACAGTGGGACAGCTGGTAGAGCTGCTGCCTCACAGCGTCGGAGACCCGGGTACAATCCTGCCCGCGGGTGCCGTCTGTGTGGGGTTTGCATGTTCTCCCAGTGACCACGTGGGTTGGCTCCGGTTGCTCCTGCATCCCAAAGACGTGCGGGTTTGTAGGTTGATTGACCTTCTGTAATTTGCCATTAGTGTATAGGGAGTGGATGAGAAAGTGGGATAACACAGATCTGGTCTGAATGGGTGATCGATGGTCGGCAAGGACCTGGTGGGCCAAAGGGCCTGTTTCCGTACTGTATCTCTGCTAAAAACTATACTAATTAGGCAAAAGTGGGACTAGCTCAGATAAACATCTTGGTCGGCATGAATGAACTGGGCCACAGGACCTGTTTCTGAGCTGGATGACTATAAATAAAACAGCAGAGTTAATTGGGTTCTGTAAATTGCCCCAAGTGTGTAGGGAGTAGATGGGAAAGTGGGGTCACAATGAACATGCTGTATCCCTAAACTCTAACCTAAATAATCTAAGCTAAACCCATTTCAACTCAGGACGAAAGACACTAGACATACTAAGTGCCTTCCCTTTCATCATTTCTACATTTTAAAACTACTCTTTAATGCTGTTCTCAGAACTATAATTGTTCTAACTTACAAATGACATTAATGTTTTTCTGTTGTGAGAAACCATAGTCATTCTGTACCTATTGTCATGACCATGAGTCTGGATGGATGGATGGATGGATGGATAGATGGATAGATGGATAGATGGATGGATGGATGGATGGATGGATGGATGGATGGATGGATGGATGGATGGATGGATAGATGGATGGATGGATAGATGGATAGATGGATAGATGGATAGATGGATAGATGGATAGATGGATAGATGGATAGATGGATAGATGGATAGATGGATAGATAGATAGATAGATAGATAGATGCTTTATTAATCCCCTTTTCAGGGAAATTCAGATGTCCTTGCAGCACATTAATAAAAATACATAACATTAAAGAAGAAATTTAACATTAAAACATAAAAACATCCCCCCACAATGGTCCCCACTGTGGGGAAGGCACAAAGTCCAGTCCTCTTCCACTTGTCCACCCATGGTCGGGCCCATTGAGGCCTCCGCAGCCGCCACCATGGCGGGCCAATGTTTTAGGCCCTCTCGCCCGACGATGGTGCTCCGGCATCGGGAGAACCCTCTCAGCGGCGTGGGATACCTGGAAGGGCCGTTTCCTTACCGGAGACCGCAGCTCCCAAAGCCAACAAATCATGACCTTTGTATCAGATGACTTGGAGGTCAGATCGCATGTGCACTGTGTAAGCCTAGGCAGGAGGCCATGGTCAAGTGAGATAATAAACACGGAGACTAAGGAAGGTAACCTCTAAATAATGTGTAAGTATCATTATTATTCCACATCTGAGGCCTGGATGTGACGCCTATGTTTCTGCTATTGTTGCTCGAGTCTATTCCTTGGAGGTAAGCAACGTGATAAAACGCCAGATTTTTCATTCCATTAAGAGACATTCAGCATGAAAATAGACCCATTTGCCCAACTTGTCCATGTGGACCAAGTTGCCACATCTAAGATAGTCATCCAAATGCTGTTGTCCTTAGGTTAAAAACTCTGAGCAACTTTAGAACTCACACACATTTGGAAAAGTTTGCTAAAACTCAATACAGTTTTTTTTTTAACAGAAATCCATATTTATTTGAAGATAGACTCCAAAAGCTGGAGTACCTCAGCGGGACAGGCAGCATCTCTGGAGAGAAAGAATGGGTGGCGTTTCGGGTCGAGAACAAGAAGGGTCTCGACCTGAAATGTCACCCACTCCTCTCTCCAGAGATGCTGCCTGTCCCGCTGAGTTACTCCAGCTTTTTGTGTCTGTCTTTGGTTTAAACCAGCATCTGCAGTTCCTTCCTACACATTCCATATTTATTTGAAATCTCTTTTGAATAAAAATATCAGAATGTTGCTTTTTAATGATCAGAGCATCTGAGAAAAAGTGGTGATTTTGCATGTGAAAGAATTAGAAGCAGTAAAAGGGGAAATAAGTTAAATGGAATAAGTTTAAAAAAAATCAAACTCGTGGTAAGCACGGAGAATGAACGTAGCGGGTACGTCGGAGCGCGGGGACATCTCTTACCGGCTCGTATTGCTAACGGCAGGTACTCGGGAAGACTCGCTAATGGCAGGTAAACGGGAAGACCCGTGAAGATTTTTCAACACGTTGAAAAATGTCCACAAGAGCCCCGAGTACCGACGAGTGGCCATTACCGTAAATCTCCGAGTTCGAATCAGGACAAACACGGGAAAACTCTTGGAATGAACACGTACTGTGGGACAGGGCTATGACACATTACTTGAAAACCTGATTAAAGGCCTTCAACTTGAAATTTTCTCCCTTTCAAATAGCCATGCAGAAACTTTTTTCTACTTCAACAAACTTTGGTTTTAGAAGATAAGTTAAAGGAACATAGTTCTGCCCCACCTATCTTCTATATCGTTAGAGAGCAACTACACCAGAATAAATTATTTGGCCAACAATTGCAGTGTTGGTAAACCACAGGTTTTCATTTCCCTAATACATAGTATACTTTTTTCAACTCGATTAAATGAAATGTTTGCCGAATATTTATAATTATATTAATTTTTACATGCTTTTAACTAAGACCATGCACAACATTAAAAGAAATGTAAACTTATCGACTTAGCTCAGGTTTAAATGTTCACAACTATTTATCTTATCAGAATACATACACTTGTAAATAGTCAATATAAGATTCTGTTCCACCAAGATAGAACAACGAGGCATATCTGCAAAGTGCAACAAATTCTACAAAACAATTCATATTGACCCATTTATTCTTTTGGGAATTAAATTATTCTTCTCAATCTTGGGCTGGGAGAGTCAACAAATTTATGAGAGAGTCGTAGAGCCATACAGTGCGGAACTAGGCCCATGCCATCCAACTGGTGAGCACGAAACAAAAGCTTTTCACTGTACCTCGGTATATGTGATAATAAACTAAACTAATCTACAATAGTCCCACCTGCCTGAGTTTGGCCCTTATCCTTCCAAACTTATACTATCCATGTACCTGTCTAAATATTTCTAAAAACTTTACGATATTACCTGCAATATACACGAGCATAACAGCAGATAGTTCCTGCGATTATGTAAACGCAATATATTGACATCCGTGACCAACGATACACTCCAGAGATCGGTGCTGGGCTCTTTCAGTTTGTGGTATAATGACTTAGATGTAAACGTATGGGATAGAATTAGCAAATTTGTGGTGGACACGAACATTTAGTAATGTTGTGGGATAGCTTCCACCACACCCCACCTCCCACCAAGATACTCAGAGCAGAATTCTTCCCAGCTGTCATCAGGCAACTGAACCATCCTACCAACACCCAGAGAGCAGTCCACAGCTAACATCTACTTTATTGAAGACCCTCGGACTATCTTTAATCAGACATTAATGGACTCCAAATCTCTGCCCTTCTCATGATGAATACAATATATATAAACTATTTTGACAAGGGAATTAAATGTCATCTCCAAGTTTGCAGATGACACAAAGCTGGGTGGCAGTGTGAGCTGCGAGGAGGATGCTATGAGGCTGCAGGGTTAATTGGATAGGTTGGGTGAGTGGGCAGATGCAGTATAATGTGGATACATGTGAGGTTATCCACTTTGGTGACAAGAACAGGAAGGCAGATTATTATCTGAATGATGTTAGATTAGGAGAAGAGGAGGTGCAACAAGACCTGGGTGAGCTTGTACATCAGTCACTGAAAGAAAACATGCAGGTACAGCAGGCAGCGAAGAAAGCGAATGGCATGTGGGCCTGCATAGTGAGAGGATTTGAGTACAGGAGCAAGGAGGTCCTAGTGCATTTGTACACGGCCCTGGTGAGACCGCACCTGGAGTATTGTGTGCCTAATTTGAGGAAGGACATTCTTGCTATTGAGGGAGTGCAGTGTAGGTTCACCAGGTTAATTCCCGGGATGGCGGGACAGTCATATGATGAAAGGATGGATCGACAGAGTTGGTATTCACTGGAATTTAGAAGGACGAGAGGGGATTTTATAGAAACATATAAAATTCTTATGGGAGTGGACAGGCTAGATGCAGGAAAAATGTTCCCGATGTTGGGGAAGTCCAGAACCAGGGGTCACAGTCTAAGAATAAGGAGCAGACCATTTAGGACTGGAAAACTTTTTCACTCAGAGAGTTGTGAATCTGTGGAATTCTCTGTCACAGAAGGCAGTGGAGTCCAATTCACTGGATGTTTTCAAGAGAGATTTAGCTCTTAGGGCTAATGGTATCAAGGGATATGGGGAAAAAGCAGGAACGGGGTACTGATTTTGGATGATCAGCCATGATCACATTGAATGGCGGTGCTGGCTCGAAGGGCCGAATGGCCTACTCCTGCACCTATTTTCTACGTTTCTATGAATGCTCAGGATCACATTTGACCTTTTGGGTCAGGTCTGTGTGCTGCCTACCATTTTGGCATCTCTCATTTCAGGCTGTTAAATCATTGCAAGGAAGCTTAGGTTTGCAAAGCAGAACATCATCTTTCCTTGTCTACCTTTCATCTTTCTATCAGGTACTTTGACTTCACCAATTCAGTCACGGAATATGGTTGCCACTATTCAAATTGAACGTTCTCCAAGGCCAACATTCAAAGCCCGTACTCAAGTGCCCATTCAGTTATAGACTGTGATAGATCATTTCAGAGGTATTTGGGAGTCAACCATGTTGTTTTAGGTCACAGATCACAGAAGTCCGACCAGATTTCCTTCCCTAGGAGATTAGCTTAGAGAAATACTATGGAAACAGTCTGAAGAAGGGTTTCCAATTCGAAACATCACCTATTCCTTCTCTCCAGAGATGCTGCTTGACCTGCTTATTCCAGCTTTTTGTGTCTATCCAAGCCAGAGCCTGCCTGCGGATTACTATGTCAATACAACCATAGTATTGCTATTCCACTGTTCAAGCACATAATTTTAGATCATGACCACTTTACACATTTATCATACTACTGTTTGTCGGAGTCTGAAGAAGGGTCCCGACCCGAAACGTCACCTATCCATGTTCTCCATAGATGCTGCCTGACCCGCTGAGTTACTCCAGACCTTGTATCCTATTTCATAAATCAGCATCTGCAGTTCCTCCTGTCTACATGTTGTTGGATTTTGACGTTCCTGTTTCTTTAGGCCCAATTTTTTTTTCTTTCTTTGATCCATAACTCTTCGTTTTGCCATGCATCATTATTTTTTATGTTATTTCCAAGTTCACAAGTTATAGGAGTAGCATTAGGCCATTCAGCCCATCGAGTCTACTCCGCCATTCAATCATGGATGATCTCTGCATCCTAATCCCAATTTCCTGCCTTCTCCCCATAACCCTTGATACCCGTTCCAATCAAGAATTTGTCTATCTCTTCCTTAAAAATATCCACTGACTTGGCCTCCACAGCCCTCTGTGGCTATGAACCACAGATTAACTACCCTCTGACTAAAGAAGTTCATCCTCACCTCCTTTATAAAAGATCGCCCTTGAATTCTGAGGTCCAAGATCGCTGGTCCCAGACTCTCCCACCAGTGGAAACATCCTTTCCACATCCACTCTATCTATGCCTTTCATCATTCTGTAAGTTTCAATGAGGTCCCCCCTCACCCTTCATAACTCCAGCGAGTAGAGGCCCAGCGCTGTCAAACACTCATCATATGCTAACCCACTCATCCATGGAATAATTCTTGTAAACCTCCTCTGGGCCCTATCCAGAGCCAGCACATCCTTCCTCAGATAGGGGGCCCAAATTTGCTCACCAGTACTCCAACTGCAGTCTGACCAGCGCCTTAAAGAGCCTCAGCATTACATCTCTATTTTTGTATTCCAGTCCTCTTGATATAAATACTAGCATTGAATTTGCCTTCCTTACTATTTCATATCTCCTGACCTCCGCTCCATCACAATTCTTCCTCCCCATCCTCTTTGTTTAGTTCAGTTGCTATTTACAGCGTGCAAACAGACCCTTTGACCTGCTGAGTCCGTGCCGACCGACGTCCAAGTTGTATAGGACAAAACCCTACAATGTTCTATCCTACACACTATTCTAGAGAATGCCAGAGGACAAATTCAGGCAGAATATTATCAACACTGCCAAGAGATATCTTCCATTAGCCACAAAGAGATAATATAAAAAATTGGTAAAACCACAGTTTACAACATTTTACTCAGTTGCAAAAAGAACATTGTCAACAATCAACCAGAATAAGGTGATAAAGCAACAAAATGATTTAAGTTAATATTGCTGATATGTTTGATACAGCAACATATATATTCTCTGACAGTAATCATGAATCAGACAGCATGGAAACAGGCCCTTTGTCCCATCTCATACATGCCGACCAACATGCCATGTACACCAGTCCCACCTGCCTGCGTTTTGCCCATATCGCGCAAAACATGTCCTATTGATGTAGCTGTTCAAATGTTTCTGAAACGATAGTACCTGCCTCAACTACCTCTTCCGGCAGCTCATTCCATATACATACCCTCCTTTGTGTAAAAAAGTTGCCCCTCAGGTTCCTATTAAATCTTTACCACCCCCCCCTCCTCAAACCGATGTCCCCCAGGTACTTTAGAAAAAACATATCCATTCTTTTCGAAATGCATTAGTTGGTTGGGTGCTTTATAAATAATTGAAACTTCAATCATAATATTTGGATCAAACAAGTACCTCTCAAGACTGTTCTGTGACGAAAGTGAGCTGGTATGCTCCATAATCCTGTCAGGCATCATCTCTTCTCCCTCACATTTCGTGCTCCAAGTTGCTAAGATATTTGTGTTCAATTGCAATGTGGCAGATTTATCAGCATCAAATGAGGAGTTTTTATTGCTGAGGGATCCATCTGAATTTAACTTCTTTATGACTGTAAGTAAAGCATAAAACTCTGCATTATTTGGTCCAAGGCTACAAGGAGGACATTGCATTGAAGAGTCAAGATTCAAGCGTAGAAGCAAAGAACAACAGATGCTGTTTTTTACCAAAGGTAGGCACAAAGTGCTGGAGTAAAGGGCCTGTCCCACCAGCATGCGATTGTATGCGTCTAGCACGACCAAAAGTGTTCGCTTGAGGCTTACGGCCGCGCGGGGCCGGTTCCACTTCGAACCGCGGAGGCATATGGAGTTGTGCGGGGCTGGTCCCGACATCATACTCACCAATCAGCTGGGCAGGAGGCGAGCCGACTGAATTTGGACGTCGCACGGCGTCGGGGGGTGATGTCATCACGCAACGGCACGCTGGGCAGTGATGTCATCGCGCAACGCCACGTGCTAGGCGTACACCGTCAAGACGCTGCGTACGACGTCAAGACGTTGCGGACGCCCGTCGAGACGCTGCGTACGTCCTCAATGCGGCTGCGGGCCGACAGGCCGTTGGCGCGCAGAATTTTTGGACAGTGTCAGTTTTTCGGAGCCCCACACGATGTCGGGACCAGCTCCGCACAACTCCATACGCCTCCAGCAATCGAAGTGGGACCGGCCCCGCGAGGCCATACAGCTCAAGCGACCATGTTAGGTCTCTAGCCGCATGCTGGTGGGACAGCCCCTTAACTCAGCGGGTCAAGCAGCATCGCTGGAGTTAAAGGATAGGTGACATTTCAGGTCGGGACCCTTCTTCAGACTGAAAGTATTGGGGGGGGGGGGGGGGGGAAAGGGGTGAAGAGTTGGAGGCGGGAAAAGACCAGGACTAATCAGAATCGGCAACACATGACCTCAGGTGTGCTGGTGGGCCCCATTGTTGGCTAGGGAAGGTGTGAACTCAAGAGGGATACAATGAGGGAAATGTGGAACAGGTTAAACGACTAGGGTGGAGGAAGGGGCAAGGTGGGGAGGGGAGTGTTTATTAATACTAAAGAGCAATTGATTGTCATTTAAACAGAACAATTAAATTCTTACTTCACAAGTTCATAAGAACATGTTATAGGAGCAGAATTAGGCCATTCGGCCCATCAAATTGACTCCACCATTTAGTCATAGCTGATCTATCTTTCCCCCTCAACCCCGTTCTCCTGCCTTCTCCCCATAACCCCTGACACCCGTACTAATTACTTGCAGTAGCACAACAGATATGTAAACATAGTACTCTGCAAACACCACAATAATCACTGAAAATATGAAGTATATATATAAAAAACAATAACACAAACACAATAAAACAAAGAAACAATAAATAATAACAATGGAAAGCAAAGAGGGGGTGACTGGCACATTTCAGAAGTGGAAGCTCTACAGCATTCATCACTAGCGCGAACTCCATCATCAAGTTCGCCGACGACACCACTGGTGTGGGACGTACCACTGATGGGACGAGTCAGAGTATAGAAGCGAGATCAACCGATTGACCAAATGGTGCCAGCACAATAACCTGGCTCTCAACACCAGCAAAACCAAGGAACTCATTGTGGACTTCGGAAGGGGTAGAGTGGGGACCCACAGTCCCGTTTATATCAACGGGTCGATGGTGGAAAGGGTCAAGAACTTCAAATTCCTGGGCGTGCATATTTTGAAGATCTCTACTGGCCCCAGAACACTGATGCAATCATAAAGAAAGCACATCAGCGCCTCTACTTCCTAAGAAGATTACGGAGAGTCGGTCTGTCAAGGAGGACTCTCTCGAACTTCTACAGGTGCACAGTAGAGAGCATGCTGACCGGTTGCATCATGGCCCGAGAGCGGAAAAGACTGCAAAAAGTTGTAAACACGGCCCAGTCCATCATCGGCTCTGACCTCCCTACCATCGAGGGGATCTATCGCATGCGCTGCCTCAAAAAGGCTGCCAGCATCATCAAGGACCCACACCATCCTGGCCACACACTCATCTCTCCACTGCCACCAGGTAGAAGGTACAGGAGCCCAAAATCTGCAACATCCAGGTTCAGGAACAGCTTCTTCCCCACAGCCATCAGACTATTAAACTCAACTTCAAACAAACTATGAACAATAACAGCCTATTGCACTTTATCTGTGTATTTATGTGTGTATATATATATATTCTATGGTATATGGTCACACTGATCTGATCTGTATTTATGCTTAAAATATTCTGTCGTGCTGCAGCAAGCAAGAATTTCATTATCCTATCTGGGACACATGACAATTAACTCTCTTGACTTGATTAAATTTGACTTTATTTCCCACACACCACCCTATAATTAATTAAATGAAGATGTTGCCGGGTAGGATAGCTCGAATATTGGTGTATATTTACACAGGACAAATTCAGTTAGATTATTATTATTATTATTGGTTGGGGCGGCACAGTGGCGCAGCAGTAGAGTTGCTGCCTTACTGCGCCATAGACCCAGGTTTGAATCTGACCACGGGTGCTGTTTGTACGGAGTTTGCATGTTCTCCCCGTGACCTGCGTGGGTTTTCTCCGAGATCTCAGGTTTCCTTCCACACTCCAAGGGCGTGCAGGTTTATAGGTTAATTGGCTTGGTATAAATGTTAAATTGTCCCAAGTGTGTGTAGGATAGTGTTAATGTGCAGGGATCGCTGGTAAGCACGGACTCGGTGGGCTGAAGGGCCTGTATCCGCGCTGTATCTCTAATCAAATCTAAAAGAAATGATCAACATTCTGTGGAAGGAAAAACCAATTAACGTTTCAAGTCAAAGACCTTTCAACAGATTATACATTTTAGATTTTCTTCATTCACTTCTACGCTTCTCTTAGCCCCAATAGCTCAATCCATTTTTATCCGTAATTTTACTATATTACTATAATTTTATCCGTAAAGCAGAGAGATTTATTAAACCGAATAAATGGGAATGTTGAACAATGAGTGTGTTTCTTTTCAACAATTAAAAGCAATTAACACTCACTTAAAACTGAATGTGGCAATATCTGATAAAATATACAATAACAGTAATAAGAGAGCTTTTTGAAATATTCTTTATCAAACAAGATAGTTGAGTGTTAAAATTGCAAATGAGTCAGTAAAAGCAATCTCACTTTCAACCAGAAGGTTGCAAATTTAAATTTCAAGATTGCAGGATATCAAGATTTACACATCCGAGTTAAAATTTATATTAAACAGAGTCTGAGGAAGGGTCCCGTCTGAGTAGTTTTGGTCCCCTAATTTGAGGACGGACTTTCTTGCTATTGAGGGAGTGCAGTGTAGGTTTACAAGGTTAATTCCAGGGATGGCGGGACTGTCATATGCTGAGAGAATGGAACGGCTGGGCTTGTACACTCTGGAGTTTAGAAGGATGAGAGGGGATCTTATTGAAACATAAGATTGTTAAGGGTTTGGACACGCTAGAGGCAGGAAACATGTTCCCGATGTTGGGGGAGTCCAGAACCAGGGGCCACAGTTTAAGAATAAGGGGTAAGCCATTTAGAACAGAGACGAGGAAACACTTTTTCTAACAGAGAGTTGTGAGTCTGTGGAATTCTCTGCCTCAGAGGGCAGTGGAGGCCGGTTCTCTGGATACTTTCAAGAGAGAGCTATATAGGGCTCATAAAGATAGCAGAGACAGGTGATATAGGGGTACTGATTGGGGATGATCAGCCACGATCACATTGAAGGCCGAATGGCCTACTCCAGCACCTGCACCTATTGTCTATTGACTATTGTCCCGACCTGAATGCTGCCTGACGTCACCGCTCCATGTTCTCCAGCGATGCTGCCTGACCTGCTGAGTTACTCCAGCACTTTGTGTCTTTTTTGGTAAACCAACATCTGCAGTTCCATTTTATTTTAATTATTTGCTAACACCACATATTATCAAAACCTAGAATATTGTTGTCAGTCAGCAGAAAAGCACAATACTCCTGACTTGAGGTGATAACCATGTAAAGTGCAAATTCAACAGAACAGGTAAACCCTCACATTAGAAGCAACTAACTTTGTGGAGAAGGCCTTGTGATAAAGTAAGTATGAGCTAAGACTGGGATGGAATAGGAGACCAAAGATTTGGGCCAGCACAGTGGCGCTGCGAGTCGGGTGCTCTGCCAGCAGCGTGTTCGTTATTTCAACTTGTTTTATTTTTTTTTGGTGTGTCTAATGTTAGTTTAGGTGTCTCTTGGTGTGTCTTGTGTGGGGGGTGGTAAGGAGGGGAAAAGGTGGGAAACCTTTTTCCAGAGCTTGGGATCCCTCGCCGTGGATCGCCGGAGAAGAGCTCCGACCGACAGCCCGCAACCTTTCACATCCTGAAGCCGCGGTCTCCGGTAGGGCACTCCAAGCCGTGTTTGACCGATTTGGGCACTCCAAGAGTGTGTTTGACCGTCCCGACATCGGTGTTTTGATCATCCCAACGAGAGAGTCTGTACATCGGGCCGTCTGTAGCGGCGACCACAGAGGGTTTATGGCCGCGACCACGGGTGAACAAGGGAGGAGGACTGGCTGAACTTTGTTGCCTTCCACCACAGTGAAGAATGCTGTGGTGGATGTTTGTGTTCAATTTTATTGTGTATCGTGTGTTCTTTTTAAGTGTATCGCTGCTGGCAAATTCATTTCACTGCACCTGATATTGGGTTTGACTTTGTTGAGTTGCTGCATTACAGCACCAGAGTTCCGGGTTCCATCCTGACTAATGGATGATGGCAGTACGGAGTTTGCACGTTCCCCCTGTGACCACGTTGTTTTTTTCTGGCTGCTCCGGTTTCCTCCCACACTCCAAAGACGCAAGGGTTTGTAGGTTAATTGGCTTTGGTAAAATTGCAAATTGTCCCCAGCGTGGAGGACAGCGCTCGTGGACGGGGTGATCGCTGGTCGCCGCGGACGCGGTGGGCTGAAAGCCCCGTTACCGTGCTGTAACTCTAAAGTCTAAAGATTGTGAGCAGTCGTTGGCATTAAACAATTTTACATCAAAATTACCAGAGGAGTACAGTTACAAAACAACTTCAGAATTTCAGTAACAAAACTGATTTTTTTTTTCAAGAATCAGAAAGAAACAATAAATAACACAACTGGGTGTAAATATTTTGAGCCACTTACTTTCTTCAGGATGACTCGCTTTGTCAGGCAGAAGATTTCCCTGGGAAGTTACTTTAAACAATCGGGCACGAGCACTGCTTACTCTTTTAATCTCGATTGGGTTGAGCGGCGGTTTTGGAATGGGAGGTTGTTCATCTTTACACGAAGAGGTAGCAATTTTTGGTTTCTGATCCAGAGAAAAACAAAGTCCAGAATTGATACAACATTTTAACAAGTTTATTACGCCGAGCCCACACCAATCATTGATCACCCGCTCACACTAGTTCTATGTTATCCTATTTTCCCTACACATGAAGTACAATTCACACAGGCCAATTAACTTATCGAACCACATGTCTTTGGGATGTGGGAGGGAATTCACGTGCTCACAGGGAGAATGCGCAAACTGAGTTTGAGTTTAGTTTATCGTACCATGTATCGGGGTACAGTGAAACGCTTTTGTTGCGTGCTAACCAGTCAGCAGATAGACCATACGGGGAATGCAACTCCACACAGGAGTTATATAACTGTAGGTGTGCCCCCATAACTATACCCTTACTACACAATGTAAATACTACATTATTCGTGGCCAACTTTTCACTGAATATTCCAATGTAAAATATTGTACACCAGATAATTAATGGTCCTTATTTCTTTAAAGCAGATGAGAGGGGCCACAAGGCCAATCCTATTTCTTATGTTCCTTTAATTTTGGTGTGTTGTTTAGAGTCAGCAAGAGTGGCAAAGGAGATCAAGGGATGCACTCTTTCTGGGTCATACGACAGGCAAAACTAAATTGCTTGATCCAGGTATGTATATCGAGTTTATGCATCATTTTCACAGTCCCTTGGAAATCTTAAAGCCCTGTCCCACTGGACGAGTTCAGTCAAAGAGCTCTCGCGAGTTTGCCCTGATTCGAACTCGGAGATTTACGGTAATGGCCGCTCGTCGGTACTCGGGGCTCTCGTGGACATTTTTCAACATGTTGAAAAATCTTCACGAATCTTCCCGTGCTTACCTGCCGTTAGCGGGTCTTCCCGAGTACCTGCCGTTAGCGTTACGAGCCGCTAAGAGACGTTCCCGAGCTCCGACGTACCCGCTACGTTCATTCTCCGTGCTTACCACGAGTTTAATTTTCTTTTAAACGCGGGAGAGCTCTTGAATGAACTCGCACCGTGGGACAGGGCCATTAGTTAAGTTTAAGCAGCCTGTCTGTTGTACCGTGGAAGCCTGATTTAAATCTTACAAGAATGCATTGTGTTTCCTGAGATTGGGAATCATGCACACAGACGATTGACAGTAAAAAGGGTGAGCAAAACACACAGTGCCAAAGGACATCAGCAGATCAGGCAGCATCTCTGGAGGGAGTGGACAGAGAACGTTTTCCTTCTTTAGACTCATTCCCTCTTACCCATTCCCTCCACCGCTGCTGCCTGACCTGCTGAGCTACCCCTGCACTCTGTCTTGCTCAAGAGTCCAACATCTGCAGTTCATTGTGTTGACTTATAAAGATGATGGGTTGAGATTGAACTGAGTTGCAAATTCTGTGAATTTTGTGTGGGAGTTAATGTAAACCGCAAATATCATGAGGATATTCTTTCATGGACAACATCACAAACGTTGGTTTAATTACTACATGTAAACATCCTCAATCGGATCAAGCTGTTCAGTTCTGGGCACCATGTCATAGGAAAGATGTTGTCAAGCTGGAAAGGGTACTGAGAAGATTAACAAGGATGTTGCCATGACTCGAGGGCCTGAGCTATAGTGAGTGGTTGGGCTCTATTCCTTGGAGCGCAGGAGGATCTTATAGAGGTGGATAAAACTATGAGATGAATAGATCGGGTAAATGCAGAGTATCTTGCCCAGAGTAGGGGTGTTGAGAAGGAGAGGACATAGGTTTAAGGTGAGGGGGGAAAGATTTAATTGGAACCTGAAGGGTAACTTTTTCACACAAAGGGTATGGGATGTAGAGCACGAGCTGCCGGAGGAGGTAGTTGAGGCAGCTACTACTGCAACGTTTCAGAAACATTTAGACAGGTACGTGGATAGGATAGGCTTAGAGGGCTATGGGCCAAAGGTAGAAAAATAGTCAATTTCCCTCCTGGGATAAATAAAGGTCTGTGTATCGTATCGTGAGACTAGTGGAGATGGGACATGTTGATTGGCACGGGCAACTTTGGCCTGGTTCCAAGCTGAAATACTCCATGACTCTATTTACCAGTAGGTCCCCTAGCTATTTTTCCACAACCGACTCAGAGATATCTCAACGACGGCAGCATAGTGGCGTAGCAGTAGAGTTGCTGCCTTACAGGGCCAGTGACCTGGGTTTGATCCTGTCTATGGGTGCTGTCTCTATGTAGTTTGCACGTTCTCCCCGTGACCACGTCGGTTTCCTCCGGGTGCTCCACTTTCCTCCCATATCCCAAAGATGTGCAGGTTTGTACATTAATTGGCTTCTGTAAATTGTTCCTAATGTGCAGGATAGAACTAATGTACGGGGGATCATTGATCGGCACCGACTGGATGGGCCAAAGGGCCTGTTTCCACACTGTAAAGGTGGAAACACTTTTTCTATTTGATATTATTTGATTGTGCACACCATTCGTCGGTGATTGCATTCGTCGAAACAGGGCGGACCACGTGAAGGTTGCAATCTCCCACCCCACACAGAGAGTTGTGAGTCTGTGGAATTCTCTGCCTCAGAGGGCGGTGGAGGCCGGTTCTCTGGATGCTTTCAAGAGAGAGCTAGATAGGGCTCTTAAAAATAGCGGAGTCAGGGGATATGGGGAGAAGGCAGGAACGGGGTACTGATGGGGGATGATCAGCCATGATCACATTAAATGGCGGTGCTGGCTCGAAGGGCCAAATGGCCTACTCCTGCACCTGTTGTCTATTGTCATCTCTAAACCAAACTTTATCGTACCAAATGTTCCCTGTGCTGAGATAATTAAACTGGTAAAAATTATAGATGAAAAATGGATCCATTACAATACATTTTCCACCACTTCTGATAAGACTTTTTCTCTGCTTCATTATGAAATAATTGGTATGAAAGGACAGGTTAGGCAGATTTATTTGCTCAGGAACGCCGGAGGTTACGGGGAGACCTGGTAGAAGTTATATGAAATTGCGAGAGGCATAGATGGGTGAGACAGTCAGAATCTTTTTCCCGGGATGGAAAAATCAAACACCAGAGGGCACAGCTTTAAGGTGAGGGACAAAGTATAGGAGATGTGCGGGGCAGGTTTTATTTACAGAGAGTGCCTGGAACCCGCTGCTAGGGGTGGTGGTGATGGCAGATAGGACAATGCATTTAAAATACTTTTGGATAGGCAGGCAATAGAGGGATATGGATTACATGCAGGTGGATAAGTGATGATCGTGGCAACATGTTCGGCACAAACATTGTTGACCAAAGGGCATATTCCTGTGCTGTAATGTTCTATAAACACAGAGTGCTGGAGTCACTCAGCGGGTCAGGCAGCATCTGTGGAGAACATGGATAGGTGACGTTTCACAGAGCGCTGGAGTAACTCAGCGGGTCAGGCAGCATCTGTGGAGAAAAGGATAGGTGACGTTTCACAGAGTGCTGGAGTAACTCAGCGGGTCAGGCAGCATCTCTGGAGAGAAGGATAGGTGACGTTTCACAGAGCGCTGGAGTAACTCAGCGGGTCAGGCAGCATCTGTGGAGAAAAGGATAGGTGACGTTTCACAGAGTCAGGCAGCATCTCTTGGAGTAACTCAGCGGTCAGGCAGCATCTCTGGAGAGAAGGATAGGTGACGTTTCACAGAGCGC
Organism: Okamejei kenojei; assembly: GCA_035221665.1. Taxonomy (NCBI): domain Eukaryota; kingdom Metazoa; phylum Chordata; class Chondrichthyes; order Rajiformes; family Rajidae; genus Okamejei; species Okamejei kenojei. The sequence goes on from CM069135.1 coordinate 6,482,370, forward strand.
TGGAGTAACTCAGCGGGTCAGGCAGCATCTCTGGAGAGAAGGATAGGTGACGTTTCACAGAGCGCTGGAGTAACTCAGCGGGTCAGGCAGCATCTCTGGAGAGAAGGATAGGTGACGTTTCACAGATCGCTGGAGCAACTCAGCGGGTCAGGCAGCAAAGGTGGAGAAAAGGATAGGTGACGTTTCACAGAGTGCTGGAGTAACTCAGCGGGTCAGGCAGCATCTCTGGAGAAAAGGATAGGAGACCTCTTGGGTCGAGACCCTTCTTCAGACTGAAACGTCACCCATTTCTTTTCTCCAGAGATGCTTCCCTTCCCGCTGAGTGACTCCAGCATTTTGCGTCTATCTTCGGTGTAAACCAGCATCTGCAGTTCCTTCTTACACAGTAATGTTCTATGTTCTATGGCCACAGTGTTGAAACTGAACAGTTCAAAATAGGTTGCCCATAGGAAGGGTCTCGACCCAAAACGTCATCAGGCCATTTCCCTCCACAGATGTTGCCTGACCCACTGAGTTTATTTATTGCTCCGGATTCCAGCATCTACAATATTTGGTGTATCTTGTCGTTGGTTTGTTGTTTTACTCACGTGATCAAGAGGGCTGAGCCGTGCTACTGACAAGGGTCTTGATTCGCTTCCTTCAAAACTGCGAGCATGAAGGCTGTAGAAATAATGCATGGAATTTAGTTCGTCCTGGAACTTACGATGAGTTCTTTAAAGATATTCATCATATGAGCAGAATACGGCCATTCGGCCCATCAAGTCTACTTCGCCATTCAATCATGGCTGATCTATTTCTCCCTCTCAACCTCATTCTCCTGCCTTCTCCCCATAACCTCTGACACCCGTACTAGTCAAGAATCTGCCCAATCTCCGCCTTAAAAATATCCATTGACGTGGCCTCCACAACCGCCTGTGGCAATATTGCTTAAGGGCAATGTAAAAATCCCCAAAATGAATCGCTTAGAGATATTATTACAGGGTTAAATATAGCAATATAGCTAACCTTGAGTAAACATAATTAGTGCAAGCATAGTCAAAACAAACTGTACAAAGATGCTTCACGAGACTGATTCCTGATTTAGTTTAGTTTTAGTTTAGAGATACAGCACGGAAACAAGCCCTTTGGCCCACGGAGTCCGCGCTGACCAGCGATCCCCGCACACCAACACTATCCTACGCACACTAGGGACAATTTTTACATTTACCAAGCCGATTTACCTGCAAACCTGTACGTCTTTGGAGTGTGGGAGGAACCCGAACATCTCAGAGAAAACCCACGGGAAGAACGTATAAACTCTGTACTGACAGCACCCCTAGTCAGGATCGAACCCACGTTTCCGACGCTGCATTCGCTGTATGGCAGTAACTCTACCGCTGTGCCACCGTGCCGCCCTTGTTTGCCATGTGAGGGGAGATTAAAGGGCCTGTCCCACTTTCACGACCTCTGCTGAGGTTGCCCTTGACTCAAACACGCAGCATGGTCGTCACGAGGTCGTAGGAGGTCGTGGGTAGGTCATGATGCTAGTCGTAGGTACTCGTGGCATCAAGTAGGTCGGGGTGTTTTTTCAACATGATGATAAATGTCCACGAGTAAAAAAGGTCGTAAATTAGGTCGTGAAAGTGGGACAGGCCCTTTAGTATTCCGAAATTGTAACTCTTAGCCTAGTCTCCTCAACTCATCCACCCTGGCTAGAATATTGTAGGGTGCAGCACGGGTTCCCAACCTATTTCGTCCCGTTTACCCCAGGCAACTTTAATAGCACATAACAATGTTATTTCAATTATTTATGAACAACTAGTGATGAACAGATACCGGTGTATCAGAACCAAACACAGTCAGTCAATGAGAGAAAATATGTACAAATCCAGAATCAACAAATTTACACCCTGGATAGGTGAAATCTACCCCAGGTTGGGAACGTTTGCTCTATAGAATGAACAGAATGAATCTAACCTAATGAGTCCCACTTCACATGACAAACCTGTCCAAGCATCCATTTTGATGAATCGTCTTTGCACATGCTGTGCCTTCTATCCTCTTTTGGATAAGGAGACCAAAACTGTGCACAACTCTCCAGGTCCAATTCTGCTGTTAGTATTAGTTTATTATTGTCACATGTACCAAGATACTGAAAAAAAAGTTGGCTGTGTGGTATACCAAAGATCAGTACCAACAAGCAATCAAGGAAGGTTCTTTATTATTACTGTTTAGTTTTAGTGTTCCGTTTAGTTAATTATTATTGCCACGTGTACAGTGAAAAACCTTTTTGATGTTGCGTGCTATCCAGTCAAAGACTACATATGATTACGACTAAGCCGCCCACAGTGTACAGATAAGAAGAAAAGGTGCTACGTTAATTGCAAGATAAAGTCCCATTAAAGATAGTTCAATAGTCCAGTAAGGTAGATGGTAGGTGGAATGTCAGGGCACACTGTAGCTGGTGAGAGGATGGTTTAGTTGCAGTACAGTAGTTAGATCCGTGCAGTAGACATTTTTAAGGTGGCACAGCCGCTTTTACAGCGCCAGAGACCTGGTTTTGATGTTGACTACGGGTGCTGTCTGTACGGAGTTTGAATGTGTGGGGAGATTAAAGGGCCAGTCCCATTTTCACAACCTCATTCATGGGTTTTCTCCGGGATCTCCGGTTTCCTCCCGCGCCTCAAAGATGTACAGGTTGGTAGGTTAATTGCAGGGACGGATTAAGACCCATAGAGGCCCTAAGCACTTAAAAGATTTTGGTGCCCCCATATATATGCAATTCAAAATATAAACAATAAAAAACCATAAAATATTTTTTTATTTTTCAAAATGAAACAAAACTAACAGTAATATGGAAAATAATGTTTATTTTTGTATATTTTAGCAAGTTTAAAGTGATTTCTTTTGTGCTGTAAACCATTTACCATTTCTGTAGTGCCCCCCTTCCCTTGATACCCTAAGCACGTGCTTATTTTGCTTAATGGTTGACCCAGCCCTGGTTAATTGGCATGGTATAACCGTAAATTGTCCCTGGTGTGTGTAGGATGGTGCTTGTGTGCGGGGATCGCTGGTCGGCGCAGACACGGTGGGCCGTAGGGTCTGTTTCCGCGCTGTATCTCTAAACTTCAATTACATCTGTATAGGAGATATCGGTCCCATTGAACATCCACATTTTCCAAGCAATTAACATTTTAAAACCACTGCTGTTTTATTTACAGAGTAACAGAATTTTCATTTTACTCTGTTTTGCTTTTCTTCTGCTCACTCGCCACAGGAATTGACAATTAGTTCAATAAATCCCCAAAACAAAAATAAAACTGTGGCTCTAATATCAGACCTACAGTATGCTTGATTCACCTTCGAAAAGAGTTAGCATATTGGATGAAACTAGTTGCAGCACTTTGATACACATTGAGAAATATATATTGAGAAATTGAGAAATCTAACTATCTGACATCTGTACCTGAAAGAAGATGGAGGCCTAATCTCATCAGTACGAGAGGAAGTCAAGCCAAACAGTTTCCTTTGGTCGTCTTTTGGGGTAAATGGTCTCTGCGTCTTTAATATTCTCAATGAAGTTCGGGCCTCACTAATAATTTCTGCGCTAGTCTTTGGTTGACATGTTGAATGCCGCACAGAGGCTGAAGCTTTTGCACTTCTTTTAGTCCTTGGAGACTGCATCTTTCCCAGAGCAGATGAGTAACCCTGGAAATTCTCCATGTCATATGCGCAATTTGAATCCGCACTGTGGGGAAAATAAAAAGAGAAATGATTGTCAACTCAACAATCTTTATCACATGGAAAAACGCTACAGTATACATTTTATATCTACAACCCTAACAATTCTAAACGGAGGTAAGATGCTGAACCATGCTAAACCATTCCACAAATCAGAGGGAATTAATTGTCATTGGAGATACAGCACGAAAACAGGCCCTACGGCCCACCAAGTCCGCACCTACCAGCGATCTCTGTACACTTACACTATCCTACACACTAGGGACAATTTAAAATCTTTACCAGAGCCAATTATCCTACTAACCTAGACGTCTTTTTGTAGTGTAGGAGGAAACCGGAGCACGTGGGGGAAACACACTTGGTCGCAGGGAGAACGTACAAACTCCGTACAGAACTTACAAAATCCCCAGAGGCAGATGGTCTGCATCCCAGGGTACTTAAGGAAGTGGCTCTAGAAATCGTGGATGCATTGGTGATCATT
>CM069135.1:6494070-6634070 GCA_035221665.1 Okamejei kenojei
GACGTCACTGTAGTGTGTGTGTGTGTGTGTCACTGTAGTGTGTGTGTGTGCCGTCACTGTAGTGTGTATGTGTGTGTGTGTGCCGTCACTGTAGTGTGTGTGTGTGTGTGCCGTCACTGTAGTGTGTGTGTGTGTCACTGTAGTGTGTGTGTGTGTGTGTGTGTGTCACTGTAGTGTGTGTGTGTGTGTGTGTGTGTGTGTGTGCCGTCACTGTAGTGTGTGTGTGTGTCACTGTAGTGTGTGTGTGTGTGTGTGTCACTGTAGTGTGTGTGTGTGTGTGTGTGGTCACTGTATGTGTGTGTGTGTGTGTTGTGTGTGTGTGTGCTGTCACTGTAGTGTGTGTGTGTGTGTGTCACTGTAGTGTGTGTGTGTGTGCCGTCACTGTAGTGTGTGTGTGTGTGTCACTGTAGTGTGTGTGTGTGTGTGTGTGTGTGTGTGTGTGTGTGTCACTGTGTGTGTGTGTGTGCCGTCACTGTAGTGTGTGTGTGTGTGTGTGTGTGTGTCACTGTAGTGTGTGTGTGTGTGTGTGTGTGTGTGTGTGCCGTCACTGTAGTGTGTGTGTGTGTGTGTGTGTGTGTGTGCCGTCACTGTAGTGTGTGTGTGTGACGTCACTGTAGTGTGTGTGTGTGCCGTCACTGTGTGTGTGTGTGTGTGCCGTCACTGTAGTGTGTGTGTGCCGTCACTGTAGTGTGTGTGTGTGTCACTGTGTGTGTGTGTGTGTGTGTGGTGTGTGTGTGTGTGTGTGCCGTCACTGTAGTGTGTGTTGTGTGTGTGTGTGTGTGTGTGTGTGCCGTCACTGTAGTGTGTGTGTGTGTGTGTGTGTGTGTGTGCCATCACTGTAGTGTGTGTGTGTGTGTGTGTGTGTGTGTGTGTGTGTGTGCCGTCACTGTAGTGTGTGTGTGTGTGTGTGCCGTCACTGTAGTGTGTGTGTGTGTGTGTGCTGTCACTGTAGTGTGTGTGTGTGTGTGTGTGTGCTGTCACTGTAGTGTGTGTGTGTGTGTGTGTGCCGTCACTGTAGTGTGTGTGTGTGTGTGTGTGACGTCACTGTAGGTGTGTGTGTGTGTGTGTGTGTGCTGTCACTGTAGTGTGTGTGTGTGTGTGTGTGTCACTGTAGTGTGTGTGTGTGTGTGTGCCGTCACTGTAGTGTGTGTGTGTGTGTGTGTCACTGTAGTGTGTGTGTGTGCCGTCACTGTAGTGTGTGTGTGTGTGTGTGTGCCGTCACTGTAGTGTGTGTGTGTGTGTGTGCCGTCACTGTGTGTGTGTGTGTGTGCCGTCACTGTAGTGTGTGTGTGTGTGTGTGTGTGTGTGTGTGTGTGCCGTCACTGTAGTGTGTGTGTGTGTGGACGTCACTGTAGTGTGTGTGTGTGTGTGTGACGTCACTGTAGTGTGTGTGTGTGTGTGTGTGCCGTCACTGTAGTGTGTGTGTGTGTGCCGTCACTGTAGTGTGTGTGTGTGTGTGTGTGTGCCGTCACTGTAGTGTGTGTGTGTGTGCCGTCACTGTAGTGTGTGTGTGTGTGTGCCGTCACTGTAGTGTGTGTGTGTGTGCCGTCACTGTAGTGTGTGTGTGTGACGTCACTGTAGTGTGTGTGTGTGTGTGTGCCGTCACTGTAGTGTGTGTGTGCCGTCACTGTAGTGTGTGTGTGTGCTGTCACTGTAGTGTGTGTGTGTGTGTGTGTGTTGTGTGTGTGACGTCACTGTAGTGTGTGTGTGTGTGTGCCGTCACTGTAGTGTGTGTGTGTGTGTGTGTGTGTGTGTGTGTGCCGTCACTGTAGTGTGTGTGTGTGTGTGTGCTCGTCACTGTAGTGTGTGTGTGTGTGTGTGCTGTCACTGTAGTGTGTGTGTGTGCCGTCACTGTAGTGTGTGTGTGTGTGTGTGCCGTCACTGTAGTGTGTGTGTGTGTGTGTGTGACGTCACTGTAGTGTGTGTGTGTGTGTGTGTGCCGTCACTGTAGTGTGTGTGTGCCGTCACTGTAGTGTGTGTGTGTGTGCCGTCACTGTAGGTGTGTGTGTGTGTGTGTGTGTCACTGTAGTGTGTGTGTGCCGTCACTGTAGTGTGTGTGTGTGCCGTCACTGTAGTGTGTGTGTGTGTGTGTGACGTCACTGTAGTGTGTGTGTGTGTGTGTGTGTCACTGTAGTGTGTGTGTGTGTGTGTGTGTGTGTGTGCCGTCACTGTAGTGTGTGTGTGTGTGCCGTCACTGTAGTGTGTGTGTGTGTGTGCCGTCACTGTAGTGTGTGTGTGTGTCGTCACTGTAGTGTGTGTGTGCCGTCACTGTAGTGTGTGTGTGTGTGTGTGTGTGTGTGCCGTCACTGTAGTGTGTGTGTGTGTGCCGTCACTGTAGTGTGTGTGTGACGTCACTGTAGTGTGTGTGTGTGACGTCACTGTAGTGTGTGTGTGTGACGTCACTGTAGTGTGTGTGTGTGTGTGTGTGCCGTCACTGTAGTGTGTGTGTGTGTGTGTGTGTGTGACGTCACTGTAGTGTGTGTGTGTGCCGTCACTGTAGTGTGTGTGTGTGTGTGTGTGTGACGTCACTGTAGTGTGTGTGTGTGTGCCGTCACTGTAGTGTGTGTGTGTGCCGTCACTGTAGTGTGTGTGTGTGACGTCACTGTAGTGTGTGTGTGTGCCGTCACTGTAGTGTGTGTGTGTGTGCCGTCACTGTAGTGTGTGTGTGTGGTCACTGTAGTGTGTGTGTGTGCCGTCACTGTAGTGTGTGTGTGTGCCGTCACTGTAGTGTGTGTGTGTGCCGTCACTGTAGTGTGTGTGTGACGTCACTGTAGTGTGTGTGTGTGCCGTCACTGTAGTGTGTGTGTGTGCCGTCACTGTAGTGTGTGTGTGTGCCGTCACTGTAGTGTGTGTGTGTGTCACTGTAGTGTGTGTGTGTGTGTGTGTGCCGTCACTGTAGTGTGTGTGTGTGACGTCACTGTAGTGTGTGTGTGTCACGTGTGTGTGTGTGTGCCGTCACTGTAGTGTGTGTGTGTGTGTGTGTGCCGTCACTGTAGTGTGTGTGTGTGTGTGTGTCACTGTAGTGTGTGTGTGTGTGTGCCGTCACTGTAAGTGTGTGTGTGAGTCACTGTAGTGTGTGTGTGTGTGTCACTGTGTAGTGTGTGTGTGTGACGTCACTGTAGTGTGTGTGTGTGCCGTCACTGTAGTGTGTGTGTGTGTAGTGTGTGTGTGTGTGTGTGTGCCGTCACTGTAGTGTGTGTGTGTGCCGTCACTGTATGCGTCACTGTAGTGTGTGTGTGTGACGTCACTGTAGTGTGTGTGTGTGCCGTCACTGTAGTGTGTGTGTGCCGTCACTGTAGTGTGTGTGTGTGTGTGTGTCCGTCACTGTAGTGTGTGTGTGTGTCACGTAGTGTGTGTGTGTGTGTGTGTGCCGTCACTGTAGTGTGTGTGTGTGTGACGTCACTGTATGTGTGTGTGTGTGTGTGTGACGTCACTGTAGTGTGTGTGTGTGTGCCGTCACTGTAGTGTGTGTGTGTGTGCCGTCACTGTAGTGTGTGTGTGTGTGCCGTCACTGTAGTGTGTGTGTGTGTGTGTGTGTGTGTGTGTGTGTGTGTGTGTCACTGTAGTGGTGTGTGTGTGTGTGCCGTCACTGTAGTGTGTGTGTGTACTGTAGTGTGTGTGTGTGGTCACTGTAGTGTGTGTGTGTGTAGTGTGTGTGTGTGTGACGTCACTGTAGTGTGTGTGTGCCGTCACTGTAGTGTGTGTGTGTGTGTCACTGTAGTGTGTGTGTGTGTGTGGTGTGTGTGTGTGCCGTCACTGTAGTGTGTGTGTGTGCCGTCACTGTAGTGTGTGTGTGTGTGTGTAGTGTGTGTGTGTGACGTCACTGTAGTGTGTGTGTGCCGTCACTGTAGTGTGTGTGTGTGCCGTCACTGTAGTGTGTGTGTGTGTGTGTGTGTGTGTGACGTCACTGTAGTGTGTGTGTGTGCCGTCACTGTAGTGTGTGTGTGTGTGCCGTCACTGTAGTGTGTGTGTGTGTGCCGTCACTGTGTGTGTGTGTGTGTCACTGTAGTTGTGTGTGTGTGTGTGACGTCACTGTAGTGTGTGTGTGTGTGTGTGTGTGCCGTGCCACTGTAGTGTGTGTGTGTGTGTGTGTCACTGTATGTGTGTGTGTGTGTGCCGTCACTGTAGTGTGTGTGTGTGTGACGTCACTGTAGTGTGTGTGTGTGCCGTCACTGTGTGTGTGTGTGTGTGCCGTCACTGTAGTGTGTGTGTGTGTGTGTGTGTGTGTGCCGTCACTGTAGTTGTGTGTGTGTGTGTGTGTGTGTGTGTGACGTCACTGTAGTGTGTGTGTGTGTGTCACTGTAGTGTGTGTGTGTGTGCGTCACTGTATGTGTGTGTGTGTGTGTGTGTGCCGTCACTGTAGTGTGTGTGTGTGTGTGTGTGTGTGTGTGTGCCGTCACTGTAGTGTGTGTGTGTGTGTGTGTCGTCACTGTAGTGTGTGTGTGTGTGTGTGTGTGTTGTCACTGTAGTGGTGTGTGTGTGTGTGTGTGTGTGCTGCCGTCACTGTAGTGTGTGTGTGTGTGTGTGCCGTCACTGTAGTGTGTGTGTGTGTGTGTGTGCCTGTCACTGTAGTGTGTGTGTGTGTGTGTGCCGTCACTGTAGTGTGTGTGTGTGCTGTCACTGTAGTGTGTGTGTGTGTGTGACGTCACTGTAGTGTGTGTGTGTGTGCCGTCACTGTAGTGTGTGTGTGTGCCGTCACTGTAGTGTGTGTGTGTGACGTCACTGTAGTGTGTGTGTGTGTGTGTGTGTGTGCCGTCACTGTAGTGTGTGTGTGTGTGCCGTCACTGTAGTGTGTGTGTGTGTGTGTGCCGTCACTGTAGTGTGTGTGTGTGTGCCGTCACTGTAGTGTGTGTGTGTGTGTGTGTGTGACGTCACTGTAGTGTGTGTGTGCCGTCACTGTAGTGTGTGTGTGTGTGTGTGCCGTCACTGTAGTGTGTGTGTGTGTGTGTGCCGTCACTGTAGTGTGTGTGTGTGTGTGTGTGTGTGTGCCGTCACTGTAGTGTGTGTGTGTGTGTGTCACTGTAGTGTGTGTGTGTGTGTGTGCCGTCACTGTAGTGTGTGTGTGTGTGTGTGTGTGCCGTCACTGTAGTGTGTGTGTGTGTGTGTGTGTGTGTGCCGTCACTGTAGTGTGTGTGTGTGTGTGTGTGCCGTCACTGTAGTGTGTGTGTGTGTGTGTGTGTGAGTGTGTGTGTGTGTGTGCCGTCACTGTAGTGTGTGTGTGTGTGTGTGTGCCGTCACTGTAGTGTGTGTGTGTGTGTGTGCCGTCACTGTAGTGTGTGTGTGTGTGTGTGCCGTCACTGTAGTGTGTGTGTGTGTGTGTGTGTGTGCCGTCACTGTAGTGTGTGTGTGTGTGTGTGCGTCACTGTAGGTGTGTGTGTGTGTGTGTGTGTGTGTGTGTGCCATCACTGTAGTGTGTGTGTGTGTGTGTGGTCACTGTAGTGTGTGTGTGTGTGTGTGTGTGCACGTCACTGTAGTGTGTGTGTGTGTGTCACTGTAGTGTGTGTGTGTGCCGTCACTGTAGTGTGTGTGTGTGTGTGTGACGTCACTGTAGTGTGTGTGTGTGCCGTCACTGTAGTGTGTGTGTGTGCCGTCACTGTAGTGTGTGTGTGTGCCGTCACTGTAGTGTGTGTGTGTGCCGTCACTGTAGTGTGTGTGTGTGTGACGTCACTGTAGTGTGTGTGTGTGCCGTCACTGTAGTGTGTGTGTGCCGTCACTGTAGTGTGTGTGTGTGTGCCGTCACTGTAGTGTGTGTGTGTGTGTGTGTGTGTGTGTGTGCCGTCACTGTAGTGTGTGTGTGTGCCGTCACTGTAGTGTGTGTGTGTGTGTGTGCCGTCACTGTAGTGTGTGTGTGTGTGTGTGTGTGTGACGTCACTGTAGTGTGTGTGTGTGCCGTCACTGTAGTGTGTGTGTGTGCCGTCACTGTAGTGTGGTGTGTGTGTGTGTGCCGTCACTGTAGTGTGTGTGTGTGCCGTCACTGTAGTGTGTGTGTGTGTGACGTCACTGTAGTGTGTGTGTGTGTGTGACGTCACTGTAGTGTGTGTGTGTGTGTCACTGTAGTGTGTGTGTGTGTGCGTCACTGTAGTGTGTGTGTGTGTGTGTGACGTCACTGTAGTGTGTGTGTGTGTGACGTCACTGTAGTGTGTGTGTGTGCCGTCACTGTATGTGTGTGTGTGTGTGCCGTCACTGTAGTGTGTGTGTGTGTGCCGTCACTGTAGTGTGTGTGTGTGTGTGACGTCACTGTAGTGTGTGTGTGTGTGCCGTCACTGTAGTGTGTGTGTGTGCCGTCACTGTAGTGTGTGTGTGTGCGTCACTGTAGTGTGTGTGTGTGTGCCGTCACTGTAGTGTGTGTGTGTGACGTCACTGTAGTGTGTGTGTGCCGTCACTGTAGTGTGTGTGTGTGCCGTCACTGTAGTGTGTGTGTGTGCCGTCACTGTGTGTGTGTGTGTGACGTCACTGTAGTGTGTGTGTGTGTGCCGTCACTGTAGTGTGTGTGTGTGACGTCACTGTAGTGTGTGTGTGTGCTGTCACTGTAGTGTGTGTGTGTGGTCACTGTAGTGTGTGTGTGTGTGTCACTGTAGTGTGTGTGTGTGTGGTCACTGTAGTGTGTGTGTGTGTGCCGTCACTGTAGTCACTGTGTGTGTGTGTGTGACGTCACTGTAGTGTGTGTGTGTGTGACGTCACTGTAGTGTGTGTGTGTGACGTCACTGTAGTGTGTGTGTGTGGTCACTGTAGTGTGTGTGTGTGTGGTCACTGGTGTGTGTGTGTGTCACTGTAGTGTGTGTGTGTGTGACGTCACTGTAGTGTGTGTGTGTGCCGTCACTGTAGTGTGTGTGTGTGTCACTGTAGTGTGTGTGTGTGACGTCACTGTAGTGTGTGTGTGTGCCGTCACTGTAGTGTGTGTGTGTGACGTCACTGTAGTGTGTGTGTGTGTGCCGTCACTGTAGTGTGTGTGTGTGCCGTCACTGTAGTGTGTGTGTGTGACGTCACTGTAGTGTGTGTGTGTGTGTGACGTCACTGTAGTGTGTTGTGTGTGACGTCACTGTAGTGTGTGTGTGTGCCGTCACTGTAGTGTGTGTGTGCCGTCACTGTAGTGTGTGTGTGACGTCACTGTAGTGTGTGTGTGTGCCGTCACTGTAGTGTGTGTGTGTGACGTCACTGTAGTGTGTGTGTGACGTCACTGTAGTGTGTGTGTGTGACGTCACTGTAGTGTGTGTGTGTGACGTCACTGTAGTGTGTGTGTGTGACGTCACTGTAGTGTGTGTGTGTGACGTCACTGTAGTGTGTGTGTGTGACGTCACTGTAGTGTGTGTGTGTGACGTCACTGTAGTGTGTGTGTGTGCCGTCACTGTAGTGTGTGTGTGTGTGTGCCGTCACTGTAGTGTGTGTGTGTGTGACGTCACTGTAGTGTGTGTGTGTGCCGTCACTGTAGTGTGTGTGTGTGTCACTATTAGTGTGTGTGTGTGCCGTCACTGTAGTGTGTGTGTGTGTCACTGTAGTGTGTGTGTGTGTCAGATTGTGTGTGTGTGCGGTCACTGTAGTGTGTGTGTGGTCACTGTAGTGTGTGTGTGTGCCGTCACTGTAGTGTGTGTGTGTGTCACTGTAGTGTGTGTGTGTGACGTCACTGTAGTGTGTGTGTGTGACGTCACTGTAGTGTGTGTGTGTGACGTCACTGTAGTGTGTGTGTGTGACGTCACTGTAGTGTGTGTGTGTGTGTGTGTGTGACGTCACTGTAGTGTGTGTGTGTGACGTCACTGTAGTGTGTGTGTGTGACGTCACTGTAGTGTGTGTGTGTGTGCCGTCACTGTAGTGTGTGTGTGTGACGTCACTGTAGTGTGTGTGTGTGAAGTCACTATTGTGTGTGTGTGTGTGCCATCACTGTAGTGTGTGTGCTGTCACTGTAGTGTGTGTGCTGTCACTGTATGTGTGTGTGTGTGCCATCACTGTAGTGTGTGTGCTGTCACTGTAGTGTGTGTGTGTGAAGTCACTATTGTGTGTGTGTGTGCGGTCACTGTAGTGTGTGTGCGGTCACTGTAGTGTGTGTGTGTGCCGTCACTGGTGTGTGTGTGTGTGACGTCACTGTATGTGTGTGTGTGACGTCACTGTAGTGTGTGTGTGTGTGTGACGTCACTGTAGCGTGTGTGTGTGACGTCACTGTAGTGTGTGTGTGTGTGACGTCACTGCAGTGTGTGTGTGTGACGTCACTGTAGTGTGTGTGACGTCGCTGTAGTGTGTGTCACTGTAGTGTGTGTGTGTGTGTGACGTCACTGTAGTGTGTGTGCCGTCACTGTAGTGTGTGTGTGACGTCACTGTAGTGTGTGTGACGTCACTGTAGTGTGTGTGTGTGCGCCGTCACTGTAGTGTGTGTGACGTCACTGTAGTGTGTGTGTCGTCACTGTAGTGTGTGTGTGTGTGTGTGTGACGTCACTGCAGTATGTGTGTGTGACATCACTGTAGTGTGTGTGACGTCACTGTAGTGTGTGTGCCGTCACTGTAGTGTGTGTGTGCCGTCACTGTAGCGTGTGTATGTGACGTCGCTGTAGTGTGTGTGTGTGTGTGTGTGACGTCACTGTAGTGTGTGTGTGTGTGTGACGTCACTGTAGTGTGTGTGTGACGTCACTGTAGTGTGTGTATGCCGTCACTGTAGTGTGTGTGTGACGTCACTGTAGTGTGTGTGTGCCGTCACTGTAGTGTGTGTGTGTGACGTCACTGTAGTGTGTGTGTGTGACGTCACTGTAGTGTGTGTGTGACGTCACTGTAGTGTGTGTGTGACGTCACTGTAGTGTGTGTGTGACGTCACTGTAGTGTGTGTGTGTGTGCCGTCACTGTAGTGTGTGTGTGACGTCACTGTAGTGTGTGTGTGCCGTCACTGTAGTGTGTGTGTGTGACGTCACTGTAGTGTGTGTGTGACGTCACTGTAGTGTGCGTGTGACGTCACTGTAGTGTGCGTGTGACGTCACTGTAGGGTGTGTGTGGCACCAGAATACCTCACCCACAAGATGAATTGAAAGATAGAAACGTAGAAAAATAGGTACAGGAGTAGGCCATTTGGCCCTTAGAACCAGCACCGCCATTCAATGTGATCGTGGCTAATCATCCAAAATCAGTACCCCGTTCCTGCTTTTTCCCCCCATATCCCTTCATTCCGTTAGCCCTAAGAGCTATATCTAACTCTCAAGATTCAAGATTCAAGATTTGTATATATGTGTGTAGCCTGCTTGTGTATAGTATTCTTATAACAAATGTAAAGCACTTTGGTCAACGAGAGTTGTTTTTTAAATGTGCTATACAAATAAATGTGACGACTTGATTTGAGAAATACATTTATTTGTCACATGTGCCAGATGGCGCAGTGAAATGTGATTCCAAGATGGCGGCGCTGGCTTAACAGCTGCGCCCGCCTGCAGTCCGTCTGTTATTTTCTTTCTTTTGTCCTGTTTACAGCTGGTTTTGTTTTATTACATTGTGTGTGTATGTGGGTGGGGGGGAGAAACATGTCTGGGTCTCTTCCTTCGGGGGGGGGGGGGGTGGGTGCGACTTTTTTGTCGTATTCCCCGTCTTCGTCTCCGTCTGTGCCGAGGCCTAATGCAGCCTCGGGCCTCCAGCAGCAGCAGCGGGGCTCGGCGGAGTGGTTCACTCGGTCCCGGAGCGGTGGCGGCGGCTGGCAGCGGACCGAGCCCGGTGGAGCAGTGGCAGCGCAGCAGGTTGGGACCTGGTTTTACGAGCCCGACTCGGTCTGGAGGGCGACAGCTTCCCGGAGTTCAACCGGCCCGTGGAGGGTTTCTTACTTAGTCAGCGGTCACAACATAGCCCCGGACAGATGGAAACAAAGAGGGAAGAGACAGAGACTTTAAGACTTTGCCTTCCATCACAGTGAGGAGGTGTTTGGTGAACTCACTGTGGTGGATGTTAAATTTGTGTTTATTGTGTGTTTCTGTCATTTTTTTTTTAAATTATATGTATGGCTGCAGGGGAACGAAATGACAAATAAATAAATAAATAAATAAATAGATAAATTCAATTCAAATTCAATTCAATCCAATCATCATACTGCCATACAATAAAATAAAGAACACAACACACGATAGGCTCCAACATAAAACATCCTCACACAGCAGAATCAAAAGTTTCCCACTGTGAGGGAAGACACCAAAGTCAGTCATCTTCCTCTAATGTTCCTGATGTTCAATTCGCTGAGAATTGAAAACATCCAGTGAATTGCCCCCCCACTGCCTTCTGTGGCAGAGAGTTCCACAGATTCACAACTCTCTGTGTGAAAAAGTTTTTCCTCATCTCAGTCCTTAATAGTTTCCCCTTTATTCTTGGACTGTGACCCCCTGGTTCTGAACTCCCCCAACATCGGGAACATTTTTCCTGCATCTACCTTGTCCAATCCATTAAGAATTTTATATGTTTCTAGAAGATCCACTCTCATCCTTAATTCTAGTGAATATAAGCCATTCGACCCATTCTTTCATCATATGTCAGTCCCGCCAGCCCGGGAATTAACCTGGTGAAACTATGCTGTACTCCCTCAATGGCAATCATGTGCTTCCTCAAATTAGGAGACCAAAATTACGCACAATACTCCAGGTGTGGCCTCACCAGTCTTTACAACTGCAGTAGGACGTCCTTGCTCCTATACTCAAATCCTCTTGCAATGCAACATGCCATTAGCTTTCTTCACTGCCTATTGTACCTGCATGCTTCCTTTCAGTGACTGATGTACAAGCACACCCAGGTCTCGTTGCACCTCCCCTCCTAATCTGACACCATTCAGATAATAATCTGCCTTCCTGTTCTTGCCACCAAAGTGGATAACCTCACATTTATCCACATTATATTGCATCTGCCATGCATCTGCCCACTCACCGAACCTATCCAAGTCACCCTGCAGCCTCATAGCATCCTCATTGCAGCTCACTATGTTATCCACAAACTTTGAGATGTCACATTTAATTCCCTCGTCTAAATCGTTAATATATATTGTAAGTAACTGGGGTCCCAGCACTGAGCCTTTGGGCACCCCACTGGTCGCCATTGAACTGTGAGGAGGATGCCATGAGGATGCAGGGTGACTTGGAAAGGTTGGCCTTCATAACAAGAGGAGTTGAGGGGGCAGATGCATGGCAGATACAGCATAATGTGGATAAATGTGAGGTTATCCACTTTGATGGCAAGAACGGGAAGGCAGATTATTATATGAATGGTGTCAGGTTAGGAAAAGGGGAAGTACAACGAGACCTGGGTGTCCTTGTACATCAGTCACTGAAAGTAAGCATGCAGGTACAGCAGGCAGTGAAGAAAGGTTGGCCTTCATAACAGGAGTTGAGTATAGAAACATAGAAATTAGGTGCAGGAGTAGGCCATTCGGCCCTTCAAGCCTGCACCGCCATTCAATATGATCATGGCTGATCATCCAACTCAGTATCCCGTACCTGCCTTCTCTCCATACCCCCTGATCCACTTAGCCACAAGGGCCACATCTAACTCCCTCTTAAATATAGCCAATGAACAGGCCTCAACTACCCTCTGTGCCAGAGAGTTCCAGAGACTCACCACTCTCTGTGTGAAAAAAGTCTTTCTCATCTCGGTCTTAAAGGATTTCCCCCTCATCCTTAAGCTGTGACCCCTTGTCCTGGACTTCCCCAACATTGGGAACAATCTTCCTGCATCTAGCCTGTCTAACCCCTTAAGAATTTTGTAAGTTTCTATAAGATCCCCTCTCAATCTCCTATATTCTAGAGAGTATAAACCAAGTCTATCCAATCTTTCTTCATAAGACAGTCCTGACATCCCAGGAATCAATCTGGTGACCTACTCTGCTCTCCCTCTATGGCAATAATGTCCTTCCTCAGATTTGGAGACAGGAACTGTACGCAATACTCCAGGTGTGGTCTCACCAAGACCCTGTACAACTGCAGTAGAACCTCCCTGCTCCTATATTCAAATCCTTTTGCTATGAAAGCTAACATACCATTCACTTTCTTCACTGCCTGCTGCACCTGCATACCTACTTTCAATGACTGGTGTACCATGACACCCAAGTCTCGCTGCATCTCCCCTTTTCCTAATCGGCCACCATTTAGATAATAGTCTGCTTTCCTGTTTTTCCCACCAAAGTGGATAACCTCACATTTATCCACATTATACTGTATCTGCCAAACATTTGCCCACTCACCCAGCCTATCCAAGTCACCTTGCAGTCTCCTAGCATCCTCCTCACAGCTAACACTGCCCCCCAGCTTAGTGTCATCAGCAAACTTGGAGATATTGCCTTCAATTCCCTCATCCAGATCATTAATATATATTGTAAATAGCTGGGGTCCCAGCACTGAGCCCTGCGGTACCCCACTAGTCACTGCCTGCCATTGTGAAAAGGACCCGTTTACTCCTACTCTTTGCTTCCTGTTTGCCAGCCAGTTCTCTATCCACATCAATACTGAACCCCCAATGCCGCATGCTTTAAGTTAAGTAGGAGCAAAGAGGTCCTTCTGCAGTTGTACAGGGCCCTGGTGAGACCACAATTGGAGTATTGTGTGCAGTTTTATCTCCTAATTTGAGGAAGTACATTCTTGCTATTGTGGCGTCAGCCTAAACACGGACTTACTTACCATCCACTTATTCTCAAACCCTCGTCAGGAGATACACTGCATTTCCGTGCTCGGTTCAGAAATTAGTTTGTTTATTTTATTTCATTTTTTTCCTTCATCGGTGCTGGGGGCCGTATTTCACAGGACACTCTCCCTTTGCTGGTCGAGGAGATGCGACCGTGTCTCTTCCATCCGGCGGCTTCTGCATCGGTCTCCTCGCACCCCTCGGTACCTCGGGATCGCCCACGCAGAGCGTCACTGCGCCCGTGGAGCCCTCCGTCCCGACCCACGCCCGGGGTGTCCCAGACCCACATGCAGGAGCTGCCCTTGACCATGCTATTCCTTCCTCCGGTTCTGGGGGGGGGGGGGGGGGGGGGTCCTGTGGCATCAGCCTAAACACGGGCAACTTATGCTCGAACCCTCGTCAGGAGATACGAGGGCGGGCACGTGACGCCATGGGCTAGAGGGAGTGTCCTGGTACTTAAGGTCTCTCACCTTGAGACCTTAAGCAGTCAACAGGTAGCTGAGCCCGAGAGTACAACCTCGCTCAGCTACAGCAACATTGTAATATGGTTAGCGCACCCACCTAACGTGTCACTACTGAATAAACAACTGTTTGAACCGACCTGACGTCTCACCTTTATTCACCACGTATGGTGCCGCTACACTATTGAGGGAGTGCAGCGTTAGTTCACGATGTTAATTCCCGGGATGGCGGGACTGTCATATGTTGAAAGAGTGGAGCGACTGGGCATGTATTCACTGTAATTTAGAAGGATGAGAGGAGATCTTATAGAAACATGTGTGGGGTACGATCCCGAAATCAAGGCGAGAAGCCAGGTGTAGGGGAAGTACCTTTTTATTTAGGTCTCTCAATTCGCCAGGAAGTCCAATGAGAGCAAGATGGCACCCAAAACCCTTGCCTTTAAACCCTCTGGTTAAGGGCC
The DNA here is from genome assembly GCA_035221665.1 of Okamejei kenojei. Taxonomy (NCBI): domain Eukaryota; kingdom Metazoa; phylum Chordata; class Chondrichthyes; order Rajiformes; family Rajidae; genus Okamejei; species Okamejei kenojei. Next base: position 6,507,608 of record CM069135.1, read on the forward strand.
GCCTCTGGACTGCACCATTCCCGTGCCGAGGGGTTTGACTGTTAGGATGGCCCGACCCTTGGGAGCCGCCACAGGACCCCCCCCCCCAGAACCTGAGGTACGAAACGCACCGGCGGGCGCACAGCACGGCCGGACTGCGTGCGGGAGTGCGGGAGCACAGGTGGAGGGACAGGTGGAGGGACCGGTGGAAGGACAGGCGGAGGGAGCCGTGAGGGAGGGCGCCCTCGAGGCCGAGGTCGGGCAACCAGCACTGGCTGGTCAATGTCCAGATGTGCCGGCTTCAACCGGTCAATTGACACGGTCTCCGGGCGGCCCCCCATGTCCAACACAAAAGTCGTCTGCCCGTGTTGCAGCACTCGGAATGGGCCCTCGTACGGCCTCTGCAGCGGCGTCCGGTGGGCATCACGGCGCAGGAAAACGTAGGGGCAGTCCCGGAGGGCTGATGGCACATGCGGGCGAAATGTCCCATGGCGGGACATCGGGACGGGTGCGAGGCTGCCAACTCGCTCGCGAAGGCGCTTTAGAGTGGATGAGGGAGTTCCTTGTTGCCCCAGTGCCGACGGCATGAACTCGTGCACCGTGAGGGGCGACCCGTATACGAGCTCCGCCGATGATGAGGCCAAATCCTCTTTGGGGGCAGTCCGGATGCCAACAAGACCCAAGGCAACTCGTCCATCCAGTCCGGGCCGGAGAGTCGTGCCTTCAGCGCTGACTTGAGCTGCCGGTGGAACCTCTCCACCAGTCCATTGGCTTGCGGGTGATAAGCCGTGGTGTGGTGTAGCCGCACCCCCACAAGTGAGCCATGGCCGACCACAGCTCGGAGGTGAACTGTGGCCCCCGGTCCGAGGAAATGTGCGACGGCACCCCAAAGCGAGCAATCCAGTGTGCGGACAACGCACGAGTGCACGGAGCCGTTGCAGTATCAGCCAAGGGAATGGCCTCCGGCCACCTCGTGAAGCGGTCCACCATAGTGAGGAGTTGGGTAATGCCCCGGGACGGCGGAAGAGGCCCCACGATGTCCACATGGAGGTGGTCGAATCGCCGGTGAGGTAGGCCGAGCTCCTGGAGGGGTGCCGGACATGCCGCTGGATCTTTGCCGTCTGGCACGGAATGCAGGTTCGAGCCCAGTGGCCAACCTGCTTGCGCAGACCGTGCCACATGAACCGAGCAGCCACCAGTGTCGTCGTCGCCCGGATTGATGGGTGAGCCAGCCCGTGGATCACGTCGAAAACCCTCCGGCGCCAGGCGGCAGGGACTATGGGGCGCGGCTGACCCGACGACACATCGCACAGATCGTCGCCCGTCCAGGACCGAGGGGGACATCCTCGAGGCGAAGGCCGGAGATGGCAGTCCAGTAGGCGGGCATCTCAGCATCCGTGAGCTGCGCATCCGCCAGGGCAGAAAAGTCGATTCCTGGTGCCACCGCGAAAACGGCGTCGATGGCGGGGCGGGACAATGCGTCGGCCACCCGGTTCTCCTTCCCCTCGACGTAGCGAATGGATGTCGTATATTCTGAAATGTAGGCCAAACTGCCGCTGCTGCCGTGCGGACCAGGGGTCGGAAACCTTTGCCAGGGCGAAAGTGAGCGGCTTGTGGTCCGTGTATACGCGGTGAACGGGCGGCCCTCCAGAAAGGTAACGGAAATGGCGCACTGCCAGGTACAGAGCCAGGAGCTCGCGATCGAATGCGCTGTTATTTGGCCTGAGCGCGGTTGAGGTGACGGCTGAAGAAGGCGAGGGGCCGCCAACCTCCATCTGTCAGTTGCTCCAGCACGGCACTGACTGCAGACTCCGAGGCGTCCACCGTGAGAGCTGTCGCGGCATTTTCCCGCGGATGCTCTAGCAGTATGGCCCGAGCAAGGGCCTCCTTCGCACCGTGTCAAACGCTGCCACCACCGGTGGTCACTCGCCGTTCTTATGCTGCCCCACCCCCAGAAGTTGATACAGTGGCCGCATGATGTGGGCTGCGAATGGCACAAAACGGTGATAAAATGCCATCATCCCGACAAACTCCTGCAGGCCTCGCACCGAGTATGGACGGGGAAACCGACGGATGGCGTCGACCCTGTCCGGCAGGGGAACCACTGCCTTGCGAAGTCACACGGTGGCCGAGGAAGTCGATTTCTGTTACCCCAAAACGGCACTTGGCGAGGTTGACAGCCAAGCCATGCTCGCTGAGCCGCTGACAAAGCTGCCGGAGGTGGGCGCAGTGCTTCCTGCTGCGAGCGGCTGGCCACCAGAATGTCGTCGAGGTAGACAAAAACAAAGTCCAGGCCGCGACACACACCCCGTCCATCAGGCGTTGGAATGCCCTGAGCAGCATTTTTGAGGCCGAACGGCATCCGCAGGAATTCATAGAGGCCGAACGGCGTGATGATCGCCGTCTTGGGTACATCCTCCGGGTGGGACTGGGATCTGGTTATAACCCCGTACCAGATCCACTTTGGAGAATATAGTAGCCCCCAGCCAAATGGGCGGTGAAGTCCTGTATGTGGGGTACGGGGTATCGATCTGCGGTTGTTGCGGCATTTCAGCCGCCGATAATCCCCGCAGGGTCGCCAGCCCCCCGCTTGCTTTAGGGACCGATGTGGAGTGGGGTAATGCCCATGAGCTTGCTTGAAGGGCGGACGATCCCCAAGGACTCCATTGTGCGGAATTCCTGCCGTGCCAGACGTAGTTTTATCCTTTTTTTTTTGGGCGGCAGTCGGCGTGACCTCGTGCATGGAGAGGTGGGCCAGTAGTTTGGATGAAATTAACCACCCCCGTGACTGGGGGTCGAAAACCGAAACTGTGGGGTCAGTATATTCGGGAACGCGGCTAATACCCGGGCGAAGCGGGAATCCACTGACGACAGGGGGCGTCCCACCGGCTCATCCAATTGGCAGCGTGATCAGCTCCATCGTGGCGGCGTTGACCAAACGCTGACGCTTGACGTCCACTAGGAGGGAATGCGCCCGGAGGAAATCGGCACCGAGCAACGGCTGGGAGACGTCCGCAATGGTGAACTGCCACGAGAAATGACAGGAGCCGAACACGATCGGGACCATGCGAATTCCATACGTGCGGATGGGGCTGCCATTCGCTGCAGTGAGGACGGGCCCCCGCTTACCGGAACGAATGTCGGCCAGCGAAGGGGGCAGGACGCTCAGCTCTGCCCCGGTATCGACGAGGAAAGCGGGTCCCGGAGCGCCGATCCCAGGCGAAGAGTCGGTGGATCTGGCCGGCAGCCGTGGGGACTATTGGCAGCCGGCCCAGGCGTTTCCCGGGAACGTGCACGGCTGACAGCATCTCCGTGCTGCCAGCGCCCCAGCGCTGGTGGTAATAGCACCAGCGCTTCCTTGTTGGCAGCGCTTGGAGCTTGCTGGCGCTGGAACTGCAGGTGCAGTACCCGATGCGGCCGCGGGGGGCGATCTTATCGGCCTCCGGGATGCAGCTGCAACTCCTTCCACAGCTCCCCCCCCCACCGGAGGAAATCGGGAGCTGCCGGAGTGACGTCATCGGAACGCCGTCTGCGTCGCGTCAGCGTGCCTGGCAACGGCCTGCGCGTTGACGTCATCAGAGCGCGCCGTCCATAGCGCGTCCACCTTGCCTGGCAACGGCCAGCGCGTTGACGTTATCTTGGGCGCGCCATCCACAGCGCGTCGGCGCGCCTACCGAGGGCCCTGGGGTCTGTGAAGGAGACGCCCGTGAGCTGCAGATGGATGTAGGCCGGCAGCAGATGCAGGTAATATACTCGAACAGTAGGCACGGCGTGTGCCCATCCCAACAGCGCGACCATCTCCTTGAGGAGGCTCGATGGCCGTCGGTCGCCTAGGCCCTCCATATGAAGATCCTGGCAGGCGCGCTCCATCCTGCAGAGGACCATAAATCTCAAGCAGGAGCTCCTTAAGGCCGCGGTATTTCTCGGTGGCCGGCAGGGTCTGCGATGAAGTCTGTGACCTCTTCAACCGTGTCCCGGTCAAGGGCCCCCACCAGATAATAGAAGCGAGTGTCGTCGACCGTTATTCCCCGCAGGTTGAATTGGGCCTCCGTCTGCTGAAACCTGATGTGCGGCCGGGTGGTCCAAAAGGTAGGCAATTTCACCGAGACCGCGTCCAGAGACAGGGCCGGGTCGGCATTTGAGGGGGAAGCTTTATTCTCCATCATGACAACGATGGAGCGTCGGGGTCACCAATGTGGGGTACGATCCCGAAATCAAGGCGAGAAGCCAGGTGTAGGGGAAGTACCTTTTTATTTAGGTCTCTCAATTCGCCAGGAAGTCCAATGAGAGCAAGATGGCACCCAAAACCCTTGCCTTTAAACCCTCTGGTTAAGGGCCCGCCTCTGGACTGCACCATTCCCGTGCCGAGGGGTTTGACTGTTAGGATGGCCCGACCCTTGGGAGCCGCCACACATGTTAAAATTATTAAGGATAATAATCTATCTCCCTCCCCCACCCTAGTCGCACCAGCTTCTCATTTTCACACCACAAACAGCTTACAATGGCTTGTTCCCTTTATCATCGATACTTTTTTGCATATCTTTCATTCATTGTTCTTTATCTCTCCACATCACCGTCTATATCTCTCGTTTCCCTGATCCCTGACCAGTCTGAAGAAGGGTCTCGACCCGAAACGTCGCCTATCTCCTTCGCTCCTTAGATGCTGCTGCACCCGCTGAGTTTCTCCAGCCTTTTGTGTACCCTAAGATTATTAAGGGTTTGGACACGCTAGAGGCAGGAAACATGTTCCCGATGTTGGGGGAGTCCAGAACCAGGGGCCACAGTTTAAGAACAAGGGGTAGGCCATTTAGAACTGAGATGAAGAAGATTTTTCACACAGAGTGTTGTGAATTTGTGGATTTCTCTGCCTCAGAAGGCACTGGAGGCCGGTTCACTGGATGCATTCAAGAGAGAGTTAGATAGAGCCCTTAGGGCTAGCGGAATCAAGGGGTATGAGGAGAAGACAGGAACGGGGTACTGATCAGCATGATCACATTGAATGGCGGTGCTGGCTCGAAGGGCTGAATGGCCTGCTCTTGCACCTATTGTCTTTGTATATATGTATGTATAATCCTGTCACTGCTTTCCAAACGTGCTTCTATTTCTAAAATATGCATTTTCACCCCACTGCCGATGTAAGGGTAACAGATATAGCATGGAAACAGGCCCTTCTTCAGTCTGAAGAAGGGTGTTGACCTGAAACGTCACCCAGTCCTTCTCTCCAGAGATGCTGCTTGTCCTGCTGAGTTACTCCGGCATTGCGTGTCTATCTGCATACCAGCCGACCGCTTTTGGCAATTTATGTCTTTTCTTTTCAGACTTCCAGTAACTGCAGCTTTTTCCCTCAAGTATATTGCATTTAGTTTTAACTCGGCATTACAGGAAAGATTTGGAGCCAGTTGAAAGAAGTCCAGAGGGGGAATGTATTGCCTGCACTTACAGAGGTCAGAGAATTGGGAATGTTTGTCTCTGGCACTTTCCGGACAGGAGGTAGATGAATGGACGTAACAGAAGGCCTTGAGCATGAGGAGCTTGGAACCGTAAAAGTTATCTTTGGCATGGAATCGCACAATTGGAACAGGGAGTTCACAAAAGGAGATGAGGCATTGAGACAAAGTCTTTCAGTAAGTGGAGAATTCACACAGGTTTGTAGGTTGAATGGCCTCAGTAAAATTGATAATTGTCCCCAGCGTGTAGGACAGTGCTAGTGTGCGGGGCGATCTGATCGCTGGTCGGTGTGGACTCGTGGGCCGAGGGCCTGTTTCTGCGCTGTTTCCCTCAAGTCTAAAGTAAGTTGTCAGTCCTGCCCTTCTCTCTTCCATGGCTACAACATCAGGGTTCCATGTATTAATCCAGATTCTGAGATAGCGGAGTCAGGGGATATGGGGAGAAGGCAGGAACGGGGCACTGATTGTGGACGATCAGCCATGATCACAGTGAATGGGGGTGCTGGCTCGAGGGGCCGAATGGCCTACTCCTGCACCTGTTGTCTATCGTCTATAGTCTAAATCTGGGTTTGATACTGATCCCGGGTGCTGTCGGTGTGGAGTTTGCACGTTCCTGTGACGGTGTGGGTTTCCGGTTTCCAGCTCTGGTTTCCTCCAACATCCCGAAGACGTGCGGATTTGAATGAATGAATGAATGAATGAATAAGTGTATTGGCCAAGTATTCACATACAAGGAATTTGCCTTGGTGCTCCGCCCGCAAGTGACAACATGATATACAGTGACACATAAAACATTAAACATTGCTGGTTAATTGACCTCTATAAATTACTCCGTGTGCAGGGAGTGGACGGGAGAGGGGGATAACGTAGAACTTACTAGTGTGAACGGGTGAAGGATGGTCGGCATGGACTCGATGGGCCGAAGGGCCTGTTTCCATGCTGCATCTCTAAACTGATCCAAAAGCAATCCAAGTCCGCATCAGCTTTTGTTTAATAGCTCGTTTGGATGAAGGAGTGACTTGCAATCTGGTGCTTCTTCCTTGAAACTCTCATTTATATTTCCTTCCCCATTCTATGTCAAATTGCAGCTGCCTTGCCTCTAATTACTATTGTTCTAATGCTCGCTACTGAGATGAAGCTGTGACCTTATTCCACTGCACAAAGCCCTCCTACAATCCGAGTCTCCGTGATTCAGGTTAGTGCTAACCACTGCTATTATCTGAAGCTTCTGAAAAGCCGTACAACTAATGTGAGGGGTTTTGCTTCACATCACGGCCCGATTAATTGCCCAGTCAATTATCATCCAACGGCCGAATGTGCTTCATTAATTTTTAATTTACATGCAGCCCCCTCACGTTTTACGCGCGTTAGATTTATGCGTTTTTTGGAATTATGCAGTTGTTTAATGAACGCCAAAGCCTAATTTAGGCAATGGGGTAGAGGTGAATCGGACAGTGCCCTAGTGTCCCGGATGGGACACTGAAATTCTCTGTTGTGCTGCAGCAAGTAAGAATTCCATTGTCCCATCCGGGAACATATGACAATGAAACACTCTTGACTCGACTCTTATGGAAGGACCGTTCTGAAGCCTGATCACAGAGGGGAAGAATCTGCTCCTAAACTGTTCACGAGCAGAGTGCAAGATAGAGAGTGCAGAAAAAAAGACACAGAGTGCTGGAGTAACTCAGCGGGTCAGGCAGCATCTGTGGAGAACATGGATAGGTGACGTTTCACAGAGTGCTGGAGTAACTCAGCGGGTCAGGCAGCATCTGTGGAGAACATGGATAGGTGACGTTTCACAGAGTGCTGGAGTAACTCAGCGGGCCAGGCATTACGGGTGGCGCACGTAATGACCGCCTCGCCAACAGTCTGTCTCGTCCCTTCTGTGTTTTTATTATTTTAATAATAAATGTCTTAAATTTATGTTTTAATATTTCTTGGTATGTTTTATATGGGGGTTGGGGGGGGGGAGGGGTTGGGGGGGTTCGGGGGAAACTATATTCAGGCACTTACCTCAACGGAGATGCGATTTTTTTCCGTATCGCATCTCCGTCTCCCCCTGCGGCCTTCAACGTGGAGTGGTGCGGCCTTTCCTGGGGACCGACCCGGAGCCTCATACCGCGGGTGCGACGCGGACTTACCGGCCCGCGGTCTTCGGTAAGAGGAGGCCGACTCGGGAGCTCCGTGCCGTGGAGTGTTCCGATCCGTCCCGACGCCGGAGTTTCCATCATCCCGACGCGAGGGCTTGGACATCGGGCCGTCGGCAGCGGCGAACTGCGGAGGGTTCAGAGGTCCCGACCACGGTAAACAAAGAGGAAGATGACTGAACTTTATTACCTTCCATCACAGTGAGGAATGTTGATTCCACTGTGGTGGATGTTTATGTTAAACTTTATTTTATGTGGCTGTGTGTCTTGTTACTTTTCACTTAATATGGCTGTATGGTAACTCAAATTTCACTGTACGTTGTTATCGCATTAACCAACCTGATCTCCCGGTGGCTCAGCACTTCAACTCCCCCTCCCATTCCAGAATCCGACCTTTCTGTCCTGGGCCTCCTCCATGGCCAGAGTGAGCACCACCGGAAATTGGAGGAGCAGCACCTCATATTCCGCTTGGGCAGTCTGCACCCCGGTGGCCTGAACATTGACTTCTCCAATTTCCGGTAGCCCTTGCTGTCTCCTCCCCTTCTCAGCTCTCCCTCAGCCCTCTGGCTCCTCCTCTTCCTTTCTTCTTCCATCCCCTCCACCCTGCATCTGGCCTGAAGACGGGTTTCGGCCCGAAACGTTGCCTATTTCCTTCGCACTATAGATGCTGCCTCACCCGCTGAGTTTCCTCGGCATTTTTCTCTACCTTCGATTTTCCAGCATCTGCAGTTCCTTCTTGAACACTGTTCCTTAATTGGTTAAGTGACAGTAAAAGCGAACTTGAACTTGATCCCCTGGAGAACTTGATCTCTGGCCGTTTCGAGGCGGGATTCTTCTTCAGACTGATTGGGGTGGGGGTGAGGGGTTCGGGGAGGGGGGTAGAAAGCTAGGAGAGAGGAGGGGCAGGTCAAACCCTGTACAGTGATGGGTGGATACAGGTGAGGGGAGTCTTTGATAGGCAGAAGGTTAGACAAAGGCCAGTGATGAAAATACAAATACGGGCATCTTGTGTTTTATGCGGCGTTTACACACTTGTAAAGTAGCATGCCAGTCAAAAAGTGAGTAAATGAAACATATTATGCCAGGCAGTGCAGCAGACTTAACTGTCAAATGGTGCCAGGCCAAAATTTGAGCGTGTTATTCCAAAAATAGAAGAGTGTAAATTAAACTTCAGTAGTAAAGAGACAAGCACATTATTCTAAAACCACGAATTGATACAATAGACAATAGACAATAGGTGCAGGAGTAGGCCATTCGGCCCTTCGAGCCAGCACGGGGGGGGGGGGGCACACTTGCCGCCATTCAATGTGATCATGGCTGATCATCCCCAATCAGTACCCCGTTCCTGCCTTCTCCCCATATCCCCTGACCCCGCTATCTTTAAGAGCCCTATCTAGCTCTCTCTTGAAGGTATCCAGAGAACCGGCCTCCACCGCCCTCTGAGGCAGAGAATTCCACAGACTCACAACTCTCTGCGTGAAAGAGTGTTTCCTCGTCTCCGTTCTAAATGGCTGAGTTGAATGATCAGCCATGGTCACATTGAATGGCGGTGCAGGCTCAAAGGGCCGAATGGCCTACTCCTGCACCTATTGTCTATGTTTCTACCCCTTATTCTTAAACTGTGGCCCCTGGTTCTGGACCCCCCTAACATCGGGAACATGCTCCCTGCCTCTAGCGTGTCCAAGCATGACGTGTCTGCACAGATCTCAGCGTTGTAGCCCATCAGTTCCATGGATAAAGCCCAATGTCCGTAATGGGGTAAAGGTGAATCGGACAGGACCCTAGCTGATGGAAGGAAAAAAAAAAAAAAAAAAAAAAAACCGTATTTTTTATTCAGAAGCCTGGTAACAGAGGGGAAGAAGCTGTCCCTGAGTCTGGTGGTGCGCGCTTTCAAGCTTCTGTACCTTCTGCCGGACGGGAGCGGGGAGAAGAAGGAATGGCCGGGGTGGGACAAATCTTTGATTATGTTGAAACAAGAAACTGCAGATGCTGGTTTGCAAGATATAAAGTGCTGGAGTAACTCAGTGAGTCTCGCAGCATCCCTGGAAAACATGGGTAGGTGACATTTCAGGTCAGATTTTTCATCTCTGGCCAATCATCTGTCCATCAGAAATCCCCTTGCCTGTGTTCATCTACAGTTTACAGTTTGGTTCACTGTCACATGAAAAGCTTCTGTTGCGTGCTAACCAAAAGATAATACATGATTACAATCGAGCCATTTACAGTGTGTAGATACATGATAAGGGAATAACGTTTAGTGCAAGGTAAAGCCAGCAAAGTCCAATAAAGGATAGTTCAAGGGTCACCAATGAGGTAGATAGTAGCTCAGGACCGCTCTCTGGTTGTGGTGGGATGGTTCAGCTGCCTGATAACAGCTGGGAAGAAACTGTCCCTGAATCTGGAGGTGTGCGTTTTCACACTTTTAGTCTAGTTTAGTTTAGAGTTACAGCGCGGAAACAGGCCCTTCGGCCCACCGGGTCGGCGCCGACCAGCGATCCCCGTGCATTAACACCATCCTACACCCACTAGGGACAATTTTTACTTTTACCAAGCAAATTAACCTACAAACCCGCACGTCTTTGGAGTGTGGGACGAAACCGAGGATCTCGGAGAAAACCCACGCGGGTCACGGGGAGAACGTACAAACTCCGTGCAGACAGCACCCGTAGTCGGGAACGAACCCGGATATCCGGCGCTGCATTCGCTGTAAGGCAGCAACTCAAGATTCCGGATTCAAGCGATATTTATTGTCACGTGCACCTATTGGTACAGTGACATTTGGGGTCACCATACAGCCATACGGACAAAAAAGAACACAACACACGATAGACTTTAGCATAGACATCCCCACACAGCGGAATCAAAGTTTCCCACTGTGAGGGAAGGCACCAAAGTTCAGTCATCCTCCTCTTTGTTGTTCACCCGTGGGCGGGGCCTCGAAAGCCCCCCGCTGTCGCCGCTGCTGGCGGCCCGATGTTCAGACCCACTCAACGGGATGATGGAACTCCGACGTCAGAACGGAAGAACATCTTCAGCGGCTTGGACCTCCGAATCGGCCACCTCCTACCGGAGACCTCGGCTCCCGAAGTCCACAGGCCGAGCTGGGCAGAGATTCACGTTGGCGGCCCTCGGCAAAGGGATCCCAGGACTCCGCAAAGTCGAAGTCAGCGCCGCCCGCGGCTGGGAGCTCCGCAAGCCACAGCTCCCCAGTTGAAGCAGCAGGCCCAACACTCCGGGGCTTCAAACGGCGATCCAGGTAAGGCATCGCCCGCCCCGCGATGAATCCAGCGCTGCGCCGCTGAAGCTCTGGTCGGTCTCCGGCAGGAAAGGCCGCGCCAATCCAGTTGGTAGGCCGCAAGGCAGGGGGTGAGGACGCGACTCGGAGAATAGTCGCATCCTCGCCAGGAAGTGACTGGGAGACGGTTTCCCCCTTACCCTACCCCCTCCCTCACATAAAAATACTAAGAAATGTTCCAACACATACTTTTTAAACAGACTAAAAAGAAAACAAAAGATGGAAAAAACAGACAGACTGTAGGCAGAGGCTGCCATCATACAGTGTCCCTAGTGGCCATTCTACCTCTGTGCCACCGTAACCCTCAGTTCTGTACCTTTTGCTGGGCTTGTACACTCTGGAGTTTAGAAGGATGAGAGGGTATCTCATTGAAACATATAAGATTGTTAAGGGTTTGGACACGCTAGAGGCAGGAAACATGTTCCCGATGTTGGGGGAGTCCAGAACCAGGGGTCACAGTTTAAGAATAAGGAGTAAGCCATTTAGAACGGAGACGAGGAAACACTTTTTCTCACAGAGAGTGGTGAGTCTGTGGAATTCTCAGAGGGCGGTGGAGGCCGGTTCTCAGGGATATGGGGAGAAGGCAGGAACGGGGTACTGATTGGGGATGATCAACCATGATCACATTGAATGGCGGTGCTGGCTCGAAGGGCCGAATGGCCTACTCCTGCACCTATTGTCTATTGTCTATTTTGCCCGATGGGAGAGGGGAGAAGAGGGAATGGCCAGGGTGTGACATGTCCTTGATTATGCTGCTGGCCTTGTTGAGGCAGCGTGAGGTATGAATGGAGTCAATGGAAGGGAGGTTGTGGTGGTCTGGGTCCAAACCAAGCTGTGATACATCCTGATAAAATGCTTTCTGTGGCACAACCGTAAAAGTTGGGGAGATGCTGAACTTCCTAAGCCTTCTAAGGAAGTGGAGGCGTTGGTGTGGTTTCTTGGTGGTTGCTTCAATAAGGGTGGTCCAGGAGAGGTTGTTGGTGATGTTGACTCCTGGGAATTTGAAGTTTTCACCCCTCTCTACTTCAGCAGCCGTCAATGCAAACTGGGGTATGTGTACCGCTCCACTTCCTGAAGCCCATCACTATCTCCTTTGTCTTGCTGACATTGAGAGAGCGGTTGTTGTCTCTACACCAGGACACGAGGCTCTCGATCTCCTTCCTGTACTCCGTCTCATCATTATTTTGACGTCGGGCCCACAATGGTGGTGTCGTCTGCGAATTTGTAGATTGAATTAGATTTGTACTCGGCTGCACAGTCGTGGGTGTACATGGAGTGAAGGAGGGGGCTGAGAACGCACCCTTGTGGAGCACCAGTGTTGAGGATTATCATAGAGGATGATTTGTCCTCTATCCTCACTGATTGGAGTCTGTTGGTTCAGGAAGTCGAGAATCCACTTACAGAGATGAGTGCTGGCATCAAGTCCCACCAGTTTGGTGATGAGCTTGGATGGTGTTAAAGGCAGAGCTGTGGTTTATGAATAGGAGTCTGATGTAGGTAGACACAAAATACTGGAGTAACTACAAGAATGTTGGATATAAACAACCTTTTACGTGGATGTTGCCAGGACTAGAGGGTGTGAGCTATAGCGAGAGGTTGAGTAGGCTGGGTCTCTATTCCATGGAGCGCAGGAGGATGAGGGGAGATCTTATAGAGGTGTACAAAATCATGAGAGGAATAGATTGGGTAGAGTCTTTTAGCCAGAGTAGGGGAATCGAGGAACAGAGGACATAGGTTCAAGGTGAAGGGGAAAAGATTTAATGGGAATCCGAGGGGGCACTTTTCCACACACAGAGGGTGGTGGGTGTATGGAACGAGGTGCCAGAGGAGGTACTCAGGGCTGGGACTATCCCATCGTTTAAGAAACAGATGGAGAGGTACATGGATAGGGCAGGTTTGGAAGGATATGGACCAAACGCAGGCAAGTGGGACTAGTGTAGCTGGGACACTATTGTTGGCTGGTGTGGGCGAGTGGGGCCCAAGGGCCTGCTTCCACACTGTATTTCTCTATGACTCTATAATTCAGCGGGACAGGCAATATCTCTTGATGGAAGGAATGGGTTACGTTTCGGGTCGAGTCTGAAGAAGTCTTGACCCGAAACGTCACCCATTCCTTCTATCCAGAGATGCTGCCTGCCAGTCTGACGTAGGTGTTTCCCTTATCCAGGTGTCCCAGGGATGAGTGTAGGGCCAGGGTGATGGTATAGTCGGTGGAACTGTTGTGGCGGTAGGCAGACTGGTAGTGGGCCAATTTATTACCTGTGTGTAGGAAGAAACTGCAGAAAGACACAAAATGGTGGAGTAACTCAGCGGGTGAGGCAGCATCTCTACCTTCGATTTAAACCAGCATCTGCAGTTCTTTCTTACACAAGGAACTGCAGATGCTGGTTGATACCGAAGATTGTTAAGGGTTTGGACACGCTAGAGGCAGGAAACGTGTTCCCGATGTTGGGGGAGTCCAGAACCAGGGGCCACAGTTTAAGAATAAGGAGTAAGCCATTTAGAACGGAGACGTGGAAACACTTTTTCTCACAGAGAGTGGTGAGTCTGTGGAATTCTCTGCCTCAGAGGGCGGTGGAGGCAGGTTCTCTGGAGGCTTTCAACAGAGAGCTAGATAGGGCTCTTAAAAGTAGCGGAGTCGGAGGATTTGGGGAGAAGGCAGGAACGGGGTACTGATTGGGGAGGATCAGCCATGATCACATTGAATGGCGGTGCTGGCTCGAAGGGCTGAATGGCCTACTCCTGCACCTATTGTCTATTGTCTATTGGATAGACACAAAAAGTTGGAGTAACTCAGCGGGACAGACAGCATTTCTGTTTGAAAAAGATTGGGTGACATTTTGGGTCGAGACCCTTCTTCAGACGGAGAGTGAAAAAGGGACTCGACCCTTTTTCACTCTCTGAGAGAAGGCAGGTACAGGATACTGAGTTGGATGATCAGCCATGATCATATTGAATGGCGGTGCAGGCTCGAAGGGCCGAATGGCCTCCTCCTGCGCCCATTTTCTATGATTCTATGATCCGAAACGTCGCCGATTCCTTCTCTCTCTCGACATGCTATCTGCCCCACAGAGCTACCCCTGCACTTTGTGTCTATCTGTGTGATGGACTAATGCCCTAAATACAATATTCTAGACTGAATTAGCAGAGTGTGGGTAGCATTTAGCCTGTGGTCATCTCTGCATGAATGCTGCTCATAGAACTGTGAACGATTCAGACAGACACAATGTCTTTAGGTGATATAATTCAACTTTAGCTCCTCCACTTACTGCACTGGCACGCAGGGGCACTTCCTATATCCAAGGCAAGCAAAAAATAGCTGCACATGACTCAGTGCCTTGGATACAAAGCTGTTCATTTGTCTTGAAGCTCTCTCTTTGTCAGCCAATGACGGTTTTATCCCTGCTTTCTGCAGCTCCAGTTGGCAGGTCAATTCTACACCCCCCCCAGTTTTAAAAGCCAATCATCGGACTGTTGCTGGGACTGGAAGCAAAGAAGAGCATTTCACAAACCACACACACACACACACACACTCGCACGCAGTCCCTTTTGTTTAATATTGTTGGCATTGCATTAATAATGCGTGGCAAACACTATTTAAGAGTGCATTTCTTTTAAGAAAAGACTAAATGCATCACGTTTTTGAAAAATAATATTCAAATATTCTTGCTAATATTTGCTGTAATCAGCTGACAGGATGCACAAATTTGCGAACAAAGGTTTCACTTTGACAGTGGAAACGATAAACGGCAGGATAAAGTCATTTGCATTTAGATTTTACTCAAATTTATTGACACAATTTACTTTAGTTTAGTTTAGAGATAAATCTTGTTTAGAGATGCAGCAGCGAGACAGGCCCTTCGGCCCATTGAGTCAGTCCATGCCGACACGATTATATCTCCTCCGCTCCCTGCACACTATGGGGCCGTTTGCACAGGACAATTAGCATACACACACCTATGGGATGTGGGAGGAAACCGGAGCACCCGGATTCCCTGTGGTCACAGGGAGAAGGTACAAATTCCACACGGAAAACACCCAAGGTCAGGATCGTCAGAAAGCCATCAGGCTATTAATCTGAAGAAGGGTTTCGGCCAGAAACGTCGCCTATCTCCCTCGCTCCGTAGATGCTGCAGCACCCGCTGAGTTTCTCCAGCATTTTGTGTCCCCCAGGCTATTAATCACTACAACCTCCTTTAAGCTCTGAACTGCATAGACTATTATTGTTATTATTATTGCACTATATATGTGTGTGTATGTATGTATTTTTTTCTCGTTTATTATATTGTTTACAGTATACAATGTTTACATATATACTGTTGTGCTGCTGTAAGTAAAAAAATCATTTTTCTCTCTGGGACTTAGGACAATAAAGCACTCGACTGCCTCAGAGGGCGGTGGAGGCAGGTTCTCCGGATGCTTTCAAGAGAGAGCTAGATAGGGCTCTTAAAAATAGCGGGGTCAGGGGATATGGGGAGAAGGCAGGAACAGGGTTACTGATTGGAGATGATCAGCCATGATCACATTGGATGGCGGTGCTGGCTCGAAGGGCCGAATGGCCTACTCCTGCACCTATAGTCTATTCTCTATTGACTCTTGATTAAACCAGGGTCCTGGCGATGTGAGACAGCAGCTCTACCAGCTGAACCACTCTGCCTTCTTATAGTCTATCTATGGTCTTTACAGTAAATAAATAATTTTCATTTACCAAAATGATTTATTTGCCTCAGGCTTTCTAATGAAAAATGAGAGACTACAGAAAAATAATGTGCCTTTAAAAAAGATGATCGTTAAAAGAACCTAGCTTTCATTGCGACTAAAAGACACAAAGTGCTGGAGTAACTCAATAGATGATAGACAATAGGTGCAGGAGTAGGCCATTCGGCCCTTCAAGCCAGCAACGCCATTCAATGTTCAAGAAGGAAATGCAGATGCTGGAAAAGCGTAGGCAGACAAAAATGCTGGAGAAACTCAGCGGGTGCGACAGCATCGATAGAGTGAAGGAAATAGGCAACGTTTGACAGCCTGAAACGTTGCCTATTTCCTTCGCTCCATAGATGCAGCCTCACCCGCTGAGTTTCTCCAGCATTTTTGTCTATCACCACACATTCAATGTGATCATGGCTGATCATGCCCAATCAGTAACCCGTTCCTGCCTTCTCCCCATATCCCCGGACTCTGCTATCTTTACGAGCCCTATCTAGCTCTCTCTTGAAAGTATCCAGAGAACCAGCCTCCACCGCCCTCTGAGGGAGAGATGACTCAGCGGGTCAGGCAGCATCTCTGGGGAACATGGATAGGTGACGTTTCAGGTCAGGACCCTTCTCTTAATAATATCTCTCAGTGACCATGACAGGTAGATATTACTCCCAATATCACCCAGAGTAGGGCATTCAAGAACCAGAGGACATAGGCTTAAGGCAAGAGGGGAAAAATGTAATAGGAACCTGAGGGGCAACTTTTTCACACAGAGAATGTCAGGAAAGGTTTAGAGGGATATCTTGGTTCTTGGTTCTTGGTTCTTGGTTACTTGGTCCTCCAAAATATTCCAACTGGAATTTAAACTGGAGGTGGTGAAGGGAGGGGTTAAGCCAGAGAGGGTTATTGGGAAGAAAGTGCCACTTTAAATTTAGTTGCATCTGGCTGGGCAACCGTGGTTTGGTGGAGATTATTCCATGCTTTAATAGTGCGTGGGAAGAACAAATTGCTGTCTGTCTTTGTGGCTGGGACCACAAATTGGATCGAATGCCCTCGTCTGCTCCTAATTGGTTTGGGGTTGGTGTAGGTCTTGCGATCTATGTCTAGCTGACCATTTAACATTTTGTAAAAACAGGTCAAACGGTGAGCTTCACGTCTGTCTTGGAGAGGGTTCCACCCCAGAGAATTCAGAAGTTTGGTGACACTCGCTTCTCTCTCGTAGGTGTTGGTAACAAATCGAGCGGCCTGTCTTTGGACACGTTCGATGGATGAAATGTTTTTATCTGTGTATGGGTCCCAAGCTGCAACTGCGTAGTCCAGATGAGGTCTAACGAGGGTGAAATACAGCTTCTCCTTGACAGAAGCTGAACAATATGGGCCAAACACGGGCAGGTGGGACTAGTGCAGATGGGGGGGCATCTTGGTCAGCATGGGCAAGTTGGACCAAAGGGCCTATTTCAGTGTGGTATGTCTCTATGGCTCTGAGTCAATCATTAATTGTGTCTCCTTTCTTCTATTAATTTAGTATTCCTCAGTTGTTACTTTCTTTTTATTTTAGACTTTTTTTTAACACTGCACTGCATCAAGTTAGACGTTAATAGTTTTCTGAATTAACTGCCCAACCACCTTCAAAGTCAGTTTGAGCTGCAAGACCACTGTACAGAAAGAGGCCCTTCGGCCCATCGGGTCCGTGCCGACCAGCGATCCCCATGCAGTAGCACCATCCTGCACACTAGGGACAATTTACAATTTTACCAAAGCCAAATTAACCTACAAACCTGTACGTCTTTGTAGGGTGGGAGGAAACCCGAGGCACCTGGAGGAAAATCAGGATGGAACCCGGGGTCTCTGGCGTTGTGAGGCAGCAAATCTACCTCTGCGCCACTGTGCTGCCACATATTTGGAATGGGATCCTGATGGACAACTTTATTACTCAGAGGATGCTGGGTGTATGGAAAGAGTTGCCATGGGAGGGTGTTTGGGCAGAAACCATAACAGCATCGACAAGACCCTTGGGCAAGTACATGGATAGGAAAGGTTTAGATGGATATGGGCCAAATGCTGGCAAACGGGGCATTTCCGTCGGCATTGTCGGTGTGAGCTGAAGGGACTGTTTCTGTGCTGTCTGACTAAAGATGGACACAAAATGCTGAAATAACTCGGCGGGGCAGGCAGCATCTCTGGAGAGAAGGGAAGGGTAATGTTTCGGGTCGAGACCCATCTTCAGACTGTCAACCCTTCTGGAAATTTCACCCATTCATTCTCTCCAGAGATGCTGCCTGACCCGCTGACTTACTCCAGCATTTTGTGTCTATCTTCGGTGTAAACCAGCATCTGCAGTTCCTTCCTGCACATTTCGTCTGTGACTCTAAACTTGGTTATGTGCCTCAGACCTCCAGCATCTGCACTGCCTTATGGTCTGATGCTATGCTTGAGTGGTCCAGACATTCGTGTCATCCTGTCATGGGATCACAAGTGCATTTTAGACAACATGTGATTTTAAAAAAAGGTACAAACCATTCTGAGATTTATCTAAATCTGACCTTGGGTTTTTCCACTGTGGTTTATATTATTTTTGCTTAATTAATGCAATACTGCTCCGAGGATTGTCACCTTGTGGTGATGGAGAAGCTTGTGTGGTCCTGAGATCCTGAGAGCAATGCCGTCTGGAGCTGTGCCCCTGGCAGGGCCACCCATGGCGGTGAGGTCGAGGGGGAGGTCTCTGACAAAGAGCAATCCAACCAAGACCTCGACGGTGGAACAGGCGGAGGACGATGGCTGACCTTAGTGGAGCGTCACAACGGCTGGGAAGGCGGATGAAGGCTGCGGCAGAAAAGGGTCTCCGGTCGTCTTGGACTCCATGCCACTGGATCCTGGCCCAGATCTGTCAAGGACCGTGGGGTGGCTGTGTGTGCACCAGTCTCCCCACGTTAAACAAAGTCACGCACAGGCGTCCTCCATATAGGGAATAGCACCCTGGAGACACCCATGGTCAGCCACGACCGAAGGGGGCCTAAGAATGCTTAATAATAAATGACCTCAAAATGACTGGAGCAAAGCCTGTGCCTAATATTAAAACAAGGGATAATTACGGCAAAAGAGAACACAAGGAGCTGGAGTAACTCAGCGGGTCAGGCAGCATCTCTGAAGGACATGGATAGGTGCATTTTCAGGTCTGGACCATTCGTAAGACTCATATTGGCTGATTATAGTTCCATTTAGACACAAAGTGCTGGAGTAACTCAGTGGGTCAGCCAACAACTCTGGAGAAATGTTCAGTTTAGTTAGAGATACAGCATGGAAAAAGACCTTTCGCCCAGCACACGCTGGCCATCGATCACATGTTCTTCTACTTATCAAACACTCCCCTCACTTGTTTCAATACACACTAGGTGCAGGAGTAGGCCATTCGCCACTTCAAGCCAGCACCGCCATTCAATGTGATCATGGCTGATCATCCCCAATCAGTGCCCCGTTCCTGCCTTCTCCTCATATCCCCTGACTCCGCTATCTTTAAGAACCCTATCTAGCTCTCTCTTGAAAGTATCCAGAGAACCGGCCTCCACCGCCCTCTGAGGCAGAGAATTCTACAGACTCACAACTCTCTGCGTAAAAAAATGTTTCCTCATCTCTGTTCTAAATGGCTTACTCCTTATTCTTAAACTGTGGCCCCTGGTTCTGGACTCCCCCAACATCGGGAACATGCTTCCTGCCTCTAGCGTGTCCAAACCCTTAACAATCTTATATGTTTCAATGAGATCCCCTCTCATCCTTCTAAACTCCAGAGTGTACAAGCCCAGCCTCTCCATTCTCTCAGCATATGACAGTCCCGCCATCCCGGGAATTAACCTTGTAAACCTACGCTGCACTCCCTCAATAGCAAGAATGTCCTTCCTCAAATTAGGGGACCAAAACTGCTCAGCATTGATGGAGGGGTGTTCCTCGCCTCCTAAAGTCCACCACTAACCCCTGAGGCCTTGTCGGTGTTGAACTGCAGGTGATTCATCCCACACCACTCAACAAAGTCGTTGACTGGTGTTAAAAGTCACAAAACATGACTCACTCAATGCTTCCCGGCTTGTCCGATGGAGCAGGTGGATGATGGCTTCCTCAACCCCCATCTCTGTTTGGTAAGCAAACTGCAGGGGGTCCAGGTAGGGTTTAATCAGTGGTCTCAGGTGAGTGAGCACCAGCCTCTCCAGGGACTTCATGATGTGTGAAGCCAGCGCCACCGGTCTATAGTCTGCAGAGGAGCTGGGGCGCGTCCCTATTGGAACAGGAACCAGGCAGGATGTCTTCCACATCACAGGAGCCCTCTCCAGTCTCGGGCTCAGGTTGAAGATATGCTGGGGTACTCCGCACACAACTGGCTGGCACACGCACGCCTTGAGGACCCTAGGGCTGATACCATGGGGACCCGTGGCTTTGCCTGAGCGGAGCCTGCTCCACTCCTTCCTCACCGGCTCAGCCTTGATGGTCAGGCGCGGCAAAGAAAGGGCAGAGGAAGTGGACCAGGGAGATTGAGGGGGAGAGTTTGATGGTGAAAGGCCCCACCATCAAATCTAATTAAAAAAACAGGTTTAGCTGGTTGGCCCAGTCCTGCTTGCTTTCCCTCCCCAGGCCATTGGTCATCTTGTAGCCTATAACTCTCTTCATACTGCTCCACACATCCCTCATGTTGTTCTGCTGACGTTTCAGCTCCAGCTTCCTCCTGTAGTCCTCCTTGCCCTGTCTCAGTCTCACCTTCAGGTCTTCCTGCCCCTGTTTCACCATCCTCCCTGTCACCATTACTCAAGCCCCTCTTCTTCTGTTTGAGAAGGGCCTTTATGTCACTGGTGACCCAGGGCTTGTTGTTGGGGAAACAGTGTTCAGTCTCCTCAGGGGCAACGTCACGCACACATAACTTTATGTATCTGGTGACACAGTCCGTGAGTCCATCAGTGTCCTCTCCATGGGGACCACAGAGTACGTCTCAGTCTGTGTCCTCAAAACAGCCCAGTAGGGCGTCACAGGCCTCCTGTGACCACCTCCTCACTCACCTTGTGGTCACATACAGCCTCTGGACCATTGGCTTATACCTGGGTAGGAGGTGAACCAGGTTGTGGTCAGACCTTCCCAGTGGCGGAAGGACTATGGAGCTGTGCGCCTCCTTATAGACAGTAGGCAATAGGTGCAGGAGTAGGCCATTTGGCCCTTCGAGCCAGCACCGCCATTCAATGTGATCATGGCTGATCATCCCCAATCAGTACCCCGTTCCTGCCTTCGCCCCATAGCCCTGACTCCGCTATCTTTAAGAGCCCTATCTAGCTCTCTCTTGAAAGTATCCAGAGAACCGGCCTCCACCGCCCTCCGAGGCAGAGAATTCCACACTCACCACTCGTCTCCGTTCTAAATGGCTTACTCCTTATTCTTAAACTGTGGCCCCTGGTTCTGGTCTCCCCCAACATCGGGAACATGTTTCCTGCCTCTAGCGTGTCCAAGCCCTTAACAATCTTATGTTTCAATGAGATCCCCTCTCATCCTTCTCAGCTCCAGCGTGTACAAGCAACTTTAACATTGGCAAGCAGCAGGTCCAATGTTTTCACATCCCTGGTGGGGTAGTCTACAAACCAAACAGATCAGATATACCGCACATAAATACAATAAGATCAAACTCAAGAACAATTGGTAGAGCAAAGGGGAAGATACAGAGTGCAGAATATAGTTCTCAGCTTTGTAGTGCATCAGTTCCTGAGACACAGTCCAATGTCCGCAATGGGGTAGAGGTGAATCGGACAGTGCCCCTAGCTTATGTTCTGAAGCCTGATGACAGAGGGGAAGAAACTGTTCCTGAGTCTGGTGGTGCGCGCTTTCAAGCTTCTGCACCCTCTGCCGGACAGGAGAAGGAAAAAAGAAGGAATGACCGGGGTGGGACAAGTCTTTGATGACGTCGGTTGCTTTTCCGAGGCAGCGTGAAGTGTAGACGGGGTCACTGGAGGGGAGTCTGGTCTGTGTGCTGGGCTGGGCTGCATCCACAGCTCTGCAATTTCTTGCGGTCTTGGGCAGTCACGAGAGACTTTAAATGTCATATGTACTGGCAACGGATAATTGAAATTCTTGGCCTATTAATGCAATGACACAAATTAATATAAAAATCAATAATACAATGGATTTATAATGCAGTGCTAGCTGACTAGACCCTGGTATATACAAATATTCGTACTAAAAGGTGCATAACTTCCCATTTTGACATCAGTATCTGCCCTTTTCATGTCTTTGAAGGTAGACAAAAATGCTGGAGAAACTCAGCTGGTGTGGCAGCATCTATGGAGCGAAGGAAATAGGCCGCCTATTCCTTCGCTCCATAGATGCTACCGCACCCGCTGAGTTTCTCCAGCATTTTTGTCTACCTTCGATTTTCCAGCATCTGCAGTTCCTTCTCGAACATGACTTGTCTTTGAATCCTCCTTTCCATCATCCACATGGAACAGTCTAGCAGAACGGGCCCTTTGGCCCGCAACTCCTGTGCCGGACATGATGCCAAGACCATCACATCTGCCCGCATGTGATCCATGTCCCTCCATTCCCTGCACGGCCAAAACGCTGTTAAATGCCACTCACGTCTGTGCTGCAACCACCACATCCTGGGCAGCACATTCCAGGTGCACACCACCCTCGGTGTAGGAAAATCCTACCATGCACATCTTTTTAAGCTCTGACCCTCCCATCTTAAAGCTATGCCCAATTATCTTTGATTTTCCAGCCTGCGAAAAATGTTCTGACCGTCTACCGTGTTGATGCCTCGTATAAGTCAAGCTTCTCATGTTTGAGGACGACACAACCCTGATTGGACTGATGCAGGATGGGGAGGAATCTGCCTACAGACAGGAAGTGTCACAGCTGGCGTCCTGGTGCCATCGCAACAACCTGGAGCTCAACGCTCTTAAGACAGTGGAACTGATTGTAGACTTTAGGAGAGCACCCCATCCCCTCACCCCACTCACCATCAACAACACCACAGTCACATCTGTGGAATCTTTTAAGTTACTGGGAACCATCATCTCCAAGGACCGCAAATGGGGGACTACCATCGACTCCACAGAGGATGTACTTCCTACGGCAGCTGAGGAAGCACAATCTGCCACAGGCAATGATGGTCCAATTCTACACGGCCATCGTAGAGTCTGTCCTTGCCTTCCCCATCATGGTCTGGTTTGGCTCAGCCACCAAGCACGACACCCGGAGGCTGCAGCAAATCGTCCGATCAGCAGAGAAGGTTATTGGCTGCAACCTTCCCTCCATTGATGAACTGTACACTGCAAGGGCCAGGAAGCGAGCGGGCAAGATCATCTCTGACCTCTCTCACCCTGGCCACAAACTCTTAGAATCACTTCCCTCTGGAAGGCGACTCCGGACTGTCAAAGCTGCCACAGCCAGACATAAAAACAGTTTTTATCCACGAGTAGTTGCTCTACTCAACAGCCAAAAATCTGAAGCCTCCCTTTGATCTGGTATTTTGTTGGTTCACATGCTTGTCAATGGTGTTTTATCATTAATGTTTTATTATTATTAATGTTTAGTGTTTTCTGAGTCATTCGTAACTGTCACTGTATGTCATGTTGTTACCTGTGGGCGGAGCACCAACGCAAATTCCTTGTATGTGAATACTTGACCAATAAACTTACTTACTTACTTACTTAATCGTATATCGGGTCTCCTCGCAACCTCTAGCGTTCCAGAGAAAACAATCCAAGTCTGGACTGGAGAATGGCAGCTTCGTCCTCCCCGGGCCGCGGAGTTTGAACCGGCCCGTTCGTGGAGCTCGGATTTGGCCGCGGGACTTACCATCACCCGGCGGGGTCCCAACATCGGAAGTCTGGTTCGCCTCAACGCAGGGGGAGAACGAGGAAGGAAGAGACAAGGACTTTAAGACTTTCGCCTTCCATCACAGTGAGGAGGTGCCTGGCAGACTCACTGCGGTGGATGTTAAATTGTGTTCATTGTGTGTTCTGCTATTTTATTCTCTGTCATGACTGCAAGGTACGCAATGTCGTTCAGACTGAAAGGTCTGAATGACAATAAAGGATACTTTATACGATACAACCTCTCCCAGTAGCTTCTTCTTGTTATCGAGTCCACACACAAGATTAGAAGTTGTTCAGCCAGAAGATTGGTGGCAACAGGGGCCGTGGCAAGAACACTCTTTCCTTGACCCCTCCCAGTAGCTTATACCCACTAATCCAGGCAACATTCTACTAAACCTCAGCTGCACCCTTCCCAAAGCCCCCACACCCTTCCTGTAATGGGGCGAACAGAACCAGATCGGGGCGGCATTAGAGTAGCTGCCTGACAGCACCAGTGACCTGGGTTCTAAAGCCTGACTACGGGTGCTGTCTGTACAGAGTTTTTACGTTCTCCCCGTGACCTGCGTGGATTTTCTCTAGGTGCTCCGGTTTTCTCCCACACTCCAAAGACGTGAAGGTTTGGCGGCTGTGTAAGAAGGAACTGCAGATGCTGGTTTACACCTTGATAGGCACAAAAAGCTGGGGCAACTCAGCGGGACAGGCAGCATCTCTGGAGGGAAGGAATGGGTGACGTTTCTTCAGACCGGTTTGGGATAAGGGAAACGAGACATATAGAGACGGTGATGTGGAGAGATAAAGAACAATAAATGAAAGATATGCAAAAAAGTAGCGATGACAAAAGAAGCAGGTCGCTGTTAGCTGTTTGTAGGGTGAAAATGAGAAGCTGGTGTGACTTGGGTGGGGGAGGGATAGAGAGACGAGGAAACACTTTTTCTCACAGAGAGCGGTGAGCCT
This sequence comes from Okamejei kenojei, assembly GCA_035221665.1. Lineage (NCBI taxonomy): Eukaryota > Metazoa > Chordata > Chondrichthyes > Rajiformes > Rajidae > Okamejei > Okamejei kenojei. The sequence continues at coordinate 6,531,972 of CM069135.1, forward strand.
GTGGAATTCTCTGCCTCAGAGGGCGGTGGAGGCCGGTTCTCTGGATGCTTTCAAAAGAGAGCTAGTAGGGCTCTTAAAAATAGCGGAGTCAGGGGATATGGGGAGAAGGCAGGAACGGGGTACTGATTGGGGATGATCAGCCATGATCACATTGAATGGCGGTGCTGGCTCGAAGGGCCGAATGGCCTCCTCCTGCACCTATTGTCTATTGACCCTAAACGTGTCTCTCCAGAAATGCTGCCCGCATTTTGTGTCTATCTTTGGTGTAAACCAGCATCTGCAGTTCCTTCCTACACATTGTGTCTGCAAAATCTCCTCAAGGTGTGTCTACTTTGAAGAAGTTCTCCTCCTCTCTCCGACGAGAATTCTGCAACATCCTCTCTCACTGCCCCCCCCCCCCCCCCCCGTGATTCCTTCTTCTCTCCAGCTCTACAACTGGCTTTGTTGATTTGTTCCTTTCACACCCGATCTCCCGGTTGCCAAACACTTTAACTCCCCTTCTCACTCCCACACTGACCTTTCTGTCCTGGGCCTCCTCCATTCACAGAGTGCGGCCAAATGCAAATTGGAGGAACGGCACCTAATTTTTCACTTGGGCAGCTTACAACCCAACAATATGAATATTGATTTCTCTAACCTCAAGTAACTCTTGCATCCCCTCTCTCTGCCTTTCCCCTGCCCTAGCCGTTGTAATAGTCTCACTGTCATCCTGGTGAGTCTCATTGTCTGCAACTTGTTTTCACCTAGCTCACAGCTACCAATGGCGTTTCCTTTACCATCTTTGATTTTCTGCACATCTTTCATCCATGTGTTCTTCATCTCTCTACATCACCGTTAATATCTCCCGTTTTTCCCTTTCCCCTGACTCTCAATCTGAGGGTCTCGACCCGAAACGTCACCTAGTCCTTTTCTCCAGAGATGCTGCCTGACCCGCTGAGTGACTCCAGCAGTTTGTTACTATCTTCGGTGTAGACCAGCATCTGCACTTCTCTCCTACTTTTCCTGTGGTACATCACCAAACACCTTTCAGTAATCCAGAAATACCGCAAATACTGGTTCGCACTTATGCAACCTGATAATTATATCCACAAAAGCAAACTTAAATTTGTCAAACAGGATTTTCCTATGAAAAACATATTGCAGGTAGTAAATTCCAAATCTTAACTATTCTTGAAGTAAAGGGACTTTTTCCTCATATGCTTTCAATAGCTTTAGCCCAGAACTGTAAATCTGTGTCAACACAAGAACGTTATGTTACCAGGATCTTGCCAGGAATTGAGGCCCTCAGCCATAGGGACGGGCGAGAACTTTATTTCTTGGAGTGCAGGTGGCTGAGGGGTAATCTTATAGAGGTGTATAAAAATCATAATGGGAGTAGACAATAGATAGGAATATATAGGGGAATGAGTCTGAAGAAGGGTCTCGACCCGAAACGTCACCCATTCCTTCGCTCAGTAGATACTGAGTTGGATGATCAGCCTTTAGCCACAAGGGCCACATCTAACTCCCTCTAAAATATAGCCAATGAACTGGCCTCAACTACCTTCTGTAGCAGAGAATTCCACAGATTCACCACTCTCTGTGTGAAAAAAAATCTTCTCATCTCGGTCCTAAAAGACTTCCCCCTTATCCTTAAACTGTGACCCCTTCTTCTGGACTTCCCCAACATCGGTAACAATCTTCTTGCATCTAGCCTGTCCAACCCCTTAAGAATTTTGTACGGTTCTATAAGATCCCCCCTCAATCTTCTAAATTCTAGCGAGTACAAGCCAAGTCTATCCAGTATTTCTTCATATGAAAGTCCTGCCATCCCAGGAATCAGTCTGATGAACCTTCTCTGTACTCCCTCTATGGCAAGAATGTCTTTCCTCAGAAGGCAGGAACGGGGTACTGATTGGGGACGATCAGCCATGATCACATTGAATGGCGGTGCTGGCTCCAAGGGCCAAATGGCCTACTCCTGCACCTATTGTCTATTGTCTATTGACCCTAAACGTCTCTCTCCAGAAATGCTGCCTGACTCGCTGAGTGACTCGAGCATTTTGTGTCTATCTTTGGTGTAAACCAGCATCTGCAGTTCCTTCCTACACATTGTGTCTGCAAAATCTCCTCAAGGTGTGTCTACTTTGAAGAAGTTCTCCTCCTCTCTCCGACGAGAATTCTGCAACATCCTCTCTCACTGCCCCCCCGTGATTCCTTCTGCTCTCCAGCTCTACAACTGGCTTTGATTTGTTCCTTTCACACCCGATCTCCCGGTTGCCAAACACTTTAACTCCCCTTCTCACTCCCACACACTGACCTTTCTGTCCTGGGCCTCCTCCATTCACAGAGTGCGGCCAAATGCAAATTGGAGGAACGGCACCTAATTTTTCACTTGGGCAGCTTACAACCCAACAATATGAATATTGATTTCTCTAACCTCAAGTAACTCTTGCATCCCCTCTCTCTGCCTTTCCCCTGCCCTAGCCGTTGTAATAGTCTCACTGTCATCCTGGTGAGTCTCATTGTCTGCAACTTGTTTTCACCTAGCTCACAGCTACCAATGGCGTTTCCTTTACCATCTTTGATTTTCTGCACATCTTTCATCCATGTGTTCTTCATCTCTCTACATCACCGTTAATATCTCCCGTTTTTCCCTTTCCCCTGACTCTCAATCTGAGGAAGGGTCTCGACCCGAAACGTCACCTAGTCCTTTTCTCCAGAGATGCTGCCTGACCCGCTGAGTGACTCCAGCAGTTTGTTACTATCTTCGGTGTAGACCAGCATCTGCACTTCTCTCCTACTTTTCCTGTGGTACATCACCAAACACCTTTCAGTAATCCAGAAATACCGCAAATAATGGTTCGCACTTATGCAACCTGATAATTATATCCACAAAAGCAAACTTAAATTTGTCAAACAGGATTTTCCTATGAAAAACATATTGCAGGTAGTAAATTCCAAATCTTAACTATTCTTGAAGTAAAGGGACTTTTTCCTCATATGCTTTCAATAGCTTTAGCCCAGAACTGTAAATCTGTGTCAACACAAGAACGTTATGTTACCAGGATCTTGCCAGGAATTGAGGCCCTCAGCCATAGGGACGGGCGAGAACTTTATTTCTTGGAGTGCAGGTGGCTGAGGGGTAATCTTATAGAGGTGTATAAAATCATAATGGGAGTAGACAATAGATAGGAATATATAGGGGAATGAGTCTGAAGAAGGGTCTCGACCCGAAACGTCACCCATTCCTTCGCTCAGTAGATACTGAGTTGGATGATCAGCCTTTAGCCACAAGGGCCACATCTAACTCCCTCTAAAATATAGCCAATGAACTGGCCTCAACTACCTTCTGTGGCAGAGAATTCCACAGATTCACCACTCTCTGTGTGAAAATAAATCTTCTCATCTCGGTCCTAAAAGACATCCCCCTTATCCTTAAACTGTGACCCCTTCTTCTGGACTTCCCCAACATCGGGAACAATCTTCTTGCATCTAGCCTGTCCAACCCCTTAAGAATTTTGTACGTGCATAAAGACAATCCCCATCCAATGGACTAGACCCTGGCACAGAGTGTTGGCGTAACTCACGAATCAGGCATCATCTATGGAGGGGATGGACACAAAATGTTGGAGTAACTCAGCGGGCCAGGCAGCATCTCTGGAGAGAACGAGTGGATGGTGTTTCAGGTCCAGACCCTTCTTCAGACGGAGCTGCAGAACTCTCATCGGAGGGAGAACTTCTTCAAAGTAGACATACCTTGCCGAGATTTGGCAGTGGAGCAGGTGAATTGTGCAAGAAGGAATTGCAGATGCTGGTTTAAACCGAAGATAGACACAAAATGCTGGAGTAACTCAGCGTGACAGGCGGCATGTCTGAAGAGAATGGGTGACGTTTCATGTCTTTAGTCTGAAGAAGGGTCTCGACCCGACACATTACCCATTCCTTCTCTCCAGAGTGGCTGCCTGTCCCGCTGAGTTACTGCAGCATTTTGTGTCTATCGTCTGTGGAGGGTTTGGAAAGATGACGTTTCAGGTCGGGATCCTTCTTCAGACTCAATATTTCGTCGGTCTATTGCCTCGGCAAGACCAAGCTTAGGCTTGGCAGTCATTTCGCTGTACACATGCTCGGTCCACCTTGGCCGGCATGATCTCCTGGTTGCAAAACATTTTAACTCCCCTTCCCATACTGAACTTTCTGGTCCTGGGCCTCCTCCAATTTGCGTGTGACCTCACTCTGACATTGGAGGAGGCCCAGCGCCTCATGTTCCGCTTTAGCAGTTTACAACAAGGCAGTATGAACGTTGATTTCTCTAATTTCAAGTAACTCCTGCATTCCCTCCCCTCTCTCCCTCCTCCCCCACAGTCGTCCTACCAGATCCACTGTTTGCATCCTTGTATCCCTCTTGTTATCACACTTTCCCCAGCCAACAATGGGCCAATATGGGCTCCACCTTTCCCGAGGTCATCTGTTGCTGGCTCTGATTTGTCCTGGCTTTTACTCACTTCCAGTTAATTTCCCCCCTCCCCACCCCCCCCCCACCACCACTAATTTCAGTCTGAAGAAGCGTTGTGACTAAGGCGGACTGAGCATGTGACCTGAAACGTCACCTATTCTTTTCCTCAAAAGATGCTGCCTGACCCACTGAGTTACTCCAGCATTTTGTGTCCCACCCCAGACGCTGCCTGACCTGCGGAGTTCCTCCAGCATTTGTGTTTTGCTCAAGATTCCAGCATCCGCAATTTCCTGTGTCCCCAGACTAAGGCTGTTCTTACTTCCCAAGTCAGTCTAAAGTCTCTTGGCAGACCCTGGACTGCTGTCACTGGAAGCCTCCGTAAATGAAAAAGTCCCAAGCTACCAGTGGCTTGGCAAGGGACCAGTGACCTGGATGGGTGAGTGAATATGCACATTTGTACACTATCCCATGTGTAGGAGAAAAAGACAGTAGTTAAATGATCTGAGGCAGGGTGGTGCCCTGGTGGGCTCATTGTTGGCGAGAGAGGGTGTGAACTCAGGAGCGATACAATGTGGCGAGAAGGGTCTCGACCCAAAATGTCACCCATCCCTTCTAACCAGAGATTCTGCCTGTTCCGCCGAGTTACTCCGGCATTTTGTGTGGAGAGCTGAGGAACTGGTTAAACGACTAGGGAGGAGGAAGTGGGCAAGTAGGTGGAAGTGATTTAAAATTAACGAATTCAATGTTCATACCGCTGGGTTGCAGGCTGCCCAAGTGAAATATGAGGTGCTGTTCCTGCAATTTGCATGAGTTCTCACTCTGGCAAAGGAGGAAGCCCAGGACAGAAAGGTCAGTATGGGATTGGGAGTGGAAATGGTTGGCAACCGGGAGATTCCTTGGGCCTCAGCGGACTGAGCGTAAGTGTTCATTGGTTGGCATGGGTCTATGTTTGGTCTCGTCAATGTATAGGATGCACATTGGGAACAGCAGATGCATTCGATGAGATTAGGAGATGGGAGTAGATGAGAAGAAAGTAACTCGCTGTGGAATTATATTTATAACTACCTTCCATTTGGAATAACCCATGAATAGAATTTACATATGAAAATTAGAACCCAAAGGAAAGATTTCAGTTCAATATATAGTGTTATCAAGCTTTATTTTACATGCGCACTCTTCTAGAGCACAGATTAATGAAGTACATAGCAATACATACCAATAATTTATTCAATAAAAAACTGCAGTTCAATAGAACTTTTGTTTTCTTGTCAAAACTAATCAAATTTACAGGAGGTGAAGGGAAGGTAGTATATTCATCTTAGAATATAGATTTCATGTACATAATATTTCAATATATGCATTTGAAAAATAAAATATAGGATATTCCCATCTCAATTTTAATCAGCACCAGTTACCACATTCTGACCAATGGGTGCAGGCAGAATTGGATAGTGGACACAGTTTATAAAAAATGTTTTTTTTTCCAGAAACTTGAATTGCGGCAGTTTCAAACCAATAGATGTAACTGGTAGCCAAGTGGTACGTTTCATGGGGGGGGGGGGGGGGGAGATAACAATCAGGGCATGGAATCTGATCAATGGACAGTGCACAAGTGAATTTAACAAATTGGCTTATGTATGAATGATCTGAGTTTTACAAGTTGCAAACATTAGGACTAAGTTAATCTCAAAAGAACAAAAGCACTTTTCCATTCCCATTAATTTTATACAAACCCCAGAAGGGGTTGAGTTAACATTCACTTATTGTGGTATTGTAAATCCCTGCAATTCTTCCCTCTCTCCATATCCTGAGATGCTAACCTGAGACTTGCTGCAGATTCAGGACACTGTCAACACTGGGTCGTGGTTTGTGGTACGGTTCCAAATCGACTGGCAGGAACTGGAGCATTCTTAATTGCTATTCTACCATAGCAAGAACATTGGCATATGCAGAATTCTCTATCAAAATACCTGATTCAGAAGTTAATAAGTGGTATGATTTTAAGAGCAAAAATAAAAACATTGGTAAATGAAAGGAATGAATATACTACCTTAAACTTCATTTACATTTGATGAGAACAATTCAATAGCCATAATTGATATGCTATCATTCTACAATTACAATAGCATATAGCACACCTTTTTAGATGACGTCCATGATGAAAAGACAAGAATCCATTTATGAGAGACATAAGTTACACAATTAAGTTTCTTCACTGTTTGCTCCCCAGGGGCACCAACACCAATGACCACAATGGCCTAGAATTTCATGCAATGAGTTGAAGCAAACTGCTAATTTACTACTAAATAATCATGCATAATGATTTGTCTCTGGCCATAATAAAATATAAATGTGCATTACCCTATTGTATAAAGAGAAAGATCGTACACATTAGTCGAAGAAATATGCATAAATTGGTGCAATCTGAGCTGCTGTATATTTATATAGAAACATTTCAAAAAGGTGATCAAGGGTACACAGTACAATAAAACTTTCAATAAATGTACAAATGTCATACAGAAATGCATTATTGAAAACAATTTACTATACAAGTATAAATGTACCTACAGAAAATAGACCACATTAAAGCTGACCATTGATGATTCTGTTCAAAAGGGAGGCAGCTTGTTATCTGATGTTGATGATATAATTTGTTATATCAAATCAATCTGTACTCAGAATGGGGAAGGGCAAAGTTTTTTTTCTGTTTAAACGACAGGAACTTTGAAGAAAAAAAAAATCAATGATTAATGTATATATAGGGCAAGTTGTCCAATCCTGTAAATATATTTAAATTTCAATGCATGCAGCAAAATTGGCTTTGAGAGAAAATTATTTTGGCTTTTATTTCTCTGAATGCAATAATCTGTAAACACACAAAAAAAAACTTTCTACCCAGTCACTAGTTCACAAGATTGGTCTGTACACACATTGGTCTGTAAAGCTAAGCAAAGTTAGAGGCAGTTTTACCAAGGGTAGGTGACTTGTCAACACATGAATGTTTTTTTTTTTTTTAATCACCTACCTCACCTCTAAATCTTACACTCTTATTATAGAAGACCAAACAAAGTTGGGTCATAAATTCGAGATGTCCATTCAAACCAGCAATTAATTGTGAATAAGCTCATGCAGTTTCAAATTATTAAAAAATGCCAATTAATCAATTGCATATTAGGTTAAAAAGGATTAAAACCATCATCTGTTTTCAAGTCTTCCGGCATTCTGACAATGCTGATTTGTCGCACTTCATTCAATCAGCTGACATGTTTGTTTTCTCATTAGTATTCTTGCCTTTGTTGGCACTGTTCATTAGTCCCATTCTATCACCACTTCAATCATTCGGATACAATGGAGACCATAGGCAGATGCTCATCAATTAAAATTGAAATTAAGCACCAACCCGCATCAACCAACAATTTATATACGGCTAAATATAATGGGATGCAGGAGAAACTGTACAGCTTAAATGGAATTTCTTTTAAACACTTCAAAAATCGTTTCAAATGTAAATTGTATTCTTCTAGTTAACATCTTTCACTTGGTTGAGACGCAATTCCAGGAACTGTCCCCACTACAGATGAAAATGTCAGATACACAGCTGTCAAATACATTTGCTGTAATCCGACTCATGTTATCTTGATGATAGCAGATTTGGCGAGAAGGATTCAGTTCACTAACCTATGGGGGAAAAAAGAGAAAGGATTAGAATAAACTTGGTTTCATAAGTATACCTCTCCTTCAACTTCTCCAATGTTATAATTACCTAACTTCCAATAACCCAGTATGAATGCACTACTCAAAAGATGCAGTAATTAACTGAAAATAGGACCAGAGAACATTCAGAAACATCACCACAGAAATCTAAAACTAGTTTTTGACTTGAGGAAGGGGGCTTGTCGCATGATTGCTCTGGCATTAAAAATAACTAATTTAGGATATTAAAAGTAGTATCAGATGCGGCTCAGTGGATTACAGTTGCTGAGGTAATGCAACTGGTGCTGAAGTGGAGATGGTCGAGAGCGGCAAGGTCCTAGATGGAAATATTTCCACAATTTGACCTGATCCATTCACATCAATGACTTGACCAAAAAAGCATGCCAACTCCTCTACCTCCTCAGAAGACCAAGAAAATTTGGCATGTCTCAATCACTCCAACTAATTTTGATGGTCCTTTATTGTCACACGTACCGAGGTACAGTGAAATCTCATTTAACTTAGCCATACCAAAAAAAAAACAAGATACAAAACGACTTAAAGTTTAAACATAAACAGCCACCACAGCGGCGTGTGAGAATCCCCAGGCCACACAGCATAAGCGGAGACCCACAGCCATCAGTTCAATGTCCGGGCTACACACACGCTCCTTCACCGTGATGTGACACGAGTTGTACCGACCGCTGTCACTCTCTCTCCAGTCCCTGTCCGCCCGAACAGTCAGAAAGCCGTCCACACTCGCACCAGGCTCCAGGATGTCCTCATGGAGCCATGACCCCACAAACACCAAGATCACTGCACTCACGGCACTCCCTCCGAGTCCTCACCAGAGCAGGCAGCACGTCCATCTTGTCTTTTCAGCGACTTCACATTCCCCACAGCGATGGAAGCCAAATAACTTATACCTTCTTTCCTCACGCGGTTGGGGCAATCGAAACTTCTACAGTCGGGGGCGATCAAAGCTCCCGCAAATGAAGATTATGTTCAAAAGGTATTGTTGGTAGATTTCTCAGGTTTCTCAGGTAGATACAAATGCTGGATAAACTCAGCAGGTGAGGCAGCATCTATGGAGCGAAGGAATAGGTGACGTTTCGGGTCGAGACCCATCTTCAGACTGATGTGGGGCTTAATCTAAACTTGTGCTTGTCTCTAAACCATAGAAACAATTGGAGTCCATGTGTGCTCAGCAGCTTGTGAATTTGAAACCAGGTCTGATGATGATATCTTTGTCTCTGTCACAACGTCAACGGGTGAAAACGTCCGCAGATGAACAAAAGGCCTCTGGAGCAGGGAAAAACCCCTCTTCATTATTAAAAATGAATAAATATTTCTGGTGTGAATTCATGATCATATCCTTCATAATGGAAGAGGAATCATGTCAGAGAAATTAAGAGATGCCATTATCATGATTACCCGAGTTAAGCGATTCAGTAATTAGTTTTCTTGTTCGCCACGGGAGCTAGGAGCCTCGTCAACCACCACCACCTCCAAAAGGCCAACGACCTCCTCTCTAATTCACAAGAAGAAATCTGTGCATCCAGTGGTTCAACAGACATGATCAACACTTCATAGATACATAGATATATAGAAAATAGGTGCAGGAGGAGGCCATTCGGCCCTTCGAGCCAGCACCACCATTCAATATGATCATGGCTGATCGTCCGCTATCAATAACCCGTGCCTGCCTTCTCCCCATATCCCTTGACTCCACTAGCCCCTAGAGCTCTAACCAACTCTCTCTTAAATCCATCCAGTGATTTGGCCTCCACTACTCTCTGTGGCAGGGAATTTCATAAATTCACAACTCTCTGGGTAAAAGTGTTTTCTCTGTTCAGTCTTAAATGATCTCCCCATTATTCTAAGACTGTGGCCCCTGGTTCTGGACTCACCCAATATTGGGAACATTTTTACTGCATCTAGCTTGTCCAGTCCTTTTATAATTTTATATGTTTATATAAGATTCCCCCTCATCCTTCTAAACTCCAGTGAATACAAGCCTAGCCTTTTCAATCTTTCCTCATATGACAGTCCCGCCATCCCAGGGATCAATCTCGTGAACCTACGCTGCTGCACTGCCTCAATCTCAAGATGTCCTTCCTCAAATTGGGAGACCAAAACTGTACACAATACTCCAGATGTGGTCTCACCAGAGCCCTATACAACTGCAGAAGAACGTCTTTACTCCTGTACTGAAATCCTCTTGTCATGACGGCCAACATTCCATTAGCTTTCTTCACTGCCTGCTGTACCTGCACGCCAACTTTCAGTGACTAGTGTACAAGGACACCCATGTCTCGCTGTACCTCCCCCTTACCTAACCGAACCGCATTGAGATAATAATCTGCCCCCTTGTTTTTGCCGCCAAAGTTCATAACCTCACATTTATCTATATTATACTGCATCTGCTACGCATCTGCCCACTCACTCAACCTGTCCAGGTCCCCCTGCAACTTCCTAACATCCTCTTCACAGTTCACACTGCTGCCCAGCTTTGTTTAATCCACAATGACAAATTCATGACAAATACACGATAATTTAAACTGCAATGCTAACCATTGTACGTGACCCATTTCAAAATTACAAAAGCAACATTCCGACATGGACAGCTGAGTACACCTCAAAAGGGCTCACTGACTCCACAGCACTTTGGGAAGTCTTGATGCACGCTTTATAAATGAATGTCCTACCTTTATAAATACACAAATTAGATCTGTGATTGAGCTTGGATTTTTGTAAAAGAAAGTACTTTATTAAACAAGACCTCAATTCAAGAATTAAATCCAACAATAATGAATAGTGTGACTTGGGACCCAAGTTGGTTGTGTTTCCATATACCCGCTGCCCTCATCCTTGATTCTAGCAGCCAGGAATTGCGGAACTTTGTCGTAAGTAGCAAAATGGATGTACTGCAATGCCATATATGGAAACACCAGACCCCTTAACTTACAGGTGGACGGAATTGCAGTATTATCACAATGCCAAATCTATTTGCAGCAGGAAGGTTTGTAACATTTGGAAAGGCAAGAGGAATTGTCAATAAAAGGAACAGATCCTCACAAAACATTCAAAATCATGTACCTTAACATCACAGCATATTACCAGTGTCCTAAGTAGGAAATAAAATCAAGAATAAAACACAAAGTGCTGGATTAATTCTGCGGGTTATAGACTCCATCTCCGGAGAAAATAATGGATAATGTTTTGGGTTGGGACCCTTGTTCAGACCCAAAATGTCATTCCAATGTGAATTAAGCCAAAATGTTATGTATATTTCAAATGTACTCAATACAAAGCGCAGGCCAGAAAAGAGACATGAACCTGACTAACAGTTTGACAAATTACTCCAGATCATATTTTATTGACTGACAAACACTGGTTCAGTTCACTGCATAACTAATACATTAACAGTAAATGACGATATGCCTGAATGTTAAAATAGTGCCAGCTGTACCACACTACCTATTCTGTGGCTAAATGGATTCTGGCAGCACAGAGGTCTTGGCCACAAATGATATCATTATTAAGATTTTACTCAAAATGCAACAGAATATTCTAATGGAATCATTTTACCCAAACCAGAGTGATGAAGCCAGCACATAAAGATAGATAAAACAATCAGCAACTTAAGCAAATTGAAAATAAGAATGCCTGTGTGTTGGTAGCAAGATTCTTTGCAAAGTATTTGCCTGTTGAGAACTATTGTATATCTTGAGAATTAAACAGCCATTAAATGAAAGCTTAATACCCATTTATTAGCACGTGGTATCTCAAGTATCACCAAGGACTGCAACAATTCTTGCTTAAAATCTGCCCAAACCCTAGGGTAAAAAGAGCGCACCTAATTAACAGTAGAATATCATTCAATTATTGGCTCTAAAGATCATCTGGACAGATGTGATATGGAACAAGTAGTCAGTTATTTGAATCACATACATCTCTATGGTGACTTCTCAATAGGGAAAAGTCAAATTCAAAGCAAGATTGTGAACGTTCAACCTTAATAATTGTCAGGAATCGTAAGCTAACAAATTGTGCTGACTTCTCTGGAATGGAGAATTTCTCAATTCTATTTCTATGAAATGAGCATTGTTGAGCAATAGTAAGAACAGGTGTGCTTCAGGCCACACAAAGGCGCCAGTATAAGGAGAAACAGCTTGATACACAATTTGATAGTTCAGATGTATTTATTGACAGTATTGTAGAGAGAGAGAGAGAGAGAGAGAGAGGGAGAGGGAGAGGGAGAGGGAGGGGGAGGGGGAGGGGGAGGGGGAGGGGGAGGGGGAGGGGGAGGGGGGGGGGGAGGGGGAGGGGGAGGGGGAGGGGGAGGGAGAGGGAGAGGGAGGGGGAGAGGGAGGGGAGAGGGAGAGGGAGAGGGAGAGTGTGTTACTGAGTAGAGCAACAGCTGAGAATTTGGTTAGGATATCCATTTTGAACTATGAAAGAAAAAAGTCAATTTTTTTAAAAGTAAATATTAAGGCTCCTGAGCAGTTCAGTTCTCTTGATACTGAAATATATAGATAATGAATTGCACTATTCTCATTTTGTGAAGCTCAGCAGAAGTTTTAAATTTTAGTAATCAATCCTTTTAGCAACAGGTTAAAATATATTTGACTATAAAAGAGAAACTGCTCACCCTCAAGCATGATGCAATCATTTCTGAAACAAGTACAGGTCTTGTTTACACCGTGCTTAAAACGTGGATAGGCAGTGGAATCTCTAATGGCATACATCATTCAAAATAAAATATGTCATGAGCCATTTTTGGAAAACATTTTCTTTCATTTCTGTGGAACATTTTCAGCTCCCTGGAGACTGAAAATAGCAATTCATCTTCCAAGGACTTGAGAAAATGCCAAGATTTAGTTTAGGAAGCATTCTTTGCAATTGTGCCTCGAAAGACAAATGTTTTACACAAAATGTAACCCTCTACTTAAAAAAAACCCTTCATCCTTTAATTCTACTTTGCACCCACTTGCCAAAATCCTTAAATGTGCTGCCTAATAAGTATGTGCCCATCTTTCTCCAGCTTGGAATCCCTCCGGATTCCTGCCCTTGCCACAGTACAACATGGCTCAGTTACAAATGACTACGTGTGACTATTAATGGTTTATTATTCCCCGTGGTCCTTCTCAACCTTTAACACCTGATCATTCACTTCCAATAGAGCTTTGTTATCAATTGGGTGTGACTGCATGCATGTAATTTCATTTGTATCCATCTGGGTACAATTACAGAATCAATTGAAAAGCACTTTCCCTCAGTTACTTTCCCAATTTATCCATTGTATACTGCCCATTGACAGTGTCCAAAAACTGCAGTTTTAAAATGCACACCAATGATACTCAGATCTATCTTCTGACCCCTCCACTAAATGAGCAGAAATTTTCATTCTTTCATTGACAATTCTGTTCATGGCAGATGTGGCTGAAACAATGTCGTCACAATTGTGAAGTCACTTTTTTCCATTAGCAATCTGCATCAACAATCCCAACCTTGTTCTATCTCATCACTTTCTACTTTCGGATAGGCACATGGATATGGACGGATGTAGATTAAGAGCAGAAAGAACTTTGGCGCAGGCATTGTGGGCCGAAGGGACTGTACTGTTCATGTGCTAAAGATCTTAGAGAAAACCCTTGCGGGGAACGTACAAACTCCGTACAGACAGCACCCACAGTCGGGATGGAACCCGGGTCTGCGGCACTTTGAAAGAGCTGTAATGGCAGCAATACTGCTGTGCCACCGTGCCGCCCCGTATATCCACTAGTGCAGGGGTGGGGAACCTGAGGCCTTAATGACGCATGTGGCCTTCTAGGCCATTAAGTGTGGCCTTTTGAATGAATCAAAATTTTGTAGAACAAATCCTTTTATTTGTATTCATGTTTTTGTCTGTCTTTTATTATTTTAATTTTAATCTTAAAATGAACGTATTTAAAATACCAAAGCTTAAAAGATTCAATAAAATGATCCTCCCCGACTGACGGCCACAATTAAAACATTAGTGAGTCATGTGGGCTATTTTGGATTGGACGATGAGGCATTCAGTGTGGATTTGCTGTATCATTGTAAAGTGCATTGGCTATCGCAGGGACATGTGTTAGCAACATTTTTATCTTTGCGAGAACAGATAGTTAAATTTCATGAAGAACAGAATCGGCAATGTGAATTTACACAAAATTTAACCCTCTACTTAAAAAAAACCTTCGTTTTTATCCTTGCATTCGACTTTGAGCGGTGGCATAGAACTATAGAAATACTGCATTTCTGTGTGATATCATGTCAGAGCAAAATGACTTGAATGTTTCTTTGCAAGGTAAAACTAACTATATATGATGAGGCAAAAATCCAAGCATTTCGAAAAAAGCTATCTTTTTTCAAAACTCTTCTTCAAAATTAAGTTTCGGATGAACATTTTCCCCAGTTAGCGAAGGTCGTTGATGAGCAGGGGGATTCATGCAAATCATTTGAAGTATACACAGCTATTATAGACTTATTAATTAATGAATACAATGAAAGGTGACAATGACTTTGAGAATCATGACATCACACACAAATTAGCATTTCAACCTCATAATATAACCCAATATAAAGCAGGATAGAAAAAGCTTCTTTAGGTATGTGAAGAGGAAAAAAATAGTTAAGACCAAATTTGGACCCTTGAAGACCAAGAAAGTTCTTAATTTATTATGGGGAACAAGGAAATGGCAGATGAGTTGAACAGGTACTTTGGATCAGTTTTCACTAAGGAGGACACAAACAATCTTCCTAATATAGTAGTGGCCAGAGGATCTAGGTTGACAGAGGGACTGAAGGAAATTCACATTAGGCAGGAAATGGTGTTGGATAGACTGATGGGACTGAAGGCTGATAAATCTTCAGGGCCCGATGGTCTGCATCCCAGGGTACTTAAGGAAGTGGCTCTAGAAATCGTGGATGCATTGGTGATAATTGTCCAATGTTCTATAGACTCAGGATCACTTCCTGTGGATTGGAGGGTAGCTAATGTTATCCCACTTTTTAAGAAAGGCGGGAGAGAGAAAACAGGGAATTAGAGACCAGTTAGCCTGACATTGGTGGTGAGGAAGATGCTGGAATCAATTATAAAAGATGAGATAGCCGAACATTTGAATAGCAGTAACAGGATCGGTCCGAGTCAGCATGGATTTACGATGGGGAAATCATGCCCGACTAATCTTCTGGAATTTTTGAAGATGTAAGTAAGAAAATGGACAAGGGAGAGCCAGTGGATGTAGTGTACCTGGAATTTCAGAAAGCATTTGATAAGGTCTCACATAGGAGATTAGTGGGCAAAACGAGGGCACATTGTTTGGGGGTAGAGTGCTGACATGGATAGAGAAGTGGTTGGCAGACAGGAAACAAAGAGTAGGGATTAACGGGTCCCTTTCACAATGGCTAGTGGGGTACCGCAAGGCTCGGTGCTGGGATCGCAGCTATTTACAATATATATCAATGATTTGGACGAAGGGATTCAAAGTAACATTAGCAAATTTGCAGATGACACCAAGCTGGGTGGCAGTGTGAACTGTGAGGAGGATGCTATGAGAATGCAGGGTGACTTGGACAGGTTAGGGGAAGAGTCAGATATATAGCAGATGAAGTTTAATACGGATAAATGTGAGGTTATCCACTCTGGTAGCAAAAACAGGAAGGCAGATTACTATCTAAATGGCGTCAAGTTGGGAAAAGGGGAAGTACAACGGGATCTGGGGGTCCTTGTACATCAGTCTATGAAAGTAAGCATGCAGGTACAGCAGGCAGTGAAGAAAGCGAATGGCATGTTGACCTTTATAACAAGAGGAATCGAATGTAGGAGCAAAGAGGTCCTTCTGAAGTTGTACAGAGGCTTTGTGAGACCACACCTGGAGCTTTATTTTCTCGGAGTTCGAGATTTTTCTAAAGATTCGTTCCGACTGCCGGTAAGTTAAATTTTTTTTTTTAAATCGCCCGACTATTTCATCGCTGCAGTAAAATAAAAATTAGCTCCTAATGCCGTGAACGCCGACAACGGGGACGGATTTTACGTCGGGAACAGGCAAGTGAAAGCTGGTTATTTTTTCATATAAACCTGCTTTTTTAGATGACCTTCATCAAACTTTAACGTTGCGAAACGGTGATTTATTCCCCATACGAACCAGCAGAATTTTTCCTGCCGACAAGGGGGTTTAAATTCACCGCAACCGCAACGTTCCAATCCATCGCTTTCCAGAAAATTCCACTCGCAAGCTGATTAAAATGCCCATTCATTTACAGGCATTAAACACAAAATTCCTTCAATTTGGCCTATAAATTAATGACAGTTAGATTTAAAAATCATGTAAAATTGTGAATTCTGTGTGAATGTTATTTGGACACTTAGGCTTTAAAAAAAAAGTTAATTTTTTCTTAAGAAATGGATAGATGTTTAGATCTAGTAATTTAATTTTGTAATTAGCTACAATTGGGTAACTAACTAATTATATGCTTTAATTTCAGGTCATCCAAGTAAGATTGTTTCATATTTGTTTCAGAATGCTTCAATCTATAACTGAAAATGTCTTTCAGTTCTCTTATTTTTAAGAAAGTTATGGGCTTTTGACTGTCCTCAATTACAACTTTTGTGTTAAGTCAATAGAAAAGCAATAGTAAACAAATTACTAATTTCCGAGTATGAAAATGGCCATAACTTTTTTAATACTGAAGATATGAAAGTGAATTAGGTGTCAAATTAAACTTATTTTTATGCTTTATCTGATGGGATAAATTGCAGACTTGATTTTTAAAATCTCAAAATTTTGTAACATTGCTACTAATTTGAGGAAGGACATTCTTGCTATTGAGGGAGTATAGCGTAGGTTTACAAGGTTAATTCCCGGGATGGCGGGACTGTCATATGCTGAGAGAATGGAGCAGCTGGGCTTGTACCCTCTGGAGTTTAGAAGGATGAGAGCGATCTCATTGAAACATATAAGATTGTTAAGGGTTTGGACATGCTAGAGGCAGGAAACATGTTGGGGGAGTCCAGAACCACAGTTTAAGAATAAGGAATGAGCCATTTAGAACGGAGACGAGGAAACACTTTTTCACACAGACAGTGGTGAGTCTGTGGAATTCTCTACCTCAGAGGGCGGTGGAGACAGGTTCTCTGGATGCTTTCAAGAGAGAGCTAGATAGGGCTCTTAAAAATAGCGGAGTCAGGGGATATGGGGAGAAGGCAGGAATAGGTTACTGATTGGGGGTGATCAGCCATGATCACATTGAATGGTGGTGCTGGCTCAAAGGGCCGAATGGCCTACTCCTGCACCTATTGTCTATTTGTTTATTGTATCAATTCCCCTAGTCTGGACAAGCGACTGAGCATTTACCCCCATCTTTTCTACTTGTGATTTTATGCACCTCTATATCATCACCCCTCATCCTCCTATGCTCTAATGAATCGAGTCCTAGCCTGCTCAACCTCTCCCTAAAGCAGGGGTTGGCAACCTTGTTCCGCATAGGGGCCAGGACCCATGTCTGTGAGCGGATGGCGGGCCACATCTATTGCCATAGTGTGACACTTGGTGTTGTTTTTTGCATTCGTTTTCACGTGTTTTTCAATTAGTTTTCTGCAGTTCCCAGGTCTCTTGCGTGCCCCGGGACTGGCTGCAGTTCCCAGATCGGCTCGCCTGCCCCGGGACTGGCTGTTGGGCAAACAGGGGCTAGCTGGAGTTCCCAGATCAGTTCGCGTCTCCGGGACTGGCTACAGTTCCCAGGTCGCGATAACGAATTGAAAAAATATACTCCTGTGGGCTGGATGATTTCAGGTTACGGGGCCGGATCCGGCCCGTGGGCCGTAGGTTGGCGACCCCTGCCCTAAAGCTTTAGTTTCATTTATTATTGTCACGTGTACTGAGGTACAACAAAAAAAACTTGCTTGCTATCCCTAATCTATTCCTCTCTATATTTTGTATACTCTAAGATCACCCCTCACCTGCGCTCCAAGGAATAAACCCCTAGTCTGCTCAACCTTTCTCTACAGCTCAGTCCTTCGAGTCCTGAGCCTTTCTTTGGAAGTCGTGCTGTATCCAGTCTTGAAACGACATAGTCCGATGAGGAATGCGATCGTTCTACACCCACAGTTGTGGAATAAACCTGGCCAGGTAATCTAAATTTCAGTAGGGGAGTATTTTGAGAACAGTAACCATGATGCCACAATATTCAGGTAGTTCTGCTTACAGTGCCCTCCATAATGTTTGGGACAAAGACCCATAATTTATTTGCCTCAGTACTCCACATTTTGAGATTTGTAATAGAAAAAAAATCACATGATGTTAAAGTGTTCATTGTCAGATTTTAATAAAGGCCATTTCTATACATTTTGGTTTCACCATGTAGAGATTACCACAGTGTTTATACATGGTCCCCCCATTTCAGGGCACCATAATGTTTGGGACACAGCAATGTCATGTAAATGAAAGTAGTCATGTTTAGTATTTTGTTGCATATCCATGGCGTGCAGTGACTGCTTGAAGTCTGCGATTCATGGACATCACCAGTTGCTGGCTGTCTTCTCTGGTGATGCTCTGCCAGGCCTGTAATGCAGCCATCTTATGCTTGTTTTGGGGGCTAGTCCCCTTCAGTTTTCCCTTCAGCATATAAAAGGCAAGCTCAATTGGGTGATTGACTTGGCCACTCAATAATTGACTCTTTTCTAGCGTTTGAAAAACTCCTTTGTTGCTTCAGCAGTATGTTTGGGATCATTGTCTTGCTATAGAATGAATCTCCGGCCAATGAGTTTTGAGGTATTATTTGAACTTAAGCAGATAGGATGTGTCTATACACTTCAGAATTCATTATACTACTACCATCAGCAGTTGCATCATCAATGAAGATAAGTGAGCCAGTACCTTCAGCAGCCAGGCATGCCCAAGCCATAACACCCCCACCACCGTGTATACTTTGGGTCTTGGGCAGTTCCTTCTCTCCTCTGCTCTTGCCATCACTCTGATATAAGTTAATATTCGTCTCATCTGTCCACAAGACCTTTTTCCAGAACTGTGGTTGCTCTTTTAAGTACTTCTTGACAAACTGTAACCTGGCCATCCTTTTTTTTGTGGCTAACCAGTGGTTTGCATCTTGCAGTGTAGCCTCCATATTTCTGTTCATTAAGTCTTCTGCAGACAGCGGTCATTGACAAATCCACACCTGACTTCCAAAAAGTGTTTCTGATATGTCGGACAGGTGCTTGGGGATTTTTCTTTATTATAGAGAGAATTCTTCAGTCATCAGCTGTGGAGGTCTTCCTTGGCCTGCCCGGTCCCTTTGTGATTAGTAATCTCACCTGTGCTCTCGTGTTCCTAACAGTTGATTTTGGTAAGCGTAAGGTTTGGCTGATGTCTCTAACAGTTGTATTTTGTTTCTCAGTCTCATAATGGCTTCTTTGACGCTCATTGGCACAAATTTGGTCCTCACGTTGATAAGACTGCAACGACCAGGTTCAGGAATAGCTACTTCCCCACAGCCGTCAGGCTATTAAACCTGGCTCGGACAAAACTCTGATAACTGTTTTGTACAAATTAAACTGTACAATATACATGCGAATGGTATGTTAGCTTTCATAGCAAAAGGATTTGAGTACAGGAGCAGGGAGGTTCTACTTCAGTTGTACAGGGTCTTGGTGAGACCACACCTGGAGTATTGCGTGCAGTTTTGGTCTCCAAATCTGAGGAAGGACATTATTGCCATAGAGGGAGTGCAGAGAAGGTTCACCAGACTGATTCCTGGGATGTCAGGACTGTCTTATGAAGAAAGACTGGATAGACTCGATTTATACTCTCTGGAATTTAGGAGATTAAGAGGGGATCTTATAGAAACTTACAAAATTCTTAAGGGGTTGGACAGGCTAGATGCAGGAAGATTGTTCCCGATGTTGGGGAAGTCCAGGACAAGGGGTCACAGCTTAAGGATAAGGGGGAAATCCTTTAAGACCGAGATGAGAAAGACTTTCTTCACACAGAGAGTGGTGAGTCTCTGGAACTCTCTGCCACAGAGGGTAGTTGAGGCCAGTTCATTGGCTATATTTAAGAGTGAGTTGGATGTGGCCCTTGTGGCTCAGAGGGTATGGAGAGAAGGCAGGTACGGGATACTGAGTTGGATGATCAGCCATGATCATATTGAATGGCGGTGCAGGCTCGAAGGGCTGAATGGCCTACTCCTGCACCTAATTTCTATGTTTCTATGTTTCTATGATAACTGATAACCCATTATCTGTTTTAATAGTTTATTAGTTTATTTATTCATGTGTGTATATATTTATATATGGTATATGGACACACTGATCTGTTTTGTAGTAAATGCCTTCTATGTTCTGTGTGCTGATGCAAAGCAAGATTTTCATTGTCCTATCAGGGACACATGACAATAAACTCACTTGAACTTGAAACAGCGATAAAAGTTTTCAAAGGTGATGGAAAGACTGGTGGAAAGACGAGGTGCTGAGAGCTCTCTTATACCTGCATTAAGGAGGCAATTAAACACACCTGTGAAGCCATGTGTCCCAAACATTATCGTGTCCTGAAATGGGGGGGACTATGTATAAACACTGCTGCAATTCCTAATGGTGAAACCAAAATGTACAAAAATGGCCTTTATAAAATCTGACAATATGCACTTTAACCACATGTGATTTGTTTTCTATTATAACCATATAACAATTACAGCATGGAAACAGGCCATCTCGGCCCTTCTAGTCCGTGCCGACCATTTATTTTCCCCTAGTCCCATCTACCTGCACTCAGACCATACCCCTCCATTCCCTTCACGTCCATATACCTATCCACTTTACTCTTAAATGTTAAAATCGATCCTGCCTCCACCACTTCTGCTGGAAGCTCATTCCACACAGCCACCACCCTCTGAGTAAAGAAGTTCCCCCTCACGTTACCCCGAAACATCTGTCCCTTAATTCTCATGTCATGCCCTCTTGTTTGAATCTTCCCTACCCTCAATGGGAAAAACGTATCCACGTCAACTCTGTCTATCCCTTTCATCATTTTAAAGACCTCAATCAAGTCCCCCCTTAACCTTCTGCGCTCCAAAGAATAAAGACCTAACTTGTTCAACCTTTCTCTGTAACATAGTTGCTGGAACCCTGGCAACATTCTAGTAAATCTCCTCTGTACTCTCTCTATTTTGTTGACATCCTTCCTATAACTAGGCGACCAAAATTGTACACCATACTCCAGAATTGGTCTTACCAATGCCTTGTACAATTTTAACATTACTTCCCTACTCCTATATTCAATGCTCTGATTTATAAAGGCCAGCACTCCAAAGGCTTTCTTTACCACCCTATCTACATGCGATTCCACCTTCAGGGAACTATGCACGGTTATTCCTAGATCCCTCTGTTCCACAGCATTCCTCAATTCCCTACCATTTATCATGTACGTCCTATTTTGATTTGTCCTGCCAAGATGTACCACTTCACACTTATCAGCATTAAACTCCATCTGCCATCTTTCAGCCCACTTTTCCAAATGGCCCAAATCTCTCTGTAGACTTTGAGAATCTACTTCATTATCCACAATACCACCTATCTTAGTATCATCTGCATACTTACTTATCCAATTTTCCACCCCATCATCCAGATCATTGATGTACATGACAAACAACAGTGGACCCAACACAGATCCCTGAGGCACCCCACTGGTCACCGGCGGGTGTTCCAACCTGACAAACAGCCATCCACCATTACTCTCTGACATCTCCCATTCAGCCACTGTTGAATCCATCTTGCTACTCCGCCATTAACACCCAAAGATTGAACCTTCTGAACCAACCTTCCATGGGGAACCTTGTCAAAGGCCTTACTGAAATCCATATAGACAACATCCACTGCTTTACCCTCATCAATTTCCCTAGTTACCGCTTCAAAAAATTCAAGAAGGTTTGTCAAACATGACCTTCCAGGCACAAATCCATGTTGACTGTTCCTGATCAGACCCTGTTTATCCAGATGCTTATATATATTATCTCTAAGTATCCTTTCCATTAATTTGCCCACCACTGACGTCAAACTAATAGGTCTATAATTGCTAGGTTTATTCTTTGAACCCTTTTTAAACAATGGAACAACATGCGCAGTACGCCAATCCTCCGGCACTATTCCCGTTTCTAATGACATTTGAAATATTTCTGTCATAGCTCCTGCTATTTCTACACAAACTTCCCTCAATGTCCTAGGGAATATCCTGTCAGGACCTGGAGACTTATCCACTTTTATATTTTTCAAAAGTGTCAGTACTTCCTCCTCTTTGAATCTCATAGTTTCCATAGCTACTCTACTTTTTCCCCTTAACTCAGAGTTCAATATCCTTCTGCTTGGTGAATACCGAAGAAAAGAAATTGTTCAATATCTCCCCCATCTCTTTTGGCTCTGCAGATAGCTGTCCATTCTGGTTCTCTAATGGTCCAATTTTATCCCTCGTTATCCTTTTGCTATTAATATAGCTGTAGAAACCCTTTGGGTTTACTTTCACCTTTCTTGCCAAAGCAACCTCATATCTTCTTTTAGCCTTCCTAATTTCTTTCTTAAGATTCTTTTTACATTCTTTATACTCCTCTAGCACCTCATTTACTCCATGCCTCCTATAATTATTGTAGATTACTCCATGCCTTCCATAATTATTGTAGATGTACAATTAGATAATTATTGTACAATCTCAAATTGTGGAGTACAGAGGCAAATAAGTTAATGAATGGTCTCTGTCCCAAAATATATAGGAAACAGCAAACAGCTAAACATGAAATTAGAAAGGCTAAAAGGGGCCATGAAATGTCCGTGTCAAATAGGATTGACGAATTCCAAAGCATTTAATATGCACATAGATATATACATACATACATATGTGTGGAATAATAAAACTAGCTCAGATAAGAATAGGACCCCTAATACACAAAAGAGGTGATTTCTGCTTGGAGCCAGAAGAAGTGGGCATGGTCCTTAATGAATGTCACAATGTTCACCATGGAGAAGGGCATGGATAATGGAGAGATTAGGAAAGTAGACAAAAATGCTGGAGAAACTCAGCGGGTGAGGCAGCATCTATGGAGTGAAGGAATAGGTGACGTTTCGGGTCGCGACCATTCTTCGGACTGAGTGGCGAAGGAATAGGTGACTTTTCGAGTCAAGACCCTTCTTCAGACTGAAAGATATTACTTAGGAAATTACTTACTGAAAGAAAATTACTTAGGAAAGGTAATTTTCACAAACTAGATCCTATCAATATTAAGAGGGTGTTGGTGACTTGAAAAATGGTAGGACCCTTATAACCATACAACAATTACAGCACGGAAACAGGCCATCTCGGCCCTTCTAGTCCGTGCCGAACACTTACTCTCACCTAGTCCCACCTGCACTCAGACCATAATCCTCCATTCCTTTCCCTTCATATACCTATCCAATTTATTTTTAAATGATAAAATCAAACCTGCCTCCACCACTTCCACTGCAAGCTCATTCCACACAGCTACCACTCTCTGAGTAAAGAAGTTCCCCTTCAAGTTACCCATAAACTTTTGTCCCTTAATTCTCAATTCAAACCTTAATAGCATTAATGCACAGATTTCTCAGAAGGATCTTGGGGTCCTAGTCCATAGCTCCACCAAGGAGGCAACACTATTAGATAAGGTGGTAAAAAAGGTATGTGATCATGAAGTTATGTTGTCGATGTATAACATTTTGGCTGGACCACATTTTATGCAGTCTGGTTCTCACACAATAGAGAGAGGTTTTGAAATGGGTGCAGAAAAGGTTTACCAGGATGTTGCCTGGATTGTAGTGTTGTAGCTTGAAGGACAAATTGAATTGTTTCTCTGGAGCATTGAAGTCTGAGGGGCAAGCCTGATAGAATTAAAAAATCATGAAAGGTGTAGAGATAGATGTTTAGATACAATGTAAAGTTCTAGACAGATACATGCATAGGCAAGGAACAGAGGTATATGGACCATGCTCAGGCAGATGGGATTAGTTTAAATTTGCATCATGTCAGTGCAGACATGATGAGCTGAAATGCCTGTTCCTGTGTTGTAATGTTCTATGGTACACAAAAATGCTGGAGAAACTCAGCGGGTGCAGCAGCATCTATGGAGCGAAGGAGATAGGCAACGTTTCGGGCCTAAACCCTTCTTCAGACTGATGGGGGGTGGGGGGAGGCGGGGAGAAGGAAGAAAAAAGGAGGAGGAGCCCGAGGGCTGAGGGAGAGGTAGGAAGGGGAGGAGACAGCAAGGGTTAACAGAATTTTGAGAATTCAATGAGAGTTGGAGGGAAGGGGGAATCACAGAGGGGGAGCAGTTAGAGAGGAGGTTGTGAAACTGTGTCCGGAAGGAGGAGAACTTCTTCAAAGTAGGCATACCTTGAGGAGATTTCGCAGTGGAGTAGACAAAGTGTTTAAGAAGGTATGTTGTGTTGTAATCTTCTATGTTCTAAGTCTGTATGTAGTGTTGTAATGTTCTATGTTCTAAGTCTGATAAAACCTTGTATGAATATGGTGCTCAGCCTTGATCTTAATGATGTACTTACGTAATGAAGTCAGTCATGAAGTCAGTGGAGGGGTTTACTGGATTTACTCTAAGAGTTATCTTGAGGAAATTTTAAACTGATAGAAACATAGAAACTAGGTGCAGGAGTAGGCCATTCGGCCCTTCGAGCCTGCTCCGCCATTCAATTTGATCATGGCTGATCATCCAACTCAGTATCCTGTACCTGCTTTCTCTCCATACCCCCTGATCCCTTCAGCCACAAGGGCCACATCTAACTCCCTCTTAAATATAGCCAATGAACTGGCCTCAACTATCTTTAGTAGTTGAGGCCAGTAGTAGATAGATTTAGTAGTTGAGGGCAGTAGTAGATAGATTTTGTATTGTGTGGAATTTCAAAGAATGAATGAAGGTGAGAAATAAGCATGGTCCAAGGATAAAGGATCGTGACTTTAAGACAAATGATAAGAGAACTTTGGAAGATTTTTATCTTTGGATTTCCATGTTTTAAAGTGCTGTGCAAGCAGTATATACTGACAGAAAGACAGACTGTAGGGATATTGGGACATGGCTGGGCAATAGTTGTTATATAGTCTTGCTCATATTCAAGTTGCTGGACTATTTGTCAAGGCAGAAAAGATGAACAGAGCACCAAAAGGCAATCTTATATATGGTTGAGAAAAATTATTAAATTGGACCATTTATTTAATAACTAAATTATTAAAAGAAAAACATGCATCATGACAGCCAAACCAAGTAGCAGTTGAAACTTAAACGTTGAATATTTGGCTGTGGGAAAACATGAAACATTTTGATGAATATTAAAAGGAGGCAATGACATTCCTCATTTGTGACTGCCTTGTGAGATTGGTTTATTATTGTCGCGTATACTGAGTTACCGTGAAAAACTTGTTTGGCACGTTAATCTGGCAAATCATACGAGTATATAAAGTATTGCAAAAGAGAAATTGAGAGAGCAGAATATAATATTATGACTACAGAGAATGCGTAGAAAGAAAGTTCAAGGGCCAATTACAAGAGGTCTGTTCAACAGTTGACAACAGCAGGGAAGAAGTTAGTCTTGAAGCTGGTGATACATCAGTTTAAGCTTACTCGTATTGTGCCTAACAGGATAAATAATAACAGAAATAATAATCAAGATCCTTGATTACGGTGGCTGCACTCTCAAGACAGCATTGTGTAAATGGAATCGATGCTGGTTTGAGTGATGGACTGGTCTGCGTTCACAACTCTGTAATTTTGTGCAGTCTTCGGAAGACCAGTACCGTATCAAGTTGTGATGCATCCAGATAGAATGCTTTCTATGCTGCACTGTAGAAAATGGCATGGGTCATTAGAGACAGGCCAAATTTTTATTAGGTTTCTGAGAAAGTAGAGTAAGCATGCAGGTACAACAGGCAGTGAAGAAAGCTAATGGCATGTTGGCCTTCATAACGAGAGGAGTTGAATATAGGAGCAAAGAGGTCCTTCTGCAGTTGTATAGGACCCTGGTGAGACCACACCTGGAGTATTGTGTGAAGTTTTGGTCTCCTAATTTGAGGAGCGACATTCTTGCTATTGAGGGAGTGTAGCGTAGGTTCACAAAGTTAATTCCCGGGATGGCGGGACTGTCATATGATGAAAGAATGGAGCGGCTGGGCTTGTATTCACTGGAATTTAGAAGGATGAGAGGGATTTTATAGAAACATAAAATTATTAAGGGATTGGACAAGCTAGACGCAGGAAACATGTTCCCGATGCTGGGGGAGTCTAGAACCAGGGGCCACAGTTTAAGAATAAGGGGTAGGCCATTTAGAACTGAGATGAGGAAAAACGTTTTCACCCAGAGTTGTGAATTTGTAGAATTCTCTGCCTCAGAAGGCAGTGGAGGCCGATTCACTGGAGACATTCAAAAGAAAGTTAGATAGAGCTCTCAAGGCTAGCAGAATCAAGAATTATGAGAAGGCAGGAACGGGGTACTGATTGGAAATGATCAGCCATGATCACATTGAATGATGGTGCTGGCTCGAAGGGTTGAATGGCCTACTCCTGCATCTATTTTCTGTGTTTCTATGATGCGTTTTCATGGCCATCAATGTGATTGGACCAGGACAAATTGTTGGTTATATTTACATTTAAAAACGTGATGCTCTTGACCATCTCCATTTCAGCATAATTGGCAAAGATTGTGGCATGTACTCCACACCACTCCCTGTAGTTGTCAACCTGCTCCTTCATTTACACCAGATCATGGTAATTTAGCAAAAATCTAGATTTTACTTTGGAGTCACGTGAGTGACTTCGTGAAGACCCCGCCAGCACACATGCGCAACATATCGGCGCTAGCATGGCAAACCGACAGGCTGGGAGGAGCGCAGCTCCTCGACCGGCAACTTTAAAAAAGGACTCTCAGGTAAGTTTTACTAACCTTGAGTTGGTTTGGTGTTCTGTGGTTTTTCCCAAATCTTTTACAGAACACCCAGACTTTGTGAGAATGGAAAAGGCTTGGAGTAAGAAGAGGGCTGCTTCCAAGCATGCCACGGAGAGCCACGGGACATCGAAAAAAGTTCAGTGACCTAATTCCCCAGAGCTGGCCGTTGAAATGTCGGCAGCTCCCGTTCCGCAGTCGGAGAAACCACCGTGGACTGGCGGAAAGGCAGCGCGGAAGTCGGGCAGCCCCGTTCTGTCGGCAGGCCCCGACTCTCCACCGCTAGTCCGGAAGACTACAGACTGGCGATAGGACCGCACGGGAGTCGGGAAGCCCTGTTCATACAGCAGGCCCCGACTCTCCACCGCTCAAGTCCGGACGACCGCGGACTGGCGGGAAAACTGTGCGGAAATCGGGTTGCCCCGTTCATATACGGCAGGCCCCGACTCTCCACCGCTACAGTCCGGAAGACTCCGGGCTGGCGGTAGGACTGCACAAAAGTCGAGTAGCCCCGTTTATACGGCAGGCACCGACTTTACACCGCTTCAGTCCGGAAGACCGCAGACTGGGGGCAAATCTACATGGAAGCCGCTTAGCCCCGCTGGAGCGGCAGGCACCGACGCTCCACCGCTTCAGTCCGGAAGACCGTGGACTGGCGGCAGATCCGCGAGGAAGACGCATAGCCCCGCAGGAGCGGCAGGCACCGACTTTCTACCGCAACAGTCCGGGAAAATTCACCCCAACAGGGTACGGACTGGCGGTCAAAGCCCCATTGACTCAGCTGAGTCTGGGGAAGACGACCTGCCATTCGCAGATAGCGACGGCGATCGCATTGCCCGCATGGAGCGGATGATGGAGCAACTGCTCCAGAGTGAACTACTCCAGCAGCAGCATGGGTCCCGTGGATCACACAGGTCCACGGCAGCTCCTTATCCAGGACTGCCTAACATCTCTCCCTCCTCGGAGGGGAGTGGCAGAAGTCAGGGGTTGACGGAAGATCCAAAGTTGCCTGGGATGCAGGAAGAGGAACTTCTGGTAGATGGTGTCCAAATTTGCACAGCCATCCCAGAAAGGACAACCACTTCAGTCACGGTGAGTTACAATCATCAATTACCTGACTACACACCAACTGCAGGAGCAGGTAATAATGGACACGACAGCCAAGTATTTGGCCCCAGAAAACTGCTTATCGCTGAATGTGCCTACCATCAATACTCCCATATGGGGGAATGTAAGCCCTAGCATCAGGGCACAAGAATAAAAAATTCAAAACATTCTAAAACTGCTAACTGCAGGGATTACTGCATTTGCAAGATCCATTGATTGTACAGACATGACGGAAGAGCAGCAGGATGCGTTAGCTCTGTTCTGCAATGCTCAGTACGAAATTAATTGTTTCAGGAAGAGCTCAATCCGTCCCACGCTCAACCCCAAATTTGCGGGGTTGTGCAAAGCCAACGCTACGCCTTCGCCAAACTTGCTGTTTGGGGATGACCTGCCTAAACAGGTCAAGGACCTCGATGAAGAAGCCAAAGCAGTGGGCTTGATAAAGCCACCTTCCACTAGCAGGCCACCAGCATACCGACGGCAGCATCCCTACGCAACACCCAACCAGCCCCGGTTCCACCCCGAAAGGGTGACGGGTGCAAACCCAAAGGTCGAGCCATATCCACAAAGGTCTTTTTTAGGCCATGGCCCAGAGCGACCTGCATGGAAAATGCGTCAACCCCACACCACAGCGCCTCCACTTCCCAAGAACAAAGGACGGAAGACCAAACCCCACCGGTAACCATGGAGGTAAGTGGGTCTGGTTCCCTTGGGAAAACTGCATGCATAACCTCACAAGTGGGAGGCAGGTGGGAGCTATTTAGATTATATACAAAGGGAGTAATAGAGAAAACCAAACATGAACCTATTGAGTTTGTATCGAACATCTTTACCAAAACCAAAAAAGATGGTGGGTGTCATATTATTATTGATTTAACTCAACTGAATACTTTTGTGCAACATACCCACTTCAAGATGGAAACATTTAAAATTGCCAAATAACTGATTTCCAGAGGGTACTACATGGTCTGCATTGACTTAAAAGATGCATACTATTCAGTACCTATACATAAAGATCACTGCAGATATTTGAAATTTGTCTGGTTGGGGCAGCTGTGGCAGTATAGAGCACTGCCTAATGGACTAACAACAGCTCCCAGGTTATTTATCAAAATATTGAAACTGGCATTGGCATCCCTACGAAAACAAAACCACATAGTCATGGCCTATCTTGATGACATTTTGATTGTGGGAAAAACCTTGGAATTGGCTAAATTAGCTGTGACAGCCACCAAGTTACTATTTCAAAAGCTGGGGTTCGTCATCCATCCAGTCAAATCAAAATTAACACCCTCTGTCATAATGGATTATCTGGGTTTCACGATTAACACAAATCATATGTCACGTTACCAAATAACAAAACGGCAGATTTAATAGAGGCATGTAATAGCCTTGCTTGTGCCAAAAAAACGACTATTTGACATGCTGCTAAGGTAATTGGCAAACTTGTAGCTACATTTCCAGCTGCACAATATGGACCATTGCATTATCAAAACTTACAAAGAGCAAAAATCTCAGCACTAAAGTCTCATGCTGGGCATTTTGACAGACCTATGCAGCTACCGACCAAAGCAAAAAATTAGCTGCGATGGGAGATTATCAACATTCGACATTGCTTCAATCCCATCGTAGTTACAAACCCTACAGTCGTGTTACAAACTGACGCCAGCGCCCATGGTTGGGGAGCTACCGACACCACTTCCAGTCATGGCGGTAGATGGGACTTGCATGAATCGACGTTGCTTCAATCACGAGGTATAAACTATTTAGAAATGCTGGGAGCGTTTCACGGGCTACGGGCCTACTGTACAAACATGCATCTTCTGCATGTTCGTATGCAAATAGACAACACCACAGTGGTGGCATATCTAAATCATATATATCTTGTGATGAATTGGAAAACACAATTTGGCACTGGTGCAATTGAAAGAAACATTTGGATTTCAGCTACATACCTTCCGGGTAAGCTAAATACAGTGGCGGACAACAGGTCACAGATATTCAATAGCAACATCGAATGGATGTTGAACCACCAGGTATTTACTGACATTATAGCTCAGTATGGAACACCAGATAGCGACCTTTTCGCGTCCAGACTGAACCATCAGATACCAACATATGTCGCATTGGAACCAGACCCTGGGGCAGTAGCGATGGACACTTTCTCGCTGCATAGGGGGAATTTGTTTTTCTATGCATTTCCCCCTTTCTGCCTCATCAGTCGGGTATTGCGGAAAATCCAATTAGATTCTGCATCAGGGATACTGATAATACCCGACTGGCCTACTCAGCCATGGTTCCCGGTGGTCCTCGACATGGTAAAGGAACCGTGTCTCCCGGTTCCGAAACGCCCGAACCACCTGATACATCCCATAACAGGGGAGAATCATCCGTGCCATGGTCATTTGAACCTGTTGGCTTGCAGGTTCTGAAGAAACCATTACCGGAGTTCGAGCTGTCGAACAGGACCATGGATATCATCACGGCGTCGTGCAGAGTCCACAAGGAAGCAATACCTTACCATGTAAGGAAATGGGAGGTGTTCTGTTCCAGGACTGGTACCACCTACAACTCTGCCACCACCACGGATGTGCTGGAATTCCTCGCAGGCCTACACTACGATCAGCTACAGTGCCAACAGTGCAAGGAGTGCACTGTCATCCTACCTTAACCTTGGAGTGGGATCCCATCCATTGGTATCCAAACTAATGAGGGGTATTTTTAATTCCAACCTTCCCAGGCCGCGATACTCTTTGACCTGCGATATCGGACTGGTGTTATCTCTACTCAGGAGTTGGGCGCCAGTCTCAAATCTTCCACTGGTTAAGCTCACCTACAAAGTGGTGATGCTGATGGCACTAATAACTGCACAACAGGTCCGGACCCTCCACAAATTAAAACTGGACAAAATGGTCTCGACACCCACCATAGTAACCTTCTTTATCGACGAGTTACTAAAACACCACAGATCAACCGGTCTAAAATTGGAATTCCTGGCATATCCTGTCGATGAACGCCTGTGTATAGCCACCTCCTCCGACATTATATAGATGTCACCAAGAATATTAGGGGTATGGAAGTAGGTCTTTTTATCAGTTATAAACGCCCTCACTACAGGGTAACTGTTCAGACTATTTCCAGGTGGCTCAGGGTGGTGTTGGGTGCAGCAGGAGTAGACACTGACATTTTTAAATCTCATTCTACTAGGGCTGCGTCCACATCAGCGGCGAGGACCATGGAGGTTCCCATGGACCACATCCTCGCAACAGCGGGTTGGGCCAATGAGGGTACATTCCAGCGGTTTTATAATAAACCTGTGGCCACGCCCGCAACGTTTGCAGACACTGTTTTAAGTTCTGTTTTCTAACATTTCCCGGTTAGGGGTTTATTGTTTGTTATTAATAAAAACATTATTATTTTTCAGCTGTTCGAGTCTGAAATACGTTAACATACTTCCTCCATCAGTTATTACGGCAGTGTGTGAGCATGGACTTGGTTCCAGGGCATGAAATCACAGAGCTTTGAAATCTTCACAAAGTCAGACACGTGACTCCGAAGTAAAATAGTAAAATTAAATAACTTACCAGTTTGAAGTTTGATCCTTATTTTATGAAGAGTAACGATGAGGGATTTTGTGCCCTCCGCTCCCAACCCTCTATCATAAGGTCAACTGGTATATTAGTTCTCTTAATCTTACTATCTTCAGTCAATGCCACTATCTGTGATTTCACACCACTGGTTTGAAGAATGTCGCGCATGCGTGCTGACGGGGTCTTCACGAAATCCCTCATCGTCACTCCTCATAAAATAAGGATCAAACTTCAAACTGGTAAGTTCTTGTTTAATCTTACTATTTTGTTACATTCAATTTTGTAATAAAGTAATTCAATGTTTCCACTCAAATTTGAATCTGGTCATTTCAACTACTCTGTCTGTAGAAAGAGGTGCCAAGAAACAGCCCCATCTCAAATCTCAAATTATTTTCCACATTTCTTTACGTAATGATGCAATAAATATGGAAGCGGTATTCTAAAGAGACACATTTCATAGCTTAAATAACTTTTTTTTTTTAAATGCTGAAATTCAAAGAAGAAGCAAAGCTCAACTGCCCTCAAATCCAAATATGAAGGGAACACCATTAACGATATAATTTCCTCAATTTAAAAGCAGTGAAACCATACCCAAGCAACTTCATCATTCAGGAAATTTTCTTGTCACAGCACAATTATAATTTTAAACAGTTTAGAAATGAAAGCCCAATCGTGGGTCTAGAAGAACACCAAGTGCAAGGAACCAAGCTTTCAAAATATTCCCTGGATATTTTGATTTTGTTATTGAGGCATGGCAACGCAGCGGTAGAGTTGCTGCCTTACAGCGAACGCAGGGCCTGAGACCCGGGTTCGATCCCGACTACGGGTGCTGTCTGTATGGAGTTTGCACGTTCTCCCTGTGACATGCATGGGTTTTCCTCCCGCACTCCAAAGACGTACGGGTTTTTAGGTTAATTGGCTTGGTAAATGTAAAAATTGTCTCTAGTGGATGTAGGATAGTGTTAATATGCGGGGATCGCTGGTCTGCGTGGACCCGGTGGGCCCGTTTCCGTGCTGTATCTCTAAACTAAAAATTACTAAACTAAGCATTTTACTACATTGCATAAGTTCGCAAATGTATGAAAAATATTTTGTGTCCATAAATTTATCCATGTCCTTAGTAACAATAATTATATAAACGAGGACAAACTTGATCTTGAAACTAACTTTTTCATCATGTGCAAAGATGCATGAACGCAAAGATTTGACATCAACGAATGCCTATATTATGTGACCAGGACTTCAACAGCATTCTTGGAATCAGTGTGACTGAACACCAACTAATCAATTGTATGACATTATCCTGAAATCAAGCATTAAATAAATAATTCAGCCATTAATACTTTATCATCCATGACCAAATCTTATGAAACTTACCTATATTCCTACATACCCCCCAAAACACAACTTGCTTGACTCAAAATACACCACAAAAGGTAGGTATTATACACAGAACAACACTTAAAATGTCAAATTGCACTTGGGTCTCCCAACTATTTAAAATAACTGAAATAGTGCACACTTGTTCTTTTTATTTGCCTGCCTAATCAATTAATCCCTAAATAGACTGCCTGCACAGTAACTAATTGTAGAGAAGGTACACAGACACCTTAAAGCCTTCACTACTTTATTAAGCATACATTATATATAGCCCTGGCTGTACGTGGTCTGTCACGATCACTAGAGAGAGAGCTAGGGGCGTGTGGGTTACAATTATACTAACTGGTGGGGGAGTGGTTAGCATGGACATCGTTACTATCAATTAAAGGTGTACACACATATCATCTACATCCTTCCTCTACCAAAACAAACAGTGAGTGACAGGGCGACCACGTCTCATGCGCTAGGGTGAATGCAAACAGTAAAGCACAGGAATACAGGATCACACGTAATCGCCGTAATGGACCGCCGGCCTGATCAGGCGACCAGACCGGGTCCGCACCTCGCCATCACCTCCTTCCCCGACAGGAACAAGCGGGGATGCTGGGGCATGGTGGGGGCTACGGTCAGGAGAACCCCTTGGCGACGAAGGCATCGGGGGGGGCGGCGAAGAGAACGGCGAGGAAGCCGGAGAAAGCGGGACTGCAGCCGGGAGGCGTTCAGGAGTTGGCCCCAGAAGAACGGGCAAAACACAGGGCCGCAACAGTGGCAGCGGGGGGGGGGGGGGGGGGGGGGGGGGTATACGGAGCCGCCGGGGGAGGGAGAGGCTCGTTCACGAGCCGGAGATGCTGGCGGGACCGGCGGTACACCCTTCCGTCGTGGTTGACAAGGTACGAACGAGGGGAACCGGCAGAACCGACGACCACAGCCAGCTTGGAACAGCCAGAAAAGGACCACATACGGACGACCTGGCCGGGGAGAAGAGGGCGGAGGACAGGGCAGGACCTGTCGTGGGAACGCTTCTGGATACTGTGTTTTTTGGCAATGCGTTTCCAGACCAAGGCAGGTTTAAAGACGGAGGGGGACAGGGACTGCTGAGACACCGGGACCGTGGGCCTCGTGACTCGGGACATGAGTCGCTGAGCCGGGGAGCCCAGGGCATGGTCGTGGGAGATGTTGCGGAGGTTCAGCAGGCCCAGGTAGATGTCAGAGCGGGATAGGCGACAACGTTCCAACAATCCTTTGGCACTGCGGACTGCGTGCTCGGCCAGTCCATTGCTCTGCGGGTATTCCGGGCTGCTGGTGTAATGACGAAAGTTCCATCGTTCAGCAAAAGCGCGGAACTCGGCACTGGTGAACTGGCTGCCATTGTCCGACCGCAGGCCGACCGGAGACCCGAAGGTGGCAAAGTGGCGGCGCAACTTCTCGATGACCGCGGAGGAAGAAAGGGAGTGGAGCTGGTCAACTTCAAACCAGCTGGAGTAAGAGTCGACAAACACCAGGAAGTGCTTTCAGTGCCACTCGAAGATGTCGGTTGCTAGCGCAGACCATGGCAGGTCAGCAGCTGGCTGCTGCAGGAGCGGCTGCCGCTGTTGCTGTGGAGCGAGGCAGTTGCAGGTAGGGCCAGAAGAACTGGCTCTGAGCGATGGAAAGGGTCGCCTCGGCCCCGGGATGGCCACGATGAGCGGTTTCGAAGTATTGTTCTCGTAGTGCTTCGGGCACCACCACCTTGTGCCCCTTCACAATCACACAGCACCAACTCGTCACGAACCAAGAAGTAAGGCACCGCTGCGGCCGGCAGGGAAGAACGGCGGTCTGGCCAACCCTGCTTGATGATCGCGGCCAGCTGCTGTAGCGAAGCGTCTGCTGCCGTGTGCTTGGCCAGGGACTTCAACTGACCGGAGGGCACGAAGTTAACGTTTAGGACTATCAGATCAGACGTCTCGTACGGATGTCGGGTTGTGGATGAGAGAGGCGCCCGAGACAGTGTGTCAGCAACAAACATGTCCTTGCCCTTGCGATAAACCACTGTGAAAGTGAAGCGTTGTAGCTGGAGCATCATGCGCTGGAGCCGGGAGGAGGCCATGCGTATCGGCTTGTTGAGGATGGTAACCAGAGGCTGGTGGTCCGTCTCGACAGTGAAGCAGTTGCCCAGGATATAGTCTTTGAATTTGGAGCAGGCAAAGACAACCGCCAGCAGTTCTTTCTCAATCTGGGCATAGTTTTGTTCAGCGGTCATCATTGTGCGGGATGCGTAGGACACATGCAGTTGCACCCCGTCATGGATCTGCAGGCAGGCGGCCCCGAGGCCAAACTTAGATGCATCACACGTGAGAACGATGGGGCGTTGGAGGTCGAAGTACTTCAGCGTTGGCACGCTGATCAGCTTAGATTTGAGGGTGTCAAATGCTCGCTGGTGTTGCGGGAACCAGGCCCAGGCAGTGTCCTTTTTCACCAGATCCCGCAGAGGGGCACTCAGCTCGCTCAGGTCGGGGATGAACTTTCCCAGGTAGTTGACCATGCCCAAGAAGCGCTGCAGGCCAGGCACATCAGCAGGTGCAGGCATCTCGGATATTGCGGCCGTCTTCTGTGGGTCGGGCTTCAGCCCCGATGCCGTGAAAACATGCCCCACGTAGGTGACCTCAGGGACAGGGACCCGGAATCGGCACTTCTTCGGGTTGAGCTTCAGGTTGAACTCCCGGGCCCGCTGCAGCACCTGGCGAAGGTGGTGGTCGTGTTCAGCGACATTCTTCCCATAAACCAGGATGTCGTCGACAATGATGGCACACGGAAGTCCAGCAAACAGTTGTTCCATGGTTCTTTGGAACACCTCGCTGGCAGAGTTGATCCCAAACGGCATGCGGAGGAAGCGATACCGAAGGGCGTGCTGAAGGTCGTCAGGTGCGAGGATCGCTCGTCTAGAGGTATCTGCCAGAACGAACTCTTGGCATCAAGAACCGAGAACACGGTGGCAGGGCCGTGTGTGCAGCAACATCCTCCACCGTCCGCATGGGATAGTGCGGGCGCCTGATGGCCAAGTTCAAGTCCTTAGGGTTGATGCAGATCCGTATTTCGCTCTTGTCTTTCTTCGCGGCGACAACCATAGTAGAAACCCACCGGGTGGAGTCCGTTACTGGCTTCAGGATGTCCGTGGCCACCATCTCGCGAAGAGCACTTGACCTTGCCCCTCATGGCAAAGGACACACGGTGCGGGGGACGGACGACCGGCGTGATGTCGGGATTGAGGGCAATCCTGTAGCTGCAGGGCAACTTCTCCAGCTTCGAGTCAAACCGGTCCGGGAATTCGGCCAGTGGGTTCAGGGGTGCCTCTACCAGGTGGACATCACTGTGGAAGCTCACCAATCCGAGGTCCTTGCAGGCCTCCACGCCGAGCAGGGGGTCACATTTACCGTCTAGCAGGAAGAAAGAGAGGGCCGAGTGGTCTTCAGCACCTTGCAGTGGAGAGTGGCCCTCCCCACAGGAACAAGTACGCCACCCCCATAGGCACGCAAAACAGCACTGTCTGTGGAAACGGGCTCATTATTTCTTATCTTGAACCTGAACAGGCAGCGGCCCCCGTATCGACCTTAGCAGAGAAGGCCATGCCATTCACCATGACTCGGACGGTCGAGTCCGTTATCAGAGCAGCTGCACCTCGCAAGGAAAACACACTCAGCTCGCTCTGAGAAGAGTCAGGGTCAGACGGGGGAAGATCATCGTGCTGGAGATGGGAACCAGACGCTGAATCATCACGTGTCAGGTAGCGAGACGGTTTCTGCTGTGGCAGTGCAGGGTTCCCACGGGAACGGCATGCCGCCGAGAAGTGGTTGGGTTTGTTACAGAAATTACAGGTTTTCCCCAACGCCGGGTACACATTAAAACGGTGTGAGACAAAGTTACAATTTGGACATCGTTGAGGTGGTCTGAAGCCCTGCAGTGGTCTTACCCTCTGTCGCCGGGGAGCATTGTACTGGGGACCAGCGAGACTGGCTGTGTGGACCACAGGGTCAGGTACAGCGGAGGAGACGGCCTCAGCTAAACGAGAGGCATGCAGCGCCTCATCGAATGTCAGATCAGGCTTACGCAGCAGCTCAGAGCGCAGCTTATCATCCCGTAGACCAAAGACCAAGATGTCACGGGTCAAAGTATCAGGGGTCAGAACATGCAGGTCACATCGGCGAGCAGCGCGGCCACGAAATTGTCAATAGATTCCCCAGGGTTCTGGCGTCTGGAGAACAGTTTAAAACGCTCTAAGATGTGGGTTAGTGGGAAGGTCACACATCGCCGTAAATTTAGCAAGCAGGCAATCAGGGTCCAGGATACTCTCACCCGGTCCATAGATGAACGACTCCGAACGCTCGAGTGCTTCGGGACCAGCCAGGTTAAGCAGCAGGGAAGCCTCGACAGCGGGGGCCACAGCAGGGTGAGCGATTGTAACATAATGCTCAAAGTCCCGTCGGAACACACTCCAGCGACGAGTGATGTCTGCATCAAAGACTAGGATGTCAGGTTTACGACAGGCAGAAGCCATCACGGCACAGGGAGGGGGTACTGGGACTAAGAAAATAAAACGCAATAGACCGGAGACGCAGAAAGAAGCACTTCTGACACCATGTAGAGAAGGTACAGACACCTTAAAGCCTTCACTACTTTATTAAGCATACATTATATATAGCCCTGGCTGTATGTGGTCTGTCACGATCACTAGAGAGAGAGAGCTAGGGGCGTGTGGGTTACAATGATACTAACTGGTGGGGGAGTGGTTAGCATGGACATCGTTACTATCAATTAAAGGTGTACACACATATCATCTACACTAATTATCTCTTATGTGATGTATTCAAACTGCAATAACATAGATGGAACCACAATTGAATAAAATTACAAACAAAAAATTAAGACATTTGATAACATTTAAGTACATCTCTACTTTCTTAGAAGATTGAGGAGATTCAGTGTGTCCCCATTACTCTAAACATATATCATCCACTTTTATCTAATGGGGAAGTTTCTTTCAATCTATCACATCTATATACCTCAATCATATCCCTCTTAACCATCTCTAATCCAGGGAGAAGACCTCGTTTTTTTAGCCTCGTAACTGAATTGCTCCATGCCAGGCAACTTCCCGATGAATCTCCTTGCATCCTCACCAGCGCAATCACATTCTTCCTTTACGTTTGTAGAATTGTAATAGCATTCCATCTGAGGTCTAGGCAAGTTCTTAACATTGAAGTATCAAGTCCCTATTCAATGTCATGCCTAAAGAAGGCCAGTATCCCATATATCTTTCCAACAATACTAACTACTATCAAGGATCACTGGTCCTGCTGTTCCTCAATACTTCTGTTCCTCAAGACTACAATTCAGTGTAGGTCTGAGCCGCATTGCTACTCTCACAATACAAAAATTCATTTGTCTGAATTAAACTCCATGTGTCATTTTAAGCCCATTTCATCAACATCTTGAAACTCTGCAGCCCAGAACTACCTCCCATACTATCAACTTTACCAAAGGTAGACACAAAATGCTGGAGTAACTCAGCGGTACAGGCAGTATCTCAGGTGAGAAGGGATGGGTGACGTTCGGGTCAAGACCCTTCTTCAGACTTTTCCTACACATATCAACATTACCAATCTTTGTGTCATCTGCAAACTTGCTGATCATACCTCCCAGAGGTGATTCACATATACTGCAGATATCATGGTCTCAGCTCCAATCCTTGTGGGACACCACTGGTCACAGACATCCAATCGCTTAAACAAGCCTCATCCATCACCCTCCATTTCCCATTGCCAAGCCATTTTTTGGATCCAGTTACCAACTTGCCTTGGAGTCATGAATGCAAACATAAACACCAGCAGATGGCGAAACTATCGGTGTAAGGAAAGAGGAATACAAACAGGACTGCCAGTCCATATTTTCCAAAAAATGAATACATATGAACACAGGCGAGAACTTTCCCAAAACGTTCTCACTTGGTTTGAAAAACTAATGACTAGGCCAGATTATGCTCAATACATGCATTGTTACAATTAACATTTTGTGGACTCACAAGGCGAGTTCAACAAGTCTAGAATAGTTTTACATGGGTTTCTTGGCCTCCAGTGACAGATCCAGTGGGCCCACCCTCAGGAACATTCAAATAAAGTTTAAATAGCTTTACATAATTTTTTACTTAAAGATGAAAGACCGATTTAAAAGCACATATTTAAATAAAAGTTAAAATATTAGTTAATTTCGAATTAATATTTAGAGTCAAACAACCAGTAAAAGAGAATATTTGTGTATAAAATGAGTGGGCAAGATATACAAAGATAACAGAGAGAAAAGGTATAGAATCCACAAATTCATGAAAGATTCACTGGGGTACAAATGAGTTAAGTCGATATCGATTGACATTCTGATTGACTCGGAACTCATTGACTTAAAGTTCAATGAGTTCAAAGAAATATAAAAATAAGCTAAAGAAAATCTTGTGGTTATCCAAAAGCTTTGTTGGGGCTTTAGATAAGGTTTCTAGGGAGATTAAGAAAATGGAATCTCAAAGGTATATTCAATGACTAAAGCAAGGGATGTGGCAAAGTGCTGAGGCCATAGTTGATGGAACAAAGATTGCAGGACTACAAGACATAGGAAGGGCAAACCAACAGATAATTTTGAATGCACAAATGGAAAGCAAGCTTTTGTGGGGGGAACACGTGGACAACACGGTCACTAAAGCCAACCGGACACTAGGATTCCTTAGACGAAACCTCTGGTTCTGCCCAAAGGAAGTGAAAACTACAGCACATACAACATTGGTTAGACCCTTACTGGAATATGCCTCACGCGCCTGGGACACATACAAAACTGGTCATATCAACAAACTAGAAGGGGTACAGAGGAAAGCAGCACGCTTTTGCATCGGGAACTACAATAGAGGTAGCAAAGTCACCCAGATGCTGCCCGACCTGGAGTGGGAAACACTGGAAACAAGAAGGGCAAGGAACAGACTAGCCATAGAAGGGGGCGCCATCCTGTACGGGTATGGCTGCCCAGCCTGCAGCTGTCCGTTTTTTCTCTCTTTTTTTTTTAGTAAGTTGAGTTTTCTGTTTTTTCAGAGTCCTAGCCTTTTTTATGTGGGGGTGGAGGAGGAGAAGGAGGAAACTGCTTTCTAGGGTCTCTACCTGGTCGGAGAAGCAGCTTTCCCCGGGCTGCACCGTCGACCCATTCTCGCGGCCTACCAGCGGGCCTGGAGCGGCATTTTCTGGGAGGACCGCCCAGAACCACGGCTTCAGCAGCGGCGCAGCGCTGGAGCGCCATCGCGGAGCGGGCGATGCCCTGCCTCCGTCGCCACGCTGGAGCTCCAGTGAGCTGAAGACCGCAGGAGAACATCGCGGAGCTGCGGGACTGTGGAGCGGCCAGCGACGCTGAAATTTAACATCGGGAGCCTGGGATCTCTCGGCAAGATCGCCAGTTGTGGAGCTCCATCCTGCGCGGCCTGTTGGCGTCGGAAGCCGCGGTCTCCAGCAAGGAAGCGGCCGGTACAGGCACCCCGAGCCACTCAGAGGGTTCTCCCGTCGCCGGAGCACCATCACCCTGCGAAGAAGGGCCTGGAACATCGGCCCCCATAGCGGCATCTGTGGAGGCCTCAATAGGCCCGACTATGGGTGAACTGGGGATGGGGTCTGGACTTTGTGCCTTCCCTCTAATTGAAACCATTTTGGGTGGATGTTTTTTATGTTTTATGTTAAATTCTTTAATGTCATGTCTTATATTTATCTATGTGCTGCATGGCAAGATAAATTTCACTACACCAATTGGTGTATGTGACAATAAATGTCCTTTGTCCTTTGTTATACAAGATTCAAGAGGAGATCGTAGGCATAACTGCAGGTAGGTACATAACATACTCAACAGAAAGGAGAACAAGAAAGAGAAATTATATGC
The DNA here is from genome assembly GCA_035221665.1 of Okamejei kenojei. Lineage (NCBI taxonomy): Eukaryota > Metazoa > Chordata > Chondrichthyes > Rajiformes > Rajidae > Okamejei > Okamejei kenojei. Next base: position 6,573,073 of record CM069135.1, read on the forward strand.
AAATAGAAACCCCATTTAGCCAAGACAGATATTTATAAGAACTCATTCTGTGTAAGAACCTTAAAGGAATGGAATAAACTAGACAGCAATATAGTCAAATCACCTTCATTGGACAGTTTTAGGGGGTCACTAACAGCACGTCAGTGTGCACAACTTATCCAAGTTGGCGATATGCAGAGTACTGCCCTGCCGACTACAAATTCAGAAGGTTCAGAAGGTAGGACTGGAGCCAATAGATATTAGAAAAGTTAAAACGTACAGGTGATTGGATCAATTGGAATGAGCTGGAGTATAAAGGTGAGATGTAAGTAGGAGCCCATAAAATGTCAAAGTTATTATGGAGAGTGTCACAGTGACAAGGATGCAAAGGGTATTCAAAGAGCAAGATTTCAATACATATAGAGTGCATATCACGAGATTGAATTGGCCACTCAAGTTGGCCAAATAGTTGAAAGCATCGTTTTCAGATAATGAGGGAACAAAACTAGGAATAAACTTACTGTCTCACTACCTGAGCTAATATCTTAACTAGTAGAAATAATCACCACAAATTCCTGATGTACTCAGATTTTTGCAAAAATCTTCTATCATGTTTCAAGACAATGTGGATTCACAGTAGACCAGAAAGCTCAAAGCTGAGTATCCATAATGTGAAGTGGCAATCAGCAGATTCCAACAGAACTGTACACCCCATGCCGAAGGATATTCTTCAGTCTGCTTATGTGATTAGTGAAGGCTGCCAGAAACCAGGTCCATTACTGCCACTGGCATATCTAACGACGAGATGCCAATCCAGCAAGGACATGACATTTATATGTACATAAAGCAGCAAAAAGCAACGTGTGCCAACAATCAGCAAAGTAATTACATAACATAACCAACTGGATCTTAGGTTTCAGACAAGTTCCCCTCTCTCTTCTAAACTCCAGTGAATAGAAGTTTGCCTGTCAACCTTTTTTCCCCCTACAAAACAATCTCTTTATTCCAGGTAGTAGTTTTTTTCTGAACTGCTTCTAATGTATTAATATTCTTCCTTGATGGATATTAGAACTGTTCAATACACTCATTCTCAGACGCCCCATATAAATGTAGCATGACCTCCTCACTTCCCAACGCAATTTCCCCTTATAAATAATGACATGCTGCGAGTTTCTAACAACTTGTACCTGCAGACAAGGGGCACTGTGGGCGGCACAATGGCGCAATGGTAGAGTTGCTGCCTTACAACGTCAGAGGCCCGGGTTCGATCCTAATTATGGGTGCCTGTGTATATTATCTGCGTAGGTTTTCTCCAGGAGCACCGGTTTCCTCCCATGTTCCAAAGACGAAAAGTTTTTTAGAGTAATTGGCTAAAATTGTAAATTGTCCCTAATGTGTGTAGGATAGTACTTTAATTTGCTGATAATTACTTACTGCAAGGTTCCATCCACAATGATTCAGAGAAGGAAGCAATGCATCCCGTAGACAGCAATACACAGAGAACATGGACTGATCATCAAATACTGTGCCCTCCATAATGTTTGGGACAAAGACCCATCTTTTATTTATTTGCTTCTGAACTCCACAATTTGAGATTTGTAATAGGAAAAAAAAAATCACATGTGGTTAAAGTACCCTGTCAGATTTTAATAAAGGCCATTTTTACACATTTAGGTTTCACCATGTAGCAATTACAGCAGTTGTTATACATAGCCCCCCCATTTCAGGGCACCATAATGTTTGGGACACAGCAATGTCATGGAAATAGAAGTAGTCATGTTTAGTATTTTGTTGCGTATCCTTTGCATGCAATGACTGCTTGAAGTCTGCGATTCGTGGACATCACCAGGTGACTTCTCTGGTGATGCTCTGCCAGGCCTGTATTGCAGCCATTTTAGCTTATGCTTGTTTTGGGGGCTAGTCCCCTTCAGTTTTCTCTTCAGCATATAAAATGCATGCTCAATTGGGTTCAGATCGGGAGATTGAATTGGCCACTCAAGAATTGACCATTTATTAGCTTTGAAAAACTCCTTTGTTGCTTTAGCAGTATGTTTGGGATCATTGTCTTGCTGTAGAATGAACCACCAGCCAATGAGTTTTGAGGCATTTGTTTGAACTTGAGCAGACAGGATGTGTCGATACACGCCAGAATTCATTATGCTACTACCATCAGCAGTTGTATCATCAATGAAGATAAGTGAGCCAGTACCTTCAGCAGCCATACATGCCCAGGCCATAACACCTCCACCACCGTGTTTCACAGATTAGGTGGTATGCTTTGGATCTTGGGCAGTTTCTTCTCTCCTCCATACTTTGCTCTTGCCAGCACTCTGATATAAGTTAATCTTCGTCTCATCTGTCCACAAGACCTTTTTCCAGAATTGTGGTTGCTCTTTTAAGTGTTTCTTGGTAAACTATAACCTGGCCATCCTTTTTTTTTGTGGCTAACCAGTGGTTTCAACCTTGCAGTGCAGCCTCCATATTTCTGTTCATGAAGTCTTCTGCGGACAGTGGTCATTGACAAATCCACACCTGACTCCTGAAAAGTGTTTCTGATCTGTCGGACAGGTGCTTGGGGATTTTTCTTTATTATAGAGAAAATTCTGTCATCAGCTGTGGAGGTCTTCCATTCCCTTTGTGATTATAAGCTCACCAGTGCTCTCTTTCTTCTTAATGATGTTCCAAACAGTTGATTTTGGTAAACCTAAGGCTGATGTCTCTTAACAGTTTTATTCTTGTTTCATAGTCTCATAATGGCTTCTTTGACTTTCATTGGCACAACTTTCGTCCTCATGTTGATAAACAGCAATAAACGTTTCCAAAGGTGATGGCAGACTGGAGGAAAGACTAGGTGCTGAGAGCTCTCTTTTATACCTGCATTAAGGAGGCAATTAAACACACCTGAGCAATTACAAATGCCTGTGAAGCCATGTGTTCCAAACATTATGGTTCCCTGAAATGCCGGGGATGATGTATAAACACAGCTGTAATTTCTACATGGTGAAACCAAAATGTATAAAAATGACTTTTAATAAAATCTGACAATGTGCACTTTAACCACATGTGATTTTTTTCAATTATAAATCTCAAATTGTGGAGCACAGAGGCAAATAAATAAATGATGGGTCTTTGTCCCAACATTATGGAGGGCATTGTAGCTTTCATAAAGTAAGTCCTTGTGAATGACCAATTTTCAATGACAGATTCTGATCGTCCACCCTTGGTGTTGAATGATATTACCATAACCAAGTTCCTCACTGCCAATATCTGGAGGTCACCACCATGCAGACACTAGAATGAAAATAAATAATGTGGCCACAGGAACAGGGAAGGTAACCAGCAGAGAGTGATTCATCTCCGGACACCACAAAGTTTTGCAGTATCTTCAGGGCATACGTCGAGGGTGAAGTTCCAACAACACAAGTATATGCCAAAGCTGCTCACATTTGGCTGCCCATCCACACGTTTAGTATGCACCGCCACCAACACCAGTACATTATAGCTGTTGAATGTACCATCTCCAAAACCCACTGCAGTTCCTCGTCAAGGTTACTAGATACACCTCCAAAACTGATGACCTCTAACAACCAGTGGAAAGGTGGCAGGGGCATGCAAACACCACCAGCTATAGATTCCCCTCAAATTACCAAACATCCTGACTTAGTAATAAAATCACCATTCTTTCAAGAATCATGCCTCTAATTCATGCTGCTCTCTAACCAATATTGTTCAACTATCCTCACAATATAACTGTTCAACATGGCAGCTCACCACTGTCAACTACTTAAAGCAAATTATTGGCAGATCATAAATGCAGCCATGTCACAAAATGAATAGAAAGTGGAGACAAGAAATTGGAGACAAAATCCCGAGCAAAATGCATAATTGCTAGAGGAACTCAGCGGTCAGATGGCATCTGTGGAGGGAATGGACAGATGACGCCTTGACAGATGTCTGTAGAAGTGTCTCAACCCGAAACGCCACCTATTCCTTCTCTCAAGAGATGCCGTGTGACCCGCTGAGTTACTGTAGCTTTTGGCCTCTATTTTCGGTTTTGATAAACCAGCATCTGCAGTTCCTTCCTGTAGATGACATCTTAGGTTAGGAATGTTTCGTTTTAGGTCCTGAACCCTTGTCTGCCCATTCTCTCCACAGATGCTGCTTGACCTGCTGAGCTACATTAGCACTGGGTTATGCTGGAAATGAATTAAAAACTTATATTTATCTTTGGTGTGCTCCAAATGCACACAATCCTATATATTAATTTACATTCTATTAAACTCCTGGGCACTTATATTACAAATTTCCCTAGATTTCACTCACCTCCTTCCACCATTAAAAGGAAACTTCAGCCTGGAACCCAGCTCTGCGACGATGTCTGTTTAGCACCAGTGAAAGTTCCCACATTCAAGTTCACAACACTCTGAGCAGATATAAGTGAATCAAAATTAAAATCTAATCCATCAGCGTCCATGAGTTCGTTATGAATGATGGATTCCACATCACAGTCTAAACTTCCATTGAACATATCCAAGTCCAGGTCACTGGGAAACCTGTCTTGCCCCATAGGTGGAAGAGCCATGCTACCAGGATAGGGAGGGCCAGTAAGTGTATCAGACAATCCCATTTGCATAGACCGATTGACAGATGACTGAAGCTGGTGCTTTGTGGCGACACCGTTAGAATCTGTTGGTAATGCTACATGATTCATGGAGTTTGACAAGGCACTATCACCAGTAAGTGCAGACGTCCGAGGTGGAGACTGGCGATGCAGTGGATTATGGTTTGCCAGTGTAGACTGGGCAGTGAAGGACGACATCATTGGATCATTATGAATGATCAGATTTCTATGTGAGTTTTGTAAAGACAATACTGAACTCGCTTGAGACATCAGAGGGTCTGTCTGAGTCATCATAACGTCACCATGAGAATCAGATGCAAGCAGATCTTGTAACGTTTGGTTGCCAAACCGGGAAATGGAAGAAAATGTGGCTTGCTTGTTTTCTTGAATAGTTTGCATGGGAGTCTGCCGCAAAGCATTCAAAGCAGGTGGTCCAAATATGGAATTGCTGAAACTGTTTGGGGAACCTAGACCAGAACTCTTTGACCCATAAGTAAAACTTGAGCTTCTCTGCACAATGCTCCCAGGTGGTGACTGTTGAGAAGGTGTTAAAGTAATATTGTCCAATAAATCATCCATTAAATGTTCTGTCAATCCATCATTCAAGTTCATGGTTCCAGCCATGTCAGTTAACCTAGGGAGCTCAACCGTGGACGATTTACTTGCAATTGGGGAAACACTGGATGGACTAGAGTAAAGCATGGGAGACAAAGGAGCCGCTTCATCATCTGGAACATTGTCAAGTTCAGGATTGGCTAATATAGGTGAAAGCCGCCCACTCAAAGTACTGGCATTTGAGTCAGTACGAGAACGAAAGTCTGTCCATACATCAAATTCGTCACTGCTGCGAGATGTTGGGCTTCTTGTGTGCTGTGTTGGGCTTTCCACATTAGCTTCTTGTGCAGCTTGCAGGGCTGCCTTCTTCTTTGCTGCTCTGCCCCTGCTCTTTGCATATTTATTATTATTATCCATGGAAACGGCACGCCTTCGTGGAGACTTCCCACCTTTTCCACCATCTGGATTGATCATCCACCAAGAACTTTTGCCCGTACCTTCATTCTGAACTCTGACAAATCTGCTATGCAGTGAAAGGTTATGACGAATTGAATTCTGAAAAGGGAAAACAAAAAAATCAAAATGTCAATAACACAATACGGAGTCAAAAAATAAAACAACAACAGCTATTTCATAATGCTGGTGGAAAATCGAAAACATTTATGTTATTTAACATCTTGTCAAATTACCGATCATCTTTTAAACTGAGATTTGAAGGAGCTTTTCAATATCATTTATTGGTACTTCCTTTCTGGCTGTGAACAACTCATTGCAGGATGCATCTCAATCATATAGCATTCAAACACTGAAGAATATCAAAGCAGTATGGTTGGTTGGTTGGTGGTAGTAGGGTATAAGAGGATTACATTAGTCACTGAACAATTGGACAAGAAATGGAAAATGACACGAAACGTAGAATAATTGAGATTTTTAGCATAGCAAATAGCAGATGCCAAAGAAATTGGGCAATAATTCAAATAGGTCCATTTGGATGTCACAGAGTGCATTCAAGAGAGCTGTTGTCTCACAGATCATGACCCAGGTTCCACCCCGACCTTCAATGCCATCCGTGTACAGTTTGCACATGACTACATCACCCTGACTACATGGGTTTCCTCCGGCATCCCAAAGATGTGCAGGTTGTAGGTGAATTGGCTGCTATAAATTGGCCCTCGTGTAGGTGGATGATAGAACTTGCGGCGAGGGCAGTTAATGGGAATATGGGGAGGATAAAATGTCATAAGTGTAAAATTAATATAAATGGGCGCTTGATGGCCAGTGTGGACCTGTGGGCCAAAGGACCTATTTCAGTACTGTATGACTAACCATCAGCACCTCTTTGGGCAATTATGTGCGTACAATTATAAACAAACTTCCCACTTTGTTTTGTTACTGGAGAGTACAAAGTTTAAAAAATGAATATCAACTTGAAAGACCTTTACAGGCTGTCTCCTGGTTACAAACATGGATGCTGCTGTGTACAAGAGAGCTCTCATAGTATTACACTCAAAGGTTCAAAAATACATGTTAATTTCTATCAATGGAAGATCAAGTTTCCTCTCTTCAATCATAGTGATTGTTCTTCATTAGTTTTGTGTGGTTTACATATGTGTATTTTTACAATACTGGAGATTTTGAGGAACAAGATTATCATTCAGGTTTTTACACCAATATACTGTTCTTCACAAAAATCTACCCATCATGTGAAACCTTATGTTCAACCATAACTTCAAGACCGAAAGTCAAAAACTGTTTTCATGACAGACAAATTTTCATCGTTTTACCACCATTTTGGACACCGAAAATGTGACATAAAAACTCTGCCACATTTAGTCATGAATATTTAATTCATAAATAAACTTCATATGTCCCCTCATACATATACGTTTTGAAAATGATCTAGGGAAATATCTTCATCAATACCAGAAGAAAAATACAGTAACATGTCTGGTATTCCGCCTAGCAAAGATCCGGTAACGGCCGTTGTGCTTGGTGTCCATTGTCACAATGACCGTTATCGGGGTCAGTACCTCTGTAAGTTAAACCACGGAGGCTCCATACCTCTACTGCTTTTAACAAACCCGACGAGGTATCCTATGGTAGTTGAGATTTTTGGGCGAGGTAATTATTTTTTCTTATATTCAAACTTAATATTGTGGTGTCAAAAACACAACGACCGTTAATGATATATTTTCCGACTTTTCAAAGTCAATTAAAAAAAATTTGGGGGCATAAATTGGTCATCAAAACTAAGAAACTGAGCCAATCTTCAATTTGGCCACTGTCTCTCGATTACCTTTCGTACGGACCAAGTTGCTAACTTTATTCCTTTGTGAGAACTTCCAAGAAGCTCCACAACGACTGTGATGGAAACATTTTACTTACTAAAAAATCATCCCAAATCAAACCTTCTGACGAATCATCGGCCATCGATATAGCTCAAATCCATAAGGTAATGAACTGTTTAGATCAAAATGTTTGGTTTTCTCTAATAATGTAATGTTCGTTTTCTGGGACACCAAACCTTTGAGTGTCCACCACAATGTACGTTTGTGCGTATGATTGTGTAACGCGCGTCGCGGTGTCCACTCAGATTGATGCCGTATTCTACTTCATGATCGGGTGAATGAAGTGGAAAGGATGTTTGCAATTTTATTGTTCCACTAGACCAAGGTGGACCCCGGTTGGGTCCCGTCCCCTCAACGTACGGTTGCGGGGTCAAAATCTAAAAAAATTTTTTAAAAAATGTTAGATTGGTGAACAATTTTAGTAAAAACCCCGGGAAATAATTAATCAAATTTTCAGATGAGGGGATTTTCGAAATCACGAGGTAAATCTCTACCGGAATATGTAAAAATGTCACTCTTACTGCTTCAGGTTTTCGAGGAGGTGGATCACATATGAAATGACACGCACACCCAAGGCCAGAGTTTTAATAGTTACTAGACCAAGTGCAGACCTGTTGGGAGAGGGGGGGGGGGGGGGGGGGAAGAGGGAGAGGGGAGGGGGGGAGAGGAGAGGAGAGGGAGGGAGGAGAGGAGGGGAGGAGGGGGAGGGAGAGGGAAAGACGGTGATCTCCGGGTCGTCACAGAGGACTGATTCCCGAACGCTTCAGACCCCGAGTACAAGGGTGGGTGGGGGGGTGGAGTGGGCGGCCAGGCGTGGCCCCGAGTGAGCCTGCGGGCAGTTGAGCCCGCCGCCGAAATGATCTAGAAGCCGAGCCGAAGCGCAAGCAGACTTGATGTCACTAAGTACGCTCGCGCCACACCTTCCGCAGCTGGACTCCCACAAAAGAAGTCCGCTCACGCTGGGCGCAGGGAGGGGACGGGGGACGGGGGGGGTGACTTAACTCGTGCAAAACAACAGATGTTTAATCCAGAGCCTGGCCGGGGTTGGGGAGGTACACGGAGAAACAATAAAATTCAATAGTATGAAAAAAGAAATAAACAATGCTTTAATCGAACAGCGGGGGAGGCAGGGCCAAGAGGCAGGTGGGGGGGCGGGGCCAGGAGGCAGGTGGGCTTTGAATGGTGGGCATGTGGGCATTGTATCGTCAGCAGTTGGCAAGCGGCGATTATTTTTTTTTAAGTGAGTTTTGTGAACAATTTTATTCAAAATCTGGAGAAATATTTGATGAAATTTGGAGAGGAGTGGATTTGTGAAATCATGTTAATTCCCTACAGAAATATGTAAAATTCTCCTCGTTTTTGCATCTGGTTTTCGAGGAAATACGTTTCAAAGGCAAAATGACACCCATCCGCACATACACAGTTTTAAAAGTAAACTGGACCAAGTGCAGACCCGTTGGGTCTGTTCCCCCTACGCGTGTTTGCGGGGGGGGGGGGGGGGGGGGCAGCATGCGGTGTCACACACACTAATCACACACACACAAACTACCCCATTGATATTGTATTAATATTATTAATTTGCTCCTTTTTACCCATAACCCTATCCACTGACGCATAGCTCCCAATTCACAGGCGCGTCTAGGGGGGGAGGAGTAGAGGGAAGGTGGGGGAGGAGGGGAGAGGGAGATGGGAGGAGAGAGAGGGGATGGAAGGGAGGGGAGAGGTGGGGGAAGTGAGGGGGTGGAGGGAAGGGGGTGGAGGGGAGGGGATTTTAAGGGAGGGGGAAGGGGGTTTAGGGGAGGGCAAGGGGGTGCGTGAGAGGGATGGGGAGAGAGGGAGGGGGGGAGAGAGAGGGGGGAGAGAGAGGGAGGGGGGAGAAAGAGAGGGAGGGGGGAGAAAGAGAGGGAGGGGGGAGAAAGAGAGGGAGGGGAGAGAGAGGGGGGAGAGAGAGAGGGAGAGAGAGAGAGAGAGGGAGAGAGAGAGAGAGGGAGGGGGAGAGAGAGAGGGAGGGGGGGAGAGAGAGGGAGCGGGGCGCCGCTGCCCCAAGATCTGCAGAACAAAGATCCTATAGCTGAGCTGCGCTGTAGAATCTTTGTTCTGCAGAACTTTCTGCACCTTTTGAAGAACGGGGGGGGGGGGGAAACGTACCTCGTGGAAAACTGCGCGTGCACGTTGACAGCAGCTACATTCATCCACAGCGCCGGGGGGGGGGGGCCATGAGGCATGTGGGCATTGTGACGTCAGCAGCTGGCAAGCGACGATTATTTTTTAAAAAGTGATTTTTGTGAACAACTTTATTCAAAATCTGGGGAAATAATTGACCGAATTTGGAGAGGAGTTGATTTCTGAAATCATGTTAAATCCCTACCGAAATATGTAAAAATCTCCGCGTTTTTGCGTCTGGTTTTCGAGGAAATACGTTTCAAAGGCAAAATGACACACACCCACACACAGGGTGTGTGTCTATAGATAGATATGATAGATATGTGGTGTTCATAAACATAGAAAGGAATAAGAAATACGTGCACTTACTGTGCCAACCAGGTCACTGGTGGACACCACGCGACAACCATTACACAAAATGTATTTGTGTATTCTGATGCCATTTTCGGAAACTTGACATCAATATGCTATATTTTCTTAATTTTTTTTGTTGATTCTATGTTAGTCATGAACCCACTAAAGTGCTTGCCAACTTTTTTGAAAGATTTTGAAATTATTGTGAGCCAGTATTGTAAAAATACACAAATGCCTTTGATGCTATTCACTGGTGCTCTATGTATTTCCCAACTAACAGCCAAAATCAACAATATACGTTGCTACCCATGGAAGGATTACACACATTTTCCTTCAAGTGCTAATTAAAATTCCTTAACGGAATTATTTCTTGAATGCATGAAACCATTCCTTGCCCCCCTCCCCTAGCTCATTAAGATCCTGCTGTAATTCGTAATAACCATTTTCACTCGCCATGATACCACCTCATTTAGAGTCATCTGCAAACCATGTCTTGTACATTTTCATACAAATCATTGCTCTTGTTGACAATGAGCAATCCCTGAGGCACACCAATAGTCAGACTTCCAGCTGAAAAAAACCTTTCATCACCACCCTTTACTTCCAACCACGAAGCCAATTCTGCATCCAGTCAGATAGCTCTCCCTAGATCCCATGCATCTCTGCCTTAAAAAAATCCACTGACTTGGCTTCCACAGCCTTCTGTGGCAAAGAATGTTTGTCTGGTACCATTCAATCAGACAGTCAATCTAACTAAATAAATTTCTCCTCACCTCCTTCCCAAGAGCGTCCTTTAATTCTGAGGCTATGACTAGTCTAGACTCTCCCACAACATCCTCTCCACGTGCACTCTATCCAAGCCTTTCACTATTCTGTATGTTTCAATGAGGTCCCCCCCCCTCATTCTTCTAAACTCCAGCGAGTACAGGCCCAGTACCAACAAATGCTCATTATAGGTTAACCCACTCATTCCTGGGATCATACTTATAAACCTCCTCTCCAGAGCCAGCGCATCCTTCCTCAGATGTGGTGCCCAAAATTGCTCACAATATTCCAAATGCGGCCTTACCAGCACCTTGTAGAGCGTCAACATTACATCCCGGTTTTTGTATATGGGCAATGGGGCCGGTTTCCGCACTGTATGACTCTATAACAGATCTATGCATGATGCGATTTCACTCTGCACTGAATTACTTTGAATAAAACATGCACGCCAGGCTGCTGTTCATCGACTACAGATCAGTGTTCAACACCACCACACCCTCCAGACTTGTTATCAAGCTCATGGCACTGGGTGCACATCCCTATGCAAATAGATCCGCAACTTCCTCCTGAACAAACCACAACCAGTACGAATTGGCAACAAAACTTCCTCCTCGACAACCATCAGCACATGCGCATCTCAAGGATGTATGCTCAGTTCCCTGCTCTACTCACTATTCCCATGAATGTGTCACCAAATACAGTTCCAAGTCCATCTTTAAGTGTATTGATAACACCATCTTTGTTGGACGAATTACAAATAGTCAGAGAATAGGCAGGAGATTGACCGTCTGATTGAATGGTACCAGACAACCACCTTGCTCTCAATATCAGGAGATCAAGGAGCTGATTGTTGACTTTAGAAGAGGGAGGCCAAGGATCTACAAACCTTTCTTCCTTGACAGGTCAGCAGTAGAGAGAGTCAACAAGTTCCTGAATGTGCATATCTCCTGGGCCGAGCATATAAGAAAGCCCATCAATGCCTCTACTTCCTTAGAAGATTTGATACATCGACAAACATTCTCTTGAACTACCATAGGTGTATAGTAGAGAGTATATTGTCCGACTGCTTCACAGCCTGTTCGGTAAGTCAAACATCCAGAAACAAAGGAGATAAAAACTGGTGGACATGACCCGGTCCATTACAGGTCTTAACCTCCCCGTTATCAAAGGGATCGATAGGAGTCGCTACCTCAAAAAGGCAGCCAGCATGGACTTTGTCCATTTGCGATGGAGCTGGTGAAACATTTTGTATGAAGTATATTTTTGCAGGAACAACTCAGAATACGCAAAATCAAATCAAAACCGCCTTGGGAATTTTCCTACAAGTAAAATCTCAACAGTAAAATGGTTAAAATACAGTTGATGAAAGGCTAGGCTATCTGAGAAATTCTGATGAGCAAGACCATTAGCTTCAAACTGAAATAAAAGCAGATATTAATTCCAAGGCAAGGGAATACTCTTTAGCAGGGACAGTCAATATTTTAAAACACTGTTGAGTCCAAAATATTTTTCAGCAACATTTAAATCAAAACTACACATTGGCCAAAAGAATGTCTATATCGCCAATTGGAATATGAGCTTCAGAAATAGCCATTTCCCCCCTACATTGGATATAGATTGAAAAGTACGTAGAACATTTAATCCATTTACTTAGGATCCATCCAACTGTCATTTACATTGCAAGTTGATACTATAAACTGACCAGCTGGAACTGATCAACCAATTAGATTTTTGTTTGAAAGAAACATATGGTATTAATTTATCATTCTGCAATGTAACAAGGAGACTACTTAAAAAAAAGCAAGTTGTGCAATACTGCGTAACAAAATCTCTGGAAACGAAAACTTTTCCAAAACAAAGTATTGCTGGGATTAATCATAATAAAACGCTATGCGTTACAAAGTATTTCATACGTGAGATTGGTACGTCAGACTGTGCTGTGTTCCTCAAAAACTTTAAGGAATAAAATTGCTTTCTGCATTTCACAGGACTTGCCAAAAAAAGGTGACACTACATCACCAAAGAATACATAAGCTGATGAAAGATAGATAAATTGCATCAGTATGGATAGGAATCAAATGATAGAGATTTTATGTTGAAGGCTTACACACCAATGTCGTTATTAAATTAATTCACAGAGCTGTAGTAAGGACTTCCAGAATGTCAACCCGTTTTGGACTGCTGACTCTCTTGACTTGTTTCTGCTGTGGACATATGATAGTATTAGTGGTGAGAGTGAATATTTAGTGAGCTGCTGTGTCCTAGATAATCTTGAGGTATGCAAGCCACATTGGAGCTATACTCATCCATGCAAATGTGGACCATCTGATTACACCGATTTGTCCTAGAGATGTTGGAAGACATTAAGAATGCATTGCTGTACAAATCCCAACTACTGAAATGCATCAAATATCCAAAGTTTGCCTGCACAATGGCAAATTCGAAATTGTTATCCAACCATACTACAGGAAAAGTAATAGACGAAAAGGACATTCATCCAAATGCACTGTATCTAATTAGGGGTGGAATAAAAATATCCTCTGATTTTTTTAAAAAATGAATGGAACTGTGCAACTAATGAGGAGTTTTGACATGAAGATAGACACAAAAAGTTGGAACGGCTCAGCAGGACAGGCAGCATCTCTGGAGAGAGAATGGGAGATATAGAACAATGAATGAAAGATATGCAAAAAAGTAAAGGTGATAAAGGAAGGCCATTGTTAGCTGTTTGTTGGGTGAAAATGAGAAGCTGGTGCGACATGAGTGGGGGAGGGTTGGAGAGAGAGGGAAAGCAGGGGTTACCTGAAGTTAGAGAAATCAATATTTATACCACTGGGTTGTAAGCTGCCCAAGCAAAATATGAGATGCTGTTCCTCCAACTGCGAGATCAAAAAAGGGGAGGTGTCGGAGATGGTTCAAGTGAATTTGAGTGCAGGATGCAAATGGTGGTGAAGTTAATGGTCAGTGAGTTCTGCATGGATGCAGGAGGTAGCACCGATGGAGTCATCAATGTTTTGACATGACTGAGGCAGCTGAAGATAGCTGGGATCCAGTTTCTGCAAGATACATCAATGCTGCAGAAACAGGGGCTGCACAAAATACCTGGATATGAAGGTTGAAGAAATAGGAGCAATTTAGTCTAGAGATAGGGGTGCTGAAAATGATGGTTGGATTTACAAGATAATATTCTTATTTTCTTATAACACAGGAGGCAGTTATTCGGCCCAGTCTGTCAGCTCTCAAAACATTCTATCATCCCATTTCCTACAACATCTGAATTATCTGCAACATACAACTTTTGTAACATAGAAATGTACATCCCATCTTGCTGAATTCAGAGAATTGCCAACCATGCATGAGAAGTCCATCTTGGTCCATATATTTACTATTCTTAGTGAAAATAGGCATCATACAGTCACTGAAGCCAAACAGAATTTTGCTCCATCATCTCCTACATCGCAAACACTCAGGTTTAGCAAATTCCATGTCTTAGTTTAATAATAAACAATCTGTTTTATAACTGGAATGTTTATAGGCCTCTTCTGCCCCCTACCCAAAACTTCAGTAAATTCATCACCATGTAAAACGGGCAGCACGGTGTTTCTGTCTTACAGTACCAGAGACTTGGGTTCGATCTGACTACAGGTGCTGTCTTACGGAGTTTGTACGTTCTCCCTGTTACCGCATGGGTTTTCCCCGGGTGCTCCGGTTGTCTCCTACACTCCAATGGCCTACAGATGGCTAGGTTAATTGGCTTTAGTCAAAAATGTAAAGTCCCCGGTATGTAGGTTAGTGCTAGTATAAGGGGATCGCTGGTCGGCGCAGACTCGGTCGGCCAAACGGCCTGATTCCGCGTTGTATCTTTAAAATAAACTAAAACTGAATAAATGTGGTATTCATAGAAGGCTTGATCAAAGTTATGAATTAAGTACAAATCCTTTACTAATCAAATGTACTTTACACAGCAGAGTGGATATGCATTTTCTACGGTCCTACTTGTAAATCTCAAGCACTATAAAATCAAAGTGGTATATATCATAATGATTTAATTGTATTCCAAATCAAATTTGTAGATTTACAATTAAATATCCTTTAACCACAAAATATAAGTCTCGGGCCAATTTTTATTTTCTACGATATCTAATTGGAACACACCCTGTATTGACGATGAATACCTTAAGGATCGTAAATGAGTGAAGCTCCACTACATTGACCTTGCAATAGCCTCAATCTTAGCTCTGCATAGTTGGAATGCAAAAAAGAACATTCCATTCCACACAACCAAGCGTATGTTTTTTTGGAAGAGAATATATTTTTGTTCCACAACTTAACCTTCTGCCAACATGCAATTCCTTAATATAAGCCAAGAAGAGCAGAATGTCTTTGTAAACTAGTTTAAAATAAACTTCAATTCAATCAAAAATGCCCTGATCATTGATAAGAAATCCAAAAGGTATTTAAAAGAAAAAAGTCAAAATTATGTAAAATACTTTTACTTTGAGTATCGCTGATAATGGCCTAATAACTGGGAGGTTGTCAAATCTCACCCAATAAATGCAAATTAACTAAATCCCATTATTTATAGGCTGGCATCAAAAAAGAAACATGCCAGCCTACTTTTTGATTGTATGGCTGCATGGTAAGTCAAATTCCACTGTACCTGAACTGGTGCATGTGGCAATAAATGTGAACATGAACTTGAACTTGATGTTCAAAGAGACCCAAATATCCTTGTGTACAAGTCAAAGTCTATGTGCAGGTGCAGCAAGCTATTAAAGCAGCAAATTGTAGTTGATCCTTTATTACACGTGGAATTGAGTATTGGAATAAAGATACTTCATCTATGAGGTTGTGAGAGGCTAGTCTACCAAGCAACCATGACGACCTATAATTTACCTACCGCCACAACAGGTCCACGGACATGCCATCACCCTGGCCCTACACTCATTCCTAGAACTGGATAAGAGATACCTACATCAGACTCCTATTCATAAACTACAGCTCTGCCTTTAACACCATCCAAGCTCATCACCAAACTTGCAGGACTTGGTGTCAGCATTCAACCAGTGTCAACTGGATCCTCGAAGTCTGAACCAACAGACTCCAATCAGTGACGACAGGGGACAAATCATCCTCTATGATAATCCTCAACACTGGTGCTCCACAAGGGTGCGTTCTCAAGCCCCTTCTTTATTCCATGTACACCCACGACTGTGCAGCCGCGTACAAATCTAATTCAATCTACAAATTCGTTGACGACACCACCATTGTGGGCCGGATATCAAATAATGATGAGACGGAGTACAGGAAGGAGATTGAGAACCATGTGCCCTGGTGTAGAGACAACAACCGCTCTCTCAATGTCAGCAAGATAAAGGAGATAGTGATCGACTTCAGGAAGTGAAGCGGTACACATACCCCAGTTTGCATTGACGGCGCCGAAGTAGAGATGGTTACTCCTTAATTCCCCAATCCCTCCTCTTCTCCCTCTATCCCCCCTCCTTAATTCCCCACTCTCCCTCCTCACCTCCCCACTTTCCCCTCCCTCTCCCCCGCTCCTCACCTCCCCCCTATCCCACCCCCCCACAACGAAAATTGCAATTAAAAAAAAAAATTCAAGGAAATTTGCATTTTTTTCTTTAAAATAACCTAAACACAATGTAATTGTTAATGAAAATGGAAACATATAATTAAAACTGTTTTTTTAATGTAAATGAGATTCGTTGATCCCATTGTTACGTCGAACGTGGCTGACGGGCAGGACAAGTGGAAAAGTGATTTGAAAAGTAATTTTTGTAAAGTTTAAAATGTCAATAACTTTAAAATATAAATGAAAAATATAGCATCAATCCAAATAAAACGCGTTTCATTTACATCCCAGGACAATGGCGAGTAAGGTGGGCCAAAAACTGTAGCGCTATTGTGTACCGTTTTGGCGGGGTTTTGGGATTTCACGCACACATGCAAACAAACAAACAAGATGAGAGTTTTAGTAATATACTAGACCAAGTCCAAATATACTAGACCCGGTTCCCCCAATGCACTTGTTCCCTACCTGTAGACCCACGGGAGGTGTGGTCCTCCAACTCAAGCTGTTCCGGAACGCAAGATTCCAGCACTCCCCTTGCAATTGCAATTCCAATTGCACTTGCCCTGCGTGTTGCAATAGCAATTTGCCCTCCCCCTGCTAGTTGAGCCATTGGGATCCCTTTATCCCACCTTCCTCACCTCCCCTACTTTCCCCTCCCCCTCCCTCCCTACCCCCTCCTCTCTCTCATTCCCCAACTCCCACCTCTCCACCCTCACTTTCCCCACCTCTCCCTCAATCCACCCCATCTCCCACCTCACCAACTTTCCCCCTCTCCCTCCCTACCCCCTCCTCTCCCTCAAATCCCCCAATCTCCCTCCTCACCACACCAGGATCTCGAGGTCGCCGCTCCTCTGACCGGAGGTTGCCTTGACCAGAGGCCGTGCCGACGGGAAGCCGCGCCAGGCAACGCGGTGAATGATAGCGGACGCGGCCAATCAGTGCGACGATGGAACAGGAAGGGGCGTCGCTATCCCAGCAGTGACTGACAGGAGAGGGGACTAATCTGCGCATGCGCGGTTTTAAAGATTTTTAAGCCTCGTTAACTTTTAAAATATAACACTAATCGGAACAAAACGTGTTGCACTTGCAGCACAGGACAATGGTAAGATGTGTGTGTGTGTGTATTAAATATAAATATAAAATTAGGTATAGATATAGATACTCTTGTCCTGGTCAATATTTTCTTCTAAAATATGGCTGCCCCAAATCTGTTTAGTCTTGAACATGCAATCCAAAATCCTTGCAAACACATCTACCAGAAACTCAATCTGACTACTGACTGGTGTTAAGTACAAGCTCTAGAATTACACCAATTTTCCTTGCAATCACTAAAAATTGAAACTCAAGGTGCTGGAAATACAAAATACTGCAAACACTCAACAGATCAAGTAGCATCCATGAAAATAATATAATATATAATTTTATATATATATAAAACCCAAGGTACCATTATGAAGACAATGGAATGTATATTGATATTGTCAGAAAACTACAGCTGGAGGACAGGTAGCACCTGTGGATGAAAATGGACAGAAGATAGACAAAAACCTGGAATAACTCAGTGGTCAGACAGCATCTCTGGAGAAAAATAATAAGTGACATTTTTTGAGACCCTTATTCAGACAGAGAGTCAGGGGAAAGGGAAACAAGAGATATAGACTGTGCTATAGAGAGAGATATAGAGTAAATGAAATGTGCAAAAAAGTAACGATGAAAAAGGAATCAGGCCATTGTTAGCTGTGGGCCTGGGGAAACAAGTTATAGACAATGAGACTCAACAAGACAACTTTGAAACTAGTACGACAACTTGGGTGGGGGAGAGACAGAGAGAGAGATGCAAGTACGATAAATCAAGATTCAAGTTGTAAGCTGCACAAGCGAAATACAATTTGCATTTGGCCTCACGCTGACAATGGAAGAGGCCCAGGACAGAAAGGTCACTGTGAGAATGGGAATTAAAATGTTTGGCAACCGGTAGATCAGGTAGGCCCAGGTGAACTGATCGCCCAGTCTACATTTGGTCTCACCGATGTATAAGAGTCCGCACCTTGAACAACGGATACAGTAGATGAAGTTGGAGGAGGTGCAAGTGAACCTCTGCTTAATCTGAAAGGACTGTCAGGGTCCCTGGACAGAGTCGAGGGAGGAGGTATATTAACAATGGACAGTTGATTCGGGTCAGAACTTCCTCTGGATTCCAGAGATGTTGCCTGACCCATTGAGTTTGCTTTTTGTTCCAGATTCCAGAATCTGTGTCTTTTATGCCTCGACAATAATGTCTTTATTGGTTGAAAATGTGTTTGATTCTCTCTATAGAAAGTAATGAGACTTGTAATAACCTCGTTTGAGGCTTCTGGACATTTCTCAAAACATCAATTTCAGGTAAATATAATTTTATTATCTGCATCCCCTAAATAAAAATGCGACAGATTTCACCATTTTTGAAACTGTGCCAACTGCTTTCAAGGATAGCTAGATAAACATAGAAGGAAGCAATAAAACGGCGCTGTTAACGTTCAGATCAGGACAAGGTCAGTCAAGAAGGAAAAAAAGTAACATTTTAGGTAGAGGTCTGCTTCAACCTGAAATGTTAACTCTCTCCAATATTTTCTAAAATTTAGATTTCCAGCAGTTTGAATTTAGCTTTTGTTTCAGCAGCAAGAAGTACAAATTTAATCTGAAGAGAAAGAGGGTGGGGGACTATTTGGGCGAATGGTGTTTGCGTTGTGCATTCTAATAATAGGTGGTTGAGAGTTTGCTTCTCCTTATGAACCCCTTGATCATTTTTATTCAAATTGAATGTCAGATTAAATCACCTTCTGGGCTAAACTAACTGCCTGTTAACTTTGAATGTAAAATTCTAATTTCTATTTTCAAACATCTCCTTGGCCTCATGTCCATCACCCTTTGTAACATCATGCCTGTAATCAGAAACTAGAAACAGTGAAGGATATGGATCCTTAGAGCTTGTTTTTGGTTGTTCCTTTGCAATTTAAAAATCATAAATCTTATTGCCTTGCCACCTTCATCTACCAAGACTCAAGGTTCTGAAATTCCCATCCCAAAGATTTCTCTCTTCCCAATCTTTACTCCATAAGATGCTCCTCTGACCAAGCACCATGAGTGTCCATATCTCACTATTGTAGCACATACCAAGCACAAATTACACTAAATGTAAACAGAGTTCATCGTAAAATTTAACTTGTAGTGCAATAAATAATTGCAATATAACCAGAGCAGAGAGTAAAACAAATTACATTAAGCTAAGATAGACACAGTGCTGAAGTAACTCAGCGGGTCAGACAGCACTCTATGGAGAAAAATGGAAACATGCCATTCAACCCCCTCATCCACATCGACCAAAATGCCCAATGTAAGCTGGCCCCACTTGCCCACATTTGGTCCATATTCTTGTAAACCTTTCCTATCCATGTACCTGGCCAAGTATATTTTAAATGTTGTTATTGTAGCTACCTTAACTACCTCTTCTGGCAGCTCATTCCATATACTCATCGCCCTCCATGGAAAAAGTTGCCCCTCGGGTTTTTATCAAATCATTCCCCTCTTACCTTAAACCCATGCAAGTCTGGTTCTTGATTTCCCTAACCTGGGCAAAAGACTATGCATTCACCCTATCAATTCCCCTCATGATTTTATACACTTCTCAGATCACCCCTTAGCCTCCTGCGCTCCAAGGAATAAAGTCCTAGCCTGTCCAACCTCTCCCTTCAGCTGAGACCCTCAAGCCCTGGCAACATCCTCATACATCTCCTTTGAACTCTTTCCACAGTGACAACATCCTTGCTATATCAGGGTGACCAAAACTGCCAGCAATACTCCAAACGCAACCTCACCAATGTCTTGTACAATACTGTAACATAACGTCCCAACTTCTATACTCACTACTCTAACTGATGAAGGCCAATGTACCAAAGCCTTCTTTACCATCCTATCTGCATGTGACATCACTTTCATGGAACTGCACCTGTACTCCTAGATCCCTCTGCCCTACAACACTCCGCAGGGCCCTGCCATTCACTGTCAAGGACTGCCCTGGTTCAATTTCCCAAAATGCAACACATCACACTTATCTGCATTGAACTCAGTTAGTCATTCTTCAGCCCAATTTTGATAACCCACCTCACTGTCTACAGTACCACCAATTTAGTATCATTTGCAATCTTAATAATCATGGCCTTGCGCCTTCTCATCCTGAGCAAAGTATCTATTGTAAGTATAACTGGGCAAAAATGAAGAGATTATCGGTTGCTGTTGCTTGGCAATATAGCTGGACAATTTTATTTTTTGTCGTATATCTGTTGATTTTTTTCTTACCCTTCTCTCTTTTGCATTTCAGTGATTCTTCCTCAAAGGCATCTCCATATTCTCCCTTAGGAAACAGATATGTTTTGCCAAAACTTCAAATAAACTTGTAAAAATACTATCAACTGATTAAAATCATGCAGGGGTAGTTTTCAAGAGTCAAGAGTGTTTCATTGTCACGTCTATACCGAAAAAAGAACAATTAAAATTAACATGTCTGTAAATAGCATGGACTTTCCTCTAACATTGATACCTGCCACCATTTAAGACTTCAATACCCTTGACTATTAAATTATATTAAATCAAAAGTTCCAAACCAAACACCACATACTTGTTATAAATATTGATTTCCCAAAGCTAAACGATTTCTGGAAAACTGGGAGATTACTATTAGTCTGGAAATCAACATTACTTAATCACAACCTGCAATAAAACCCAATACGATTATCTTAACTATTATCTTAACATTACAACTGGAACATAGTGAATATTTTTTTATTCTATCAAAATTACTTAGCACCATTTTGAGGCACAAAGTCTCCAACATTTAGGGCATTCACCGTTTTTCATCATGGACTTAAATCTTTGCAGACAGTTCAGTGTAATCCAGAAGATAGCATTTGTCAAAAAGTTATTTCAATTGAGATGTTAAATCAAGGTACCAGTTCTATATTCAAGAAAAAGAAAACAAAAGGTATATTACTTCTTGAAATGAAGGAGCAGTGGTAAAGGGAAAACAGGATTTTTCCAGTGATACAGCAGAACCTTCATGTACAATGCACTTTGCTGTACCACAAAGTTAAAAAATGAACACGTCTCTCTGCCAATGTCTAAGCTTGCTATCAGCACAGAAATAAAGATTTTAAAGAGGAGGAAGGCCAAGAAATTGTCCAACAAACAATGCTGATCAAGTCTAGAATAAACCCACTTTTACTATTGGGGCAACAGTGGGAGGCGAATAGCCTGTGAGCAAGAGGCAATGCAAACTACAGCACTAATTCACAATCTTGAGCACGTTTCAGAATCACATGAGCAGCAAGAAAGAATGTGCATGACCATACAAATAATAACACTGATAGACACAAAATGCTGGAGTAACTCTGGAGAGAAAGAATGGGAGACTTCAGATCAGTCTGAAGAAGGATCTCGATCAGAAACGTCATCCATTCTTTCTCTCCATAGATGCTGTCTGTCCCGCAGTTACTTCAGCATTTTGTGTCTATCTGCAGTTCTTCCCTACACAATAATAACACTGATCCGTGCCGATTCTGATGAAGGGTTCCGACCTGAAATGTCACCTGTCCATTCACCCCAGAGATGCTGCCTGACCCACTGAGTTCCTCTAGCACTTTGTTTGCTCATGATTCCAGTATCTGCAGATCCTTGTGTCTCCAATGTAATATTCAAATCATGGTTAGGCAGGCGTAGCGTTTATGGCCTGAAGCTTGTAAATCAAACATAATTTGGCATGCAGAAGGTTATTCCTGACAACCTAACAATAAAGTTTAAGCCAAATTACAAATGCGTGCGTATATTATTTCATACACTAGAGTGGAGATTGGGGTGGGGAAGGAAAACAAAATAACTCTATATAAACAGGCTTAAATCACCTGGTTTGGAACCACATTATAGCCACTATCAGATTGATAACTGCACTGCAATGAAGCACGTCAAATTCTAGCCAATTTTTCAGGTTAAGCAGGAAGTAGGAAGATTTCAATCTCCTTGTGCGCAATAGGAACGAGATAAAAACAAAGGGTTTGTGTCACTAACCATTAACAGCTTCGGGAGTTTTATAAAACTCACCTGCAAAGGCATCTTTAACACAAGGATGCCTGAAAACAAATTCCAGAAAGACTACCTTATTTAAGTACTCTCTTACATCATTTATTGATTTTAAGATCTTAATTACAAAGGAGTCACAATATGCAGAACTTAAATTCAGTCAAATTTGTAGAGTATAAATAAGCATGTACAAAACTGGCCCAGCACTTTACTTTTAGCCAAAAATTCTAAGCATCAATCAATTCCAAATTGTATCATCGTGTTCCACTATTACGAACCCTGGGTTGTAAAAAAAAACATGCTGGAGGAACAATGCTGCCTTGGCAGCATCCATGAGGGAAATGGGCAATGTTTTGGGTCAGGACCCTTCAGACTGATTTTTACTCAATTGTTTTCGACCAGATTTCACCACCTACAGTCTCATGTTCCACGATTACTAGGATGACATATTTAGCCCGAGATATGAAGCTGATAAGGTTTGGTTGAGGCAACTACAAAAAGGACAACATTCTTTGAGGCTTGAATGGAGAATGCATTGCTCTTTACCCAGTTGGCCACCCAGAATTCCAGCACCAGAGGTTACAGTCTTAAAGGGATAAGCCAAGCAAAACAGACAAGAAGATTTTTTTTCACTCTGAAATATTTGGATTCTCTACCCAAGAGATCTGTGGGGCATCACTAAGGTATCATTAGATAATGAGAATAATGAGATGATATGGGCCTAATGAGGAAAGTAGTGCTGAGCCAAAAGATATGACATATCATAAAGTCATACAGCATGGAAACAGGCCCTTCAATGCAGCTCACCATTGCTAAGATGCCAATGTAAGCTAGACTCATTTACTCATGTTTGGCTCATATCCATCAATCTTTCCTACACATGTATCTGTCCAAATGTCTTAAATGTTGTTACGGCATTTGCCTGTACTACTTCCTCAAGCAGCTCTTTCTATATACCCACCACCTTCTGGTGAGTGTACCATTCCTTCTATAATCAGGATCCTATTAAATCTTTCCCCACTTACTTTCAACCTATGCCCTCTAGTTCACAATTCCCCTAACCTGGGATAAAGAAAACATTCACCCCATCTATTACCCTCATTATTTTACACACCATTGCATCAGCCCCATACTCTCTAAGGAATGATAACCCAGCCTGCCAATCTCTCTCTATAGTTTAGGCCCGAGTCCTGGCGACATCCTCACATCTTCTCTGCACTTTCCCAAGCTTATCAAATGGCAGAGCAGGCATAAGTGCCCCATGCTGCCTCAAAATCTTACATTCTAAGTTCATTTGCATTTGGCAACCCAAAATTACCACCTCTGCAAATTATCTGATTGCTAAATCGAATTCAGTCAATGACCTCTGAATTTCCCAGATTTTCTTTCAGATTAACTAGAAATGTATCCATATTACAGAGGAAAAAGAGAAATGCTCATAAGCTTACAAAAGATTAGATAATGTCACAAGTGTAAAGACTGGAGTGAAATTGTGTAGGGTGTTGGAGGATAATGACTCCAATGATAAAAACTCAGATGCAAGGCTATTTGAATGGCAATACAGTGTCCTACATTTCCCATTTATCCTCCCCCCCCCCCCCCCCCCCCCCCCCCCCCCCCCCCCAGGACTCCATCTTTGCCTGTCCCCCAATGCGCTGTTCCGGTCTGAGGGACGAGGACTTCCTGGCTCAGGGAGATCACATAACAGGAGAGAGAGAGAGAGAGAGAGAGAAAGAAAGAGAGCAAGCTCGGGACGGAGAAGCCAGCTACCCACCAACCACCACCTCCACCAGTTGCACCTGTGCCGAAGGACACCGTGGCTGTCGGGCGGGCAGAAGGCACCAAAGTGGCCGACGGTTCCGCTGTCCGGTCCCAGCGGCCACCCGAGCTACTTCCCACCTGGCCACAATGCTGTGGCTCTGCTCCAGGAGCGCTGCGGCAGCAGTGAGTGAGTTGCTGGCATGATCCCCGAGCCCCTCTTTCTCAACGCTCCTGCCCTCCCTGCAACTATACCACTGGCGGCCCAGCCAAGTTTGCTACTTTGTGCAGCCCAGGCCATGCTGACCTGGGTCAAACTCCCCACACGCTGTGGAAGGGAACTCTTTCCTGCCCCCACCCCCCGCGGCGCTGTTCTTTTACTGCCACTTCCCACTTCACAGTTCCAGGGTCGAAGGCGTGGCAGGTTCCGCGAAGCAGTCACTACAAGAGTGGCATTGCTCGGCCTAACCTTCGGCCTCCAAGACGCAGGTACATTTTCAGGCCTTATTTTAGAACAAAAAAAATAGGTATTTCCTTTTCACCCTTCGCCTTTGTCGCTCTCTCCACCCATCTGGCAATTAAACACCCCCACCCCCTTCCCTCATAAATGCTAGCATTTATTTCAAGACGATGAAAATACAAAAACAGGGATGGAATGCTGAGGCTCTATAATGCTTTGGTCAGACATTTGGAGTATTTAGAGGAATTCTGTCCCTATATCTGAGAAAATGTGCCGGCACCGGTGTGTGTCCAGAGGAGGTTTATGCGAATAATCCGAGGAATGAGTGGGTTAACGTATAATGAGCGTTTGACAGCACTAGGCCTCTATTTGCTGGAGTGTAGAAAGATGAGGGAGAGCGCGTTGAAACTTACCGAATAGTGAAAGACCTGGATAGAGTGGATGCGGAGAGGATGTTTCCACTAGTTGCAGAGTCTAGGAAGGAGATGAAGAGGAATTTCTTTAGTCAGAGGGTGGCAAATCTGTGGAATTTATTGCACAGAAGACTGTGGAAGCAACGTCACTGGACTTGATGGACTGAATAACCTAATTCTGTTCCTCTCACTTATGAACTCACCAGAAATAGGCGACGTTTCCGGTTGCGACCCTTCTTCAGACTTGTCTGAAAACTTGACAGAAGGGTCTCAACCCGAAACGTCACCCATTCCACGCTCCAGAGATGCTGCCTATCCCGCTGAGTTACTCCAGCATTTTGCGTCTATCTTCGATATAAACCTGCATCTGCAGTTCCTTCCTACACATCCCCTTATCATTTGCCAGGCTATGCATGACACCACAACTCTTTTCCAGCTTTCGTCCCTTTATTCTAATCTGTCTGAAGTCCCACCCTGAAACGTTTCCTGTCCATTTTCCTTCACAGATGCTGCCTGACCCACTGTGTTCCTCCAGCACTGCGTTTTGTTCAAGATTCCATTATCTGCAGTTCCTTACGTCTTCAATGTGACATACACCCTATAGTATATTTAGCCTACAGCTATAATAAACCTATAGCTATTACAAATATATATATTTTTTGGAAAATCCTGCAGGGAAACAAAACATACCGAAGGTCTGAAATTCTCCAGCTCCCCAACGACCTTTGACAATTTGACAATTGTTTTTCTAACGTGATTTTCTATAACACAAGGCTTTTTAGGAGTACAACTATTGCTTTATCGCAGAACCATCTTTACAGGTCAGCAAATATCAGAAAGATCAAATAAAGTAAAGGAACAAAATAAGGCTAGAACAAGATAGAAAAGTATGGGAATACAAATGACTGAGCAATTTATTTATTCCAAAAGATTATACTTTGGATCCGGTGTAAGTTCATGGACAAGGAGGAGGGGCCAGAAAAAGAATTAATGATTTGAGTTAAGTCTTCATGTGAAAGACCAGTATAATGTTGAACGAGATATTTAAGAGAAAAAAAATGAAAGGTTTAGGAGATATGTAGCAGTGAACACAAGGAGTTTGCTTTTGTCAATATTGATACGGTATTTTCCATTGTCAAGATAAAAGGCCACAACACTGTCCTGATTTCTGCCTGCACACGTATGAGTGGAAGTTAAGAATACATTGATCATTCAAGAGGACCTCGCCAAGAATTCCTTTCTGAACTCCAGCCAAAGGGAAGAATATGTCAGATGAATA
The DNA here is from genome assembly GCA_035221665.1 of Okamejei kenojei. NCBI lineage: Eukaryota > Metazoa > Chordata > Chondrichthyes > Rajiformes > Rajidae > Okamejei > Okamejei kenojei. The sequence continues at coordinate 6,599,466 of CM069135.1, forward strand.
TCTTCAAGGTCAACAGATGAAAAAAGTTTACATTTGACATGACACCAGGGGGTGTCGGTGTGTAAGAATCTGCACTCGAGTGGCAACATCTATTTTCAGTCTGAAGAAGGGTCTCGACCCGAAACGTCACCTATTCCCTCGCTTCATAGATGCTGCCTCAACTGCTGAGTTTCTCCGACATTTTTGTCTACCTTCTATTTTCAGGAGATAACATTCAAAGATTTAAACGGCCATACAAATTTGTTACCTTGAACATACAAGTGTTCAAAGAAACAAAAAAGTTATACTATGCTAAAGCTTGAACTGCATGGAGATTTAAATAATGTATAGTGTAGAACCGAGATGGGTTTTTATTGTTCCTATTTAATTTCATTATCTGCCCTTTATACAAGGGTTTGTGTCTTTAAAAAAAGTTTAGTACAATAGTCCTTTGTCAACAGCAACATGATCTTATGCCAAGATTTTCAGCATCCTATCTGAGACTTACTGACATTAATGCGAATTTCAGTTATATTTTATTAATTTACAGTTTGCATGAAAAAAAAATTGGAACGTTGCAAAACTCATGAAATGCAAAGAATGGAAGATTAGATAACATTTAATACATTTACAGGAACATTTACACGGGGTAGCACCAGCAATGGCTGCCTCGCCAACAGTCTGTCCCTTCCTTCTTTGTTATTCGTTTGTATTTGTTAAACGTATGTCTTTAGTATTCTTTAGCTTGTTTTATGTGGGGGGTGGGGGGGGGGGGGGAGTTGGGGAAACTTTTTCTAATCTCTTACCTCGACGGAGATGCGATTTTTTCCGTATCGTATTTCCGTTCGCACTGCGGCCTGACAACGGGGAGTTGACGGCCTTTGCTGGAGACTTCGAGAGCTCTACTGCGGGAGCCTGCGGACTTTATGGACCTGTCCCACTTAGGCGAATTTTTAGGCAACTAGGCTGTCGCCATATGGTCGCGGGGTGACACCTGTAGTCTCCTCAAGTTACCCAAAGTCGTAGTGTTTTTCTGATCGCTGCTGGATTTTGAAATGTTCAAAACCTTTCGGCGACAGTGGGCTTGATGCCAATGATCGTAGCTTGTCTTCTCCTGACGTTGGTGCTGTCGTAGGTTGTCACCAGGATGTCGTAGGTTGTCGCCGGAGCTGACTTTGGTGAATTCATTGTAATGTGCCTGTAAATTATGTAAAGTCCTGTACGTTTTTGTACGTATTATATTTGAAGTTTGAAGTTTATTTAGTTTGAAGTTTATTGGGGTATGAGTGTACAATTTTATGTGATTATAAAATATTTATTTTTATATACACAGTTGTATATTCTTTCTAATCTAATAATAAATTTAAAAAAAAATTGTTGTTGTTATGATTCTTCATAGATTTATTATAGATAATTTCAATTTTAATGTGATTATAATATTTTTGTATGCACTGCTGTATGTTCTTCCTAACCTTTTTTTGTTGTTAAAACTTTGTTTCAATATCAATAAAGGAAATGCTTGAAATTTTGACGGCAAATTGATGTATGAAGATGTTATATTTCAGAATGTCTCATGGCATTACTTTCAAATATTTAGATTTAATATATTTCGATCAATAAAACAAACAGAAGCATTGAACTACATTGAAAAGCAAATCTTTTCATGTAATTTGATCAATAAAACAAACACAAGCATTGTACTGCATTGAAAATTAAAATCTTTTGGGAGGATGTGGGTGGCCCTGAAAATTGCCTTTACTTGTGGTCTGTTGTGGCCTCTCTACCTGGAGTAGTGGACTTCTGCTTGTGGTGATTCCATTGTTTTAGAGGCCAAATTGACGTGAATTGTCTTCAGTTGTCGCCAACCGGGTCGTAGCCTGTCATAACTTGTCGCAGGTGGACGTAGGTTGACTTCGGTTGTCGTAAGTTGTCGTCTGTGTGGTCATAGGTTATCATAGGTGTCGTCGAGGGGGACGCCCTAAGTCGCAACAATTGGGTCGCTGGTTGTCGGTAGCTTGCCATAGCCATCATAAACATTGTCGCAGGGGAGTCCAGTCGCCGGCTTTTCGACGACCTGCTATGACTATGTCAGTCACCGGCAGCTGCCAAAAAAAAAAATTGCCTAAGTAGGACAGGGGCATTACCATCGCAAAGCTCGCAGTCTCTGGTTAGAGACTAACCTCGGGAACTCCAAGCCGCAGGAACTTCGATGGCCGTGGGAGAATAAAAGAGGGAGAAGGTTGAACTTTATTGCCTTCCATCACAGTGAGGAACGCGGGAAATCCACAGTGGTGGATGATCATGTCAACTTTTACGTAGTTGTGTGTTTTGTGGGTTTAAAAAAAAGTATGGCTGTATGGGAATTCAAATTTCACTGAACCTTAATTGGTACACGTGACAATAAACTGACCTTGAGACCTTGAAACCTTGACCTAATTTGTCCATGATACAGCAAAAGATGGGTCATATATAATACTCAGGACAAGATTCAAGGTGTCATTAAATTATGGGGATTATGCCAATTAATGGACCCAATGCAATTCAATAAATGTCCTGCTTGGTAACACGTATGATAAGTGAGAATGAATAAGGGCACTGGTTCACAACCACTCCAAGATGGATGGACTATTTTTTTCTGATTATAGAATATTAGGTCAAAGCACTGACTATTGAGTAGCAAGATGGATGGGGCTGTGTAGCTTAAAAACTAAAAGCACTGTTCTTTTTGGATGAGAAGAGAGAATTAAAGAATTTCCTCAAATAAAGTCACCAATCCATGTTCTCCAGAGATGCTGCCGAACCCTCAGCATTGTGTCCATTTTTGTAAACCAACATCAGCAGCGCCGTATTTTCCAAATATTTAGCAAGGGCATTGCACAAAATAAGTTTGCACACTTTGGAGTCTGTTTCATTGCGGGCACTGGATAAGTTTATGCTCTATATCCTATTTAATGATGTCAATGTAACACACATTTTGGGGCTTGAAAATCGATCACTGTAAATTGAAATCCATTGGCATCTTTCTATTGAGTACAATTCCCTGTTCATCCCCATAAATACATCAGTTCAATGTTATGAACCTCAGGGATGCAACTGCTAATACACATTTTTTGCCGGAAGTCAGAAATATGTACAAAAAAACCTGTACAATGACATTCACCCAGAAGATATAACATACAGTGCATTCAGAAAGTATACAGAGCCCTTCACTTTTTCCACAGCGGAAAAAGCCTTACTTTACACTGTGATGGGGGTGCTGCAAACCGGCAGCCCTGCCAAAAGCGTGTTAGTTCTTGCTACATTTTTTGGTTTTTTTTTAGTATGTCCTAATGTGTGTTTTTAATGTTTCTCTGTGTGTCTTGTGTGGGGGGTGGTGTGGGGGGGGGGGGGGGGGGGGGGGGGGGGGGGGGGGGGTAAAGGGGGAAACCGCTTTGGTCGCCTCCTCTACGGAGCGGCGACTTTTTCCATGTCGCCTCCCCCGTGGGCTAACATCGAGGATCGGTGCGGCCTTTCCTGGAGACGCACCCGGGGCTTCAGCTGCGGGCGCAGCGTGAACTCTCGCCGCGGAGCAGGCAAGCCCTCGCTGGGGGTCGCCGGAGGGGAGCAAGCCGCGGTCTGCAGAGCTCCAGCTGGCGCAGTGTCCGCAGCTTGGGACCTCGTTGGGGACCCGGGAGGAGAGGAGCTCCGACTGCCGGCCCTGCGGTGCTTCTGGCTGCAGCGCGGCGGGGACTTTAGATCTTCGACTGCCGGCCTGCGGCCTACATCAACTTTGTAGCTGATAAGTGTATACACCTTTAATTGATAGTGACGATGTCCATGCTAACCACCCCCCCACCAGTTAGTATAATTGTAACCCACACGCCCCTAGCTCTCTCTCTCTGGTGATCGCGACAGACCACGTACAGCTAGGGCTATATGATGTATGATTAATAAAGTAGTGAAGACCTTAAGGTGTCTGTGTATCCTCTCTACAAACTTGATCTCCGGTGGGGCGGCACCGATTCAGGACTTACCTGGACTTTACCATGTCTACACATCTGGATGCCCACAGCGGCGGCTGCGCATGGTTGAGGTGGGGGAAATGGAGGACTGGCCAAATGTTGTGCCTTCCACCACAGTGATGCATGCTGTGGTGGATGTCTGTGTTAAAATTTTATTGTGTTTTTGTGTGTTCTTTTTTGAAATTGTACCGCTGCTGGCAAATTCATTTCATTTGCACTTTATGTGCAAGTGACAAATAAAACTGATTGATTGGGAAATACATCACAGCCTTATTTTAAAATGGATTGAATTCATTTAAAAAAAAATCAATCAATACCCCAGAATGAAGAAACGAAAACAGGTATTTAGAAATTTTAGCGGTGTAATTAAAATGAAATATCACATTTACATAAGTATTCAGTATTAAGAATTTTGTACGTTTCTATAGGTATCCAGTTTCCATTGATGTTTCTACAACGGAGTCCACCAGTGGTAAATTAAATTGATTGGGCACGATTTGGAAAGGCATACACCTGTCTATATAATGTACCACAGTCGACAGTGCATGTCAGAACAAAAACCAAGCCATGAAGACGAAGGAATAGTCCCTAGACCTCCGAGACAGAACTGTGTTGAGACAAAGATCTGAGGAAGGGTATAAAACAATTTCTGCAGCATTGCAGGCCCGAAGAGCACAGTGGCCTCTGTCATTCTTAAATGGAAGAACTTTGGAACCACCAGGACTATTCATAGAGCTTGCTGCCCGGCCAAACTGAGCAATCGGGGTAAAGGGCCTTGGCCGGGGAGGTGACCAAGAACCCGATGGTCACTCTGACAGATCTCCAGAGTTCCTCTGTAGAGATGGGAGAACCTTCCAGAAGGACAACTATATCTACAGCACTCCACCAATCAGGCCTTTATGGTAGCGTGGCCAGACGGAAGCCACTCCTCAGTAAGAGTCACATGACAGCCTGCTTGGAGTTTGACGATTCTTCTCTGGAGGCTGCGGGCCTGGGGCAGCCATTGCTCCGGGACGGTGTCCTGTCGGTCCAGGGTCGCCCCAGACGTCTCTGCCCCCCCCCCCCCCATCCGGACAGTCCAGTGGTGGTTCGGCAGTGCGTGCGGCGCCGTGGACCCAGGTTCGATCCTGGTTGTGGATAGGCGCGGGATTGGGTGCTCGCAGCAGCACAGCTGCCGAGAATTCCTCTCCCCCCGGTTCCCACCTGCATCTGCCCCCTCTCTCACTGTTACACCCTGCTCACCCGCTACCTGGCACCCCCGTTCCTCGGATAAAATATATTTTTACACATAAATTGTGAATAAAGATAATAATTTATACACAGTTTATGCAAGCCAGCACTTCATTTGCTTTTTCTTTATCGCGAATGACCTTTGACAAATCCCATGATTCGTTGTGTGTTTTGGAATACCGAACTCACTTATTATGAACGACGGTGAGGCCATATGCCATGGGCAAATAAATAAATGATGGGTTTGTCCCAAACATTATGGAGGGCACTGTGAGTAAACTTCATATTGGTTGTTACACAAATGCTGGAATTTGAGACTTAGTTCCATTTCCCCCCATTGCATTTAACAGTCTACAAATGTATCAAATCTACTAGAAATAATGTTTCTATCATTTTACTTGAATTGTAATCATAGGAACCATTTTTTCTAGCATCTAAACCAGAACCAGAATATGTGACGAAAGGACATCCAAATAAATGCCAGTTGCCAAATAAATTCAAAGGAACAATAAACAATGTTGCACTGTGGGTCTGACACTAATTATCATTCCACTTGTGCAGCTTTCGCATTAGTCTGAAAGATGTCTTCAAATATTATTGAATATTTGAAGCCTTTCCAAAAGTTAGCATCCACTGTTGGGGAAAAAAATAGAGATATTTCCCTTACATTACCGTTGACTTCAATTCTACCAGGATTTTTATTCCACACTAAAGCCACACAATGAACATCTTCAACAAAAATATTAACCACCGATGCTTTTAGCATCATTGACACTCCAACCATAAACATCTTGCGGTCACTGTCAATAAGAAACAAAGTAGCCAGCCACAGAAATAATTCAACTACAAAAAAAATTGTCAGTATCCAACAGCCAAATGGGTTACCCTGTGATTTTCTTTTACTTTAAACATTGAGCGTCTCCACCTTTGATGCAATGTAACTTATGGCCCTGTCTCACTGTGCGAGTTGACCCACGAGGTACCCCGAGTGACAGACTCGTGGCTGTGCACGAGACTTCAAGTTTATGATCAAGTGTGTAACCGAGTTCCCACGGGTATGTCATTGCTGCGATGTTCCAAGTTCCTCTCCCGAGTTACCAAGTTCCTCTCCCGTTACTCTTGAGCCAACCGTGAATGAAGGTATGTTTTAATAAAGCAACAATGTTAAAATACATCTCCATCCTGTGGTTTTGAGTTATTTCAGCGCGGCGGCATCTATTGATATGACCTACAATGGGAAAATGCGCATCCTCCAGTAACCAAGCATTTCTTGTTGTTTTATGTTTTTTAAATACTTTTTTGCAATGGATCTCTATTTTAAATAATTTTTAAAAAGGAAGCAGCTCGGGTGACTGACATTGAGCGGCCGCCGGGACCCGACAGCAGACACACACACACACACACAGAGAGAGAGATACACACAGACAGCAGGACTGGCCGCCACTTCAGAGGAAGGAAGCAGCTCGGGTGACTTTGAGCGGCCGCCGGGACCCGACAGCAGACACACAGATACACACAGATACACACAGATAAACACACAGATACACACAGATAAACACACACACACACACACAGCCACACACACAGCACACACACAGCCACACACACAGCCACACACACAGCCACACACACAGCCACACACACAGCCACACACACAGCCACACACACAGCCACACACACAGCCACACACACACATATGTGGCGTTTCTGCTCGGGACCCTTCTTCAGACAATCCAATGTCCCATAATATATTCTTTAAATATTAAGTTTTCTGTTGAAAGTGTGGTGCCGTGGTTACGGGTTGTCGGAAGGAAGATGATGAGGTCTGGTACAAGTTGACTTTGTTTTCAGTAATCAGGCCTCTGTGTTGGCCGATGTCTGGTTGATCGAGCGTTCATACAGTTGCGAGCGAGCGAGGTCCATATATAGGATTTAAAGAAGGAACTGCAGATGCTGGAGAATCGAGGGTACACAAAAAGCTGGAGAAACTCAGCGGGTGCAGCAGCATCTAAGGAGCGAAGGAGATAGGCGACGTTTCGGGTCGAGACCCTTCTTCCTAATAAAGGAAGAAGGGTCTCGACCCGAAACGTCGCCTATCTCCTTCGCTCCTTAGATGCTGCTGCACCCGCTGAGTTTCTCCAGCTTTTTGTGTACCCTCCATATATAGGAGCAAGGAACGCGAAGCTTCTGAGGGTTCATTGTTCCCCTGGTTTGGATTGCTCCCAGGAGAGCGGGCACAAAGAAAAATTTAGGCATTTTTCTGTGGAAGGGGGAGGGCAGTATAAAATCGAAAGCATTGTACAGCAGCACTCTCCCCAACACGAAACACAGCGCAGCGTAAACAATTAAACAGCTTCACTTTTAAAAGCAAAGACACACGTTAAATTACACGGCCCCAAGAAATCGCCTCTCAATTGCTTCGGGGTTGGAATTGAAATATATATAATATATATAATATGTATATACATATTATACTACTTTGGTTCAGTCCCTTTCAGATTATAAAAAAGTTCCCACGATAGACTCACGAGACACTATGGTAAACGCACGGGCCATTACGTTACTGCAACGAGTTTAAATGTTTCCATTTTTAACTTGAACAGTTAATTTGACTCGTGGAAAAAATCAAACATGTTTGATTTTTTTCACGAGTTAACAAGTTTCCCGAGTACCTGCCATTAGCGCCACGAGTGGACAAGTTGAACGCGCGAGTTCCGACGTTCCCGCTACGTGATCACCACGAGTGAAAACTCGGGGTCACTCGTGGGCCAACTCGCACAGTGAGACAGGGGTTTAAAGTATGTATCGTCTATAAAATGTAACATGTACTGCAACATTTCAGCAAAACCTTCCAATACCAAAGGACAAAGAAAATTTACAACCTGAAAGTTTCCTTCAAATTATACAACATCCTGATTTGAAATATCTCACCATTCTAAATGTTCTCTACTCAACAATACTTTTGAAGGAATGGAGTTCAAGGCAGCAGCATCTATCTGTTCAAGCACAATGGGTCAATGAATGTGGTCATGCTAAATTTCCAAATTTCACAAGCCAACAATTAACTTAAAAAATAACAAATGCAATATGTCCTTATCTGCTTCTTCGCTTCTGGCCTCGCAATTACATTTTGCTAATACCCTATCTTTGGAGCAAAAATAACTTGACTTCTCCTGCCTCTTTTCAGTAAAGCAAAGAGTGCTGAAGGAACTCAGCAGGCCAGATGATATTTGCCTAAGATGCAGGCTGACCCACCGATTTCCCTGGAGATTCCAGTTTCTGAAATCTCTTGTAATTTCTCATTTCAAGCTAGCACTGGTCAACTCAAATTTTGCTTCACGCATGATTAAATTTCAAAAAAAAGGTTTTCGTCGCTCCCTTCAGCTGTTGCCTGTCTGAATCATCCAGCGAACAGTTGTTCCTCTCCTTGCCCGTAGCCAAACTCAAGGGCACAGAAGGCAAAACCCCTGTTCACTCTCTTACTGGCTCCTACTCCCGCATCCACAAGTTGGAAGACCAGTCGCTACTCTCACGCCTTACAGCGAGTCTTCCAGCCCGGTATTTGGAATACTTACTTTCATTGACCAAGGCGACACCTGCATTACAGCAGTTAGGTTAACAGAAATGCAATCTCAGCATTGATAAATTGCTATCAAGGGATGGAATAAAAATGTGATCTTACAAAATGCCAAGGTAAAAGAAAATGTTTTTAAAAACACATAATGCAGCATCACGTTATGGAAGGTCACAAAATGGATCAATTTTGAGAAACTCAACTCCTTCCCCTCCCTCCCCCACCCCACCACCTCCCAACGCCAAAACAGTACACAATAGTGCTACAATTGTTGGCCCACCTTACTCACCATTGTCCTGTGATGTAAATTAAACAAGCTTCGTTCAGATTGAAGTTATATTTTACAGGTTATTGACATTTTAAACTTTAAACTTTACAAACAACATTTCTCCACGCCCTGGCTGTCAGCTGCATTAAAATGATGTCACAATGGGATCCCAAATTTCATTTATATTTAAAAAAAATTGCAATATAAAGGTAATCAAATTCTTCAATTTTCATTCACAATTACAACACAATGGGATCCCGAATCTCATTTACATTAAAAAAACTGCGATTCTCAAAAAAACGTAATCAAATTATTCCGTTTTCATTAACAGCTAACATTGTGTTTAAGGTATTTTACAGAAAAACACGATTTTCATTGAGAATTCCATTTTAATAAAAACATTGTGATTTTCATTGAGGGGGGGTGGGATAGGGGGAGGTTTCATTCAAAGAAAACATCGCAATTTTCAATGTGGGTGAAGGGATAAAAACATAGAAAATAGGTGCAGCAGTAGGCCATTCGGCCCTTTGAGCCATTCAATGTGATCATGACTGATCATCCAACTCAGTATCCCGTACCTGCCTTCTCTCCATACCCCCTGATCCCCTTAGCCACAAGGGCCACATCTAACTCCCTCTTAAATATAGCCAATGAACTGGCCTCAACTACCTTCTGTGGCAGAGAATTCCAGAGATTCACCACTGTGTGAAAAATGTTTTTCTCATCTCGGTCCTAAAAGACTTCCCCCTTATCCTTAAACTGTGACCCCTTGTTCTGGACATCCCCAACATCGGGAACAATCTTCCTGCATCTAGCCTGTCCAACCCCTTAAGAATTTTGTACGTTTCTATAAGATTCCCCCTCAATCTTCTAAATTCTAGCAAGTACATACCGAGTCTATCCAGTCTTTCTTCATATGAAAGTCCTGACATCCAAGGAATCAGTCTGGTGAACCTTCTCTGTACCCCCTCTATGGCAAGAATGTCTTTTCTCAGATTAGCATACCAAAACTGTACGCAATACTCCAGGTGTGGTCTCACCAAGACCCTGTACAACATTGTAGGGGTGGGATAGGGGGGAGGTGAGGAGTGGGGTAGGAAGGGGAGAGGGGTTATGGAGGGAAGGAGGGAGTGACATGGTTGGGGAAAGGGAGAGGGAGGAAAAGAGTTGGGGAGGGGAGGAGGAGAGGGGAAAGAAGATGGTGAAGAGGAGGGGGAGGGAGTGCTGAAGGATGAGGGGGAATGGAGGAGGATAGGGGTAGGAAGAGAGATGGCGAGGTAATGGAGGGGAGGGGAAGAGGGAGGAGGGGAGGGAGGGGGTGATATTTTACAAGTTATTGCCATTTTGAACTTTAAAAAGGTTGCAGTCGCGCTCCGACTTGCCAGCCATGCCTGCGCAGTTCGTCACAACGGGGATCGCTGGCGTCACAACGGGAACCCATCAGCCGCACCTACGCAGTTGGTGGCTATGGGTCCGTGGTGGAATATTGCCTTGGAGACAGGCCCAACGGGCTGCACTTGGTCCAGTATATCACTAGAATCTCTTTTCCAAGGGAAGTCTAGATCTAAAGTGCACAGGTTTAAGGAGAGAGAAGAAATTAAAAGACGAACCCATGGGTTAAGAGATGGTGGTTATTTAGAACAAGCCAGCAAAGGAGGTAGAAGAGTCAGATACAATTACAACGTTTAAAAAGGCCTCGAGACAAGTACTTGGCTTAAAAAAGCATAAAAGGTTACAATCCAGTGAGATTAGTGCAGATGGGCTTCACTATTAGGACGAGATGGGTTGAAATTATTCTGTATGATTCCACAATATTAGGCTCGGTGTACTCCCAACATTCATAGCCAAAATGGATTAAATCACTAAGGCATGTAATGGATAAAAGTCGAGTTACAAGTTATGAACTCCACAAATGACATTTAAATTAATCTTTGCTTTCTGTAAAAGTAGAGATCAATGCTAAACTACATTCCGGTAATAAACTGTGAGAGAAATCACTAACTAATACTTAAGCCTTTTGTCCTTTCCGAATACCCCTTATTCAGGATGATCATATGAGAATTCTTCCAAGTAAAAACCTTCATGCAAGCTTCACTGGACTTTTTCCAAGTTTGACACAGTGCAACCATTTCACCAAGCAGCACCATTCAGCATGGCAAATTAGATTCTAATTCCTGGAACTGTGGAAACTGTGCATGTGCAGACAGTAAACCCTTAAGCCAAGAAAATTTTAGCCTTTTAAAGTGACAATGCATGCAAAAAAAGAATGAAATTATTTTTTTGGTGGATTTCTATAGCTCAATCATGAACCAAATATTTCCACACAAATTGGTGAATTACATGGCATTAATGAAGAAACAATAAATCCAAAAATCATGGAATCAGTTAAGTTTTGCCCCACTGCAAGTGTGCCTTTTCATTTGAGCCAATCAATCAGATCCAAGCTTGTGCTCACGACAACCATTTCTCATGCAAATCTGTGTTCTCCATTACTGGGAACTGGTTCACATTTCAACTCTTCAAAAATCAATGACTTCCCACAAATTCACTCAGCCTTTCATATACCAAGAACATTGACAGTTCCCTCATAACAATAACAATTCTTTAAAATATCTGAACCAAAGACTAAAGTGGCGACTAAATGTTTTATATGTTATGCACAGCACAAAGTGCTAGAGAAATTCAGCTGTTCAGGCAACACCTGGGGAATGTTGAAGGGAGGTTTTGCGACAGGATCCTTCTTCAAACCGAAGAATGGGAAAAGCTGGAAAAGAGAGTTGGGGACAGGGCAAATCCTGGCATGTAATACGTGTAGATGGGAAGGGGGGGTGGCAAGCAGTTGAGTGAGTTGAGTGAAGTGACAAAGGCAAGAAGTGAAAAGGAGACAAGGGCATCAGTAATGGGTAATGTCTGTACCTTTTGCCTGATGGGAGGGGGGGAGAAGTGGGAGTGACCTGGGCAAGACTGGTTCTTATGCTGGTGGCCTTGCTGATTTGTTGAAACCTCTGCAATTTCTTACGGTCTTTGATGAAGGTGTTCCCAAACCACGCTGAGATGCATCCCGATAAAATGCTTTCTGCAGCACATCTGTAGAGGTTGGGGAGGTTGTTTGGGTATTGCTGAACATCTCCGCTCAGTCCACCTAAACCAACCTGATCTCCTGGTTGCTAAACACTTTAACTCCCCCTCCCAGTCACACAGACTTTCTGTCCTGTGCCTTCTCCATTGTCAGAGTGAGGCTCAGTGCAAATTGGAGGAACAGCACCTCCAATTTCACTTGGGCTGCTTACACCTCAACAGCATGAATATCGACTTCTCTAACTTCAGGTAACCCTTGCTTCTCCCCTTCCCAGTTCTCCGACCAGTCTGACTGTTTCCCTAATTACATTTTATATCTGTTTGCTTTGTTGTCACCTTCTCCTAGCTAACAATGATCTGACCTAAATTCTCCTTGATCTTCATCTATTCTGATGTCTCGTTTTGACACCTTCCCCATCCTTATCGCTTTGTCTCCCGATTCTCAGTCTGAAGAAGGGCCTCGACTCGAAACGTCACTCATTCCTTCTATTCCTGATGAATCACTCCAGCATTTTGTGTCTATCTTCGGCCTATTGCTCATGTTGTCTTTATTACTTGCTGCAGACTCAGCTAGGTCTTCAGGACTTGGCTAACTTGGTCAGTGTTGATGCTACAAAGCCATTCTTGGCATTTGACATTAAAGTCCTCCTGCCAGAATTTGTTATGCCCTTTGCAATGTTTAAATCCGGGTTAATTAAAATTGGACATTTGACAAGCAGAGCTGCATGAAACAGGATAATACAACAATATTACTTGGAATTTAAGATTAAAAAGGCATAAGAGGCAAATAAGTTGCAAGATAATGACTCAAGAAGCTGGTGAAATATTAGCATAGATTGTTTTGAGGGAAAAAGTACAAAAAACAACCTGATCATTTTCAGGTTGCTAGTCAGGTTGTAAGGTGCCACAAGGATCTACACTCATTAACAATATACTTTTTCAGTTATTCTATTGTATTCCACAACTGACAAAAACTAAAAAGCAGGATGTGTGTGCAAAACAATTGGCAATTCCTTGGCTAATATACTTATTCATTCATTAATTCAAAGCAGACTTGAAGGGCATACCAGCCTACTGTTGCTTCTAATACTCTATTATTATATGGAAGGTTAATGTTTTAGGTGGTGACTGACCAAATTTTAAGTTATATGGTGTACAAGGAACATTTGCTATGATTGTGCATGACTCTAAAGACGATATTCAGAATATCGTATGAAGAGAAATGGACAGATCATATTTCTGGTCAAAACATTTCTTCGGACCGAAACAGTCTGAAGAAAGGTCCCGAACCAAAATTCCCTCCACAGATGCTGCTTGTCCCGTGTTTCCACCAGAGTTTTGCTCATTGACACATATATAACTTAAGGACTTGATAGAATAGATTTTGGCAAGATGGTTTCCACCAGCTGGATAGTCCAAAATCAGGGACCAGTACTCAGAATAACCATTTTGGATTGGGAGGATAAACTTGAAATTGTTGGCGTTGTCGATTCAGAGCACAATTGACACATTTGTTGTGTATATTTAAGGCTGTGATTAAAAAACATTGAGCTCAGCTTTATGGGACTTGGACAGGAACGTAGAACGATGCAAGAGGATATGCAAAAGAGAGAGGGTAAGACATTATGGGACAGCAGTACAGCGGGAGCACCTCAAGGCTGCGTGCTCAGCCCCCTGCTGTACTCACTCTATACTCATGACTGCGTAGCCGATCATAGTGCAAATTCCATCATCAAGTTCTCTGACGACACCACTGTTGTGGGGCGTATCACTGATAGGGATGAGTCAGAGTATAGAAGAGAGATCAAGCAACTGTCCAATATGGTGCCAGCACAATAACATGGCCCTCAACACCAGCAAAACCAAGGAACTGATTGTGGACTTTGGAAGGAGTAGGATGGGGATCCACAGTCCCGTTTATATCAACGGATCGATGGTTGAAAGGGTCAAGGGCTTAAAATTCTTGGGCATGCACATCTCTGAAGATCTTTCCTGGTCCGAGAACACTGATGCAATTATCAAGAAAGCACATCAGCGCCTCTACTTCTTGAGAACATTACGGAGAGTCGGTTTGTCAAGTAAGACTCTCCCCAACTTCTACAGGTGCACAGTAGAGAGCATGCTGACCGGTTGCATCGTGGCTTGGTTCAGCAACTTGAGCGCCCTGGAGAAGAAGACTACAAAAAGTAGTAAACACTGCCCAGTCCGTCATCAGCTCTGACCTTCCTTCCATCGAGGGGATTTATCGCAGTCACTGCCTCAAAAAGGCTGGCAGTATCATCAAAGACCCACAGCATCCTGGCCACACACTCATCCCCTGCTACCTTCAGGTAGAAGGTACAGGAGCCTGAAGACTGCAACGTCCAGGTTCAGGAATAGCTACTTCTCCACAGCCATCAGGCTATTAAACCTGGCTCGGACAAACTCTGAACATTAATAACCCATTATCTGTTATTTGCACTTTCAGTTTATTTATTAATGTATATATATATTTATATAATGGTATATGGACACACTGATCTGTTTTGTAGTCAATGCCTACTATGTTCTGTTGTGCTGAAGCAAAGCAAGAATTTCATTGCCCTATCAGGGACACATGACAATAAACTGACTTGAACTTGAAATGTTAAATAGATGATCGCTGGAATTACACGAGCAGATTTAGATACGACAACCATAGAAAATTGCATGTCTTAAAGGATGTGTAGCATAGGGTTAACTAAATGATTCCAGAGCTACAAAGAATTAGATTGCATTAACTGTTTTCCTTAGAATCAAGATGAAGATATTAATTCAGAGAAATTTCCAAACAAGGAGAGATCATCCACCACAAATTCACGTTACAGTGGGAGCAGTTTGCCACTTCACTGAGTTTTCAACTTTTAGAAGAGAAGAGCAGGATTTGATGAAGAGATAGCCAGAGTATAATACAGGTAAGAATTCAGGCTATGGCCAAAAAAGCACACCATGCACCTACTTCCCAGAAGGCAATTCAACATCTCAATTTCTACGGTCATTAAAAAGTGCTCTACCCAAAACCACAAAGAATTGCAGAGTTGTGCGTACAGCCCAGTACATCATGCAAATTACCCCTCCCCCCACCAACAACTATTGTCGCAGGAGTGGTGAATCTGTGGAATTCTCTGCCACAGAAGGTAGTTGAGGCCAGTTCATTGGCCATATTTAAGAGGGAGTTGGATGGGGCCCTTGTGGCTGAAGGGATCAGGGGGTATGGAGAGAAGGCAGGTACAGGATACTGAGTTGGATGATCAGCCATGATCATATTCAATGGCGGTGCAGGCTCGAAGGGCTGAATGGCCTGCTCCTGCACCTAATTTCTATGTTTCTATGAAAGTAGCCAACATGATCTGGGAGTATGCTTTTTTCTTTCTCTTTGCATTTATGCATGTTTAATTGTAATCATTTATACATGTTTCTACCTGGATAGCAGGCAAAGTACAAAGTGCAACTCAGTACACATGAACATAAACCAAAATATGCAGTAATAAACCACTTGCGGCATATTTTTATTGGCCTTTTATATGGACTGCAGCTACTCTCACTCATCGAATGTCTTCCCGTAACACTACCCAACATATTTGCAAACACTTATCCAACTCCCATCTGAACATAACAATTGAATCTGCCTCCACTATCATCTTGGCAGAACAATCCTAACCTTAAACATGCAACGTAAAGCTTAAAACAACTTTCCAACGCGCGCACCATTAACAGAGATGCACAAATGTTAAATGCTGTCTTAAAAGATGACAAATACCTTGCCTGCAGACTTGCAAGTCAGAATTATATTTGCAAGATCAGAAGAGAAATAAGGAGAAAATCTAAAAATACAAACTCCACTCAGAATTCCTGTTTTTAAATTCCCATTGGTGCATAAACAGGCTCTGTTGGCATTCAGTATGTTGCCTTCTCCTGATGACCCAGACATATCCAGATTATGACACGTGCATCAGACCTTGCAGAGAAAGGTTCAATCATTTACGTTCAGGTTAAAACCATTTAAACACAGGGCAGCACACTACCATTTTATCTGAGAGCTATACCATGGATAAGGAACATGAAGAGGAAGGTGAAATTATATAATCCACCAGAAGACAGATGCATTTTTTATCAACATTGAGATGTTCATTTTCTAAATAAAATGTACTATTAACACTTCCAGGTCTTGCCCTCATTGTGCTTCAAGTCAACTACTGATTGCATATTGCCAACCACAATGGGAGCCAGTGGACAGATTCCAAGGAGGTCTCTTTTGAGAAAGTGTGTAGCATGGGCTGTCATGTTGGTACCGGCAGCATGATTTCATCTGTGCATAATCCCAACAACTGAACTTCAAGCTATTATAGTAAACCGTTTTACTATGATCCATAATGGATGTCTATCCCATTTTTGGAGAACATGGTCAGCATATGTCCTGCATCTACAAATGGACATGCTCCAATGTTGGGCAAACATCCTTGATGGCATCTATTTTAGAGAGCCATTGAAGTAATCTAGGCAATTAAAGGGCATCAACATTTCTAAAAATGGCAAATGTGCAGTTCTCAACTGTGTTGTAGAGCAGAGGATCTAGGACTGCGGGAGCATAGCTCCCTGAAGGTGAAGCAACAGATAGATCAGGTGGTCAAAAAAGCTTTTGGTACATTGGCCTTCATCAGCCAATACAATATGTATTTAGTATAGAGGTTGGGAGGTCATGATGCAGTTGTGTAAGATGTTGGTGAGGCCACATTTAGAGTATTGTGTTCAGATCTGGGCATCGTGCTTTTGAAAAGATTCTATCAAGTTAGAAAGGGTACAGAGAAGAATTACGAGGATGTTGCTAGGACTAGAGAGTCTGAGCTATAGGCAAAGGTTGAGTAGGCTGGGACTCTATTCCTTGGTGCGCAGGAGGATGAGGGGTGATCTTATAGAGATATATAAGATCATGAGAGGAATAGACCAGGTAGATGCACAGAATCTTTTGGCCAGAATAGGTGCATCGAAGACCAGAGGACATAGGTTTAAGGTGAAGGGGAAAACATTTAATAGTAATCTGAGGGGTAACCTTTTCCACACAAAGGGTGGTGGATGTATGGAACAAGTTGCCAGAGGAGGTAGTTAAGGGAGGGTCTATCCCAACATTTAAGTGGCAGTTAGACAAGTACTAGGATAGGACAGGTTTGGAAGGATACAGACCAAATGCTGGCAGGTAAGCCTAGTGTAGCTGGGACGTGTTGGTCGGTGTGGGCAAGTTGGGCCAAAGGGCCTGTTTCCAACCTGTATCACTCTATGACATATAATCCTGCATGTCATTACTGTGATTCAAAAATCTAAGATATCAAACATACTGTCTGAAGAAAGGTTTCGACCCAAAGCGTCACCTATTCTTTTTCTCCAGAAGTGCTGCCTGATCTACTGTTACTCCAGCTTCTTGTGTCTATCTTCGGTTTAAACCAGCAACTGCAGTTCTTTCCTACACATCCGTGAGCCAGCTTTCAAGATTTTTCCTGGGATGAAATGATTCTTGAATGTTGGGTAGGAACAATATGAAAAAACAGTTACACAATGAATGCACGATTGAACAATGATTAAATTTACTTAGATTCAAGAAACTTTGATGTTGGTTTACAAAAAAAGGCAAATTGTTGGAATAACTCAGCGGGTTAGGCAGCATCTCTGGAGAATATGGATATGTGAGGTTTCAGGTCAGGGCCCTTGGCAAGACTGATTGTGTGGGAGGGACGGGGGCGGGGGGGGGGGGGGGGGGGGGGGGGGGGGGGGGGGGGGGGCTGGGACCGGGGACTGGAAGAGAGAAGGGGCAGGACAAAATCTGACAGATAATAGATTGAAGATAGACACAAAAAGCTGGAGTAACCTATCTCTGGAGAGAAGAAATGGGTGATGTTTCAGGACAAGTTCTTTCTTCAGACTGGTTAGGGATAAGGGACATGAGAGATAGATGGTGATGTGGAGAGATAAGGAACAATAAATGAAAGATATGCAAAAAAGTAACGATAAAGGAAACAGGCTCTTTGTAGGGTAAAAGTGAGAAGCTAGTGGGACTTGTGTGGGGAGGGATAGAGAGGGGGAATGCCAGGTCTATCTGAAATGAGAGAAATCAATATTCATACCACTGAACTGTAAGCTGAGATGTTGTTCCTCCAATTTGCGTTTAGCCTCATTCTGACAATGGAGGAGACCGAGGACAAAAGGTCTGTGTAGGAATGGGATGGAGAATTAGTGTACAGCAACCGGAAGATCAGGTTGGTTCAGGCGAGCTGAGCGAAGGTGTTCCGCGAATCGATCGGTTGTCCTCAGTAAGCCATCTTACGAAGTACTCAATTTTTGAACATCATGGTAATGATACTGCTATTTTTTCTTTAGTTCAACCATACCCATAAAGTTCAATCTTGTCTTTGATGTCTAACCATCTCAGAACAACTTCTTAAATTAATCTTGCCAGCAGATTATAAAAAAATCCTTCTCCCCAATCCAAAAACTCCAAAACCAAGAAAGCAAGCTAATGTATTGGTTTACAAATAAAGACAAAGTGCTGCAATAATTTAGATTTTGAGAATGGTTACAGTACAGATGGATACCATTCAGCAATTGTCACACTTTTGATTTTTTACATATCTACCCATTTCACTGCAAAGCAAATTTTAAGTGGGAAAACAGTCCAAATTCCCCAACAACACGAGCAAAGACATATTTGGCCTGCTACTGTTGACATGTAAATCATTCTAACTTAAGGGCCTGTCCCACCAGCATGCGACGAGCACGACCAAACTGGAAGAGGGGGCCGGGTGATCCCCGTACAGGGCCGGTCCCTCCAGCATGCGCCTGCATGCAGCGAGCGCGACCAAACCGGCAGCGGGGCCCGCGCGGAGGTCGGGTGAGTGGCGCGACATGGCGAAGTCCACAAGGACAGAGAGGGAGGCACAGAGAGAGGGCCGCGGAGGCACACAGAGAGAGGGCCACGGAGGCACGACATCGAGGCGGTGCATAATGCATTGAGGCGGCTGCGGGCCGACAGGCCATTGCCGCGCGGAATTTTTGAACACAGTCAGTTTTTCAGAGCCCCGCGCGATGTCGTGACCAGCTCCGCACATCTCCCTACGGCTTTGGCGATCGAAGTGGGACCGGCCCCGCAAGGCCGGACGGCTCAAGCGACCACGTTAGGTCACGCTCACCGCGTGGAGTCGCATGCTGGTGGGACAGGCCCTTTACACCAAACTGGTCCCAATGTAGTTATGCTTCTCTCAAGAATGTCACCAGATAACACCAAGATTGCTGCGACCGCATACTGTGAGGAAGGCTATCAAAGTATATAGCAGTTCATCGAACAGCTGCAAAAATGCGCAGAGAAATGGCAGATGGAGTTTAACCCAAGCAAATGTCTCTAGACTAAACAATGTGCAAGGTGTTGCACTTTAAGTAGTAGAATGCAACTGGAAAACATACAATTAATGGCATGACCCACAACATCATTGAAGTACAGAGGACCCATAGTCCAGGTCAATAACTCGCTGAAAGTGGCAACACAAGTAGGTAGTGTGGCAAAGAAGGCATATGATATGTTTGCATTCATTGGTCGGGTGATTGAATACAAGTCAGCTTTTGTAGGATTTTGGCTAGGTCACATTTGGAGTATTGGTGCAGTTCAGATCGCTCTATTACAGGAAGGATGCGGAGGCATTACAGGTGTGCAGAGGGGGTTTACCAAATTGATGCCTAAAGTAAGAGGTATTAGCCAATTTGAGGAAGGAAATCCTTGTGACTGAGGCAGTGCAGCGTAGGTTCACGAGATTCATCCCTGGGATGGCGGGACTATCATATGGGGAAAGATTGAAAAGACTAGGCTTGTATTCACTGGAGTTTAGAAGGATGAGGGGGGATCTTATAGAAACATAAAATTATAAAAGGACTGGACAAGCTAGATGCAGGAAAAATGTTCCCTATGTTGGGCGAGTCCCGAGCCAGGGGCCACAGTCTTAGAATAAAGGGGAAGCCATTGAAGACTGAGGTGAGAAAAAATGTTTTCACCCAGAGAGTTGTGAATTTGTGGAATTCCCTGCCACAGAGGGCAATGGAGGCCAATTCACTGGATGGATTTAAGAGAGAGTTAGATAGAGCTCATGGGGCTAGTGGAATCAAGGGATATGGGGAGAAGGCAGGCACGGGTTATTGATTGGGGACGATCAGCCATGATCACAATGAATGGCTCGAAGGGCCAAATGGCCTCTTTCTGCTCCTATTTTCTATGTTTCTACAAGGAGGTTGAACATGCTTGGATTGTTTTCTCTGGAAAATTGGAGGCTGAGGGAGACTCGATAGAAATGTAACATTCTGAGAGACGTTGATAGGGTAGACAAGCAAGCGCCTTTTCCCCCAGGATGGAGGGATATGGATTTTGCACAGGCAGATATATGGCCTTGACATCATGTTTGGCACAGACATCGTAGGCCAAAGGGCTTGTACCTGCGCTGTACTGTTCTATGTTCTAATGCCATGCAGCTGCTCAGAGATATCCTTAATGGTGGCAAATATCATCCTGGAATCCCACCTTTGATCCCAAAACAATTGTATAATCTGTCCCCTCTATCTATTGCCTTCTTGCCCTTCCTTGTACATTAATTTACTCATTTCACTATGGTTTGGGCTCCAATTACATTCTCCTGAGAAATCCTCTCTCTGTCAGTGGACAGAATTGATTAATAATTACATACTAAGATGCCCTCAAGGTCTGAACTGCCTACATGCTCATGTTTGTCTGTTCCCCCTCTGCCTGCAAACTCTTGAACTGCAGAGTGACCACCTCCTGCAATGTGCTGAAACAACCTTCCAGATAAACCAAGGTACCATCAGTTGCTGCTCAAACTCTACAAGCACAAACTAAAGCGCCTCCAAATGATTAATTTTTGGCGCGTTAAGTCATCCAAGACAAGGAAAATCCTGACTGCAGATATGAACATTCTGGACATCTAAAGCTAACAGATAATGCTGGCGAAATTCAGCAAGTCAGGCAGCTTCAGTGGAAAGAAAAAGTCAACATTTCATGTTTGCGACCCTTTGTCATAACCAAGTAGAAAGTGCCCTGAAGCTGCAGGATATGCTCTTTACCTCATTCAGTTAATTCACAATATTTTGTACTTCTCACTACACATACTTTGCACAATTTTGCATAACATATTTTATTGCTGTACTCATTGTATTTACTATTTATTCTATTAGAATTATGCAAATTATGAATGTTACTGAATAGAAATGTCATATACAATAAACTAAACAAACCAAAAGTCTGTTTTGTTATGCTTTCTTCGCTGTTTGCGTTTATTAATAGAATAAAAACTAAATTTAAAGCTCCCTTGCCTCAAAGCCCCCCACTCACAAGGATATGCTTCACAGCCACATACGCACCACAGATTGTGCTGCCATTGCCAACCTTCAACCATCACACACACATGCACAGACTTAGCAAAATATTCAAACAAGACAGTTTATTCAAAATCACTCAACGTTATCATATATCACACTATCTTCCCACAACTGTAGTAGGCATTGAACGAATATTATCTGGCTTTAAGGCTAACCCCATTAGCCATAGCCAGACCCAAGCCTTAACAGACGAAAATATTAAATTCAGAATGTTAATCTGCCCAGCAGATACACCCGTACGAATCGTATGAGGGGATAAGACCTTTTCAATTGTCAACCAGTATCGATCACGTAGCTGTTTATGAGACTCTGCTCAATCCAAACTGGCGGGCATTTTCCTAATTCACCATAACAATCACACCCCTTAGCTAATTGGCTGCAGCGCAATTGCGAGGTGGTGAAGGACGCTATCATCATTTTCATGTATTAACGCTGAATATCACTTGGACATATTTAATTTAACCAGATTAATTTAAACCAAAGACACGGGGGGGGGGTCAAAAACCAGTAGCACGTCCTCAACGCCTGTCATAGGTTTACCACGCCACCCGTGGGTGTTCCGGAACAAGTTCTCAGCTGGGCTGAAAACCTTATTTGCAAAAAAAAGCCGTGGGAAACAAAACAAATAAAAGAGAGAATACTGAATTCAACGGGACAGGCAGCATCTCTGAAGAACATGTAGCAATTCTATTTAAAAACAGCGCTGGAGTAACTCAGCGGATCAGCACTCTTTGTGTGTCTGTCTGTCTGTGTCTGTGTCCCTATGTACACACACACACATATATATATATGTGTATATATACACACACATATTTGTAAACCAGTATCTGCGATTGTTTGTTTCTAATAATTCGGTAAGTTTAATAACTGGATTCAGGCATTGTGAAGAAGAGTCCTTCCAGAGATGATGCCCGACCCACTGAATTACCCCAGTATTTTCCTTTTTGGTCAACCATAATCTGCAGTTCCTGGTTTCCAGATGCATTACGATAGTGCCTGCTATAACCGGCTGGAGAGGTGCAGAGAGGAGAGCAGACCCGTTAAAAATGTTGGTGAAAGCAGTAACCGGGTGGCGAGATGCAGGGAGCATTAGAGGCAAGGGGGAGACTGAGAAAGCTGGTGGTTTACCTTCCAGCCGGCCGAGCTGTTGCTGTCCCCTTTATCCTTGAAGTAGGGCACGCAGCGGACCATCCAGTCGTAGATCTGCGACAGGGTCAGCCTCTTGTCGGCCGAGCTCTGGATGGCTTTGGTGATCAGGTCGGCGTACGACATGTTGCCCCAGGCGTTCCTGCGGGACGAGGCTTTGCGGTGCTGGGGCCCCGGGGCGGCCGGCGACACCAGGAAGGAGGAGGGAGCTTCGCCGGCGGCGCCGCCGCTGATGGTGAGCGAGGAGGGCGGCGGGGAGCGAGGGCAGACCACCGGCTGCTTCAGCCCTTCCAGCCCTGGAGGCTCGGCTTCTCCTCCTCCTCCACCGCCGCCACTAGTAGTAGTCGGACCGGGTTCCTCGTCCAAATCTTCATCTTCCTCCTCTTCGGGTATCATCTCGGCCGCCGCGTCGTTCTGGGCCGAGGCGCCGGGGAAGTCGCCGCCGGGTCGGGGCAAGGGCCAGGTGCAGGAGCGGGGGCGGCTCTGCGGCTCGAAGTCGGGGTCGATGTCCAGCGCGGCGGCTTGAGGAGGAGGAGGCGGCGGCGGCGGCGGAGGAGGGGGGGAGGAGGAGGTGCCGCCGCCGTCCGCCATGATTCCAGCTCAGCTCAGCCCCGCGGGAAACCCGCAAGAGAGGAGAGAAGGGGAGGGGGGGGGGGAGAGAAGGGGGTAAAGATGGAGGGAGGGACGGGGGACGGGGACGGGGGAGCGAGGGGTGGTTGAAGGCAAGGCGTGGACGGGTGTTGGAGGCGGCTCAGCAGCCCGCCACCGCCGCTGCCATCTTGACACGGGCTCGGTGTGGTGTCACCTCCAACCTCCTTCTACTCCCCTCCCTGTGGAGGCGCCTTCCAACCTTCCCTTTCGACTGACTGACCAGAAAAGTGAGTTGATTAAAGAGATATTGGGGGTGGGGGTGAGATATAGATAGTTTAATGACAAGGGGGGGGGGGGGGGGTTTAAAGCTCCTCTCCCCCTCACGCTCGAGCACCGACCGTTGGCCTCGAGCCCTCCCTCGCGCCGGGGAGGTGACGGGGGCGCGCGCTCTCTCTCTCTCTCTCTCGCCCGCCCGGCAGTCAGTCAGCTCGCGCGGAGCTGGCGATCGGAGGGGGGGAGGCGTTCGCTGCCGCCGCTGCTCCCCTTGGCTTCTTCTCCTTCTCCTTCACTTCTTCACTTCTGACAAAGAAAGCCGCCGAGAGAGAGAGGGGGGACCCACACTCATATTATTTCTCACAATCCGTATGTCTTCCACTTCTCTGTCAGCGAAACAAAGTTGGAGACGGCGTGAAAGCAGCTCCCCTCCGACAGCGGCCCTGCCTCTCCGGGCCGCTGACTGGACGGCGTCGTCTCCGGGCGGGAGGGTGAGTGAGGGGAGGGGGGGGGGCGCCGCCGCCTGATTGGTCGTCCCCGCTCGCGTGCGTCACGCAGGCCGCTCGGCCAGGTCAGCTATGCATTGCGTCATCGCCCTGGCAGGAGCACGTGATCCCGGGCTGTCACTCAGGCTTCAGCTGAGAGGGGGGTGGGTGGGGGGGGGGAGGCACAATAATAACAAAAACACGCACAGTCCATTTAATAATTAAATCCCGGCCGAAGACACGTGCAAAAAAGGATAAGGAGGGGAGGGGGATGGTGCCGTTTGTTGCATTAAGCTGGACGCTGCTGGTGTTTGCTCGCATGCATTGGCGTTAGTCCGAGGAGGTTGAGTCCCCTGGCTTGCTCTGGCTCTGCTCCGTGTTGTCAGGGGGTGCATGCTGCAGCCATGCTGCATTATTTTCAGCATGTCATCACAACACGTGCATGCTGTTAGCCCTGTTTTATCCACAAGGGCTGACGTTCTGCACCGAATTAAAAATATATATTTGCAAAATAAACGTGCAATTAACCCATTTGAATGACATTTTAAAATTATATATCTATTTGTGTGTTGTTCAGTGTATATATGTGTTCAGTGTGTATGTATATATACATTTACACATATCACACATATATGTATATATGTGATTGTTTAGTGCATATATATATGTGTCTGTTCTGTGTGTGTATATTTAAAAAAAACAATTAAATTCCCGTCAGAGTTTGTAAGTAATTTACATATATATATATATATTTACTATATATTAGTAAATTACTTACAAACTCTGAGGGGAATTTAATTGCTTTTTTTTCGTCAAACAGGGAGTGTTATAATTTTTACATCTCCACAAAGTCATGGTGCTAAAGGGTGGAAGATAGAGAGCCCGCCCTTCCCCTCCCCCATAATATTACTAGAGCTGCAATTCCCCTGGTGAGCCCAGCAATCCGCATACTCAACCATCTGTTTTAATCCTCTCGAAGAACATTATGTACACCATGTGCTCGTTTGTATTTTGCTTGAACATTTTAATTATCAACACGCCGCCTTAACTTTTATGGAGGCGGGAAAGAATTTAACCTACACTCAGCCACTGAACGGAAGCATTTACCCCTTAAATCTGCAAACCATTAGGATTGACTGTAAAAAGAAAAGCACCATAACACACACGAATAGATTCGGCATTGCACATGCGTTGCTATGTAATTTGACCTACATTGCAATGTCTCTCGAGGAGCTCGACTGTGCAAACAAAGAGGGGACGAAGTTCGAATTAATGAGATTGAAAGCGATTTTAATGTTAAGCTGTGATGGCTCACAAATATATTTTAAGACGTATTCTTTCCAAACATATTGCTAAATCGCAGTAGTGAGTATCTTTACAATGATGGTGTCTCTTCTGGCAAGGAAATTGATTTAAAAGGCACTGTGTTTTCTAAGGATTTGAATGCATCACTTTCAACATAAATAAGGGGCAACAACTAGCAGTTTAGCTGTCTTGTGAGACATCAACAGTTGTCTCACAAAACAGTCGGAATTTTACATCCTAGATAAACATGCAAGCTCACTATTGAAGAAATAGATGGTTTGAAACGAGATTCAATAGAGAATATAAAGAATCGGCATCAGCGAAGCAGCATGTTTGAATTCTAATCTGGTTTGCTTTCAAGTGATACTTCAAAGTTCATGCTTTGTTACTTTATAATCAAGTCATGGAATAAAACACCCTGTCAAGGAATTGGACCAACACACTTTTTAATCATTTTGCTTGTAAAAGTGAACTGTAATTTGCACAAGGGTTGTGCTGGTGGTAGAACTCTTCCCTTGTCCTCCTCTTTTCTCTCACCCCCCCCAAAAAAAAACATGTGTTATTGGTGCCTAGGTTCCCTCCAAATACAGGTGATTGGTCATCAATTTGAAATGTTAGAGAGTCATAAGAGTTATAGATGCATACAGCGTAGAAACAAGGCCTTCGGCCCAATTTGCCCTCACAGATCAACATATCCCATCTACACTAGTCCTCATATCTGCATTTGGAACATATCCCTGGAACATCCAATAATAATAATAATAATATCTTTTAATGTCATTACACATAAGTGCAACGAGATTTGGTTTGCAACTTCCATCCGATGTCATAACTTAATCGACAAATAAAATTTAGATTTAAATACCCTGAGAACAAGGTTTGTTAAAAACGAACATTAGACCAGTAAAATCAACACAGACTAAAGTGCGAGGCTGGGGGAGACAGTCCATGGGGGTGGGGGGCACTCAACAGGGCTGGTTCAGAGCCGCTATAGTTCTGGGAATGAAGCTGTTCCTGAGTCTGGTGGTGCGGGCGTAGAAGGCCTTGTAACGTCTGCTGGAAGGGAGTAGTTCGAACAGTCCATTACAAGGGTGAGAGGAGTCTTTATGTATGTTGATGGCCTTCCTAAGGCACCGTGTGTGGTAGATGCCCTCCAAGGCTGGTAGCGGTGTCCCAATAATCTGTTGCGCTCTGTGGACAACTCGCTGAAGAGCTCTCCTCTCCGCCTCCGTGCAGCTGAGATACCACACAGAGATGCCATACGTTAGTTTGCTCTCTGTGGTGCAGCAGTAGAAGGTCGTCAGCAGCTGTTGGGGCAGACCAGTCCGTTTCAATGTTCTTAGGAAGAACAGTCGTTGCTGTGCCTTTTTGACCAGCGCAGCGGTGTTGGTGAACCATGTGAGGTCCTCTGAGATGTGAGTGTCCAGAAACCTGAAGCTGGACACTCTCTCCACACTGTCCCCGTAGATGGAGATTGGGGCGTATTCCCCATTCTGCGACCTCCTGAAGTCGATAATCAGCTCCTTGGTCTTGGAGGTGTTTAGTGACAAGTTGCTCCGTGCGCACCAGTCCGCCAGGTTCTGCACCTCCGCTCTATAGTTTGTTTCATCACCGTTGGTGATCAGCCCGATCACCGTTGTGTCGTCTGCAAACTTGATAATGGTGTTGTTGTCAAATGCAGGGACACAGTCGTGGTGTGAAGAGGGAGTAGAGCATGGGGCTCAGTACACAGCCCTGTGGTGTGCGGTGCTCAGGGTGATAGTGGAGGACAGGTGCGGCCCCAGTCTCACTGCCTGCGGTCTCTCCGTCAGAAAGTTCAGGATCCAATCGCATATCAGTGAGCTGAGGCCTAGCTGGTGGAGTTTGGTGGTGAGTTTGGTGGGGATGACCGTATTGAAGGCAGAGCTATAGTCAATGAAGAGCATCCTCACGTAGGTGCCCTGTCTTTCCAGGTGGGTCAGAGATGGCATCTTCTGTGGATCTATTTGCCCTGTATGCAAATTGATGAGAGTCCAATGATGCAGGGATACTGGATTTGATGTGAGAGAGGACCAGCCTTTCAAAGCACTTCATTGGTATTGGAGTTAGGGCAACCGGGCGGTAGTCATTCAGGTTGGTGACTTTAGACTTTTTCGGCACCGGCACTATGGTAGCTGTCTTCAGGCACATGGGGACCATTGCCAGAGATAGAGACAGGTTGAAGATCCTCGTAAATACCTCCGCCAGCTGTACAGCACAGTCCTTTAGTACCCTACCCTGGACTCCATCCGGGCCTGCAGCCTTGCGTGGATTGATCCTACGCAGAGCGCACTGTACCTCCTGGGTGCTCAGTGTTAAGGCCTGTCCCTCCGCCCTAGCCTGGGTTGTTCCTCTCCTGGTGGTGTTGCCAGTTTCGAAGCGGGCAAAGAAGGTGTTTAATTCATTGGCCAGTGTGATATCACTGTGGGGGCAGATGGGGCTGTTCTTGTAGTCAGTGATGTCCCTGACACCCTGCCACATGCTGCTGGTGTCCGCGGTGTTGAAGTGGTCTTCCACCCTTTGCCTGTGGATGTCTTCGGCCTTTTTTATGCCTTTGTTCAGGTTTGACCTGGCAGCACTGTAGGCAGAAGTGTCCCTGGATTTAACGGCAATGTTGCGTGCCCTTTCACATGTGAAGATCCATATCCCTACCCTATCCATGTACCTGTCCAATTGCTTTTTAAATGTTGCAATAGTCCCCGCCTCAACGACCTCCAAAGGCAGCTCGTCCCGTATACCCACCAGCCTTCGCATGACAACGTTACTCCTCAGATTCCTATAAAATGTCTCCCCTTTCAACTTAAACCCATGGCCTCGTTCTCGATTCCCCCAGCCTCCTGTAGTGCAGAGCAATCTAGGAGAACATAGTTCCTTGTAAGTACATACCGGTAATTCCCTGAATGTGGTGTTGCAGGTAGATAGGGTAGTGAAGAAGCTATTTCACACTCAGACATTTATCTGTCAGGGGATTGAGTATAGACGTTAGAAGTTACGTTACAGTTGTACAAAATATTAATGAGGTCACATCCAGAGTATTTTCCACACCGAGGTGGAAAAATGAAAAGAACTGATAGAGGATGTGGTTGAGACAGTTCACTAATAGCATTTATGGAGTCATAGTCTTACAGTGTGGAAACAGGCCTTTCGGCCCAGGTTGCCCACACCAGGCAACGTCCCATCCACCTGCCTGCGTTTGGTCCATATCCCTCTAAACCTGTCCTATCCATGTACCTGTCTAAATGTTTCTTAAACATTGTGATAGTACCTGCCCCAACTACCTCCCCCGGCAGCTCGTTCCGTACACCTGCCACCCTTTGTGTGAAAAATTTGCCCCTCAGATTCTTATTAAATCTTTTCCCCCTCACCTTAAACCTATGCCCTCTGGTTCTTGATTTCCCTACTCTGGGCAAGAGGCTCTGTGCGTCTACCCCAGGGGTCGACAACCTTGTTCTGCATAGGGGCCGGGACGCATGTGCGTGAGCGGATGGCGGGCCACATCTATCACATGTACGCACGGATCCCGCCCCCATCCCGCCCCGGATGGCAGGCATCAAATCACGTGTTCACAGGTAGACAAAAATGCTGGAGAAACTCAGCGGGTGAGGCAGCCTCATGCAATCCTTGCATGTCTCACCCGCTGAGTTTCTCCAGCATTTTTGTCTACCATCGATTTTTCCAGCATCTGCATTTCTTTCTTAAACATGTTCACAGAAGGTGCATGGCCGTGAAACAGTACGGACCGAGCTTGGCCGCTGCTCGGGGCGCTCGGCGGGACGGATGATTGCGGGAAAAAAAATCCGCCTGCGGGCCAGATGATTTCAGATTACGGGCTGCATTCGGCCTGAGGGCCGTAGGTTGCCGACCCAATCTATTCCTCTCAATTTTTTATACACCTCTAAAAGATCACCCCTCATCCTCGTGCACTCCAAGGAACAGGGCCCTCGCTTGCTCAACCTCTCCCCATAGCTCAGACTCCCTGGCAACATCCTTGTAAACCTTCTCTCTACCATTTCCAGCTGGACAACATATTTCCTATAACACAGTGCCCAAAACTGAACACAATACTCTAAATGCGGCCTCACCAATGTCTTAAACAAATGCAACATGACCCTCCAGACTGATGAAGGCCAATGTGCCAAAAGCCTTTTTGACCACCCTATCTACCTGTGAATTCGCTTTCAACGAACTATGTACCTGAACTCCTAGATCCCTTTGCTCTACAACACTCCCCATAGCCCTACTATTCACATTTCTCTGTATTAAACTCCATCAACCATTCCTCAGCCCACCTGGCCAACCGATCAAGATCCTACTGCAAGATCAAGTTACTCCAGCATTTTGTGTCTTATCTTCGATTTAAACCAGCATCTGCTGTTCTTCCCTACACATTCCGTCCACTTAGTCATTGAGTCATTTAACTAGATCTCTCTGCTTTACCTCTGCTCTGGGTAAAAGACATTCGCACTATTCCCCTCATGATCTCATACTCATGATGTCATGATGTTTTCAAGAGAGAGTTAGATTTAGCTCTTAGGGCTGACGGAATCAAGGGAAATGGGAGAAAGCAGGAGCGGGGTACTGATTCTGGATGATCAACCATGGTCATATTGAATGGTGGTACTGGCTCCCCCCCCCACCCCTCCCCCCCCCCCCCCCCCCCCCCCCCCCCCCCCCACCCCCCCCCCCCCCCCCCCCCCCCCCCCCCCCCCCCCCCCCCCCCCGCCTCCTGCACTCCGAAGAATAAAGGCCCAAGAGACGGAAAATGCTGGAGTAACTCAGTAACTATTAGGCAGCATCTCTGGTGAAAAGGAATATGTAACATTTCTGGTCAGAACACTTCTTCGATGCTGCCTGATCTGCTGAGTTACTCCAGCATTTTGTGCCTATATCTTTGGTATATACCAGCATCTGCAGTTTCTTCCCACACACCTCGCCTGCCCAACCTCTCCCTAGGGCCTTGAGTTATGGCAACACTGTCGTAAATCGTCCGATCAGCTGAGAAGATTATTGGCTGCAATCTTCCCTCCATTGACGAACTGTACACTGCAAGGGCCAGGAAGCGAGCGGGCAAGATCATCTCTGACCCCTCGCACGCTGGTCACAAACTCTTTGAATCACTTCCCTCTGGAAGGCGACTCCGGACTGTCAAAGCCGCCACAGCCAGACATAAAAATAGCTTTTTTCCACGAGTAGCAGCTCTACTCAATAACCAAAAATATGTAGCCTCCTTTTGCTCTGGTATTTTATTTAATGCACATGTTTAATCAATAACGTTTTATTATTAATGTTTAATGTTTTACGTGTCATTCCTAACTGCCACTGTATGTCGTGTTGTCACTTGCGGGCGGAGCACCAAGGCAAATTCCTTGTATGTGAATACTTGGCTAATAAACTTATTCAAATCTACTCTGCACTCGTTCCAGCTTAACAAGATCCCACTGTAATTCTTGCTAACCACTGACTTTGATGCCATCTATTTCCGTGTGATCTGCGAACTTACTAATCATGCCTTGTACATTCTCCAACTAATCATACCTTGTACATTCTAATCCAAGTGACTTAATAATCATCTTATAAATGGGCACGGAGGAGAGAGAGACCAAATGATTTTACATTTAATTTGAAAGTAATTCAAAACGCTGTGGTGGCTCAGAAATTGATTGGGATTCAGGGGAGGAATCAATAGAATTCTGGATTTTAAAGGGTTATTGGATATATGGATAGAGCAGAAAAAATGTGTTGAGGTTGAAGACCCATTGTAATCTTGTTCAATGGCAGAGTTGGCTTGAAGGGGCAATGGCCTATTCTTATACTAAAGTATATAAAATTATGAATGGCATATAGTAATAGACTCATTCATACAGCACAGAAACAGGTGGAAAATGTTCCCTATATTATGCTTAACAATCCTCGATATACAATGAAAAAAGCGGCAGGGTGGCGCAGTGGTAGAGTTGCTGCCTCACAGGTTCGATCCTGACTACGGGTGCTGTCTGTACGGAGTTTGTACGTTCTCCCTGTGACCTGCGTGGGTGCCCCAGTTTCCTCCCACACTCCAAAGACAATAGACAATAGGTGCAGGAGTAGGCCATTCGGCCCTTCGAGCCAGCACCACCATTTAATGTGATCATGGCTGATCATCCCCAATCAGTACCCCATTCCTGCCTTCTCACCATATCCCCAGACTCCTGACATATCCCCTGACATGTCTGTGGAATTCTCTGCCTCGGAGTGCAGTGGAGGAAAAATAGCGGACTCAGGGGATATGGGGAGAAGGCAGGAACAGGGTACTAATTGGGGATGATCAGCCATGATCACATTGAATGGCGGTGCTGACTCCTACTCCTGCACCTATTGTCTATTGTCTATTAATTTGGCTATTTTTAAGAGCCCTATCTAGCTCTCTCTTGAAAGCATCCAGAGAACCTGCCTCCACCGCCCTCTGAGGCAGAGAATTCCACAGACTCACAACTCTCT
The DNA here is from genome assembly GCA_035221665.1 of Okamejei kenojei. Lineage (NCBI taxonomy): Eukaryota > Metazoa > Chordata > Chondrichthyes > Rajiformes > Rajidae > Okamejei > Okamejei kenojei. The sequence goes on from CM069135.1 coordinate 6,631,332, forward strand.
GGGAGAAAAAGTGTTTCCCTCGTCTCCGTTCTAAATGGCTTACTCCTTATTCTTAAACTGTGGCCCCTGGTTCTGGACTCCCCCAACATCGGGAACATGTTTCCTGCCTCTAGTGTGTCCAAGCCCTTAACAATCTTACAAGTTTCAATGAGATCCCGTCCCATCCTTCTAAACTCCAGAGTGTACAAGCCCAGCTGCTCCATTCTCTCAGCATATGACAGTCCCGCCATCCCGGGAATTAACCTTGTAAATCTATGCTACACTCCCTCAATAGCAAGAATGTCCTTCCTCAAATTAGGGGACCACAACTGCACACAATACTCAAGGTGTGGTCTCAGTAGGGCTCTGTACAACAGAAGGACCTCTTTGCTCCTATATTTGACTCCTCTCGTTATGAAGGCGAACGTGCCATTTGCTTTCTTCACTGCCTGCTGTACCTGCATGCTTACTTTCATAGACGTACAGGTTTGTAGATTAATTGGCTTTGGTAAAATTGTAAATTGTCTCTAGTGTGTAGCATAGTGCTAGTGTGCGGGGTGATCGCTGCTTGGCACGGACTCTGTGGGCCAAAAGGCCTATTTCCGCACTGTGTCTCAAATGTCTAAAGTTAAAGAACGTTAATATTTCTGTGCTTTGAAACAAACTACTGATGATGTCAACCGTTCTATTTTCTGATTTTTCAATTTCTTTTGGTTAGATCCAATTCCATACTCATGTAAAATAGATTTTCAACACGGCAAATAGACAATGAGAAGGTTAGGGATAATTTGTCACTCTAAGATTGAAATTAGTCCACCAGTTCCTTTAAATGGTAAAACTAGAATGCAATGCCAGTGAAATTGCAGTCCCAAAATACTTTAAGGAACAGGCAAAAGCTTAAACAAATTTTTACTTGTGTATGAGTGATCCCTGGGATGGCGGGACTGTCATATGAGGAAAGATTGAAAAGACTAGGCTTGTATTCACTGGAGTTTAGAAGGATGAGGGGGGATCTTATAGAGACATATAAAATTACAAAAGGACTGGACAAGCTAGATGCAGGAAAAATGTTCCCAATGTTGGGCGAGTCCAGAACCAGGGGCCACAGTCTTAGAATAAAGGGGAGGACATTTAAGACTGAGGTGAGAAAAACTTTTTCAACCAGAGAGTTGTGAATTTGTGGAATTCCCTGCCATAAAGGGCAGTGGAGGCCAAATCACTGGATGGATTTAAGAGAGAGAGTTAGATAGAGCTCTAGGGGCTAGTGGAATCAAGGGATATGGGGAGAAAGCAGGCACGGGTTATTGATTGGGGACGATCAGCCATGATCACAATGAATGGCGGTGCTGGATCGAAAGGCTGAATGGCCTCCCCCTGCACCTATTTTCTATATGTTTCTATCTATATTGAGTCTAAATAGCAAGAAAATCTATCTATATTGAGCTATATAGCAAGAAAACAGGTCTTTTAGTCCAACTTTAAACATAGAAAATAGGTGCAGGAGTAGACCATTTGGCCCTTCAAGCCAGCATCACCATTCAATATGATCGTGGCTGATCAACCAAAATCAATACCCCGTTCCTGCTTTCTCCCCATATTCCTTGTTTCCATTATCCCTAAGAGCTATATCTAACTCTTCCTTGAAAACATCCAGTGAATTGGCCTCCACTGCCTTCTGTGACAGAGAATTCCACAGATTCACAACTCTGCGTGAAAATGTTTTTCCTCATCTTAGTCCTAAATGGCCTCCCCCTTATTCTTAAACTATGACCCCTGGTTCAGGACTCCCTCAAATGTGCCCACATTTGGCCTGTATCTTTCTAAACCTTTCCTATCCATGTACCTGTCTAGGTGTCTTTTAAATGTTGTTATAGTACCTGCCTCAAGTACAACCTCTGGCAGCTCATTACTTATACACAGGTTCCTTTTAAATCTTTCCCCTCTCACCTTAAACCTATGTCCTCTGTTTTTTTGTTTCCCCTGGGCTAAAGACTCTGTGCATTCACCCTGTCTATTCCCCTCATGATTTGATATACTTGTGTGAGATCACCCCTCATCCTCCTGTACTCCGAGGAATAGAGTCCTAGCCTGCCCAACCACTGCCTATAGCTCAGGCCCTCAAGACCAATGACATTCTCATAAATCTTCACTGCGCATCCAAGACTGCTGCACAGTCCATCATCGGCTCTGACCTCCCTACCATCAAGGGGATCTATCGCAGTCGCTGCCTCAAAAAGGCTGGCAGCATCATCAAGGACCCACACCACCCTGGCCACACACTCATCTCCCCGCTACCTTCAGGTAGAAGGTACAGGAGCCTGAAGACTGCAACGTCCAGGTTCAGGAATAGCTACTTCCCACAGCCATCAGGCTATTAAACCTGGCTCGGACAAAACTCTGAACATTAATACACCTTTATCTGTTATTTGCACTTTATCAGTTTATTTATTCATGTGTGTATTTACGTATATAATGGTATATGGACACACTGATCTGTTTTGTAGTCAATGACTACTATGTTCTGTGTGCTGAAGCAAAGCAAGAATTTCATTGTCCTGTCAGGGACGCGTGACAATAAACTCTCTTGACTTGACTTGTCTTGAAGATGTCAGTTTCCCACAGTGATCTTATATTTGCAATGTTACAAATAAATATATTGAATTTATAGAACATATACAAGCCCTTCTGCCATGCCTCCCATATCAGCATTTAAACTTCTTCTTTCCTAACTATAGCAACATTTCTTCCTCTTTCCTTTTC
>CM069135.1:6639070-6817352 GCA_035221665.1 Okamejei kenojei
TTTCTTCTTGCGAATGAAACATAAATAAACCAAAGGAATAGTTAGATCTCAAGCCGGGTGTTGAGCAGCCAGGTTGTTGTCTCTGTTGCCAGGCCCTGAGCTCCATTTGGTGGGTGGTAGAGCGGGCACCCAGAGGTGACACGGTTGGCTGTCTGTTGTTCTGCTCCGCATTCACAGGCTGGGCTCTGGCGGAGCCCCCATCTCCACATGCTGGCATTGAAACGCCCAACTCCAGTACCAAGTCTGTTGAGCTTCACCCATGCTCCTCTGGGGAGGTCAGACCCTGGACAGCTTTTATCTGGTGAAGAGATGTAGCTGTGTAATGGAGATGAGGTTGCCTTCCACTCCTGTGACCACTTGGTGGCTATCCAGTGTGCTTTTGTCTCAGTTGGCGGGATGGATGCTAGGAGTTGTTTTCCATGTGGAGCAAAGGGGTGACGGGACTTCAGTCGGGGTGGCCTCTGCTCTCTGCTGACAGCCTGATGGAGGAGGTGATCTGGGTCCATGGCATGACGAGATAGTGCCAGAGTTGCTGCTTGCCTTCGGATCCCTGCAGGCGGAATGCCCGCAAGTATAGGGAGCCGCTCGACTGGAGTAGGTTGAAGGCACCCAGCGATGGTTTGCAAGGTGCTATTCAGGCTCGTATGTCTGCTTCTACTCCATATGGGTGCGCATACACAAGAGCTAAGGCAGAGGTGTGAAGAGTTGATGGACTGGCTCCCCTGCCAGGCGTTGCATAAGGCCGCTACGTGCCATGACCTTGTCGCGGAGACCAGCCAGGTGTTGACGAAATGTAAGCAACCAGTCCAGCTGCTGACCGTTCAGTGTTACAATTTTGTTTTTTTTTGTTTTTTTTATTTTTTTTATTGTAGAAACAATATATACCAAGTACACTCGTATACGACATTGAGAGTTATATAATGTATAAAATTATAACATATTGATTATTGATTAATACTATTTATGATAATTGTAGTATTATCCATTATACATTTCATTATTATTTATTTTAATATAATTGGGAGTATATGTAGTATATTCCTAAAATAAAGTAATACACTTAGATTTCTCAAATCATAGATATTCTTCTAATTACCAAATAGAAATCCCCGCTAATTTAACTACGTAGTACCCAATCTTAAACAAAGTTTTTTTTTTGATATTCATAATGTTATCAAAATATTAATAATGTTTGTATTATTGTTAATTTTATATTTCATAATTTATTGTATAATGAAAATACATAGTTTTATATAATTAAAAGTTTAAGACATCTATAATCTTTTTCATACGAACAGAAATAAGTGTGTACGTATTAAAAATTTATATAATATGTTTCTATAATTTTTTCCTTAATTAAAGATAGAGAGATAGAGAAAAAGAATAGAAATAGAAAAGAAAATGTGAAAAGTTTGATGGAGATTGAAGTATTACTAAGTAATCCAATCTTGGAGATACATTCATGATTTGTTATGTGTATTTCTTCATCCATTCAGATATTCAGGCCTCAGTCAAGTCCCTGTGCCGAACCATTGTGACCCTGTAGATATTTAATATAGGGAGACCATATCTCCTTGAAGAGATCTAACCTGTCCATGAGGACAAGTCTCAATCTCTCCAAGTGAAGTGTCTCCGTCATTTCTGTATTCCACATTTTAATTGTTGGGGGATACAGGGCCTTTCCAAAATTTTAATATTAATTTTTTCCCAATTATTAAAGAGTAGTCGATAAAAGTTCTATGATTCCTTGTAATTATTTGTTCCGTTTCCGGTATTCCAAGTATGATTAACTTTGGGTCATAAATCATAGTAATATTAATAACTTTCGAGATTATTTTGAATATTTCATTCCAATATTCTAAAATCTTCGTACAATTAGTAAATGAGTGTGACAGAGTTGCTTCCATGATTTGACATTTATCACATATAGGTGATAGTTTTGGAAATATATTATGTAGTTTAGATTTAGAATAATGTAATCTATGTAAGATTTTAAACTGTATAAGTGCATGTTTAGCATTTAAAGAGCAATAATGTATATGTTGTAGGCTTTCTTCCCATATTTCTGGACTTATTATTTGACTTAGTTCATTTTCCCAGCGCTGTCTATGTATTTCCGATGATGGGATATCACTTTCCAACAAAATATTATAAATGTATGATATCATTTTTTCTGTATTTGGATGTTTATTCAAGCATTCATCTAAAATTTCACTCTTTCTATTTCTAAGTTCTTGTGTATTTGCAGAGATATAGTTTCTGATTTGTAAATATCTGAAATATTCATTATTATGAAGCCCGTAAGTTTGTTGTAATTCTTGAAATGAAAGAAAAGAATTATCCTTATAAAGATCCCCTATATTTAAAATTCCTTTATTTTTCCATTGTATAAAAGCTTTATCCATCATTGACGGTTTAAACGTAAGATTGTTGGCAATTGTAAGAGCTAGCGGTATAAATTTTAGTTTTAGTGTTTTCTTTATTTGTTTCCAAATACGTATTCCACTTTCTATTATCAAATTTTCACTATAAATTTTCTTAGGTACATTAATATTAGCAAATATTATAGAGCTAATTTTCAAATGGAAAACAGTCTTCTCTTTCCATTTTTAACCAATTTGGTTTATTATCTATTTCTCCTAACCAAAAAATTCATATTTCTAATGTTAACTGCCCAATAATAGAACATAAAATTTGGTAAAGCTAAGCCCCCGTTTATTTTAGCTTTACATAAATGTTTTTTATTTATTCTATGATTTTTTATAGTCCCAAATAAAGTTAGTGACTATTGAGTCTACTTTTTTTAAAGAAATTTTTTAGAGAGATATATCGGGATTGATTGAAATAAATATAATAATTGTGGGAGGAAAATCATTTTTATTGCGTTTATTTTACCTAACATTGAGATAGGTAAGCTTTTCCAATATAAGATATTTTTATTTAATTTATTCAATAATAACGGGAAATTAGATTTAAATAAAGAGTCAAATCTTTTTGTAACAAAAAATACCAAGATATTTAATATTTTCATTTGTTATCTTGAAAGGAAATTGTTGTAATATCTGTAAATTATTCATGGTTATTGGCATAAGTTCACTTTTATTCCAATTGATACTGTATCCTGAAATTAAACCAAATTCCGTTATTAGTTTTAACAAATTACAGATACTTATTTCCGGTTTAGTAATATAAAGTAATATATCGTCCGCATATAACGAGATTTTATTCTTAGTATCTTTAGTATCGTATCCATATATTTCTGGATGTAATCTTACCCTTTGAGCAAGGGGTTCGATTGCTAACGCAAACAGTAATGGTGATAAAGGACAGCCTTGTCTACAACCTCGAGATAAACTAAAACTTAGTTGATAACATATAATTTGTTATTATTCTAGCTGTTGGATTTGCATATAATAATTTAATCCAAGTAGTAAACTTATCACCAAGCTTAAAGGCTTCCATCACCGAAAATAGATAAGGCCATTCCACCTGGTCAAAAGCTTTTTCTGCATCCAACGAGATGACTACTAAGTCTTTTTTATCACTTCTTTTCGAATATATAATATTAAAATAACCGTCTTAAATTATATGAAGAATATCTTTTAGGTATAAATCCTGTTTGATCAGGATGAATTAATTCGTTAACAATTTTGCTTAGTCTTTGTGCAAGAATTTTTGTTAAAATTTTTTGATCCGTATTTAATAAAGCAATTGCTCTATACGATCCTGGGTCATCCAAATCTTTATTTATTTTGGGTATAAGTGTTATAATAGATTCGTTCAATGTGTCTGGTAATTTCTCTTGCATATATATCTGTTCATATAATGATTTTAAATATGGGACCATTTGGGCATGAAAAATTTTATAAAATTCCGAGCCTATACCATCTGGTCCTGGAGTTTTTACCATTTTTTAAAGATTTAATAGATTCTTGGATTTCTTTTATTGAAAATATCGGCATTTAAAAATTCTCTATTTTGTAAATCTAATTCTTTTAAGTTACATACATTTAAAAAGGCATCTATTTCTGTTTTATTTACTGTTGTGTTACCAGTATACAAATTTTTATAATATTGCATAAATCTTTCATTAATATCCTTGGGTTGTATTAATAATTCACCGTTTTGTGATTTAATCCTATGTATAATTTTTTCCGCTTCAATTTTCCTTAATTGTCGAGCCAATAGTTTTTGTGGTTTGTCTCCAAATTCAAACAACAATTGTTTAGTATGTTGGTAGTATTTTAAAACTTGATCAGTATATATTTTATTTAATTTATACTTCAATGCTACAATTTTATTATGTATTATTATATCTGATTTTGTTGCATTCTGTATATCTAATTGTTTGATCTCCCTTTCTAAGTCATGTTGTTCCTTCCGAATCTTCTTATTATGGAATGCTTGTGAAGAAATCATAATTCCTCGAAGATATGCTTTAAATGTTTCCCATAATAAAGAGCGAGATATTTCTGGTTGATCATTTATTTCGAAAAACATCTTAATCTGAGTTATGATGTATTCCTGAGTTGTTTTATTTTTTAAAATATTAATATTTAAAGTACAATTTTGTTTTTTAGCTTTCATAGAAACAAGGTTTAAGTTTAGGTTGAGATTTATTATTGTCACATGTACCGAGGAACAGCGAAAAGCTTTGTTTTGCATGCTATCCAAACAGACCAGATAATACTACACATGAATATAATCGTCAAAATAAAGTACGATAGGTAAATTAAAGGGGAAGATACAGAGTGCGGAATAGTTCTCAGCATGGTGGTGCAACGGTAGAGTTGCTGCCTTATTCAGATTCAGATTCCTTTATTGTCATTCAGACCTTTCGGTCTGAACGAAATTTGTTACCTTGCAGTCATAACATGTAATAAATTAAAACAAAACACACAATAAACACATAATTTAACATCCACCACAGTGAGTTCACCAAGCACCTCCTCACTGTGGTGGAAGGCAAAAGTCTTAAGGTCTTTGTCATTTTCCCCTACTTGTTCCCCCTCTGTACTGAGGCAATCCAGGCCTTCGATGTCATCGTCCACCAGGCCCGCGGCCGAGCCTCCGAAGCCAGGCCGCCACCGCCGCCGCCGCCGGAACGCCGGAACACCACCACAGCCCCCAGCCAGGATCGACCACGGGAACGCTGGAGCCGCCGGAGCTCTGAAGCCGGGCCGCCGCTGGAGCACCTGCTGGAGAGCCGCTGGAGAGCCGCCGGAGCCGCCGGAGCGCCGAAGCCGGGCCGCCGCTGGAACACCCGCCGGAGAGCCGCTGGAGAGCCGCCGGAGCCGCCGGAGCGCCGAAGCCGGGCCGCCGCTGACGAACACCCGCTGGAGAGCCGCCGAAGCCGGGCCGCTGCCGGAGCACCCGCTGGAGAGCCGCCGGAGCGCCAATGCCGGGCCGCTGCTGGAGCACCGCTGGAGCAACTGCTGGAGCGCCGAAGCCCCGAAGCCCCGAAGCCGGGCCGCCGCCGCCGCTGGAACACTGGAGCTCTGAACGCTCGCCACAGCTCCGAGGCCACCAGCTCCGCCATTAGGCCTCAGCACAGACGGAGATGTGACGGGGGACACGACAAGAAAAGGTCGCATCCCCCCGAAGGGAGAGACTAAAACCTTGTTTCTCCCACCCTCCCCCCCCCCACACACAAACACAGCCTAATAAACCAAAATTCTAACTAAAAACAGACACAAAAGGACGAAAAAAACAAAAAAAACAGACGGACTGCAGGTGAGCCGCAGCTGCCACGCAGCGCCGCCAATTCAGGAAAATGAATCTGAATCTGAATTTGAATCTGAATCTGAATCTGAATATGCCACTGTCCCACTTAGGAAACCTGAACGGAAACCTATGGAGACTTTGCGCCCCACCCAAGGTTTCCATGCGGTTCCCGGAGGTTTTTGTCCTCCGGCAACCACCTTCAACTAGCATCACAACCGGCTTCGACTAAAAAATTAAAAATGGAAACCACTTTCGACCATTAAGGAGAGGACAACCACCTTCAACTAGCATCACAACCGGCTTCGACTAAAAAATTAAAAATGGAAACCACTTTCGACCATTAAGGAGACTGACAAAAACCTCCGGGAACCGCACGGAAACCTTGGAAGGGGCGCAAAGGCGCCAGAGGTTTCCGTTCAGGCTTCCTAAGTGGGACAGGGGCATTACTGCACTTACAGCGTCAGCGGCCCTAGTTCGATCTTGGCTACGGGTGCTGTCTGTACAGAGTTTGTACGTTCTCCCCATAACCGCGTGGGTTTTCTCCAAGAACTTTGGTTTCCTCCCACACTCCAAAGACGTACAGGTTTGTAGGTTAACTGGCTTGGTATAAATGTTTAAAAAATTGTCCCTAGCGTAAGATAGTGTTAATGTGCGGGGATCACTGGTCGGTGCAGACTCGGTGGGCCGAAGGATCCTGTTGCCGCGCTGTATCTCTAAACTAAAAAAAAAACTAAACTAAACAATTCATAGACATAAAGTCCAACGGGGTCGAGGTGAATCATACAATACCCTAGCTTATGGAAGGACCGTTCAGAAGCCTGATAACAGCGGGGAAGAAGCTGTTCCTGAGTCTGGTGGTGCGCACTTTCAAGCTTCTGTACCTTCTGCCGAACAGGAGCAGGGACAAGAAGGAATCACCAGGGTGGGACAAGTCTGTCATGGCACCTTATCAAAGATATATTTTAGATAAATTCTATCTCACACATTGTCCACTCTCTCTTTACATTTTCAACGAGTTAATGAGGTTAAGCCAGTTCTTTCCCTTTGAAAAGACTATCAACTGTTCAGTATTACCTATTTAGTTAATAACTTTTATTCAAAGAAGTTTGGTTTAGTTCAGAGATCGAAAACAGGCCCTTCGGCCCACCAAATCCGCACCGACCACCGACCAGCGATCCCTGCACATTAAAACTATTCTACACTAGGGACAATTTACAATTTTACCAAGCCATTTAACCTACAAACCTGTATGTCTTTGGAATGTGGGAGAAATCTGGAAAACCCACGCGGTCACAGGGAGGGCGTACAGATAACACTCATAGTCAGGATTGAACCCGAGTGTCTGGTGCTATAAGGCCGGTACTCGACTGCTGCAGATCGTGCCGCCCTACAGAGCTTGGATCAGAAACCTTTTCTTCTTTAAGATCATTAAATTTAATTGCATATGGTGCACTAAATCCATCCCGCCCAATTCAGGAGTTTTTAAAATTTAATAATAATAATAATAATAATAATAATAATAATAATAAACTTTATTTCAGGCTCAAGGTCCAGACAAGGGGCAACATTACATAAAAATACATTGCATGTAAAAACCATAAAATACATATAAAATCTTAGTATATCACTTATAAGAGATTAGTATACAAACTTAAAGCATACGGTATTAGGGGTTCAGTATTGATGTGGATAGAGAACTGGCTGGCAAACAGGAAGCAAAGAGTAGGAGTAAACGGGTCCTTTTCACAATGGCAGGCAGTAACTAGTGGGGTACCGCAGGGCTCAGTGCTGGGACCCCAGCTGTTTACAATATATATTAATGATCTGGATGAGGGAATTGAAGGCAATATCTCCAAGTTTGCGGATGACACTAAGCTGGGGGACAGTGTTCGCTGTGAGGAGGATGCTAGGAGACTGCAAGGTGACTTGGATAGGCTGGGTGAGTGGGCAAATGTTTGGCAGATGCAGTGTAATGTGGATAAATGTGAGGTTATCCACTTTGGTGGCAAAAACAGGAAAGCAGACTATTATTTAAATGGTGGCCGATTAGGAAAAGGGGAGATGCAGCGAGACCTGGGTGTCATGGTACACCAGTCATTGAAAGTAGGCATGCAGGTGCAGCAGGCAGTGAAAAAAGCGAATGGTATGTTAGCTTTCATAGCAAAAAGATTTGAGTACAGGAGCAGGGAGGTTCTACTTCAGTTGTTACAGGGTCTTGGTGAGACCACACCTGGAGTATTGCGTACAGTTTTGGTCTCCAAATCTGAGGAAGGACATTATTGCCATAGAGGGAGTGCAGAGAAGGTTCACCAGACTGATTCCTGGGATGTCATGACTGTCTTATGAAGAAAGACTGGATAGACTCGGTTTATACTCTCTGGAATTTAGGAGATTGAGAGGGGATCTTATAGAAACTTACAAATTCTTAAGGGGTTGGACAGGCTAGATGCAGGAAGATTGTTCCCGATGTTGGGGAAGTCAGGACAAGGGTCACAGCTTAAGGATAAGGGGGAAATCCTTTAAGACCGAGATGAGAAAGACTTTTTTCACACAGAGAGTGGTGAGTCTCTGGAACTCTCTGCCACAGAGGGTAGTTGAGGCCAGTTCATTGGCTATATTTAAGAGTGAGTTGGATGTGGCCCTTGTGGCTAAGGGGATCAGAGGGTATGGAGAGAAGGCAGGTACGGGATACTGAGTTGGATGATCAGCCATGATCATATTGAATGGCGGTGCAGGCTCGAAGGGCTGAATGGCCTACTCCTGCACCTAATTTCTATGTTTCTATGTTTAAGAGCATCATAAAATATATATTAAAAAAACACAATACATGATTTAAAATCCAGAATTAAAAGAGTGTCCTACAACGACACAGCAATACCAGTGTCTCCACAACTGGGATCCATAGCGTGTAGTGCTAAACCTTATGTTTGACAAAGCCATGATAATTACATTTTTCCAGTCATTTATCCTGCAAATGAATTTGTACACATGATTTCTTAGGGTAGCCTTTATAGTACTGACTCCTGCAGCCACAAACATGTTACCAGCACAACACCATCTAGGTTTCCTTCACAGTGTTCTCACCGCATCATTATACGCCACCTTTAGTCTCTGCAAACTCGTCTTTAAGGTTAAAGATGACCAGGCAGCGACGCTTGTATGTTTGGCTCGGATTGTCAGAGTTCAGTTACACCGCAAATACATTGTGATGTTTAAAAATCAGCATTTTGTAAAATGTATCTGAGAATGGATATTAAGATTTACAATGAGAAAAAAAAATGTTGTTATTCTTGTGCCAACAAACATGCAGAGATTTATGCATTATGATTGATAGATTTTTAACGTTCTTGGACCAAATTGGGGTGACTCTTTGCGTACTGCCTAAGAAGAAATGTTCTATTTTTGCTAACTACAGATGTGCTTATGTACGGTATGGTTTTTCTGAATTGCATGCAAAGCAAAGAATTTCACTGTATCTAGGTACGTGTGACTATAAAGTCCTATTAAACTATTGAATATCATCAATTGCAAATCGTATCTTCAATCTGAATCTGAATGAGGAATAGATCGGGTAAATCTCTTTTATCCAGAGTAGGGGAATCAAGAACCAGAGGACATAGGTTTAAAGTGAGGGGGGGAAGATTTAATAGGAACCTGAGGGGTAACTCTTTTACACAAAGTGTGGTGGGTATATGGAACGAGCTGCTGGAGGAGGAAGTTGAGGCAGGTAGTATTGCAACATTTAGACAGGTGGATAGAATAAGATCAGAGGGATGTGGGCTAAATGGATTTCTTTATCATTGTACCGCTGCTGGCAACTTCATTTCACTTGCACTTTATGTGCAATGTGACGAATAAAACAGTATTGTATTGTAAATGCAGGCAGGTAGGACGAGTGTAGGTGGAGCATGTTGATCAGTGTGGGCAAGTTGGACTGAAGGGGCTGTTTCCACGCTGTATGACTATGACTTTAATAAAAGGATAAAAGGCGTAGTGCAGAGAGAGAGATTTTCCTTTTACAATAAACATGATTGGAGCTACATGCGTAAGGTAAAGGAGCAAATCTATTTTTGAAAGTTGAAAAGCTATTTTTTTACCATCCTGCAACATTGCAAATGTATATGCATGCTAAGTAGGCGATTCAGCTTATTCATTGACAAACCATATTAGGCTCAATATTCAAAGAAATGTATATTTTTTAGTCACAAATAGAGCTTTCATTGTAATGTTCCAACAAAATTGATCTAAAAATTACTTGATCTGATGGCCGAAAATAACATTGATCCTAATATTTATGAGTGCAATGCTTCTGTGAAGGTAATGAACACACAATGACTCCACAGTCGGTAATATTATTTGCCAATGTTTCTAAGTTCAAATGAAACCAAAGAAGCAAGAATGCTTTGCAAACTCTAACTTGGTTCACATCTCACATATACAGAGGAGAGGAAGCAATGTGATAAAAAGGTTGCAGAATGTTTAATTTTAGTGACTTACTGTTGTAAAGCAGGAAATGTTTGTCAGATTCTGAACTGCTTTTTCTGCATTATGATCACACAGGGTTGCCATCATATTGAAATCAGCTGCCTCTTGAGTAGAACAATGCGATTACTGGTTATAAAAATGTGTTATTTTACTAACTTTAACATTTGGTCGTCATCCTACTAGTTCCACTGTTTGCATTCCTGTATCGCTTCATTATCACCTCTTCAATAGACAATAGGTGCAGGAGTAGGCCATTCGGCCCTTCGAGCCAGCACCACCATTCAATGTGATCATGGCTGATCATCCCCAATCAGTACCCCGTTCCTGCCTTCTCCCCATATCCCCCGACGCTATTTTTAAGAGCCCTATCTAGCTCTCTCTTGAAAGTATCCAGAGAACCTGCCTCCACTGCCCTCTGAGGCTGAGAATTCCACAGACTCACAACTCTCTGTGAGAAAAAGTGTTTCGTCATCTCCGTTCTAAATGGCTTACTCTTATTCTTAAACTGTGGGCCCTGCTTCTGGACTCCCCCAACATCGGGAACATGTTTCCTGCCTCTAGCTTGTCCAAACTCTTAATAATCTTATATGTTTCAATCAGATCCCCTCTCATCCTTCTAAACTCCAGAGTCTTCCCCAGCCAACAATGGGCTATTATTGACTCCACCCTTCCTTGGTCATCTGTTGCTGGCTCTGATTTGTTCTGGCCTTTTCCTCCCTTCAGTACACCCCACCCCCCTCTACTTTCAGTCTGAAGAAAGGTTCCAACCCAAAACCTCACCCATCCTTTTTCTCTGTGGATTCTGCCTAATCCGTTGTTACTTCAGCACTTGGTGTCTATCAAATGTAACCTTGTGCGTATAAGTGTTAATTTTCCAGAAGTTAAAAAAATATACAGAGTCATAGAGTCATACAGCATGGAAACATTTCCTGCCTCAACTATATCTTCTGGCAGCTTGTTCCGTACATCCACCACCCTTTGTGTGACAAAGTTACCCCTCGGATTCCTTTTAAATCTTTCCACCTTCAACTTAAACCTATGTCCTCTGGTCCTTGATTCCCCTACTTTGGGCAAGAGACTCTGTGCATCTACCTGACCTATTCCTCTCATGATTATATACACCTCCGTAACATCACCCCTCTTCCTCCTGCGCTCCAAGGAATAGCGTCCCAGCCTGCTCAACCTTTCCCTGCAGCTCAGACCCTCGAGTCCTGGTAACATCCTCGTAAATCTTCACTTTCCAGCTTGACAACATCTTTCCTATAACATACAGCCCAGAATTGAACATAATATTCTAAATGCAGCCTTACCAACATCTTATATAATTGCAACATGACCTTTCAACTTTTATACTCAATACTCTGACTGATTTTTTACTGATTAAAGCTATTCACTGTACCTCGGTACACGTGACAATAAACTAAACTGTGCTGGAAATGTACTATAGATAATAGACAATAGGTGCAGGAGTAGGCCATTCGGCCCTTCGCGCCAGTACCGCCATTCAAGGTGATCATGGCTGTTCATCCACAATCCACAATGTACTGATGAAGGCCAATGCGCCAAAAGCCCTTTTGACCACCCTATCTACCTGCGACTCCACTTTCAAGGAACTGTGCCTGCCCTCTGCTCTACAACACTCTCCAGAGGCCTACCATTCACTGTGTCAAGGGCCTCCCATGTTAGACTTCCCAAAATGCAACACCTCACACATCTCTGTATTAAATTCCATCAACCATTCCTCAGCCCACCTGGCCAATCGATCAAGATCCTGCTGCAATTTTTCACAACTATCTTCACTCTCTGAAAATCCACCCACTGTTATATCATCTGCAACCTTGCTAATCTTGCCTTAAATAAAGTTTGACATCATTGACTCTAAATGCAGCCTCACCAACATCTTATAACATGAACGGCGACACGGTGGAGCAGCGGTAGAGTTGCCGCCTTACAGCGATGCAGCGCCAGACACGCGGGTTCGATCCTGCCTACGGGTTCTGTCTGTATGGAGTACGTACGTTCTCCCCATGACTGCGTGGGTTTTCTCCGAGATCTTCCTCCCACACTCCAAAGGCGTGCAGGTTTGTAGGTTAATTGGTTTGGGTTTGTATACTTGGTATAAGTGCGAATCGTCCCTCGTGTGTGTAGGATAGCGTTAGTGTGCGGGGGATCGCTGGTCGGCGCGGACACGGTGGGCCGAAGGGCCTGTTTCCGTGCTGTATCTCTGAACTAAACTAAACAACAACAAAAATGTCTTAATAAAGTTTGCCAGGAAGCATATTTTCTCGATTACAGACTCTAAGAGCTAAACACAATGGAAACATTTCAACTCCTGGTGATAATAGAGAGGAGCCCTCAGGGATATATGGGCAGTTGAAAATAATTAACCCTTCCAATGACGATTGATGGGACTGTGTCGGTGGAGATTAAAATGGGATGACATGCAAAGCAGGTGCCTGATCCTATCTTGCCTGTTTCCCAAGGGCAAGTTTGGGTGAAGTTGCTTCTCCAGTTTCAGAACAGAGTTATTATAGTTCAATGGTTCAATAGTTCAACGGAGCTTTATTGTCACATGTGCAGTGCAAACGCACAGTGAAATTCTTTTCTTAGAAAAAGTCCAGTAGAGTATTGCCACACCCAAGCACATCCCCCATTAGTGCAGGAATAGTCCACTGATCCCGCATGCAAAAGGGGCTATGTTTTGCTGCCATTTTCAAAGTCCAGTCTGCGCTTGGTATAATGAGCGGTGCCCGTTTCAGGCGAGCCCCAGGCTACTGCGGGGCCTCAGCCAATGCCTTCCTTGGTCGTGTGAATCGACCGGTGAACCCACGTCCCTCTCCTCGCTGTCCACCTTTGTTCCCCGGGGGGGGGGGGGGGGGTGAGAGCCGACCTCGAGAGCACGGTGGGCCAGGCCCCTGTTCCCTCTCCTCTCCATCAAGTCCGTCATGGTCGCCGGCTCCTTCCTCCCGCTCTCTGGTCTTTTGGGGGATGAGCAGGGGCCGGCTCGGTGGGCTTCCCCTTGCGGTCCGCAATCCTCAAGTTCTCTGTGCAGGGAACGGGCTCGGTGGATACCCCCTGTAGGCCACGGACTGCCAGGTCTTGTGTCCAACTGCGCTTGTGTTATTTGCTCCAAACTGGATTTTAAAGCATGAAGTGCATTTACCATATACTATATACCAGCTAGCTTTCCCTCTCAACCCCATTCTACTGCCATCTCCCCATAACCCATGACACCCTAAGCTAATCCCATTCGCTGCATTTGGCCCATATCCTTCTGAACCTTTCCTAGCACGCACCACTAAACTCAGGACAACTTCGTCCCGAGTTGGCGTGAGTTGCTGGACAAAGTCTAGTTGATGGCCTAATTCTGCTCCTATGACTTATGAACGTAGATGGGGCACCTTGGTTGGCACGGGCTAGTTGGGCCAAAGGGCCTGTTCACATGCTGTAAGATTCTGTGTCTCTATGTTGTTCACATCAACAGAAATGGATGAAATTCAGACAACACCAGCCGTTGTAGATGCAACAATTACTGGCACTTGGTGACTTATAGCGGCTCGGTGGCTCAGCGGTAGAGTTGCTGCTTCACAGCGCCAGAGACCCGGGTTCCATCCTGACCACGGGTGATGTCTGTACGGAGTTTGTACGTTCTCCCTCATGGGTTTTCTCTGAGATCTTTGGTTTCCACCCACACTCCAAAGAAGTAGGTTAATTGGCTTGGTACAGATGTATAATTGTCCCTAGTGTGTGTGTAGGGTAGTGTTAATGTGTGGGTATCGCTGGTCGGCGCGGTCTCAGTGGGCCGGAGGGCCGGTTTTCGCGCTGCATCTTTAAACTAAACTAAACACTGGATTCTTGGAACACATGGGCATGAGTTACATCTGACATCCGACATACCAAACTGGAGGGAGTGCTTCCAAATATTTTAAATGAAATGTCCCTTTGACATGGAGGCTTCCTAAAGTGCAGAGCCCCATTTTACCAGAGTCTGTGTTTGCAACACAAACTTAATAAGATTACTAGTACCAGCTGTTCAATTTATCCAGCAATATTGGTATCTGACAGAAAATAGGTTACGATCTTTTAATGGTAAATGGAACATTTTTCTATTTATCTGATCTGGACCAGGCACATGCATCTGAATGCTTAATAATCTTTGAAAGATGCTGTTAAAAATATGGCTAGTATAGGGGAAAATGTGGCACTGTTTAGACAAATATACATTTTGGTAATTGAGGTACATTTTTGACTAAGTCAGGGGTGTGTTAATGAATTGACATCTGTGGTCTTTGTCCTAAGGATGAATTGTATTATATTAATGGTTTTATGATATCCTGATT
Source organism: Okamejei kenojei (assembly GCA_035221665.1). Classification (NCBI taxonomy): domain Eukaryota; kingdom Metazoa; phylum Chordata; class Chondrichthyes; order Rajiformes; family Rajidae; genus Okamejei; species Okamejei kenojei. Next base: position 6,653,620 of record CM069135.1, read on the forward strand.
AGTGGACATTAAAAGAGAAACAGCAGACTGGAGATGCAGGAGACTGCAGATGCTGGGATTTGGAGCAGAAAACAAACTGCTGGAGGAACTCATTGGGTCAGGCAGCATCTGTGGAGGGAATGGACAGTCAATGTTTCGGGTCACCATCCTTCATCTGGATTCCAGTAGGCAAGGGGAGATAGATACCCAGTATAGAGTGGTGGGAAGTGCACAGTGGGGGGGATGAGCTAGAGTGCGGAGTGGCGCAGTGGTAGAGTTGCCGGAGACACAGGTTCGATCCTGACTCCGGGTGCTGTCTGTACGGAGTTTGTACGTTCTCCCCGTGACCCGCGTGGGTTTTCTCCGGGCGTTCTGGTTTCCTCCCACACTCCAAAGACGTACAGGTTAGTAGGTCAATTGGCTTGGTAAAATTGTAAACCGTCCCCAGTGTGTGTAGGATAATGCCAGTGTATGGAGATCGCCGGTCGGCGCGGACTAGGCAGGCCGAAGGGCCCGTTTCCGCGCTGTATCTCTATACTAGACTAAACTAGCTGGCAAGAGGGATCCAGGTGAGGAAGGGTTGAGTGAAGATGGAATCAGAGGAGGTAGATGAGGGTGGAGATGGCGACAGAAGATGGGAGGTGATAAGAGGAGACATCAAAGCTCTGTAGATTATGGAATATGATGCAAAAGGTAGAGGATGAGTGGAACCAAGTAACGGAGGGGTGGCAAACTGATGGGAACAGGAAAGTAAGGGGATAGGGAACCCTGAGGGAAAAGTGGGGAATGGATGTAGTAGATGAGGGTGGGGTAGTGGGGTGCTGGGGGGTGGATGGAAAGAAGGGAGGATGGAGTAGATCATGGTCCAGAAGACTTTCACTGTGGTCCTGGTGATTTTCATTCTCTGTATTACTCGTTTTCACCGAGCCCACACTTAACAATAGACCGTTTCCTTCATCATCGTTACCTTTTTGCATATGTTTCATTCAGTGGGCAGTCACGGTGGCGCAGCGGCAGTGTTGCTGCCTTACAGCGAATGCAGCGCTGGAGACCCGGGTTCGACCCCGACTACGGGTGCTGTCTGTACCTTCTCCCCGTGACCTGCGTGGGTCACCACAAGCAATATAACCAGTTTCCCCGAGAGATTCGGTTTCCTCCCACACTCCAAAGACGTGCAGGTTTGTAGGTCAACTGGCTTGGTAAGTGTAAAAATTGTCCCTAGTGAGTGTAGGATAGTCTTAATGTGCGGGGATTGCTGGTCGGCACGGACCCAGTGGGCCGAAGGACCTGTTTCTGTCCCGGATTGGCGGGACTGTCATATGCTGAGAGAATGGAACGGCTGGGCTTGTACACTCTGGAGTATAGAAGGATGAGAGGGGATCTTATTGAAACATATAAGATTATTAAGGGTTTGGACACGCTAGAGGCAGGAAACATGTTCCCGATGTTGGGGGAGTCCTGAACTAGAGGCCACAATTTAAGAATAAGGGGTAAGCCATTTAGAACGAAGACGAGGAAACACTTCTTCGCACAGAATTGTGAGTCTGCGGAATTCTCTGCCTCAGAGGGCGGTGGAGGCCGGTTCTCTGGATACTTTCAGGAGAGAGCTAGATAGAGCTCTTAAAGATAGCAGAGTCAGGGGATATGGGGAGAAGGCAGGAACAGGGTACTGATTGGGGATTATCAGCCATGAATGGCGGTGCTGGCTCGAAGGGCCAAATGGCCTACGCCTGCACCTATTGTCTATTGTCTGTATCTCTAAACTAAACTAAACTAGTTCTATATATCTCTATATATACCGTCTATATCTCTCGTTTCCCTTACCCCTGACTCTCAGTCTGTAGAAGGGTCTCGCCTCGAAACACCACCTATTCCTTTTCTCCACAGTTGCTGCCTGACCCGCTGAGTTACGCCAGCTTTTTGTGCACATTGGCCTTCGTCAATCAGAGTATTGAGTATAGAATATGGGAAGTCATGTTACAGTTGTATAAGACATTGGTGAGGCCGCATTTAGAGTATGGAGTTCAGTTTTATGCACCATGTTACAGGAACCATGTTGTCAAGCTGAAATAAGTGCAGAGAAGATTTACGAAGATGTTGCGAGGACTCAAGGGCCTGAGCTATCGGGAGAGGTTGAGCAGGTTACGACTTTATTCCTTGGAGAGCAGGAAGATGAGGGGGTGATCTTATAAAGTTGTACAAGATCATGAGAGGAATAGATCGAGTACATGCACAGTCTTTTGCCCAGAGTTGAGGAATCGAGAATAAGAGGTACGACAGGTTTAAGGTGAGAGGGGAAAGATTTAATAGAAATCTGAGGTAGACAAAAATGCTGGAGAAACTCGGCGGGTGAGGCAGCATCTATGGAGCGAAGGAATAGGCGACGTTTCGGGTCGAGACCCTTCTTCAGACTGATGGATTACAACCAGAGGGGATCACTTTTATACACAAAGGGTGGTAGGTGTACGGAACGAGGTGCCAGAGGTGGTAGTTGAGGCAGGTACTATCATAACACTTTAAAAATATTTCGACAGGTACATGGATAGGATCGGTTTAGAAAGATATGGGCCAAACGCAGACAGGTGAGACTAATGTAAATGGGGCATGTTTGTTGGCGTGGGCAAGTTCGGCCAAAGGGCCTGTTTCCATGCTGTGTGACTCCATGACTCGGCATAGAAACTCGGCAAAGCAGTCGCCTAGTCTGCCTTTGGTTTGACCGATGTACATGAGGCCACAAGGAGAGCACCACAAGCAATATGGCAAGGTTTGGTTTAGATTGGTTCGGTGAAACATCATGGAAGCAGGCCCTTGGGCCCAGCGAGTGCGCATGGACCATCGATCGCCCAATCACATTTGTTCTATGTTATCTCATCCACTCCCTGCACACTAGGGGCAATGTACAGAGGGCCAGTTAAACCTACAAACCCGCACGTCTTTGGGAAGTGGGAGGGAACAGGAGCATCCGCAGAAAACCCAAGCAATTATAGGGGGTTAAAGAAGGAAATGCAGATGCTGGAGAATCGAGGGTACACAAAAGGCTGGAGAAACTCAGCGGGTGCAGCAGCATCTAAGGAGCGAAGGAGATAGGCGACGTTTCAGGTCGAGACCCTTCTTGGGGGGGGGAACATCTAACTATACCTCGCCCTATGACCACATGGGTTTCCTCCGGGTTACGCCTTAAGATGTCCATCAACTCATCAACGGTCATAGTTAGATAGAGTTAGACAGAGCTCTTAAAGATAGCGGAGTCAATGGAAATGGGGAGAAGGCAGGAACGGGGTACTGATTGTGGATGATCAGCCATGATCACAGTGAATGGCGGTGCTGGCTCGAAGGGCCGAATGGTCTACTCCTGCACCTATTGTCTATAATATGAAATGTCCTCAAGACATCTTCTTTAAACAGTGTTCATGTTGTTCTCCACGGTAAAGGGCCAGTCCCACTGGCCGTTTTTTTGGGCGACTGCCGGCATCGTTGACTGACGTATCAGGTGACACGGCGTGATGACGCATTGACGCGGGGTGTCTTTTTCAAGTGTGACAACATTTTTTTTTGTCGCCGCTGGATTTTGAAATGTTCAAAATCTTTTGGCGACGCTGATATGACGACGGCAGTCGCCGAAATAATCGGCAAGTGGGACAGGCCCTTAAATACTCATTAAGGTCCTCCCCCATCTCCTGCGGCTCCAAATAGAGATTGCAGCTTTTGTTTTTGAGGGGCATTATTCTCTCTCTAGTTTCCCACTTTCCCTGCTGATAAAGTTCAAATAAAATGTAATTGAACTTTCCTGCCCCACTTATTGCCCTGCTGAGAACAGTGGTCACTGGTCCCCAAAAGGCTCAGCTGTCACGGACACCTCAGCCACTTTCCCTTTCCAACTTCCTGAGAGTAGATCGCTATCATTGCTCTCCACGTATTGAGGAAACTTTCCTGAACGCATTTGCCAAATTCCACCCCGTCTAAGCCTTTGGCAGTATCAGAGTGCCAGGCTATTTTGGGAAAGTTATAATCCCCTGCTATGACAACTTTATTAGTCCAGCAGCTGCCTGCAATCTCCTGGCATATTTGTTCTTCCAATTCACATTAACTATTTGAAGTGCTTATACTCCCAAAGATTCCCCTTTTTATTTCTCAGCTCCACCCAAAAGGTCTCACTGGACAAACCATCAGTAATGTCATCTTTTACTTAGCAAGAAGATGAGGAGAAATATCTTTAGTTGAGGGTGGTGATTTTGTGGAATTCTTTGCCACTGAAGACAATAGGCTACAGGTGCAGGAGTGGGCCATTCCGCCATTCAATGTGATCATGGCTGATCATCCCCAATCAGTACCCGTTCCTGCCTTCTCCCCATATCCCCTGACTCTGTTATCTTTACGAGCCCTATCTAGCTCTGTCTTGAAAGTATCAAGAGAACCGACCTCCACCGCCCCCTGAGGCAGAGAATTCCACTGACTCACAACTCTCTGTGTGAAAAAGTTTTCCTCGTCTCCGTTCTAAATGGCTTACCCGTTATTCTTAAACTGTGGCCCCTGGTTCTGGACTCCCTCAACATGTTTCCTGCCTCTAGCGTGTCCAAACCTATATAATCTTATATGTTTCAATAAGATCCCCTCTCATCCTGCTAAACTCCAGAGTATACAAGCCCAGCCGCTCCATTCTCTCAGCATATGACAGTCCCGCCATCCCAGGAATTAACCTTGTAAACCTACGCTGCATTCCCTCAAAAGCAAAAATGTCCTTCTTCAAATTAGGGGACCAAAGCTGTGCACAATACTCGAGGTGTGGCTGTGGAGGCTGTCAGATAAGGCAGAGATGGATCGATTCTAGATTTATACGGGTGTCAGATGTTATGGGGAGAAGGCAGGGGAGTTGGGTTAGGAGGGAGAGATAGTTTTGCCATGATTGAATGGCGGAGTAGACTTGATGGGCCGGATGGCCCAATTCTACTCCTATCTGTTATGACCTTATGATCTTGGACTATTGCTTGTGACATTCTCCCTGATCAATAAAGCAACACCGTTCCTTTTTACCTCACCTCTATCTCCCCTGTAGCACCTGTTCCCCGGAACATGAAGCTAGCTACCAGTCCTGGCCTTCTCTTAGCCGGGTTTCCATAACATCTATGTGAAAGAAAATCAGAACAGTTTTGCAGGTGGCAAAGTTTTTATTTGACCCATAAATTTGGCTATAAGTCATTAACTCCCAGCTTATGTTGAAAATAATTTAGATTAGTTTGAGATACAGAATGGAAATGGGCCTATTAGGCCCACCAGGCCCATGTTGGTCTTCGATCACCCCATTTAAATTAGTCTATGCTATCCCTCTTTCTCATCCACTCACTACACACGAGGGGAATATACAGATGACATAGGTTTAAGGTGAGGGAGGAAAGATTTAATAAGAACCCAAAGGCTAACTTTTTCCACACTAACTTTTTCCACCCTAATTTGAGGAAGGACATCCTTCTGATTGAGGCAGTGCAGCGTAGGTTCACGAGATTGATCCCTGGGGAAAGATTGAAAAGACTAGGCTTGTATTCACTTTGGTTTAGAAGGATGAGGGGGAGTCTTATAGAAACATATAAAATTATAAAAGGACTGAACAAGCTAGATGCAGGAAAAATGTTCCAAATGTTGGGCGAGTCCAGAACCAGGGGCCACAGTCTTAGAATAAAGGGGAGGCCATTTAAGACTGAGGTGAGAAAAAACGTTTTCACCCAGAGAGCTGTGAATTTATGGAATTCCCTGCCACAGAGGGCAGTGGAGGCCAAATCACTGGATGGATTTAAGAGAGAGTTAGATAGAGCTCTTGGGGCTGGTGGAATCAAGGGATATGGGGAGAAGGCAGGCACGGGTTATTGATTGAGGTGATCAGCCATGATTGCAATGAAAGGCGGTGCTGGCTCGAAGGGCCGAATGGCCTCCTCCTGCACCTATTTTCTATGTTTCTATGCAAGCCCGCACGTCTTTGGGACGCGGGAGGACACCGGAGCACCCGGAGGGAACCCATGCAAAACTCTTTAGATTCTGGAGTAGTTCCTGAGGATTGGCGGGTAGCAAATGTAACCCCTCTTTTTAAGAAGGGAGGGAGAGAGAAAACGGGGAATTACAGACCAGTTAGTCTAACATCGGTAGTGGGGAAACTGCTAGAGTCAGTTATTAAAGATGGGATAGCAGCACATTTGGAAAGTGGTGAAATCATTGGACAAAGTCAGCATGGATTTACAAAAGGTAAATCATGTCTGACGAATCTTGTGGAATTTTTCGAGGATGTAACTAGTAGCGTGGATAAGGGAGAACCAGTGGATGTGGTATATCTGGACTTCCAGAAGGCTTTCGACAAGGTCCCACATAAGAGATTAGTATACAAACCTAAAGCATACGGTATTAGGGGTTCAGTATTGATGTGGATAGAGAACTGGCTGGCAAACAGGAAGCAAAGAGTAGGAGTAAACGGGTCCTTTTCACAATGGCAGGCAGTAACTAGTGGGGTACCGCAGGGCTCAGTGCTGGGACCCCAGCTATTTACAATATATATTAATGATCTGGATGAGGGAATTGAAGGCAATATCTCCAAGTTTGCGGATGACACTAAGCTGGGGGGCAGTGTTCGCTGTGAGGAGGATGCTAGGAGACTGCAAGGTGACTTGGATAGGCTGGGTGAGTGGGCAAATGTTTGGCAGATGCAGTATAATGTGGATAAATGTGAGGTTATCCACTTTGGTGGCAAAAACAGGAAAGCAGACTATTATTTAAATGGTGGCCGATTAGGAAAAGGGGAGATGCAGCGAGACCTGGGTGTCATGGTACACCAGTCATTGAAAGTAGGCATGCAGGTGCAGCAGGCAGTGAAAAAAGCGATTGGTATGTTAGCTTTCATAGCAAAAGGATTTGAGTACAGGAGCAGGGAGGTTCTACTTCAGTTGTACAGGGTCTTGGTGAGACCACACCTGGAGTATTGCGTGCAGTTTTGGTCTCCAAATCTGAGGAAGGACATTATTGCCATAGAGGGAGTGCAGAGAAGGTTCACCAGACTGATTCCTGGGATGTCAGGACTGTCTTATGAAGAAAGACTGGATAGACTCGGTTTATACTCTCTGGAATTTAGGAGATTAAGAGGGGATCTTATAGAAACTTACAAAATTCTTAAGGGGTTGGACAGGCTAGATGCAGGAAGATTGTTCCCGATGTTGGGGAAGTCCAGGACAAGGGGTCACAGCTTAAGGATAAGGGGGAAATCCTTTAAGACCGAGATGAGAAAGACTTTCTTCACACAGAGAGTGGTGAGTCTCTGGAACTCTCTGCCACAGAGGGTAGTTGAGGCCAGTTCATTGGCTATATTTAAGAGTGAGTTGGATGTGGCCCTTGTGGCTAAGGGGATCAGAGGGTATGGAGAGAAGGCAGGTACGGGATACTGAGTTGGATGATCAGCCATGATCATATTGAATGGCGGTGCAGGCTCGAAGGGCTGAATGGCCTACTCCTGCACCTAATTTCTATGTTTCTATGTTTCTATGCGGTTATGGGGAGAATGTGCAAACTCCACACAGACAGCACCTGAGGTCAGGATCGAACCCGGGTCTGTTGCATTCTGAAGCAGCAGCTCTACCCGCTGCCCCAATGTGTCTCCTTTTCTTTGAATCATTTTCAAAAGATTTTTTGAAATTATTGATCATGATGCCCTATTTTTAAGGCAGCATATCTAGAGAACACGAATAGGTAACGTTTCTGGTCAGGACAGGACTCCACCAAACGTCACCTATCCATATTACCCAGAGATGCTGCTGCAAGTGAGAATTTCATTGTTTCATTTGCTTGGTACATATGACATTAAAACACTCTTGACTCGACCTACTGAGTTACTACAGCACTTTGTGTGTGTTTTGTTCTTGTAAAGCAGCATCTGCAGTTCCTCGTGAGCCTGCTGTCCTCCAGAGATGCTGCCTGACCCACTGAGTAACTCCGGCACTTTGGGCCTTAGTTCTTGTAAAGCAGCATCTGCAGTTCCTCGTGAGCCTGTCCATGTCCTCCAGAGATGCTGCCTGACCTGCTGAGTTACTCCAGCACTCTGTCTTTTTTTTTTTTAACCTGCATCTGCAGTTCCTTGTGTCTGCCGTATTTTGCAGCTGGGTCTTGGAACACTTTTGACATTCGGACTGAAAGTGTTGGGTTGGCAACAGTTTCATTTGAAAAACTGTTTCAATAAAACTGTTGGTCTACACATTCATCATCTCACTTCCACCTCTTCCAGCAGCTCATGAAACTGTTCACACATGGCTCACATCTGCCATCTACTGAGCATTAGGTAGTATTGACAACCCTTTCGCTCGCACCATTTGTAGAATCTGGAGAGCAAAATTACATGCATGACTTTACAGAGTATTTGCAAATAGGTCCCACAAAATAAATAAAGACGCTACTAAACCTATCGAAATTCAACCCAGAAAGATCTATAGTTCTTACCTCCTTCCTGTCATCCAACTAACTGCTGGAATTTATTCATAACTGATGGGAGCAAAATTAGGCCATTCGGCCCATCCAGTCTACTCCGCCATGGCTGATCTACCCCCCTCCGAACCCCATTCTTCTTCCCATAACCCCTGACACACGTACTATTCAAAAATCTATCTATCTCTGCCTTTAAAATATCCATTGACAGCCTCGATTGGCTGCGATGTTATCATGGGAGTTGGCTGACTCGTTCTAGTATTGGTAAAAGGCAAAGTCAAGTTGCTGGCACATTCATTTCACTGCATGTAATGTGCACGTGAGAAATAAAATTATTCCTCACGTGCACATTACATGCAGTGAAATGAATGTGCCAGCAACGATATGCTTAAAAAGAACACACAATACACAATAAGATTTAACACAAACATCCACCACAGCATTATTCACTGTGGTGGAAGGCACAAAGTTCAGCCAGTCCTCCTCCCTTGTTCACCCGTGGTCGGGGCCATAGACTCCGTGGCTTGGGGTGCCCGAAGCGGCACTTTCCTACCGGAGACCGCGGCTTCAGGATGTTATAGGCCGCAAGCCAGCGGTCGGAGTTCTTCTTCGGCGATGCCTGGTGAGGGGATCCCAGGCTCCGGATGGTAAGTCCACTTCCCGCTAGAGGCTCCGCAGACCACAGCCCCATGATGTCAACGACACCAGGCCAGCATTCGGAGCACTCAGAGCACGGAACGTCCACGTTGCGCCTGCTGCCGATGCTCCGGGCCTGACTCCAGGAAAGGCCGCTCCAATCCATGATGTTAGGCCGCGACATGGAAAAAGTCGCCTCTCCGTGGGGGATGCGGCCGAAAGCGGTTTTCCCCTTTCCCCTCCCCCCCCCCCCCCCCCCCCCCCCCCAACATGACACACCAAGAGACACCCAAACTAACACTAGATTAACAAAATTAACAACAAGCTTGCAAAATGATTAAAACACACACAATCCTACTGCGTGCGAGTTTTGAAGTCATTTAGCAATGCAGAGGGTGGTGGGTATATGGAAGGAGCTACCAGAAGAGACAGATGACTCGGGTCTTATAACATCATATGAAAGACAGATGGATAGCTTCATAGGAAAGGTTTAGAGACATGATCACAGTGAATGGCGGTGCTAACTCGAAGGGCCGAATGGCCTACTCCTGCACCTATTGTCTATTGTCTATTATCAACATGGGCCAAATTCAGGTAGGTGAGACTAGTATAGATGGGACATCTCGGTCAGCATGTTCAAGTTGGGCCGAAGGGCCTGTTTCCGTGCTGTGTGACTTTATGACTCTATCTGTAGTTTGTGATTGGCAATGAAGCAATATTTGGGGAGATTATCCAATGATGAACGACAATTCCCAACATTGGTAAGAATGTTCAGAGATGTGGTCACATCTCTGAGTTAAGCACAGTCGCACAATTACCACGATAATAATTGATAAATAATTATTGCCCAAAAGATGTTGTCCAGTGCTTTCATATCATTATTAAAGGTGTTGCATTTTTGAAAGCCTAACATAGGCAGGACCTACATTGTGAATGGCAGGGCTCTGGGGAGTGTTGTAGAGCAGGGGGATCGAGGAGTTCAGGTGCATGGTTCCTTGTAGATAGTATCACAGGTAAATAGACAATAGACAATAGGTGCAGGAGTAGGCCATTCGGCCCTTCGAGCCAACACCGCCATTCAATGTGATCATGGCTGATCAACCCAATCAGTACCCCGTTCCTGCCTTCTCCCCATATCCCCGACTCCGCTGTCTTTAAGAGCCCTATCTAACTCTCTCTTGAAAGCATCCAGAGAACCGGCCTCCACCGCCCTCTGAGGCAGAGAATTCCACAGACGGGTGACGCTACCTTATTTATGTCAAAAAGTATTTGGTCCATTGGTACATTTTGTCTTCATCAGTCAGAGTATTGAGTATAGAAGTTGGGAGGTCATGTTGCAGTTGTATAAGACATCGGTGAGGCCGCATTTAGACTATTGTGTTCAGTTCTAGGCACCGTGTTACAGAAAAGATGATGCCAAGTTGGAAAAGGTACAGAGAATGTTGCCAGGACTAGAGGGTGTGAGCTATAGGGAGACATTGAGCAGGCTGGGACTCTATTCCTTGGAGCGCAGGAGGATGAGGGTGATCTTTAGAGGTGTATAAAATCATGAGAGGAATAGATCGGGTAGACGCACAGAATCTCTTGCCCGGGGGGGGGAATCGAGAGCCAGAGGACATAGGTTTAAGGTGAAGGACGAAAGATGTAATAGGAATTTGAGAGGTAACTATTTTCACACAAAGGGTGGTGGGTGTATGGAATGAGCTGCCAAAGTAGTTGAGGCAGGGACTATTTCAATCTTTAAGAAACAATTGGACAGAATTCCACAGATTCACAACTCTCTGGTTGAAAATGTTTTCCTCATCCCAGTCCTATGTGGCCTACCCCTTATTCTTAAACTGTGACCCCTGGTTCTGGACTTCCCCAACATGGGGAACATTTTTCCTGCATCTAGCCTGTCCAATCCCTCAAGAATTTTATATGTTTCTATCAGATCCCCTCTCATCCTTCTACATTTCAGTGAATACAAGCCCAGTCGATCCATTTTTCATCATATGACAGTCCCACCATCCCGGGAATTAACCTGGTAAACCTACGTTGCACTCCCTCAATAGCAAGATTTTCCTTCCTCAAATTAGGGGACCAAATCTGCACACAATACTCCAGGTACTTCAGTCTGAAGAAGGGTCTCGACCCGAAACGTTACCCATTCCTGCTCTCCAGAGATGTTGCCTGTCCCGCTGAATTACTCCAGCATTTTGTGTCTGTGTTCAGCAACGTTTAACGCATGGATTGGAAACGTTTGGAGGGATATGGGCCTGGGCCAGGCCCAGGCAAGTGGGACTAACTCAGTTAAGCATCTTGGTCAGCATGGAAGAGTTGGGCCGAAGGGTCTGTGTGCATGCTTTAAAGCTCTATGACCGTGACTGAAGAAGTGGCTTTACAGAGTGTCCATAATTGTGGTTTAAATATTATTACTTGATTCGTTAGTCAAAAAGTTAGATTAGTCATTAGTGCACATACTTCAATTTTAAATAGCCACTCATCGTGATTACAAAGATTCAATTCCGAGATAGATGTCGCCCTAATTGCTACATAGCTGCTTATTTTCAGTCATGTGTTAAAGTTGATTCTACAGTCAGGATGAAGTTGATATGTGTTACTGTAAAATAATATGGGAATGGGATAATATGGGAATGGGACTCGGCTTGTACTCACTAGAATTTAGAAGATTGAGGGGGGATCTTATAGAAAATTACTAAACCCTTAAGGGGTTGGACAGGCTAGATGCAGGAAGATTGTTCCCGATGTTGGGAAAGTCCAGAACAAGGGGTCCCAGTTTAAGGATAAGGGGGATGTCTTTTAGGACCGAGATGAGAAAAACATTTTCACAGAGAGTGGTGAATCTGTGGAATTCTCTGCCACAGAAGGTAGTTGAGGCCAGTTCATTGACTATATTTAAGAGGGAGTTAGATGTGGCCCTTGTGGCTAAAGTGATCAGGGGGTGTGGAGAGAAGGCAGGTACAGGATACTGAGTTGGATGATCAGCCATGATCATATTGAATGGCGGTGCAGGCTCGAAGGGCCGAATGGCCTACTCCTGCACCTATTTTCTATGTTTCTATGTTTCTAATAGGATCACTCTAAGAGCTAGCATTGACTTGGTGGGCCAACTGGCCTCCCTCTGTGACATCAGTACGTATATAGAACCAGAGGACATTGGTTTAAGGTGAGGGGGGGAAAGATTCAATAGGAACCTGAGATGTCACATTTTCACACAAAGGGTGGTGGGTGTCGAGCTGCCGGAGGAGGTAGTTAAGGCAGGTACCATCGCAATGTTTAAGAAACATTTGGACAGGTAAATGGATAGGAAAGGTTTAGAGGGATATGGGCCAAACGCAGGCAGGTGGGACTAATGTAGATGGGTATGTTGATCGGTTAGGCCGAAAGGCCTGTTCCCACTCTGTATGACTCTATGACTCGATGCATATGCTTTCCCCCAAGGAGGATTGTGGTCTTCTGACTGCATATCTCCAGCACAACTCAAGTGATCGTCTTATTTCTTTGATGAAGTATCTAAACATTAAGGTGTTTCTCCCTACCCCAGACTGACAAACAGACGAAAATCCTTGTACTCTTCCCCTCACAAGCAAGAGTCGGTTTAGAGTTGGTTTAGACATACATCATGGAAACAGCTCATCTAATTTAGTTTAGTTTAGTTTATTGTCACTTTTGTTGTGTGCTAACCTCAGCGGGAAGTCAATACATGGTTAAGGGCCTGTCCCACCAGCATGCGACTGCGTGCGGCGAGCGCGACCTAGCGTGGTCGCTTGAGCCGTCCGGCCTCGCGGGGCCGGTCCCACTTCGATCGCCGGAGCCGTATGGAGTTGTGCGGAGCTGGTCCCGACATCGCGCGGGGCTCCGAAAAACTGACCGCGTTCAAAAATTCCGCGCGGCAACGGCCTGTCGGCCCGCAGTCGCCTCGACGCCGCACGCACTGCCTCGACGCGGTGCCTCCGTGGCCCTCTCTGTGTGACCCTCTCTCTGTGTGCCTCCGTGACCCTCTCTGTGTGCCTCCGTGACCCTCTCTCTGTGTGCCTCCGTGACCCTCTCTGTGTGTGCCTCCGTGACCCTCTCTGTGTGCCTCCGTGACCCTCTCTCTGTGTGCCTCCGTGACCCTCTCTGTGTGCCTTGGTGACCCTCTCTGTGTGCCCCCGTGACCCTCTCTCTGTGTGCCTCCGTGCCCCTCTCTGTGTGCCTTGGTGACCCTCTCTGTGTGCCCCCGTGACCCTCTCTGTGTGCCCCCGTGACCCTCTCTCTGTGTGCCTCCGTGCCCCTCTCTGTGTGCCTCCGTGACCCTCTCTGTGTGCCTCCGTGCCCCTCTCTGTGTGCCTCCGTGCCCCTCTCTGTGTGCCCCCGTGACCCTCTCTGTGTGCCTCCGTGACCCTCTCTCTGTGTGCCTCCGTGACCCTCTCTCTGTGTGCCCCCGTGACCCTCTCACTATGTGCCTCCGTGTCCCTCTCTGTGTCCCTCTCTGTCCTTGCAAACTTACCGCGGACTTCGCTCCAACTTCGCGCCACTTCGCGCCACTCACCCGACCTCCGCGCGGCCCCCGCTGCCGGTTTGGGCGCGCTTGCCGTATGCAGGTCGCATGCTCATGGGACAGGCCCTTAACACTCGAGCTGCTCACGGTGCGTAGATACACGGTAAGGGAATCACGTTTGGTGCAAGGTAAAGCCAGCAAAGATCAAGGATAGTCCGAGGGTCACCAATGAGGTAGATAGTAGTTCAGGACTGCTCCCTCGTTGTGGTAGGATGGTTCAGTTGCCTGATCACAGCTGGGAAGAAGCCGTCCGTCGATCACCCATTCACAAAAGTTCTATGTTCTCCCACTTTCCCATTCACTCCCTACACAAGGCGGTCACGGTGTCGCAGCGGTAGAGTTGCCGCCTGACAGCGAATGCAGCGCCAGAGACCCGGGTTCCATCCCGACCACGGGTGCTGTCTGTGCGGAGTTTGTACGTTCTCCCCGTGACCTGCCTGGGTTTTCTCCGAGATCTTCGGTTTACTCCCACGCTCCGAAGACGTACAGGTGTGTATGTTAATTGGCTCGGTAAATGTAAACATTGTCCCTAGTGTGTTTAGGATGGTGTTAATATGTGGAGATCGCTGGTCGGCGCAGACCCGGATGGGCCGAAGGGCCTGTTTCCGCGCTGTATCTCGAAACTAAACTAAACTGCACATTGGGGGTCATTCTACAAAGACCAATTAACCCACAAACCCGCATGTCGTTCACATGTGGGAGGAAACCGGAGCACCCGGAAGAAACCCACGTGGCCACAGGGAGTGCGTGCAAACTCGACACAGACAGCACTTGAGGCTTCTAGTCGAACCCGGGTCCCCGACGCGGTGAAACTGTAACTCTACAAGCCGCGCCACCATGCCGCCCAGTTTATCATCAATTTGGCCCAAATTGAACTGCCAGACAGTCGGGAGTTAAAATCGCAGACAGTTTTGGTTTCTGGATGGTTTCAAATTAAATCTGCATGTTTTAGTAGATTCTAATGTCATTACATTATTATTAATGCAACAGATGCAGTACATTATTCTGCCGTTATTGATTTATAGATGTAAACAGCAGCTTGGTATTACCACCTTGATGTGAAACTAAAATAACATTACCTTAGTTTGGAACAATGAAGGATGATAGACAATAGACAATAGGTGCAGGAGTAGGCCATTCAGCCCTTCGAGCCAGCACCGCCATTCAATGTGATCATGGCTGATCATCCCCAATCAGTACCCCATTCCTGCCTTCTCCCCATATCCCCTGACTCCGCTATCTTTAAGAGCCCTATCTAGTTCTCTCTTGAAAGCATCCAGAGAACCGGCCTCCACCGCCCTCTGAGGCAGAGAACTTACAGGGCGAGAGACCATGGCAGAGATAGCAATGGTGTGCTGGGATCGCTGGTCGGTGCGGGCCCGGTGGGCCGAAGGGCCTTTTCCACGTTGTCAGAAAAGGTGTTTCCTCGTCTCTGTTCTAAATGGCTTACTCCTTATTCTTAAACTGTGGCCCCTGGTTCTGGACTCCCCCAACATCGGGAACATGTTTCCTGCCTCTAGTGTGTCGAAGCCCTCAACAATCTTATATGTTTCAATGAGATCACCTCTCATCCTTCTAAACTCCAGAGTGTACAAGCTCAGCCGCTCCATTCTCTCAGCATATGACAGTCCCGCCATCCCGGGAATTAACCTTGTAAACCTACGCTGCACTCCCTCAATGGCAAGAATGTCCGTCCTCAAGTTATCTTGCTGAACCATGTAAGATCCTAGGGTTGCATGGCTGGGTAGATGTCGAAGGTAGACACAAAATGCAGGGGTAACTCAACAGGTCAGGCAGCATCTCTGGAGAGAAGGAATATGTGAGGTTTCGGGTCGAGACCCTTCTTCAGCTAACCTGCCCATGCAGACCAACATGTCCCATCTACACCAGTCCCACCTGCCTGCGTTTGGCCCATATCCCTCTAAACCTGCCCTACCCATGTACCTGTTTAAATGTTTCTTGAACGTTGCGATAGTACCAGCCTCAACTACCTCCTCTGGTAGCTCGTTCCATACACCCACCCCCCTCCGTGTAAAAATGTTACCCCTCAGGTTAGCGCTATGCCGGCTAGCCTTCGACATTCCCCCGTTATTCCTGCCTTGTGCATGGTGATGGCACAAACAAAATATTTAATATTTAACCATTCCTTAATTGCCCATTATCATCTCTAGCCATTACTTCTGAGAAACCTCCATTTATTTTTTGCAATCTTACTTTTTACATAGATAGCAAAAGCGTACACTTCTTTCTTATATTTAGTTCTAAGCTCCTGCTATATCTTCATAAGCTCATATGCAGTAGGAGCTGAACTAGGCCATTCGGCCCTTCAAGTCTACTCCGTCATTCAATCATGGCTGATCTAACTCTCCCTCCTAACCCCATTCTCCTGCCTTCTCAACGTAACCCCTGACACCCGTATTAATCAAGAATCTAACTATCTCAAAAAATATCCATTGACGGCTTCCCTATCGATTATTTTGTCATTCAACACCGATACTGAAAAGTCCTCAGGCCTACTATTCTTGCCAACATGTATAGCACAGGAACAGGCCCTTTGGCCCAGCACGTCTGTGCCAGCCATGTTGCCAATCTAAACTAATCCCATTATCTAAACTGTTTAAGAAGGAACTGCAGATGCTGGGGAAAATCAAAGGTAAACAAAAATGCTGGAGAAACTCAGCGGGTGAGGCAGCATCTATGGAGTGAAGGAAATAGGCAACGTTTCGGGTCGAGACCCTTCTTCAGACTATTATCTAAGGCTCATTATCTAAATTAATCTGCACATGGTCCATATCCCTCTATTCCTTGCCTGTTCATGTATTAGTGTAACTGCATCTAAAATGTTGGTTTCATATCTACATACACCACCTCCCCTGGCAGTACATTGCAGGCACCAACCACTATCTGTGTGAAACAAAACTTGCCTTGCAATGCTCCTTAAAGTTTATCCCCTCTCACATTAAACCTATGGCCTCTTGTATTTAATATTTCAACTCTGGGGGAAAAAAAGACTCTGATTGTCTACCTTGACTTTTGGGCGTACGGGTGCTGCAGCGGTAGAGTTGTTGCCTTATGCCCCTGTCCCACTTAGGAAACCTGAACGGAAACCTCTGGAGACTTTGCGCCCCACCCAAGGTTTCCGAGCGGTTCCCGGTGGTTTTTGTCAGTCTCCCTGATGGTCGGAAGTGGTTTCCGTTTTAGAAATTGGTAATTTTTTAGTCGAAGCCGGTTGCGATGCTAGTTGAAGGTGGTTGCCGGAGGACAAAAACCTCCGGGAACCTCCGGGAACCGCACAGAAACCTTGTGTGGGGCGCAAAGTCTCCAGAGGTTTCCATTCAGGTTTCCTAAGTGGGACAGGGGAATTTTACAGTGTTTGCAGCGCCGATGACCCGGGTTCGATCTCAACTACGGGCGCTGTCTGTACGGAGTTTGTACGTTCTCCCCGTGACCGCGTGGGGTTTTTCCCGAGATCTTCGGTTTCCTCCCACACTGCAGAGACGTGCAGGTTTGTAGGTTAATCGGCTTGATATAGATGCAGATTGTCCCTAGTGCGTGTACTTACTTACTTACTGCCTATTCTGCCTCCTGGCTTGTAGGGCAGCAACGAAGGTCCTCCACTCCTTGGTAATTCCTTCAGTTGCTGTTTCCGTAACATATTTGTTTTATGAGGCCGGGTCGTTAGCCCTGCGCTCAACCTCCAACCTGGAGGACCAGTGGATCGCTCTTCGTCTCGCCTCTACCCTTCCACCTGTCCAGCACGGGAGACCCTGACAGGAGACGAATCTCCCGCTGGCGTAGCTCTAGGGGTCACTGAGACACACAGGCTCCCCGACCACAACCAGGTTGCAATCCAACGGGGAGCGAGTGCGTGTGGGATAGTGTTGATGTGCGGGGATCGCTGGTTGGTGCGGACTCAGTGGGCTGAAGGGCCTGTTTACACGCTGTATCTCCAAACTAAACTAAACTAACAGCCTCCGACACTCCAGAGAACCAATCCACGTTTGGCCAGCCTTTCCAGTCGGCCTTGGCCTACGCAATCTCCCGGTTGCCACTTTAACCTCCCTTCTCATTCCCATACTGACCGTTCAGTCCTGGGCCTCCTCCACTGTCAGTGAGGCCACACGCAAATTGGAGGAACAGCACCTCATATTTCGCTTGGCCAGCTTACACCCCAGCGGTGTGAACATTGAATTCTATCATTTCAAGCAACTCCTGCATCCCCTCCCCTCCCCTCTCTCCACCCCCACCCACCCTGATCGTCCTACTGTTCCAATCCTTGTATCCATCTCGTTAGCACACCGCCCCCAGCCAACAACGGTCCATTATGGACTCCACCCTTCCCGAGGTCATCCGTTGCCGCCCCTGGTTTGAACTGGCCCTCTCTACCTTTCTTTCCGAAGAAGTGCCCCTGCCCGAAACGTACACCTGTTCCTTTTCTCCGGAGATGCTGCCTGACCCGCTGGGCTGCTCCAGCACTTTGCGTCTATCTTCCGAGAATCCATTCATCTCTCTTGAATGCACTCAGTGGCTAAGCCTCCACAGAAGTCTTTGAACAGAGCATTCCAAAGATTCACCACTCGGCGGGTGAAGAAACCTCTCCTCGTCTCAGCCCTGAATAGCTGACCCCTTATTCTGAGACTGTGACCCCCCCCTAACTCCAGCCCCCACAGCTCTCCCCCTTCTCCTCTTCAAGTCTCTCGTAAGAGGTCCTTAATGGAATTTGACTAAATTGCCAGTTGAAGGCAATTATTCCGCAGTGGATCTTATTCAGCTTACATTGTTTCTGCTGTTCGACAGAGAACTATTGAGTTTCAAAACCCACCCAGCACAAAAAATGAATGCACTTGAACTTGCGAGTGTCAGCGGGTCTTGTAACTCTAATTATATACATTGCATTTAAATAAAAAGCAACGTCTCAACATTTCACATCGCAAGAAGGCAGACACGCAACTCATGTTCAATTTGACAGCGCACTGCCGCAATCCTGCACGCAAGTCCTGCTTCAGCATCAGATCTTAAAACGCGAAATGACTTGACGAATGGTTTATGAATGAATTTGTGGAAGGGTTCAACGAGATCAGGGCCACGGTGTGATGAGTCTGGGATCGCACCGCAACCTGTGATCACGGTGAGGGAGAAGGCGAGTGCAAAATTAGCCAGCCAGTAACAAGAAACATAGAAACATAGAAAATAGGTGCAGGGGGAGGCCATTCGGCCCTTCGAGCCAGCACCACCATTCATTGTGATCATGGCTGATCGTCCCCAATCAATAACCCGTGCCTGCCTTCTCCCCATATCCCTTGATTCCACCAGCCCCTAGAGCTCTATCTAACTCTCTCTTAAATCCATCCAGTGATTTGGCCTCCGCTGCCCTCTGTGGCAGGGAATTCCATAAATTCACAACTCTCTGGGTTTTAAAATGTTTTTTCTCACCTCAGTCTTAAATGGCCTCCCCTTTATTCTAAGACTGTGGCCCCTGGTTCTGGACTCGCCCAACATTGGGAACATTTTTCCTGCATCGAGCTTGTCCAGTCCTTTTATAATTTTATATGTTTCTATAAGATCCCTCCCCTCATCCTTCTAAACTCCAGTGAATACAAGCCTAGTCTTTTCAATCTTTCCTCATATGATAAAGAACACTTTATCTCCAAAGAGCAGTAATCACATGGAACTGGCTCGGGAAAAGTAATTAATTTAAAATGTAATTGGCCTGTTGGTAGCATCGAGCTCAATGGGCTAAGTGACCTTTCCATCCTCCTTTATCCCCTGAGTTGCTTTATATCGACGGTAGCTTTCTCAAAGGCTGCGGGGAGCTCCTTTATTGTGCCCATAAAGGTGGCAGGGAGAGTTTAAAGATGAGCCAGGAGACAAAGCAGCAAGTGTGGGAACGTCAAAAACATTTCACATGGAATGGAAATAACTCCCAAAGTTATAAAAATCATCAAAAGATGGAGAGAGTCTTTTCCCGTCCACGTTATTTTGGTTCAATTTAGTTTATTTTAGTGATACAGTGCGAAAACAGTCCCTTCGGCCTACCCAGTCCGCACCGACAGTGATGCCTGTACACTAACACAATCCTACACACGCAAGGGACAATTTACAATGATACCAAGCCATCTAACCTACAAACCTGTACGTCTTGGGAGTGTGGGAGACAATAGACAATAGACAATAGGTGCAGGAGTAGGCCATTTGGCCCTTCGAGCCAGCACCGCCATTCAATGTGATCATGGCTGATCATCCACAATCAGTACCCCGTTCCTGCCTTCTCCCCATATCCCCTGACTCCGCTATCTTTAAGAGCCCTATCTAGCTCTCTCTTGAAAGCATCCAGAGAACCGGCCTCCACCGCCCTCTGAGGCAGAGAATTCCACAGACTCACCACTCTCTGTGAGAAAAAGTGTTTCCTCGTCTCTGTTCTAAATGGCTTACTCCTTATTCTTAAACTGTGGCCCCTGGTTCTGGACTCCCCCAACATCGGGAACATGTTTCCTGCCTCCAGCGTGTCCAAGCCCTTAACAATCTTATATGTTTCAATAAGATTCCCTCTCATCCTTCTAAACTCCAGAGTGTACAAGCCCAGCTGCTCCATTCTCTCAGCAAATGACAGTCCCGCCCTCCCGGGAATTAACCTTGTAAACCTACGCCGCACTCCCTCAATGGCAAGAGGGAACCGGAGCAGCTGGGGAAAACCCACATAGGTCGCAGGGAGAACGTACAAACTCCGTACTGGCTGCACCCGTAGTCAGGATCGAGCTCGGGGTCTCTGGCGCTGTAAGCGCTGGAAAGTCCCTGTCCCACTTAGGAGACCTAAACAGCAACCTCTGGTGACCTTGCCCACCACCCAAAAAAACAAATCAAGGTGGAGGTGACCTGCAACCTCCTACCACCTCCCACGTACATGTTGAAAACCTTCCTCGACTATGAAGAAAACCGGCTTCGACTAGACCTGCGACAAAAAAAATTATAGATTTTTAAAACGGCAACCTATTTTTAATCGAGGCCTGTTTTAATCATGATGAAAAAATAGCAGCAACCCAGATGAAGCCTCGACCCCGCGGAAACCACTTTCGACCATCAGGGAGAGTGACCAAAACCTCCGGTGACCTCATGGAAACCTTGGGTGGCGGGCAAGGTCACCAGAGGTTGCGGTTTAGGTCTCCTCAGTGGGACAGGGGCTTACAGCTGCACCACCGTGCCGACCTAGTAATTTATTTTCAAAAAGGTTTTATTATAATATATGATTTACTTTTTTTCAGAAGTGGGATACTGATGCAAGAAAGAAATAATGCAAGATAAATGTCATGAACTCCACTGCCCGGCTGGGATC
This sequence comes from Okamejei kenojei, assembly GCA_035221665.1. NCBI lineage: Eukaryota > Metazoa > Chordata > Chondrichthyes > Rajiformes > Rajidae > Okamejei > Okamejei kenojei. The sequence goes on from CM069135.1 coordinate 6,674,556, forward strand.
AATCACATGGCATTAACAACATGGAACATAGAATAGTACAGCACAAGAACAGGCCCTTTGGCCTACAGTGTCTGTGCCAAGAACAACTCTTATCTGTCTGCACGTAATCCATATCCCTCAAGTCTCTGCATATCCTTGTGCCTAGTTTAGTTTAGTTTATTAATGTCCCATGTACCGAGGTACAGTGAAAAGCCTTTTGTTGGGCGCTTTCCAGTCAGAAAAAAGACTGTATGTGATTACAATCGAGCCATCCACAGTGTACATAGAGGGTATAATGTTTGGTGCCAGACAAATGAATGAATCAATGATGAATACGTTTATTGGCCAAGTATATTCACATACAAGGAATTTGCCTTGGTGCTCCGCCCGCAAGTGACAACATGACATACAGTGACAGTTAGGAATAACACATAAAACATTAATAATAAAACATTATCGATTATACATGTGAATTAAATAAAATACCAGAGCAAAAGCAGGCGACAGATGTTTGGTTATTGAGTAGAGCTACTGCTCGTGGGGAAAAAAAGCTGTTTCTACATCTGGCTGCGGCAGCTTTGACAGTCCGGAGTCGCCTTCCAGAGGGAAGTGATTCAAAGAGTTTGTGGCCAGGGTGAGAGGGGTCAGAGATGATCTTGCCCGCTCGCTTCCTGGCCCTTGCAGTGTACAGTTCATCAATGGAGGGAAGGTTGCAGCCAATAACCTTCTCAGCTGATCGGACGATTCGCTGCAGCCTCCAGGTGTCGTGCTTGGTGACTGAGCCAAACCAGACCATGATGGAGAAGGCGAGGACAGACTCTACGATGGCCGTGTAGAATTGGACCATCATTGCCTGTGGCAGATTGTGCTTCCTCAGCTGCCGTAGGAAGTACATCCTTTGTTGTGCCTTTTTGACTGTGGAGTCGATGGTAGCCCCCCATTTGCGGTCCTTGGAGATGATGGTTCCCAGGAACTTAAAAGACTCCACAGATGTGACTGTGGTGTTGTTGATGGTGAGTGGGGTGAGGGGAGGGGGAGCTCTCCTAAAGTCTACAATCAATTCCACTGTCTTAAGAGCATTGAGCTCCAAGTTGTTGCGATGGCACCAGGACGCCAGCTGTATCACTTCCTGTCTGTAGGCAGATTCCTCCCCATCCTGCATCAGTCCAATCAGGGGTGTGTCGTCCGCAAACTTGAGAAGTTTGACAGAGGATTCAGTGGAAGGAAGGTTGTTTTTTGTGATGGCCTGGGTTATGTCCTCTGCGATTTCTTGCATGTCTGGGATGGAGCTGTTCCCAAACCACGGTGTGACGCATCCCGATAAAATGCTTTCGAAGGCACATCTGTAGAAGTTGGTGAGAGTTGTTGGAGACTTGCCGAACTTCTTATCCACAAGTCTCTTAAACACCACAATCGTATCTGGCAGCATGTTCCAGGCACTCACCTGCCTCTGTGTAAAAACCTGCCACACACAGCTCTTAATAGACATAAGAATAAGGTGTAGGCCACTTAGGACTGGGATGAGGAAAACTTTTTCAACCAGAGAGTTGTGAATCTGTGGAATTCTGCCACAGAAGGCAGTGGAGGCCAATTCACTGGGTGTTTTCAAGAGAGACAATAGACAATAGGTACAGGAGTAGGCCATTCGGCCCTTCAAGCCAGCACCGCCATTCAATGTGATCATGGCTGATCATCCCCAATCAGTACCCCGTTCCTGCCTTCTCCCCATATCCCCTGACTCTGCTACCTTTAAGAGCCCTATCTAGCACTCTCTTGAAAGTATCCAGAGAACCGGCCTCCCCCACCCTCTGAGGCAGAGAATTCCACAGACTCACCACTCTCTGTGAGTAAAAGTGTTTCCTCGTCTCCATTCTAAATGGCTTACCCCTTATTCTTAAACTCGTGGCCCCTGGTTCTGGATTCACCCAACATGTTTCCTGCCCTTAGCGTGTCCAAACCCTTAATAATCTTATTTGTTTCAATAAGATCCTCTCTCATCCTTCTAAACACCAGAGTGTACAAGCCCAGCCATTCCATTTTCTCAGCATTTTCTCAGCATCCCGGGAATTAACTTTGTAAACCTACGCTGCACTCCCTCAATAGCAAGAATGTCCTTCCTCAAATTAAGGGACCAAAACTGCACACAATACTCCAGGTGTGGTCTCACTAGGGCCCTATACAACTGCAGAAGGACCTCTTTGCTCCTAGACTCAACTCCTCTTGTTATGAAGGCCAACATGCCATACGCTTTCTTCACTTCTTGCTGTACCTGCATGCTTACTTTCATAGACTGATGAACAAGGACCCCCAGATCCCGTTGTAAACTTCCCCTTTTCCCAACTTTACACCATTTAGATAGTAATCTGCCTTCCTGTTTTTGCTACCAAAGTGGATAACCTCACATTTATCCACATTAAACTTCATCTGCCATGCATCTGCCCACTCCCCCAACCTGTCCAAGTCACCCTGCATTCTCATGGCATCCTCCTCACAGTTCACACTGTCACCCAGCTTTGTGTCATCTGCAAATTTGCTAATGTTACTTTGAATCCCTTCATCTAAATTATTGATGTATATTGTAAATAGCTGCGGTCCTAGCACCGAGCCTTGCAGTACCCCACTAGTCACTGCCTGCCATTCTGAAAGGGACCCGTTAATCCCTACTCTTTGTTTCCTGTCTGCCAACCACTTCTCTACCCATGTCAGCACTCTACCCCCAATACCATGAGCCCTAATTTTGTCCACTATTCTCCTATGTGGGACTTTATCAAATTCACTACATACAGGTACACTACATCCACTGGCTCTCCCTTGTCAATTTTCCTAGTTACATCCTCAAAGAATTCCAGAAGATTAGTCAAGCATGATTTCCCCTTCGTAAATCCATGCTGACTCGGACCGATCCTGTTACTGCTATCCAAATGTGCGGCTATCTCATCTTTTATAATTGACTCCAGCATCTTCCCCGCCACCGATGTCAGGCTAACTGGTCTATAATTCCCTGTTTTCTCTCTCCCGCCTTTCTTAAAAAGTGGGATAACATTAGCTACCCTCCAATCCACAGGAACTGATCCTGAATCTACAGAACATTGGAAAATGATCACCAATGCGTCCACGATTTCTAGAGCCACTTCCTTAAGTACCCTGGCAGGCATTCCAGGCAGCAATCTGGTAAACCTCCTCTGCACCCTCTCCAAAAGCAGCCACATCCTTCCTGTAATTGGGCAACCAGAACAGCACGCAATACTCCAAATGTGGCCTATAATCTAGATGTAGAGTGCATTCAGAAAGTATTCAGACCCCTTCACTTTTTCCACATTTTGTTACGTTACAACCTTACTCTGAAATTGATTCAATTATTTTTCTATCATTAATCTACACACAATACCCCAGAACAAAAAAGCGAAAACAGGTGTTTAGAAATTTTTGCAAAGTTATTAAAAATGAATAACTGAAATATCATATTTACATAAGTATTCAGACCCTTTACTCAGTTCTTTGTTGAGGCAGCTTTGGCAGCGATTACAGCCTCAAGTCTTCTTGGGTATGATTCCACAAGCTTGGCACACATGTATTTGGGTAATTTCTCCCATTCTTCTCTGCAGATCCTCTCAAGCTCTGTCAGGTTGGAGGGGGAGCGTCGATGCACAGCTATTTTCAGGTCATTCCAGAGATATTCGATCGGGTTCAAGTCCGGGCTCTGGCTGGGCCACTCAAGGACATTCACAGACTTGTCACGAAGCCACTCCTGCGTTGTCTTGGCTGTGTGCTTAGGGTCGTTGTCCTGTTAGAAGGTGAACCTCCGCCCCAGTCTGAGGTCCAGAACGCTCTGGAGCAGGATTTCATCTCTGCACTTTGCTCCATTCATCTTTCCCTTGATCCTGACAAGGATCAGGGAACATCCCCACAGCATGATGCTGCTACCACCAAGCTTCACCACAAGTATGGTATTGGCCAGGTGATGAGCGGTGCCTGGTTTCCTCCAGACGTGACAAAGAGTTCAATCTTGGTTTCATCAGGCCAGAGAATCATGTTTAGGTGCCTTTTGGCAAACTCCAAGCGGGCTGTCACATGCCTTTTACTGAGGAGGGGCTGCCGTCTCTCATATGCTGAGAGAATGGAGCGGCTGGGCTTGTACACGCTGGAGTTTAGAAGGTTGAGAGGGGATCTTATTGAAACATATAAGATTGTTAAGGGTTTGGACACGCTAGAGGCAGGAAACATGTTCCCGATGTTGAGAGGAGTCCAGAACCAGGGGCCACAGTTTAAGAATAAGGAGTAAGCCATTTAGAACGGAGACGAGGAAACACTTTTTCTCACCGAGAATGGTGAGTCTGTGGAATTCTCTGCCTCAGAGGGCGGTGGAGGCGGGTTCTCTGGATGCTTTCAAGAGAGAGCTAGATAGGGCTCTTAAAAATAGCGGAGTCAGGGGATATGGGGAGAAGGCAGGAACGGGGTACTGATTGGGGATGATCAGCCATGATCACATTGAATGGCGGTGCTGGCTCGAAGGGCCGAATGGCCTACTCCTGCACCCATTGTCTGTTGTTGTCTGGCCACTCTACCATAAAGGCCTGATTGGTGGAGTGCTACAGAAATAGTTGTCCTTCTGGAAGATTTTCTCATCTCCACAAAGGAACTCTGGAGCTCTGTCAGAGTGACCATCGGGTTCTTGGTCACCTCCCTGACCAAGGCCCTTCTCCCCCGATTGCTCAGTTTGGCCGGGCGGCCAGCTCTATGAAGAGTCCTGGTGCTTCCATTTAAGAATGACGGAGGCCACTGTGCTCTTCGGGCCTGCAATGCTGCAGAAATTGTTTTATACCCTTCCTCAGATCTGTGCCTCAACACAGTCCTGTCTCGGAGGTCTAGGGGCAATTCCTTCGTCTTCATGGCTTGGTTTTTGTTCTGACATGCACTGTCAACTGAGGGGCCTTGTATAGACAGGTGTGTGCCTTTCCAAATCATGTCCAATCAATTTAATTTTGGTGGGCTCCAATGAAGTTGTAGAAACATCTGAAGGATAATCAATGGAAACAGGATGAACCTAAGCTCAATTTTGAGTGTCATAGCAAAGGATCTGAATACTTATGTAAATGTGATATTTCAGTTATTTCTTTTTAATTACTTTGCAAACATTTCTAAACACCTGTTTTCGCTTTTTTTATTATGGGGTATTGTGTGTGGATTGATGATTAAAAAAAAATTAACTTAACAAAATGTGGAAAAAGTGAAGGGGTCTGAATACTTTCTGAATGCACTGTAACTAAAAGTCTCATCTTGTATGTATGTATGTTCCCGAAATACAGCCAAAACGTACACGACAGCGCGACAATGTTAGGGGTGCCTTACTCACCATTCGCCTGCGGTATGCGGCAGCAGGTTTCGTTCGATTTTACAAAGTAATTTACTTTATAAACTTTAATGACATTTATACTGTGAATGGGACAAGTCTGAACACGGCAGTCGTTCCCACTTGCCGGGCCTGTCAGCTGCGCCTGCACAGTTGGGGGCGGGTTGCCGGGCCCGGCGCCATTTTGATCTAATACTTCCGTGTGTACTTGACTGGCGCCACAACGGGGACCTAACGGCAACCCAACCGGTCCACAGGTCGTCTAGTGTCCTATAGAACTGCATCATGACTCCCCGACTCTTATACGCACACTCAAGCTAAAGCCAACCGAAAAGAAAGGTTTCTGATAATGGAATCACTTTAATGACAAGCCTCAGCAACAACTGCATGAGTGAGATGAATGAAAATGGCTAAAGTTATTATTTTCCCTGATTAACACATCAGAATCTGAATCAGAATCTGAATCAGAATCCCACTTTATTCGCCAAGTTACAACATATGAGGAATTTCATTGGCCAGGTCAGTCTTCTTCTTCATCATTCATGTGGTGTGCACTTTCTGCAACACCTTCTGCGGTGATGGAGCTCCCGACCTGCCTCTCCTGAGACTGCGAGCTCTTGATGGTAAAGTCCGCGCTGGTCGCGGCGTGAGCGATCCCAGGCAAGGGATCAGCTCCGATGTTAAGTCTGCGCCCCACGGTGGGGCTCACGACAGTCCGAGGAGGCTTCCAGCTCCATCGATGGTAGGCCGCAGAGCCCGGAGAATGTGATCCGAAAATTAATCACATCTCCGGGAAGGTAAGAGCTTGAAAAAAAGTTTCCCCCGATCCCCTCCCCCCACCCCCCACATAAAACGAACCAAAGAACATTCAAACAAAATTTTAACACACTAAAAAAATAACAAAAATAATGGAAAAACGAACAGACTGCCGGCAGGGCAGCCATCGCCCCCTGGTGGTATCGACCCCTGGTGGTATCACATCAAAATATTTTTCACAAAGAGCGAGGCTTGAATAGCACAGGTGGGGCAGGAAGAGGATATGCACAGTCCTGATGCAGAGTCTCAACCCAAAACATTGACTATCCCTTCGTTTCCATGTGTTCGTTGAAATATACAGCGTGGTAACAGACGCTTCAGCCCGCCAAGTAGGCACCAACCACCGATCACCCATAAACGAGCGTATCCCAAAAATTCGGGACGGTTTACAGGGGCTGATTAACCGACAAACTGTGCGTCTGTGGGATGTGGGAAGAAACCGGAGCACCTGTAGAAAACCCACGCAGGTCATGGGGAGAATGTGCAAACTCCGCACAGAATTTAATCCGTTTTAGAATAAGGCTGTGATGTATCAAAATGTGGACAAAGTGAAGGGGTCTGACAGCACCCGTAGTCAGGATGGAACCCGGGCCTCTGGCGCTGTGAGGCAGCAACTCTACCGCTGCGCCACCGCACTATTCCTCCAGCAGTTTGGTTTTTTTGCTCCTCATTCCAATGTCCAAATGTGTTTGAAATGAGGGTACACAAAAGGCTGGAGAAACTCAGCGGGTGCAGCAGCATCTAAGGAGCGAAGGAGATAGGCGACGTCTCGGGTCGAGACCCTTCTTCAGACCCTTCATGTTTGAAATTACATTGTTTCTTCCATTTGCATTAGAGCATTTCAAAAGAAATTGTGACGGATCGCATATTTTACGGAACACTTTGCCTTTCTGAATGTGAATCGGATGGAATTGGGATATCCGAAGAAGAACAAACAAACTGACCAGAACCATTCGATTCTCAATTACTGGTCAGGCGCGAACACTTAGAGATGCGTAATAATGGCCATTGGGAAGACATGTCTTGATTAGTGCGGGTGTCAGGGGTTACGGGGGGAAGGCAGGAGAATGGGGTTAGGAGGGAGAGATAGATCAGCCATGATTGAATGGCAGAGTAGCAATGATGGGCCGAATGGCCTAATTCTGCTCCTATACCTTTTGATCTTATGAAATCTTGCACTTTCCATGGCTGCTATTGAGTGTTTTCATCAAAGTGATTCTCCATTCAAAATGTGTAATTCCTATGACGGAATCCTACTCCTCCTCCTTCTCCCCGCTCCCATCCGGCAGAAGGTACAGAAGCTTGAAAGTGCGCACCACCAGACTCAGGAACAGCTTCTTCCCCTCTGTTACCAGGCTTCCAAACGGGCCTTCCATCAGCTAGGGTCTTGTGCGATTCACCTCTACCCCACTGCGGACATTGGACTCTGTCTCTGGAACTCATGCGCTATGATGCTGAGAGCTATATTCTGCACTCTGTATCTTCCCCTTTGCTCTATCTATTGTAAAAAAAACCACACAAAGTGCTGGAGTAACTCAGCGGGTCAGGCAGAATTTCTGGAGAACATGGACAGGTGACTTTTCAGATCGGGACCCTTCTTCAGACCCGACCGGAAACGTCACCTATCTATGATCTTCAGAGATGCTGCCTGACCCACTGAGTTAGAATAGAATAGAATAGAATGCCTTTTATTGTCATTCAAACAGCTTGGTTTGAATGAAATTGCATTTTCTACAGTCTTACATTACAAAAAAAACCCATGACCCACACTTAACGCAGTTTACACAAACATCCATGACAGTGAATCTCCAACACCTCCTCACTGTGATGGAAGGCAAAGTCTTATCTCTTCCCTTTGTTCTTCTCCCGCGGTCCAGCAGTCCAACTGCAGCGTCGAGGCGAATGGGGCTCCGATGTTAAAGCCCCCCGGCGGGCGATGGCCAGTCCCGCGGCCGTTTAAGCCGCGCCGGGCTACTCCAGCACTTTGTGCCTTTTACTGCGTCAGCATCTGCTGTTCCTTGTTTCTCTGCCTGTTGCACTTGAGTTTAATTTGATTGTATTTATATACAGTATTACTGATTTATTTGCATGGAATGCAAAACAAAGATTTTCACTGTACCCTGGTACACATGACAATATTAATAATGGAGAAGTATGGAGAGAAGGCAGGTACGGGACACTGAGTTGGATGATCAGCCATGATCATATTGAATGGCGGTGCAGGCTCGAAGGGCCGAATGGCCTACTCCTGCACCTATTTTCTATGTTTCTATAAGCCTAAACCTAAAATGTGGTCTCTGGCAGAAACAGGGAACTGCAGATGCTGGTTTTTAAAAAAAGACACAAAGTGCTGGAATAACTACACAGGGATAACTTTGCAAGGATGTGGCCGGGACACGAGGGCTTGAGATATGGGGAGAGGTTGAGCAGGCTGGGACTCTCTATTCCTTGGAGATCACGAAAATGAGGGGTGATCATATAGAGCTGTATAAAATCAGGAATAGATTGGGTAGACGCACAGAGTCTCTTGCCCAGAGTAGGGGAATCGAGGACCAGAGGACATGGGTTTAAGGAGAGGGGGAAAGATTTAATAAGAAGGTGAGGGGCAACTTTTTTAGACAAAGGATGGTGGGCTTGTGGAACGAGCTGCTGGAGGAGGTAGGTGAGGCAGGTAGTATCACAATAGTTAAGAAACATCTGGACAGGTACATGGATATGAAAGGTTTGGAGAGAAATAGGCCAAATGCTGACTGATGGAAGTAGTGTGGGTGGGACATGTTGGCCGGTGTGGGCAAGTTGGCACGAAGGGCCTGTTTCCACGCTGTATCGCTCTATGACTTTAAACCAGCGGGTCAGGCAGCGTCTCTGGAGAACCGGGTCTCAGCCTGAAAAGTCAACTATCCGTGCTCTGCATCGATGCTGCCTGACCTGCGAGTTACTCTGGCACTTTTCGTTCAGTTTAGAGATACAGCGTGGAAACAGGCCCTTCGGCCCACCGAGTCTGTGCCGACCAGCGATCCCCACACACTAGCGCTACCCTACACACTAGAGACAATTTACAATTTTACCAAAGCCAATTAAACCTACAAACCTGTACATGTTCCTGATGTTGAGAGAGTCCAGAACCAGGGGCCACAGTTTAAGAATAAGGGGTAAGGCATTTAGAACGGAGACGAGGAAACACTATTTCCACACAGAGAGTTGTGAGTCTGTGGAATTCTCTGCCTCAGAGGGCGGTGGAGGCAGGTTCTCTGGATACTTTCAAGAGAGAGCTAGATAGAGCTCTTAAAGATAGCGGAGTCAGGGGATATGGGGAGAAGGCAGGAACGGGGTACTGATTGGGGATGATCAGCCACGATCACATTGAATGGCGGTGCTGGGTCGAAGGGCCGAACGGCCTACTCCTGCACCTATTGTCTATCTTTGGAGTGTGGGAGGAAACCGGAGCACCCGGAGAAAACCCACGCAGGTTACGGGGGAGAACGTGCAAACTCCGTACAGACAGCACCCGTAGTCGGGCTCGAACCCGGGGCTCTGGCGCTGAGAGGCAGCAACTCGACCGCTGCACCACCTTGTGTTGCCTTTTGTTTCACTGCCTCTAGGGGACGCCATTGTCCTGTCATTCAACCAAGCAACTTGAATTATTCACCCCACATCCCAGGCACATCAAGGCTCCAGCAGTAAAGATGCTCGCAAGAGAGCCGTACTAGTTAACAAACCACGCACTGGGTGGGAAACTAACCAACATAAACCCCGAAAGGCTTTTTGCACACGTTGCTTGTTATAAAAGTTTAAAATGATTGAAAATAAAGTGTGGAAACAAGGAACTGCAGACGCTGGGTAAGAACCAAAAGGGCGCAAAGTGCTGGAGGAACTCAGCAAGTCAGGCAGAATCCCTGGAGAATATGGATAGGCAACGTTTGCAGGTCCATATCCTTCTTGAAAATAATCCTCCTGATTTTAGGATTTGAAATTGACAGAATGTGCAGTTTTGGTCCCCTATTTTGAGGAAGGACATTCTTGCTATTGAGGGAGTGCAGCGTAGGTTAATAAGGGACAATTCCCGGGATGGCGGGACTGTCATATGCTGAGAGAATGGAGCGGCTGGGCTTGTACACTCTGGAGTTTAGAAGGTTGAGAGGGGATCATGTTGAAACATATAAGATTGTTAAGGGTTTGGACACGCTAGAGGCAGGAAACATGTTCCCGATGTTGGGGGAGTCCAGAACCAGGGCCCACAGTTTAAGAAGAAGGGGTAAGTCATTTAGAATGGAGACGAGGAAACACTTTTTCACACAGAGATTTGTGAGTCTGTGGAATTCTCTGCCTCAGAGGGCGGTGGAGGCCGGTTCTCTGGATACTTTCAAGGGAGAGCTAGATAGGGCTCTTAAAGAAAGCGGAGTCAGGGGATATGGGGAGAAGGCAGGAACGGGGAACTGATTGGGGATGATCAGCCATGATCACATTGAATGGCGGTGCTGGCTCGAAGGGCCAAATGGCCTACTCCTGCACCTATTGTCTGTTGTCTATTGACAAATAGACGTTCTGAATGATTGAGACAGGGGAATGCAGTAGGGTCAAGACCAACACATTGTTTAGGACATAGAACATAGAACAGTACAGCACAATAACATGCCCATCAGCCCACAATGTCTGTGCTGAATATGTCAAGTTAAAGTAATCTCCTCTGCCTGTACATAATCCATTCCTGCACATCCAGCGCCTATCTTCAGTTATAGTGGAAGAAGGAACTGCAGATGCTGGTTTAAACCAAAGGTAGACACAAAAAAGCTGGAGTAACTCAGCACGACAGGCAGCATCTCTGGGGAATCTAATAGCGTATTTAATGCCATACATCGCATCAGCCTCCACCACCATCCCTGGCAATGTGTTCCAGGCACCCACCACCCTTTGTGTAAAAACACTTGCCCCGCACATCTCCATTATATGTCCCCCCTCCTCACATCTTATAGCAAATGCCCTCTAGTGTTGGGCATTGCCACCCTGGGGGAAAAGGCTCTGACTGTCTACCCTATCTATGCTCCTCACAATTTTATATACTTCTATCAAGTTTCCCCTCAACCTCCGATATTCCAGAGGAAATAATCCACCCTCTCCCCTGTGGCTGAAACCCTATAATCCATTACTTCAACAAAGAGGAGAGACACAAAATGCTGGAGTAGCTCAGCGGGTCGGGCAGCATCCTTGGAGAAGTCAAGTCAAGTTTATTCGTCACATACACACACGAGATGCGCAGTGAAATGAAAAGTGGCAATGCTCGAGGATTGTGCAAAAAAACAAACAAACAACCAACAGAATGGAACAGAATCACATATTCACATATTACATATTTGTGGGAGGGAGAAAAGGAATAGGTGACGTTTTGGGTTGGAACCCTTCTTCAGACTTAGAGGTATTCAAAATGGAGGCACAGCACCTCATATTTCGCTTGGACAGCTCATGACCTAGCGGAACGAACGTTGATTTCTCTAATTTCAAGAAACTTCTGCATTTCCCTCCCCAGTCATCCTATCTGTTCCACTGTTTGCATCCTTCTTGTTATCATGCCTTTCCCAGTCAACAATGAGCCATTGTGGGCTCCACCCTTCCTGAGGGCGTCTATTTCCAGCCTTGATTTGTTCTGGCCTTTTCTCCCCTACAGTTTATTTCCCCCTGCACCTCTGCTTTCAGTCTGAAGAAGGGTCACGACCCGAAACGTCACCCATTCCTTCTCTCCGGACATGCTGCCTGTCCCGCTGAGTTACTCCAGCATTTTGTGTCTATCTTCGGTTTAAACCAGCATCTGTAGTTCACCTTTCATGTTCTCCAGAGATGCTGCCTGACCCGCTGAGTTACTCCAGCACTCTGTGAAACGTCAACTATCCATGTTCTCCACAGATGCTGCCTGACCCGCTGAGTTACTCCAGCACTCTGTGAAACGTCACCTATCCATGTTCTCCACAGATGCTGCCTGACCCGCTGAGTTACTCCAGCACTCTGTGTCTTTTAGTGGGGAACAACCTGAATTCTCAATGACACAGTTGCAGATTCATAACGGAGAAAATGGAGATATTCTTTATGATTCAGCATTGTGTACATTCCTGTTCAACAGAAATTGTGGGATTTAAAGGGTCATAGGGTGACGAAACAGGCCTTTCGCCCAAACTTGCCCACACCGACCAACATGTCCCACCTGCCTGCGTTTGGCCCATATCCCTCTAAACCTGTCCTATCCATGTACCTGTCTAAATGTTTCTTAAACATTGCGATAATACCTGCTTCAACTACCTCCTCCGGCAGCTCGACACCCACCACCCTTTGTGTGAAAATGTGACATCTCAGGTTCCTATTGAATCTTTCCCCCCTCACCTTAAACCGGTGTCCTCTGGTTCTGTACACATAGTGATGTCACAGAGGGAGGCCAGTTGGCCCACCAAGTCAATGCCAGCTCTTAGAGTGATCCTATTAATTCCTGGAGTATTGTGTGCAGTTTTGGTCCCCTAATTTGAGGAAGGACATTCTTGCTATTGAGGGAGTGCAGCGTAGGTTTACAAGGTTAACTCCCGGGATGGCGGGACTGTCATATGCTGAGAGAATGGAGCAGCTGGGCTTGTCCACTCTGAAGTGTAGAAGGATGAGAGGGGATCTCATTGAAACATATAAGATTGTTAAGGGTTTGGACACGCTAGAGGCAGGAAACATGTTCCCGATGTTGGCGGAGTCTAGAACCAGGGACCACAGTTTAAGAATAAGGAGTAAGCCATTTAGGACGGAGATGAGGAAACACTTTTTCTCACAGAGAGTGGCGAGTCTGTGGAATTCTCTGCCTCAGAGGTGGAGGCGGGTTCTCTGGATACTTTCAGGAGAGAGCTAGATAGGGCTCTTAAAAATAGTGGAGTCAGGGGATATGGGGACAAGGCAGGAACGGGGTACTGATTGGGGATGATCAGCCATGAATGGCGGTGCTGGCTCGAAGGGCCGAATGGCCTAGCCCTGCACCTATTGTCTATTGTCTATTAATCCCATTCCCATATTATTTTACAGTAACCCAAATCAACTTCATCCTGACTGTAGAATTAACTTTAACACATGACTGAAAATAAGCAGATATGTAGCAATTAGGGCGACATCTATCTCGGAATTGAATCTTTGTAATCACGATGAGTGGCTATTTAAAATTGAAGTATGTGCACTAATGACTAATCTAACTTTTAGACTAACGAATCAAGTAATAATATTTAAACCACAATTATGGACACTCTGTAAAGCCACTTCTTCAGTCATTGTCATAGAGCTTTAAAGCATGCACACAGTTTAAGAATAAGGGGGTATGCCACTCAGGACTGGGATGAGGAAAACTTTTTCAACCAGAGAGTTGTGAATCTGTGGAATTCTGCACACAGAAGGCAGTGGAGGCTAATTCACTGGGTGCTTTCAAGAGAGATTTAGCTCTTAGGGCTAACAGAATCAAGTGATATGGGGGGGAAGGCAGGAACGGGCTACCCATTTTGGATGATCAGCCATGTTCATATTGAATGGCGGTGCTGGCTCGAAGGGCCGAATGGCCTACTGCTGCACCTCTTTTCTATGTTTCTGTTTCTACGGGTCTCGCCCCAAAATGTCACCCATTCCTTCGTTCCAGAGACGCTGCCTGTCCTTCTGAGTTACTCCAGCATTTCGTATCTATTCATTCTTCGAATAAAGGGGAGGCCATTTAAGACTGAGGTGAGAAAAAACGTTTTCACCCAGAGAGTTGTGAATTTGTGGAGTTCCCTGCCACAGAGGGCAGTGGAGGCCAAATCACTGGATGGATTTAAGAGAGAGTTAGATAGAGCTCTAGGGGCTAGTGGAATCAAGGGATATGGGGAGAAGGCAGGCACGGGTTATTGATAGGGGACGATCAGCCATGATCACAATGAATGGCAGTGCTGGCTCAAAGGGCCGAACGGCCTCCTCCTGCACCTATTTTCTATGTTTCTATGTTTCTATGTTTGGTATAAACCAGCATCTGCTGTTTCTTCCTACGCCTTTAAACCTTGCTATTATACCCGCCTATCTATGTATCCTGCAGGTTGTTCCATATACACACCGCACTTTGTGTGAAAAAGTACCCCTCAGGTCCCTTTTAAATGTTTGTCCTCTCACCTTAGACAAATGCCCTCTAGTGTTAAGATCGATCCACCCTCTGGAAAAGGCTTTGGCTTCTCATGTTGCGAAGTCAGCTTCTCAATGCCCAGTCACCAAATCCCTTCCTGGATATTAACGTGTGAGGAATTTTAACACAAGTCAGAATAATGAAGCAAGAGTAGGTTTTATGTAACTGAACAATGCAGAAAGGTTCAGGCACAGAGTGCTGAAGGAACTCAGCGGATCAAACGGCATCTCTGGAGAAAAAGGATGGGTGACATTTCGTCTGAAACATCTGAAGGAGGGCCTGAACCCGAAACATCACACGTCCTTTTTCTCCAGAGATGCTGCCTGACCCGCTGTGGATCTCCAGCACTTTGTGACCATCTAAGGTATAAATCAGCATCTGCAGTTCCTTGTTTCTACGGAGAGTAAGTAAGTAAGTAGGTTTATTGGCCAAGTATTCACATACAAGGAATTTGCCTTGGTGCTCCGCCCACAAGTAACAACATGACATACAGTGACAGTTACGAACAACTCAGAAAACACTAAACATTAATAATAATAAAACATTAATGATAAAACCATTGATCAACCATGTGATCAAAGGGAGGCTACAGATTTTTGGCTGTTGAGTAGAGCAACTACTCGTGGATAAAAACTGTTTTTATGTCTGGCTGTGGCAGCTTTGACAGTCCGGAGTCGCCTTCCAGAGGGAAGTGATTCAAAGAGTTTGTGGCCAGGGTGAGAGGGGTCAGAGATGATCTTGCCCGCTCGCTTCCTGGCCCTTGCAGTGTACAGTTCATCAATGGAGGGAAGGTTGCAGCCAATAACCTTCTCTGCTGATCGGATGATTCGCTGCAGCCTCCGGGTGTCGCGCTTGGTGGCTGAGCCAAACCAGACCATGATGGAGAAGGTGAGGACAGACTCTACGATGGCCGTGTAGAATTGGACCATTTTAGAGGGTTGAGAGTTTAAATTTATTGTTGTCACGTGTACTGAGGTACAATGAGAAGCTTATTTTTGAATGCGCTCAAATCAAATGGGACAATAGACAATAGACAATAGGTGCAGGAGTAGGCCATTCGGCCCTTCGAGCCAGCACCGCCATTCAATGTGATCATGGCTGATCATCCCCAATCAGTACCCCGTTCCTGCCTTCTCCCCATATCCCCTGACTCCGCTATCTTTAAGAGCCCTATCTAGCCCTCTCTTGAAAGTATCCAGAGAACCGGCCTCCACCGCCCTCTGAGGCAAAGAATTCCACAGACTCACCACTCTCTGTGAGAAAAAGTGTTTCCTCGTCTCCGTCCTAAATGGCTTACTCCTTATTCTTAAACTGTGGCCCCTGGTTCTGGACTCCCCCAACATCGGGAACATGTTTCCTGCCTCTAGCGTGTCCGGAACATGGGTGTCAGAGATTATGGGGCGAAGGCAGGAGAATGTGGTTGAGATGGAAAGATAGATGAGCCATGATTGAATGGCGGAGTAGATTTGATGGGCCAAATGGCCTAATTCTGCTCCTAGAACCTATGAACAAGGAACTGCAGAAGTGGGAATCTTTAGCAAAACGCGAAATGCTGAAGGAACTCAGCGGGCCAGACATCATCTATAGAGGGCACGGATTGGCAAATTTCAGTTGCTCCACAGATGCTGCCTGACCTGATATTTTCTTGCTGCAGATATCAACAGTTCCTCCACCCACCCCCGCCCTGCTTTAATCACTGAATTGCTCCATATGAGGGGGGGACCTCATTGGCATTCACCAAATAATAAAAGGCCTGGATAGAGTGGATGTGGAGAGGATGTTTCCACTAGTGGGAGAGTCTAGACCAGAGGTCACAGCTTCAGAATTAAAAGGACGTACCTTGAGAGAAGAGATGAGGAGGAATTTTGTTAGTCAGAGGGTGGTGAATCTGTGGAATTCGTTGCCACAGAAGGCTGTGGAGGCCAAATCAATTGATATTTTGAAGGCAGAGATGGATAGATTCTCGATTAGTACGGGTGTCAGGGGTTATGGGGAGAAGGCAGGATTGATCAAAACTTCATCTATTCTTCTGTCGTGTGGCGTGCCCAGCCTAAAGCTGTTGGACAACTTGTTCTATTTGATCTTCCGTTTGTGCACGTCGAGTTGATTGCATTAGTCGAAACAGGGCGGACCACGTGAAGGTTGCAATCTTGCACCCCAATACATCTATTGATGCTCCTGAACACATCATCAGTGATGTAACCTGGGGTCATTGGCTGTTTCGGGTCTTTCAACATCAGACCCCCTCGCCCAGGCGACCCAGCCGCAGTTGATCAGACCACGACTTGCGTTCAGGTGGCACTCACTCCTCCCCGTGGACCTCCTCTCCTGATCCAGAGCCAACTCGAGGCCTTCTCCTGCTGCTGCCTCCGTGGTGCTGTTGAAGGCTCTTCTCCTCGCCACTCCGCTGATGCCCAGTGCACGCAAGGCTTTGCAGAGCGATTGCCCTGCACAAACCTCTGCAGCCAAACCTCGCATGGGGTTGAGAGGGAAAGATAGACCAGCCGTGATTGAATGGCGGAGTAGACTTGATGGGCCGAATGGACTAATTCTGCTCCTATCACTATTTGATAATAGCATCATTGGTCATGTAAACGGTAAAATGACACTACTGCCACTACAAGTCAAAGATTATCAACTCAACAAAGGTTTTAAATCGTCACAACAGTTTAATTTCACCTCGAACAGAATTCATGAAACTTAAATGTATTTTAGATACGCAATAAAAAAAAAAAAATAAATCCTCGACAAAGCATTGATTTTTTTGGGCCCCTCGTAACTTCGCCAAAACATCGGAAGCATAACTGCTGGAAGTCCTATTTTCAACGCCGGAGCTGATAATGCAGCCTATTTGTCATCAAATCAAGCCTTTTGTCATCGTTCCAACACAACACTCTCACCCAAGTAGTTATTTTCTTGTCAGTGTAGGGATCACTCTCTGACACTTGTAAGAGGAGTTTCTCCTTCCACACATTTAATTGCGGTCATTGTTTACGGATTACCGCACGCTATTGATAGTTGGAAGACCTGCGCGGCTCCTCAATAGCACGCTTAAATTGCATTAAAGAAACAAATAACCCGATCTGACGGCAGCTTTGTACTTTCCGGGGTACATTTCGTTTTTGGGGGGAAATATTTTTCATGTCGGTCTTTTCTTTTGAAAATCATCTCTGCCTCAGAGGGCGGTGGAGGCCGGTTCTCTGGATACTTTAAAGAGAGAGCTAGATAGGGCTCTTAAAAATAGCGGAGTCAGGGGATATGGGGAGAAGGCAGGAACGGGGTACTGATTGGGGATGATCAGACACGATCACATTGAACGACGGTGATGGCTCGAAGGGCCGAATGGCCTACTCCTGCACCTATTGTCTATTGTCTATTGTCTAAAGTTTCAGATTAAACATATTCTCAGTGATCTGTGCGAGAGTGGTGAAAATTGGGGGGGGAAAAAAACGGCTTCACCGTTTTTGGGGCATCCAGTATGAAAACAGAAGGGTCTCGACCCGAAACGTCACCCATTCCTTCTCTCCATAGATGCTGCCTCACCCGCTGAATGACTCCAGCGTTTTATCCAGCATCTGCCGTTCTTTCCCACACATGAAAACAACCTTCCCCCATCCCAGTTCTCCAACCAGTCTGACTGGCCTCCTGATTAAATGTTATCGTTGTACCCCTCGTTGTCACCTTCCCCTTGCTAACAATCATCTATTCTACATTTCCCTTGCACCTTGTCCCCTTTGATCTCTCCTTTTCACACCTTACTCTTCCATACCCTTTAGCTCTAAGGGCCTGTCCCTCTTGGCCGTCATTCACGCGCCATTCACGCGACCTGCTAGCGTGTGGGTAGCATGTGGGTAGCGTGTGGGTAGCGTGTGGGTAGCGTGTGGGTAGCGTGTGGATAGCGTGTGGGTAGTGCGTGGGTAGCATGTGGCTAGTGCGGGGACGGGCGCATGGAGTGGTGTGGAGGAGTGTGGACTTCGTCCTGCACGAAATCTTCGCGCGCCACCGGCCTGTCGCGTAACCGACGGCCAAAGTGGGACAGGCCCAAGACCCTGGCGCGACGCAACGCCTCACCTCCAACAGCAGCAGAAGCAGGCAACCGATCACCGAGCTCGGCCTGGGGTTCACGGCCATTGCGGGTCCGGATTCGCCCCCACTTCTACTCCCAGAGCGGGGCCAAGATGATTGGAGATAGACACAAAATGCTGGAGTAACTCAGCGGGACCGGCAGCATCTCTGGAGAGAAGCAATGGGTGACATTTCGGCTCGAAGCATTCCTCTATCCAGAGATGCTGCCGGTCCCGCTGCGTTACTCCAGCATTTTGTGTCTATCTTCGGTGTAAAACAGCATCTGCAGTTCCTTCCTGCACACTTCCACCATCACTCCCTGCTTCCCACCACGAAGCCAATTCTGGACCCAGTTCTAGACACAAAATGCTGGAGTAACCCAGCGGATCAGGCAGCACCTCTAGAGAAAAGGAATAGGTGATGTATCTGGTCGGAACCCTTCTCAGACCTGACCCAAAATGTCACCTATTCTTTTTCTCCAGAGATGCTGCCCGACCCGCTGAGTTAGTCCAGCATTTTGTGTCTGTCTTCGGTATAAACCAGTAACTGCTGTTGCTTCCTGCACATCCTGTATCTAGTTAGCTAACTCTGAGATTCTGATCAACTGGATTCTGACCTTCCAGAGCAGCCTACCATGCCGAACCCGATCAAAAGCCTTGCTGAATTCCATATAGAATATGCCTGTGGTCCTACATCAACCTTCTTGGTTAAACAAAGACACAAAGTGCATGGATCAGGCCGTGTCTCTGTAGAACATGGATAGTAGATGTTAGTAGATGTTGCTTCCTTCGCAGCCTACCGGCATGGATTGGAGTGGCAGTTTTCCGGAGTCGGGCCCACGAGCTTCAGCAGTGGGCGGGCGCAGCGCGGACTTTTCTATCGCAGAGTGGGCGAACCCTTGCAGGGGGTCGCCAGGGAAGAGTGGTCCGATCGCTGGCCTGGTGACTGTGGCATCATGGGGCTGCGGATCTTCTAACCGCGGGCGCGGCGTGGACTTTCCACCGCGGAGTCTGGGATCCCTCGCCAGGGATCGCCGGAGAAGAGCTCCGACCGCCGGCCTGCGGCCTATAACAGCCTGAAGCCGCGGTCTCCGGTAGGAAAGTGCCGATTCGGGCACTCCAAGCCGCGGAGTGTGTTTGACCGTCCCGACGTCGGAGTTTGGATCATCCCGACGCAGGGCCTGTACATCCGGCCGTCCGTAGCGGCGGCTACGGTGGGTTTACGGCCCCGACAACGCGTGAACAAAGGAGGGGGACTGGCTGAACTTTGTCCCTTCCACCACAGTGAAGAATGCTGCGGTGGATGTTTGTGTTAAATCTTATTGTGTATTGTGTGTTCTTTTGAAGTGTATCGCTGCTGGCAAATTCATTTCACTGCACCTTCGGGTGCATGTGACCAATAAAATTGACCCTGACTTTGATGTTTATGTTCGAGACCCTTCCTGGTTGGTCCCATGCACAAAACCATGCTGACTATCCCTAATCAACTTGTCTTTCCAAATATGTGCATATTTGCACATATTTCTACTTCAGTTGTACAGGGTCTTGGTGAGACCACACCTGGAGTATTGCGTGCAGTTTTGGTCTCCAAATCTGAGGAAGGACATTATTGCCATAGAGGGAGTGCAGAGAAGGTTCACCAGACTGATTCCTGGGATGTCAGGACTGTCTTATGAAGAAAGACTGGATAGACTCGGTTTATACTCTCTGGAATTTCGGAGATTAAGAGGGGATCTTATAGAAACTTACAAAATTCTTAAGGGGTTGGACAGGCTAGATGCAGGAAGATTGTTCCCGATGTTGGGGAAGTCCAGGACAAGGGGTCACAGCTTAAGGATAAGGGGGAAATCCTTTAAGACCGAGATGAGAAAGACTTTCTTCACACAGAGAGTGGTGAGTCTCTGGAACTCTCTGCCACAGAGGGTAGTTGAGGCCAGTTCATTGGCTATATTTAAGAGTGAGTTGGATGTGGCCCTTGTGGCTAAGGGGATCAGAGGGTATGGAGAGAAGGCAGGTACGGGATACTGAGTTGGATGATCAGCCATGATCATATTGAATTGGCGGTGCAGGCTCGAAGGGCTGAATGGCCTACTCCTGCACCTAATTTCTATGTTTCTATGTTTCTATGTATCCGGCAGAATCCTCCAACTACGCTTCACACTGCCTCAGCAAAGCGGAGAATTGGCCACTCCCTCTTTTTGTCAAGTAGACTTTCCCGTCCCTTTCCATTCAGGCAGAAGACACAAATGTTTGAGAGCAAGTACCACTAGATTCAAGAACAGCTTCCCCCCCCCGCTGTTTCCACACTCTTGAACAGACCTTAGATAGATTCTTGATCAGTACGGGTGTCAGGGTTTACGGGGAGAAGGAAGGAGATTGGGGTTAGGAGGGAGAGATAGATCAGCCATGATTGAATGGCGGAGTAGACTTGATGGGCCGAATGGTATAATTCCACTACTATCATCTCTGACCTTATGACCTCTTTAGGATGTATTCCCGATCCCCCAATCTACCTCATTACGGCCCTTGCGCTTTTTTTTATCTATCTGCACTTTCTCTGTCGTTTCTGCGACACTCTATTCAACTCTAGTTCCTTTCTCTTTGCATTGCCTATTGAACTCACGTATGGTTTTGATTGTAATCTCGGAACACATGGCATTAATAAACCAATAATTAAAACTTTTAACTCTCATTATAGCACCATTAATTGTGCTGCAAACAACTGGAGAGCAGTCCTGAACTACCATCTACCTCATTGGAGATCAATAGACAATAGACAATAGGTGCAGGAGAAGGCCATTCGGCCCTTCGGGCCAGCCCCGCCATTCAATGTGATCATGGCTGATCATCCCCGATCAGTACCCCGTTCCTACCTTCTCTCCATATCCCCCTGACTCCGCTATCTTTAAGAGCCCTATCTAGCTCTCTCTTGAAAGAATCCAGAGAACCGGCCTCCACCGCCCTCTGAGGCAGAGAATTCCACAGACTCACAACTCTCTGTGAGAAAAAAGTGTTTCCTCATCTCCGTTCTAAACGGCTTACCCCTTATTCTTAAACGGTGGCCCCTGGTTCTTCGACTATCTTTAATTGGACTTTACTGGACTTTATCTTGAACTGAACTTTATTCACGTTATTCCCTTTGCCCTGTATCTGTGCACTGTGGACGGCTCGATTGTAATCATGTATTGTCTTCCCGCTGACTGGTTAGCGCGCAAGGAAAGCTTTTCACTGTACCTCGGTACACGTGACAATAAACTAAACTAAACTATTTCAGCTTCCCAAACTACTCTAACCAAGATGCCTTTAATACCTTCCTGATCAAAAGAAAAAAAGATACTGGAAATCCAAAATTAAAATAGAAAATGCTGAAAATAGCCAGAAGGTTAGGCCATGTGTGGGAAGAGAAACATTTAACGTTTCAGACTGAAAACTGATAAAGAAACTTCAATCTGAAACATTAACTCCGTTTATCTTCCCACAGACTTGGATGTGGAGAGAATGTTTCCACTAGTGGGAGAGTCTAGGACTAGAGAACACAGCCTCAGAATTAAAGGACGCTCCTTTAGGAAGATGAGGAAGAATATCTTTAGTCAGAGGGTGGTGAATCTGTGGAACTCATTGCCACAGATGCCTGCGGAGGCCAAGTCGATGGCTATTTTTGAGGCAGAGAGAGACCTGAATAGTGTGGATGTGGAGGAGGATGTTTCTATGTTAACGGAACACATGCTTGATTAGTGCGGGTGTCAGGGGTTATGGGGAGAAGGCAGGAGAATGGGGTTAGGAGGGAGAGATAGATCAGCCATCATTGAATGGTGTAGACTTGATGGGCCGAATGGCCTAATTCTGCTCTGATCATTTATGAACATGAAGATACTGCCTATCCTGTTGACTATTGCCAGCAATTTCTGTTGTTGATTTAATATATTCCTAGTTGGTTTTGTACAGATTGGAAACTCAAGCATTATGGCCAGCAATCAATAGACAATAGGTGCAGGATTAGGCCCTTCCAGCCAGCACCGCCATTCACTGTGTTCATGGCTGATCATCCCCAATTAGTACCCCGCTCCTGCCTTCTCCCCATATCCATTGACTCCACTATCTTTAAGAGCTCTATCTAACTCTCTCTTGAAAGCATCCAGAGAATTGGTCTCCACTGCCTTCTGAGGCAGAGAATTCCACAGACTCACAACTCTCTGGGTGAAAAGGTATTTCCCTATCTCCATTCTAAATGGCCTACCCCTTATTCTTAAACGGTGGCCTCTGGTTCTGGACTCCCCCAACATCGGGAACATGTTTCCTGCCTCTAGCGTGTCCAAACCCTTAATAATCTTATATGTTTCAATAAGATCCCCTCTCATCCTTCTAAACTCCAGAGTATACAAGGCCAGCCGCTCCATTCTATCAACATATGACAGTCCCGCCATCCCGGGAATTAACCTCGTGAACCTACGCTGCACTCCCTCAATAGCAAGAATGTCCTTCCTCAAATTTGGAGACCAAAAATCATGGTCAGATTCGGCAACTCAAGCGCCCAGGAATGAAGAAGATATGAGAAAATGGTCCAGTCCATCACGAGTACTGACCTCCCCACCATCAAATGGATCTAGAGTATTCTCTGGCTCCAAAAGACAGCCAGCATCATCAGAGTTTAGAGATACAGTGCGGGAAAAGGCCCTTTGGCCCACCGAGTCTGCGTCAACCAGCGACCCCCGCATACTAACGCTATCTTACACACTCGGGACAATGTACAATCACACCAAGCCAATTAACCTACAAACCTGTACGTCTTTGGAATGTGGGAGGGAACTGGAACAACCGGAGAAAACAATGGTGCGAGATTTTTGCACAAAGTTAGAGAATTCACCGTTCATATCACTGAGTGTAAGCCTTGACTTCCTGACCAACAGACTCCAATCAGTGAGGATAGGGGACAAATCATCCTCTACGATAATCCTCAACACTGGTGCTCCACAAGGCTGCGGTCCCAGCCCCCTCCTTCACTCCATGTACACCCACGACCGTGCAGCCGTGTACAGATCTAATTCAATCAACAAGTTCACAGATGACACCACCATTGTGGGATGGATATCAAATACTGACAGAGTATAGGAAGGAAATCGAGAACTTTGTGTCCTGGTGTCATAGAGTCATAGAGTGATACAGTGTGAAACATAGAAACATAGAAACATAGAAATTAGGTGCAGGACTAGGCCATTCGGCCCTTCGAGCCTGCACCGCCATTCAATATGATCATGGCTGATCATCCAACTCAGTATCCCGTACCTGCCTTCTCTCCATACCCTCTGATCCCCTTAGCCACAAGGGCCACATCTAACTCCCTCTTAAATATAGCCAATGAACTGGCCTCAACTACCCTCTGCGGCAGAGAGTTCCAGAGACTCACCACTCTCTGTGTGAAAAAAGTCTTTCTCATCTCGGTCTGAAAGGATTTCCCCCTTATCCTTAAGCTGTGACCCCTTGTCCTGGACTTCCCCAACATCGGGAACAATCTTCCTGCATCTAGCCTGTCCAACCCCTTAAGAATTTTGTAAGTTTCTATAAGATCCCCTCTCAATCTCCTAAATTCTTGAGAGTAAAAACCGAGTCTATCCAGTCTTTCTTCATAAGACAGTCCTGACATCCCAGGAATCAATCAGGAAACAGGCCCTTTGGCGTAACTTGCCCGTACCAGCCAACAATGTCCCAGCTACTACTAGTCAAGACAACAATCTTTCACTCAATGTCAGCAAGACAAAGGAGATAGTGATGGGCTTCAGGAAGTGAAGTGGTACACATACCCCAGTTTGCATTGACCAAGTAGAGATGGGTGAAAACTTCATATTCTTAGGAGTCAATATCACCAACAACTTCTCCTGGACCACCCATATTTTTAGCAACGACCAAGAAACCACACCAACGTCTCTACTGCATTAGAAGGCTTAGGAAGTTTGGCGTGTCCCCTACAACTCTCACCAACTTCTACAGATGTACCACAGAAAGTATTTTATCAGGATGCATCACAGCTTGGTTTGGGATCAGCTCCATCCAAGACCGCAAGAAATTGCAGCGAATTGTGGACGCAGCCCAGACCATCGCACAAACCAACCTCCCTTCCATTGACTCCATCTACACCTCGCGCTGCCTCGGCAAGGCCAGCAGCATCATCAAGGACGACTCGCACCCCGGCCACTCCCTCTTCTCCCCTCTCCCATCGGGCAAATGGTATAGAAGTGTGAAAACGCACACCTCCAGATTCAGGGACAGTTTCTTCCCAGCTGTTATCAGGCAACTGAATCATCCTACCACAACCAGAGAGCGGTCCTGAACTAATATCTACCTCATTCCTTCCCCTCAGAGTATCTTTGATCGGTCTTTATTGGCTTTGCCTTGCACTAAACGTTATTCCCTTATTATGTATCTCTACACTGTAAATGGCCCGATTGTAATCATGTATTGTCTTTCTGCTGACTGGATAGCACCTCGGTACACGTGACAATAAACTGAACTGAACCAAAAACAGATTCGGACTCCCTGATGTAGAGCAGGCCATATCGTGATATGCAAGTGTTTAAGAAAGAACTGCAGATGCTGCTAAAATCGAAGGTGGACACAGAAGAAGGGTCTCGACCCGAAACGTCGCCAATTCCTTCTCTCCATAGTTGCTGCCTCACCCGCTGAGTTTCTCCAGCATTTTGTGATATGCAAGTGTTTATATTGAATTGTTTCTAGTTTTCGCTTTAGGAATACAGCACGGAAACAGCCCCTTCCGCCCACCGAGTCCCCGCACCGACCAGCGATCACCCCTACACTTGTCCTATTCGACACACTAGGGAAGATTTACAGAAGCCAATTAACCTACAAACCTGCACGCCTTTGGGATTGCAGGAGAAATGTTCCCAATGTTGGGCGAGTCCAGAACCAGGGGCCCACAGTCTTAGAATAAAGGGGAGGCCATTTAAGACTGAGGTGAGAAAAAACTTTTTCACCCAGAGAGTTGTGAATTTGTGGAATTCCCTGCCACAGAGGGCAGTGGAGGCCAAATCACTGGATGGATTTAAGAGAGAGTTAGATAGAGCTCTAGGGGCTAGTGGAGTCAATGGATACGGGGAGAAGGCAGGCACGGGTTATTGATAGGGGACGATCAGCCATGATCACAATGAATGGCGGTGCTGGCTTGAAGGGCCGAATGGCCTCCTCCTGCACCTATTTTCTATGTTTCTATGTGGGAGGAAACCGGAGCTCCCGGAGAAAACCCACGCAGGTCACGGGGAGAAGGGACAAACTCCGTACGGACAGCGCCCGTGGTCAGGATGGAACCCGCGTCTCTGGCGCTGGGAGGCAGCGACTCTCCCGCTGCGCCACCGGGCCAACTTTGAATGGAAAACAATCAAAATATATTTGAAAGCTTGACATTTGAAAGGAGGGATATTGCGGAGTTAAAATAAAACAACTTGAAATTTAATTCTTAGTAGTAGAAAAATTGTAATTTATGCAAGAGTGTAACGACTTTCAAAATGCTCCACGAGTGAAGAGAATACTGATAATGTCCATCTGGGAAAACTGTTGGGTTAGTTGAACCTATATGTTGCACAGGTCAGTCTGCAGCTGTAGTCAATTTACATTTCCTATTCAATAAACAACTGATATGCTTATTACCACACAGACTAAGCACCTTGCCGAATGCAACACAGGCACCATAAGATATAGGGTGTAGGAAGGAACTGCAGATGCTGGTTTAAACCAAAGATAGACACAAAATGCTGGAGTAACTCAGCGGGGCGGGCAGCATCTCTGGAGAGAAGGAATGGGTGACGTTTCGGGTCGAGACCCTTCTTCAGAATGAGAGTCAGGGAAAGGGAAAACGAGAGATATTAGACGGTGATGTAGAGAGATATAGAAACATAGACAATAGGTTGCAGGAGTAGGCCATTCGGCCCTTCGAGCCAGCACTGCCATTCAATATGATCACGGCTGATCATCCAAAATCAGCACCCCGTTCCTGCTTGTAGGTTCAGAAAGGCCATTCGGCCCATCGAGTCCGCTCCGGCACATCGCACCTCAGTGGTGGAGGCACGTCACCAAAGCAGTAAGAACCGCAAATGTCCCTTGCCAGTCTGAAGAAGTGTCTCGACCCGAAACGTCACCCATTCCTTCTCTCCAGAGAACAGGGCTCTGGTAAGACCACATCTGGAGTAATGCGTACAGTTTTGGTCTCCTAATTTGAGGAAGCACATCTTAGACAGTCTTAGAGTAAAGGGGAAGCCATTTAAGACTGAAGTGAGGGGGGTTCTTATAGAAACATATAAAATGATAAAAGGACTGGACAAGCTAGATGCAGGAAAAATGTTCCCAATGTTGGACGAGTCCAGAACCAGGAGCCACAGTCGTAGAATAAAGGGGAGGTCATTTAAGACTGAGGTGAGAAAAAACTTTTTCACCCAGAGAGTTGTGAATTTGTGGAATTCCCTGCCGCAGAGGGCAGTGGAGGCCAAGTCACTGGATGGATTTAAGAGAGAGTTAGATAGAGCTCTAGGGGCTGGTGGAGTCAAGGGATATGGGGAGAAGGCAGGCACGGGTTATTGATTGGGGACGATCAGCCATGATCACAATGAATGGCGGTGCAGGCTCGAAGGGCCGAATGGCTTCCTCCTGCACCTATTTTCTATGTTTCTATGTTTCTATGCTGCCTGTCCCGCAGAGTTACTCCCGCCTTTTGTGTCCATCCCTTGTTGCAGGTTGGAACTTGATCGGTGAAAGTAAAAGAACGCTTGCATGCACTTGATTTGAGCAGTGGCCTATACCTAATATACGTAAAACCTGTCAGATTGTGAATGGCCCATAATTGATTTAACAAATGACAAAAGTAGTTAAACTACCTCAATAAAATGGCACACCACTACATTAAAAAAAAACCTCTGCATTTCTCAGTTGCTTATCCAAAGGTTGCTAAGGCAAAGTGATTCACAATTGTCTTCTTTGAATTTAATGTCGAATTTGCACATGAAATGCAGGACAAACAAGTTGGCAATTAAAGCAGCAATGCACTATGTACATGAAGAGCAGCCTTGAATCTATATTCCACCTTGTGCACCCCCAGGATGGTTCAAAGTATTTGTAGCAAATTAAATATTGTTTTGGATTTTAGTCACTATTTTTTTTTTAATGAAACAGTGCGCAGCAAGCTCCCCACAGACCCAGGACAATGTTTCATAGAGATTGAGAGATACATTTAGCCCCGGACCACAAAATATTGTAGATGTAGCCCAGGCCAGCACACAGACCAGACTCCCCACCATCATAGGCGAGGCTCTCACTAGCGTCTCCTCGGTAGATGCAGGAACAATGTTCCCAATGTTGGGTGATTCCAGAACCAGGGGCCACACAGTCTTAGACCAAAGGGGAAGCCATTTAAGACTAAGGTGAGAAAAAAAACGTTTTCACCCAGAGAGTTGTGAATTTGTGGAATTCCCTGTCACAGAGGCCAGTGGAGGCCAAGTCACTGGATGGATTTAAGAGAGAGTTAGATAGAGCTCTAGGGACTAGTGGAGTCAAGGGATATGGGGAGAAGGCAGGCACGGGTTATTGATTGGGGACGATCAGCCATGATCACAATGAATGGGGGTGCTGGCTCGAAGGGCCGAATGGCCTCCTCCTGCACCTATTTGAGGACCTATCTGAACATCCCGCGGTCTAGGCATCAGCTCAGGGGCGACCGCACCTTTGCGGTTGCAGCTCCTCAGACTGTGGAGCAGCATCCCTCTTCCCATCAGAACTGCCCCCTCCATCGACTCCTTTAAGTCGAGACTTAAAACTCATCTCTACTCCCAAGCCTTTCTTGACGTCCTCTGAGGGAGGGCTCTGTGTATGTATTTACTTGGTTATGTACTTAATCTATGAACCACTGTTGTATAACGTTAGTACCTCCACCAATGTAAAGCACTTTGGTCAACGAGAGTTGTTTTTTAAATGTGCTTTAGAAATAAAAGAGACTTTACGTGACTTCATTCTCCCCGTGCCTCTCGCACATAACATACGATAGAACTTTATTTATCCCAGGAGGGAAAAGCAGCTCTAAATGTCGTTTAACGGATGGTTCCCAGTCTTTTTCACTGACTGGATAGCACCCAACATAAAAACCTTTCACTGTTCCTAGGTACGTGTGATAATAACTAAACTGAACTGATGGAAGGTTGTTGATCTGTTTCGGGACATATGACATCGACTCACTCTTGACTTTGAAGAGAAGATTCTAAACTACACTTGACTAACAGTATTGAATACACTTGGCGAACTACACTAGAGGATTAGCAGTACTCCTCAATTCATAAGTTCTAGGCGCAGAATGAGTCCATTAGGCCCATCAAGTCTACTCTGCTATTCAAAGATACTTGATCTATGTATCTTTCCCTCTCAACCCCAATCTCCTGCCTTCTCCCCATGACCCCTGACACCCGTACTAATGAAGAATCTGTCAATTTCCGCCTTAAAAATATCCATTGATTTGGCCTCCACAGCCGTCTCTGGCAAAGAATTCCACAGATTCACCACCCTTTGACTAAAGAAATTCTTCCCCATCTCCATTCTAAAGGAACGTCCTTTAACTCAGAGGCTGTGACCTCTGATCCCAGACTCTCCCACCAGTGGGAACATCCTCTCCACATCCACTCTATCCAGGCTTTTCACTATTCTGTATGTTTCAATGAGGTCCCCCCCCTCATTCTTCTAAACTCCAGCGAGTACAGGCCCAGTGCCGACAAACGCTCATCATATGTTAACCCAATCATTCCTCGATTGTAAAGAATGTGGGCTTCATCTAATTGTCCCCCCCCCCCCCCCCCCCCCCCGCAACACAACTCCTTTCTGAAGTTAGACACAAAAACCATGGAGTAACTCAGCGGGTCAGACAGCATCATGGAGAAAAGGAATAGGGGACGTTTCGGGTCGAGACCCTTTTTCGGACATATGGTTTAATCTGCAGTCCCTTCCTGCACGATTCCTTTCTGAGACTGATTCTGGGCATCCTCACCATCACTTACCTGAGAGACGTTGCTAATCGAGAGGAACAAGCTTCATCAGCAACCCCCCCGGGTGGAGCACGATGCCCATAACGCCCCAGAAGCAGATGCAACGTCAGAATCAGATGCAGCATCTTCCCTGTCCCGCCTGCAACATGTCCAAAACGCCGCAGAGAGACTCCTGACGGGCACCCGAAAAAGGGACCACATCTCCCCGATCCTGGCCTCTGTCCACTGGCTCCCTGTGCGGTTCCGAATAAATTTCAAGATCCTCCTTCATGTCTACAAAGCCCTCAACGGGCTTGCCCCCACCTACATCAAAAGTCTGCTCACCCACCGCACCACCTCCAGGCCCCTCAGATCGGCCGACTTGGGGTTACTGAACATCCCGCGGTCTAGGCATAAGCTCAGGGGCGACCGACCGCGCCTTTGCGGTTGCAGCTCCTAGACTGTGGAACAGCATCCCGCTTCCCATCAGAACTGCCCCCTCCATCGACTCCTTTAAGTCGAGACTAAAAATCCATCTCTACTCCCAAGCCTTTCTTGACGTCCTGTGAGCGAGGGCTCTATGTATGTAGTGATGTTTGTATTTAATCTATGAACCACTGTTGTTTGTTATACTATTTGTCATAGGGGCGCCGTCCTGTACGGGTAGGGCTGCCCAGCCCGCAGCTGTCCGTTTTTCACTTCTTTTTTTTATTTTTAGTTAGTTGAGTTTCGTTTTTCGGAGCTCGTCTTTTTTATGTGCGGGTGGGGGGGGGTGGGGGGGGGGGGGGGGGGGGGGGGTGAGGGGGAAACTACTTTTCCTGGTCCCTACCTGGTCGGAGAGGCGGCTTTTCTCCGGGCTGCATCTTCGACCCGTCCTCGCGGCCTACCAGCGGGCCTGGAGCGGCGTTTCGCGAGGGGACCGCCCAGAACCTCGGCAGCACTATCGCGGAGCGGAGCGGGCGATGCCTTGCCTGGGTCGCCGCGCTGGAGCTCCGGTGAGCTGAAGACCTGCTGGCAAAACACATCGCGGAGGCACGGGGACTGTGGAGCGGCCGGCTGCGGGCGGCGGCGCTGAACTTTCCATCGGGAGCCTCCATCCCAGTGGTGGAGCTCCATCCGGCGCGGCCTTGTTGGCTTCGGAAGCCGCGGACCCCAGTAAGCGGCGGCCGTTCCAGGCGTCCCAAGCGCTGAGAGGATTCTCCCGACGCCGGAGCACCATCACCCGGCAAGAACGGCCTGGAACGTCGGGCCCCGTAGCAGCGACTGCGGAGGCCTCAATAGGCCCGACTAGGGGTGAACTGGGGATGGGACTGGACTTTGCTGCCTTCCCCCACAGTGGGAACCATTGTGGGGGGATGTTTTTATGTTTACTGTTAAATCTATGATGTGGTGTCTTATCTTTATTTGTGTGCTGCATGGCAAATCAAATTTCACTGCACCAACTGGTGTACGTGACAATAAAGGGTACACAAAAAGCCGGAGAAACTCAGCGGGTGCAGCAGCATCTAAGGAGCGAAGGAGATAGGCGACGTTTCGGGTCGAGACCCTTCTTCAGACTGGTCAGGGATCAGGGAAACGAGAGATATAGACGGTGATGTGGAGGATAAAGAACAATGAGTGAAAGATATGCAAAAACGTATCAATGATAAAGGGAACAAGCCATTGTAAGCTGTTTGTGGTATGAAAATGAGAAGCTGGTGCAACTAGGGTGGGGGAGGGAGATAGAGAGAGAGAGGGAATGCCAGGGCCCGAGGGCTGAGGGAGAGGTGGGAAGGGGAGGAGACAGCAAGGGTTAACAGAATTGAGAAAATTCAATATTCAAGCCCAAAGGATGCAGACTCCCCAAGCGGAATATGAGGTGCTGTTCCTCCAGCTTGCGGTGTTGCTCACTCTGGCCGTGGAGGAGGCCCAGGACCGAGAGGTCGGATACGGAATGGGAGGGGGAGTTGAAGTGCTGAGCCACCGGGAGGTCGGGTTGGTTATTGCGGACCGAGCGGAGGTGTTCGGCGAAACGATCGCCAAGCCTCCGCTTGGTCTCACCGATATAGATCATCTGGCATCTGGAGCAGCGGATGCAGTAGATGAGGTTGTAGGAGGTGCAGGTGAACCTCTGTCGGACCTGGACGGACTGCTTGGGTCCCTGAAAGGAGTGGAGGGGGGAGGTGAAGGGACAAGTGTTGCATTTCTTGCGGTTGCAAGGGAAAGTGCCCGGGGAAGGGGTAGAGTGGGAGGGGAGGGAAGAATTGGACAAGGGAGTTGCGGAGGGAGCGGTCTTTGCGGAAGGCAGACAGGGGGGGGAGATGGGAAGATGTGGCGGGTGGAGGGGTCACGTTGGAGGTGGCGAAACTGGCGGAGGACTATATGTTGTATTTGCCGGCTGGTGGGGTGAAAGGTGAGGACCAGGGGGACTCTGCCCTGTTTGCGAGTGGGGGAATGGTCACCCTCTCTGTGTGCCTCCTGCGAGAGGGTCACGGAGGCACACAGAGAGGGTCATCATCATTTTTGCATATCTTTCATTCATTGTTCCTTATCTCTCCACATCACCGTCTATATCTCTTGTTTCCCTGATCCCTGACCAGTCTGAAGAAGGGTCTCGACCCGAAACGTCGCCTATCTCCTTCGCTCGTTAGATGCTGCTGCACCCGCTGAGTTTCTCCAGCTTTTGTGTACCCTCGATTCTGCAGCATCTGCAGTTCCTTCTTTAAAAAATACGTGACAATAAATGTCCTTTGTCCTTTGTCTTATACCAATGTAAAGCACTTTGGCCAACGAGAGTTATTTTTTAAATGTGCTCTATAAATAAAAGTGACTTGACTTGAACATGAGCCTCAGTGTGGAGTTGCTGCGATTCTTCAGGCCTGCCCTGCCCACCCACATACGTCACACAGTTACAAATGTCAAGCCTTTAACCCTGCGTGTAAATGTCAAAGGCCAGCATGTTCGCACGGACATTGTGGGCCAAAGGGACCGGACATAAAAATCGCTTTTTCCCCACGAGCTGTAGCTCTACTCAATAACCAAACGTCTGTAGCCTCCTTATGCTCTGGTATTATATTTAATGCACATGTTCAAACTATAATGTTTTATTCTTAATGTTTTAATGTTTTATGTTTTATTCTTAATGGTTTGCTGTATGTCGTGTTGTCACTTGCGAGCGGAGCACCAAGGCAAATTCCTTGTATGTGAACATACAAGGCCGATAAACGTATTCATTCTTTCATTCAATCATTTATTCATTTTTGTCTTGTACTGAGCTGTGCTGTAGCTTTAAGGTGAGAGGGCCAACGTTTAACGGGGCAGGTTTCTTTACACGGAGGGTGGTGGGTGCCTGGAACGCACTGCCTGGGGAGGCAGAAACGATAGTGGTGTTTAGGAGACTGTTGGATAGGCACATGGCTACGCAGGGAACGGAGGGATATGGATCACATCCAGGCAGAGAAAATAAGTTTAACGGCATCATGCTTGGCTTGGACAGTATGGGCTGTACTGGTTAATGTTCTATGTTATGGTGCCGGAGAGTCATACAGCATGGAAACAGGCCCTTCGGCCCAACTTGCCCATGCTGACCAGGATACCCCATCGACCCATGGTCTATCGCCGCTCCTCCAGCTGTTATTTAACTGTTTAACCTGTGAGGGTCAAATAATTGATTGAACATGTCACCCGGTAGGCAGAATAAGAACATTTCTTGACGTTAAACACGTTTATTCATAAGAACTTAAATATGCATAAATACTTAAGAGTTTCCCTGAGGTGATGAATCAGACGGAGCACTGCCCACAGAGAGAGATCATAAAGTCAGTGGAAGGAGTGGATTTGATGGAGCCCATTACTTTTTACTTTAGAGATACAGCGTGGAAACAGGCCCTTCGGCCCGCGCCGACCAGCGATCCCCGCGCACTAACACTATCCCACGCACACTAGGGGCAATTTTTACATTCACAATTGCCAATATACATTCATACCAAACCAATTAAACCTATGAACCTGTACGTCTTTGGAGTGTGGGAGGAAACGGAACATCTCGAAGAAAACGCACGCAGGTCACGGGGAGAAGGTACAAACTCCGTACAGACTCATTTCCACCACTGCCATCAGGAAGAAGGTACAGGAGCCTGAAAACTGTAACGTCCAGATTCAGGAACAGCTACTTCCCTGCATCCATCAGTCTGTTAAACACAACAACGAATGAGCTCTGAGCTCTGAACTGCAAAGACTATATTATTATTGCACTGTATTTGTTATTGATTGAACTTTTTTTCTCTCCCCCCGTTCTGTACTATGTTTACATATCCACATATTCTGTTGTGCTGCAGCAAGTAAGAATTTCATTGTCCCGTCGGGGACATATGACGATAACACACTCTTGTCTTGACTTGGACACACTAGAGGCAGGAAACATGTTCCCGATGTTGGGGGAGTCCAGAACCAGGGGCCACAGTTTCAGAATAAGGAGTAAGCCATTTAGAACGGAGACGAGGAAACACTTTTTCTCACAGAGAGTGGTGAGTCTGTGGAATTCTCTGCCTCGGAGGGCGGTGGAGGCCGGTTCTCTGGATACTTTCAAGAGAGAGCTGGATAGGACTCTTAAAGATAGCGGAGTCAGGGGATATGGGGAGAAGGCAGGAACGGGGTACTGATGGGGATGATCAGCCTTGATCACATTGAATGGTGGTGGTGCTGGCTCGAAGGGCCGGATGGCCTACTCCTGCACCTATTGTCTATTGATCCCTAGTCAGATGGAACACGGGTCTCTGGCGCCATGAGGCAGCAACTCTACCGCTGCGCCACTGTGCCGCTCCTGATGTGTGATTTTATCTCCTTGAGGGCCTGTCCCACCAGCATGCGCCTGCATGTGGTGAGCGCGACCAAACTGGAAGCAGGGGCCGCGCGAAGGTCGGGTGATCCCCGTATGGGCTGGTCCCACCAGCATGCGCCTGCATGCAGCGAGCGTGACGAAACCGGCAGCGGGGGCCGAGCGGAGGTCGGGTGAGTAGCGCGAAGTGGCGCGAAGTTGGAGCGAAGTCCACGGTAAGTTTGCAAGGACAGAGAGGGACACACAGAGAGGGACACGGAGGCACAGAGAGAGTAACACGGAGGCACACAGAGAGTAACATGGAGGCACAGAGAGAGAGGGTCATGGAAGCACACAGAGGGACACATGGAGCACACAGAGAGGGTCACGGAGGCACACAGAGAGAGGGTCACGGAGACACACACAGAGAGGGTCACGGAGGCACACACAGAGAGGGTCACGGAGACACATATAGAGAGGGTCACGGAGGCACACACAGAGAGGGTCACGGAGGCACGACTTCGAGGCGGCTGCGGGCGGACAGGCCGTTGCCGTGCGGAATTTTTGAATGCGTTCAGTTTTTCGGAGCGCCGCGCAATGTGAGGACCAGCTCCGCACAACTCTATACAGCTCCCGCGATCGAAGTGGGACCGGCCCCGCAAGGCCGGACGGCTCAAGCGACCACGTTAGGTCGCGCTCGCCGCACGCAGTCGCATGCTGGTGGGACAGGCACTTTATCCTTTTCCAGCAATCTAAGCAAAAGGCCAAATTACATAACAATGGAAACTCCAGCAAGGTAAATAAGTGTGGGGCAGTAGAGAAAATAAATCAAGAAGTAATGATCAGATGATATCCCTTCAAAAAGCAACTCAAAATGAAAGTGTCTACTAAAACAGAAGCATACATATATATATATATATATCAAGTACAATGGCATATCAGTTTAGGCCCAGCAAATGTTTTAAAGTGTGTGGAAGATTGTTAAATGGTCCAGTTAACAAAAAAGGTACAGTTATAATTCATCATGCACATCCCGGTCCTTAAATTTGATCCATAGTTGGCTGCAGTTTGTGGAGTTTCTGCTCAGTCTTACACTCAGTCAGCAAGGTCACTTCCCGCTCCGGCCTCCTTCCTCCCAGTACTCCTCCGTCTGCATTTCCGTAAGCCGGGAGACCGTGCGCTGGAATGCAAATATTTCCTCAGCTCCGGAGAAGATCGAGAGCTCCTCCACCTTCTGCGCGTTGGAACGAAGCGGAAAGGAAAAGTGGGTGAAAAATCAACTTTCAGTTTCCATTCTTAATTTTCATTCTGTCCCACACCACAGTAGACCGCGGACTTAGTTTCTTGCAAAAGGCACGCGCAGAATGCTGGAACTCCGCAAATCTCAATGGGCCAGGCGGCATCTCCGGGGGAACACGGGCAGGCGACGTTCTGGGTCGGGACCCTTGCTCAGACTCAGCCAGTTATTTCAGGCAGGGGATGGGGATGGTGATTCCGACTTACGTAGGGCTGACTTACGTCAGGCTTTACGAAACGTAACCCTTATGTACGTCGGGCTGTCCCTGTTCCAACTAAAATAATGCAAGAATGAAAGATGAAACCGATCAACAGATTAGGTTGAACAAGATAGGTCTTTATTCTTTGGAGCGCAGAAGGTTAAGGGGGGACTTGATAGAGGTCTTTCAAACGACAAGAGGGATAGACAGAGTTGACGTGGATAAGCTTTTTCCATTGAGAGAAGGGAAGATTCAAACAAGACAACATGATTTGAGAATTAAGGGACAGAAGTTTAGGGGTAACATGAGGGGGAACTTCTTTACTCAGAGAGTGGTAGCTGTGTGGAATGAGCTTCCAGTGGAAGTGGTGGAGGCAGGTTCGATTTTATCATTTCAAAATAAATTGGATAGGTATATGGACGGGAAAGGAATGGAGGGTTATGGTCTGAGTGCAGGTAGATGGGACTAGGTGAGAGTAAGTGTTTGGCACGGACTAGAAGGGCCGAGATGGCCTGTTTCCGTGCTGTCATCGTTATATGGTTATATGGTTATTTTGAGTCTGAAGAAGGTTCTCAACCCGAAACGTTGCCTATTTCCTTTGCTCCTTCGATGCTGCCTCACCTGCTGATTTCTCCAGCATTTTTGTCTACCTTCAATTTTTCCAGCATCTGCAGTTCCTTCTTAAACAGATTTTGAGTATAAAGTTTGGAGGTCATGTTGCAGTTGTATAAGACGTTGGTGAGACAGCATTTCGAATATTGTGTTCAGTTCTGGGCACCATTTCATAGGAAAGATATTGTCAAGCTTGAAAGGGTCCAGAAAAGATTTACGAGGATGTTGCCAGGACTAGAGGGTGTGAGCTACAGGGAGCTGTTAAGTAACCTGGGTGTCTATTCCATGGAGCACAGGAGTATGAGGGGAGATCTTATAGAGGTGTATAAAATCATGAGAGGAATAGATTGGTTAAAAATGCACAGAGTCTCTTGCCCAGGGTAGGGGAATCGAGGACCAGAGGACATAGTTCTAAGATGAAGGGGAAAAGATTCAGTGGGAGCCTAAGGGGTGACTTTTTTTTACACAAAGGGTGGTGGGTGAATGGATAGAACTGCCAGAGGAGGTAGTTGAGGCTGGATCTCTCACAACATTTAAGAAACAGTTACAGTCACCCATTCCTTCTCTCCAGAGATGCTGCCTGTCCCGCTGAATTACTCCAGCATTTTGTGTCCATCTTCGGATTAAACCAGCACCTGCAGTTCCTTCCTACACAATTATAGTTTGGTTTATGGTCACGTGTACCGAGGTTGCCTGCTATCCAGTCAGCGGGAAGACAACACACCATTAGACAATTAGACAAGTACACGGATAGGACAGGTTTGGAGGGATATGGGCCAAACACAGGCAGGTGGGGACTATAGTGTGGATGGAACCTGTTGGCCGGCGTGGGCAAATTGGGCCGAAGGGCCTGTTTCTACGATGTATGACTCGATGACTTTTCACAAAGGCGACGCCACCAGAACCGAGATGTCCTAGCATTTTAGGAAAGAAAAACTATGAAGTGGTCTACTCACGTGGTTCAATCCCAGGTCGTCCACAAACACCCTGGCATCATCTGCGTGGCTGTCATAATCCTTCTGAACAAATATATTCTCCAACGGCATTGCAGCTGAGCAAATAACCCTGACCTTAAACAAAGCAAGACATTGACTGGGTGTTTTATAACTCAATAGTGAGACCACACCTGGAGTTTTGTGTGCAGTGTTGGTCCCCCAATATGAGGAAGGACCTTCTTGCTATTGAGGGAGTGCAGCGTAGGTTCACCAGGTTAATTCCCGGGATGGTGGGACTGTCATATGCTGAAAGAATGGAGCAACTGGGCTTGTACACTCTGGAAACTAGAAGGATGAGAGGGGATCTTGTTGTAACATATAAGATTATTAAGGGTTTGGACACACTAGAGGCAGGAAACATGTTCCCGATGTTGGGGGAGTCCAGAACCAGGGGCCACAGTTTAAGAATAAGGGGTAAGCCATTTCGAACGGAGATGAGGAAAAACCTTTTCACACAGAGAGTTGTGAGTCTGTGGAATTCTCTGCCTCAGAGGGCGGTGGAGGCCGGTTCTCTTGATACTTTCAAGAGAGAGCTAGATAGGGCTCTTAAAAATAGCGGAGTCAGGGGATATGGGGAGAAGGCAGGAACGGGGTACTGATTGTGGATGATCAGCCATGATCACATTGAATGGCGGTGCTAGCACAAAGGGCCTACTCCTGCACCTATTGTCTATTGTCTAATAGAAATGAAAGACTTCCATTTGATTGTAAAACATCAGATTTACAACATTCAATAGACTTCCCAGTGCCTGTTTGATAATTACAACTAAATACACCCTCTGTGTGGAAAAAGCTGTCCTTCAGGTTCCTATTAAATCTTTTCCCTCTCATCTTTAACCTGTGGCCTCTGGTAGGGGAATCAAGAACCAGAGGACACAGATTTCAGGTGAGAGGGGAAAGATTTAATAGGAACCTGAGGTCTAAAGGGCCATGTCCCACTTACGCGATTTTTTCGACGACTTGCCGGCACCCGTCATAGTCGCAGCAGGTTGCCGGAAATTTTCAACATGTTGAAAATCCAGCGGCGACCAGAACAAGGTACGACGCCTGTTTGGTTGTGAGCAGTCGCCCAATGAGTCGTATCTTTTTCTGGTCGCCGCTGGCTTTTCAAAATGTTGGAAATTTCCGGCAACCTGTTGTGACTATGACGGGTGCAGGCAGTCACCAAAAGAAATTGGGTAAGTGGGACATGCCCTTAACATTTTCACACAGAGGGTGGTGGGTGTATGGAACGAGCTGCCAGAGGAGGTTGTTGAGGCTGGGACTATTAACAAAATGTCACTAGAACAACAGTTAATTATAACAACATTGAAAAGACATTTGAGCAGGTAGATGGATGGGAAAGGTTTGGAAGGATATACGTTGCAGCGTTATCGCAGAGAGAGTGCGGATAAAAGGAACGTAACAGACCAGCTGCCAAGATCAGGCCATGGGGGGAAAGGAAGGGAAGTTGGGAGTTTTCTAATCGCACCGTAATAATGCCTTGACAGAATCTGTATTATGAAATTATGTCTGGTCATTGACAAGCCGTGGTCTCCAGTAAGAAAGTGCCGATTCTGGCACTCCAAGCTGCGGAGTGTGTTCGACCTTCCCGACGTCGGAATTTGGACCATCCTGACGATTGTCGACACGCTACAGGCAGGAAACATGTTCCCGATGTTGGGGGAGTCCAGATCCAGGGTCCACAGTTTACGAATAAGGGGTAAGCCATTTAGAACGGAGACGAGGAAACACTTTTTCTCACAGAGAGTGGTGAGTCTGTGGAATTCTCTCTCAGAGGGCGGCGGAGGCCGGTTCTCTGGATGCTTTCAAGAGAGAGCTAGATAGGGCTCTTAAAGATAGCGGAGTCAGGGGATATGTGGAGAAGGCAGGAGCGAGGTACTGAATGGGATGATCAGCCATGGTCACATTGAATGGCAGTGCTGGCTTGAAGGGCCGAATGGCCTACTCCTGCACCTATTGTCTATTGTCCATTGTCAATGGTTATCCTACATCTTTAACATTACATCCTGCATCCAGATTCAGGGACAGTTTCTTCCCAGCTGTCATCGGGCAACTGAACCATCCTATCAACAACCAGCCTGTCCTGGGCCTCCTCCATGGCCAGAGTGAGTCCCACCACAATTTGGAGGAGCAGCACCTCATATTTTGCTAGGGTAGTTTACACCCCAGCGGTATGAACATTGACTTCTCCAATTTCAGGTAGTCCTTGCTTTCTCCCTCCTTCCCCTCCTTCCCCTCCCCTTCCCAGCTCTCCCACAGCCCACTGTCTCCGCCTCTTCCTTGGAACACCTATTCCTTCGCTCCATAGATGCTGCCTCATCCGCTGGGTTTCTCCAGCACTTTTGTCTACTACCAACAACTTGAGTGTGTTTGGCAGCACTGGGCCTGTACTCGCTGGAGTTTAGAAAGTTGAGGGGGGACCTCATTGAAACCTACCGAATAGTGAAAGGCATAGATAGAGTGGATGTGGAGAGGATGTTTCCACTGGTGGGAGAGTCTAGGACCAGAGGTCACAGCCTCAGAATTAAAGGCGCTCATTTAGAAAGGAGGTGAGGAGGAACTTCTTTAGTCAGAGGGTAGTTAATCTGTGGAACTCATTGCCACAGAGGGCTGTGGAGGCCAAGTCAGTGGATATTTTTAAGGCAGAGATAGACAAATTCTTGATTAGAATGGGTGTCAAGGCTTATGGGGAGAAGGCAGGAGAATGGGATAAGGAGGCAGAGATCATGCATGATTGAATGGCGGAGTAGACTCGATGGGCCGAATGGCCTAATTCTACTCCCATAACGTGTGATATCAGCCTGCGACACATACCTTCAAGGTCGGCAGAGGAGCGGCAGGTAAAGGAGTGAGTGCGGGGGATTGGCTGCAGAAGTTAAGGGGTAAGGGTTAAAGGGACAGGATAAAAATGAGCGGGAAGCAAGAGGATTGGGCAACTTTTAAAGAACAACGGAAGGTGACTAAAAAGGCAATATGGGGAGAACAGATGAGATACGAAGGTAAGCTAGCCAAGACAATAAAGGAGGATAGTAAGTGCATCTTTAGGTATGTGAAGAGGTAAAAATTAGTTAAGACAAACGTGGGTCCCTTGAAGACTGAAAAATGTGGATTTATTACGGGGAACAAGGAAATGGCAGACGAGTTGAACAGGTACTTTGGTTCTGTCTTCACTAAGGAGACGCAAACAATCTTCCCGATGTGCTAGTGGACAGAGGATCTGGGGTGATGGAAGAACTGAAGGTAATTCACATTAGTCGGGAAATGGTGTTGGGTAGACTGATGGGACTGAAGGCAGATAAATCCCCAGGGCCTGATGGTCTGCATCCCAGGGTACTCAAGGAGGTGGCTCTAGAAATCGTGGATGCATTGGTGATCATTTTCCAAAGTTCTATAGATTCTGGATCAGTTCCTGTGGATTGGAGGGTAGCTAATGTTATCCCACCTTTCAGGAAAGGAGGAAGAGAGATAGCAGGGAATTGTAGACCAGTTAGCCTGACATCAGTGGTGGGGAAGATGCTGGAGTAAATTATAAAAGATGTAATAGAGACGCATTTGGATAGCAGGAACAGGATCGGTCCAAGTCAGCATGGATTTACGGAGGGGAAATCATGCTCGACTAATCTGAGATTTTTTGAGGATGTAACAAGTAAAATGTACAAGGGAGAGCCAGTGGATGTAGTGTACCTGGACTTTCAGAAAGCCTTTGATTTGGTCCCACACAGGAGATTAGTGGGCAAAATTAGGGCACATGGTATTGGGGGTGGAATGCTGACATGGATAGAAAATTGGTTGGCAGACAGGAAACAAAGAGTAGGGATTAACGGGTCCCTTTCAGAATGGCAGGCAGTGACTAGTGGGGTACCGCAAGGCTCGGTGCTGGGACCGCAGCTATTTACAATATACATCAATGATTTGGATGAAGGAATTAAAAGTAACATTAGCAAATTTGCAGATGACACAAAGCTGGGTGGCAGTGTGAACTGTGAGGAGGATGCTATGAAGATGCAGGGTGACTTGGACAGGTTGGGTAAGTGGGCAGATGCATGGCAGATGCAGATGTGGATAAATGTGAGGTTATCCACTTTGGTGGCAAGAACGGGAAGGCAGATTATTATTAACCATATAACCATATAACCATATAACAATTACAGCACGGAAACAGGCCCTCTCGGCCCTTCCAGTCCGTGCCGACCATTTGTTTTCCCCTAGTCCCATCTACCTGCACTCAGACCATACCCCTCCATTCCCTTCACGTCCATATACCTATCCATTTTACTGTTAAATGTTAAAATCGATCCTGCCTCCACCACTTCTGCTGGAAGCTCATTCCACACAGCCACCACCCTCTGAGTAAAGAAGTTCCCCCTCACGTTACCCCGAAACCTCTGTCCCTTAATTCTCATGTCATGCCCTCTTGTTTGAATCTTCCCTACCCTCAATGGGAAAAGCTTATCCACGTCAACTCTGTCTATCCCTTTCATCATTTTAAAGACCTCAATCAAGTCACCCCTTAACCTTCTGCGCTCCAAAGAATAAAGACCTAACTTGTTCAACCTTTTTCTGTAACATAGTTGCTGGAACCCTGGCAACATTCTAGTAAATCTCCTCTGTACTCTCTCTATTTTGTTGACATCCTTCCTATAACTAGGCGACCAAAATTGTACACCATACTCAGAATTGGTCTTACCAATGCCTTGTACAATTTTAACATTACTTCCCTACTCCTATATTCAATGCTCTGATTATAAAGGCCAGCACACCAAAAGGCTTTCTTTACCACCCTACTACATGCGATTCCACCTTCAGGGAACTATGCAGTTATTCCTAGATCCCTCTGTTCCACAGCATTCTCAATTCCCTACCCATTTACCATATACGTCCTATTTTGATTTGTCCTGCCAAGATGTAACACTTCACACTTATCAGCATTAAACTCCATCTGCCATCTTTCAGCCCACTTTTCAAATGGCCCAAATCTCTCTGTTAGACTTTGAAAAATCTACTTCATTATCCACAACACCACCTATCTTAGTATCATCTGCATACTTACTTATCCAATTTTCCACCCCATCATCCAGATCATTGATGTACATGACAAACAACAGTGGACCCAACACAGATCCCTGAGGCACCCCACTGGTCACCGGCTTCCAACCTGACAAACAGCCATCCACCATTACTCTCTGACATCTCCCATCTCCTATTATCTGGAATTTAGAAGGATGAGAGGATATCTTATAGAAACTTTTAAAATTATTAAGGGATTGAACACGCTAGATGCAGGAAACATGATCCCGATGTTGGGGGAGTCCAGAACCAAAGGCCACAGTTTAAGAGTAAGGGGTAGGACATTTAGAACTGAGATGAGGAAACACTTTGTCACACAGGGAGTTGTGAATTTGTGGAATTCTCTGTCTCAGAAGGCAGTGGAGGCCAATTCTGTGGATGCATTCAAAAGAGAGTTAGGTAGAGCTCTTAGGGCCAGCGTAGTCAGGGGATATGGGGAGAAGGCAGGAACGGGGTACTGATTGTGGATGATCAGCCATGATCACATTGAATGGCGGAGCTGGCTCGAAGGGTCGAATGGCCAACTCCTGCACCCTATTGTCTATGTATCTATGCAATGAAATCCAACCTTATGATCGTAAAAGGCATCAATAAGAGTGATGAAGCGGCGAGCTTGAGTCTTCTTTGCCAAAGTCAGCATTGGTATGTTCCTGATGAACACGGTGTCAAAATGTTGAGCCATTTCCAGGTAGTCACTCGCACCAAGGGGCTGCAATGTAACCATAGAAACACGTTATAGTTTCATTCTGTGTGTTGCAGCTTCCTGGCCGCTTTCTTTGACCTTTAGTCCTAATGCCCCTGTCCCACTTAGGAAACCTGAACGGAAACCTCTGGAGACTTTGCGCCCCACCCAAGGTTTCCGTGCGGCACCCGGAGGTGTTTGACCTCCGGCAACCACCTTCAACTAGCATCGCAGCCCGGCTTTGACTAAAAAATTACCGATTTTTAAAACGGAAACCACTTTCGACCATTAGGGAGACTGACAAAAACCTCCGGGAACCACCGGGAACCGCACGGAAACCTTGGGTGGGGTGCAAAGTCTCCAGAGGTTTCCGTTCAGGTTTCCTAAGTGGGACAGGGGCATTAGTACACAAGCAGACACATTTCTGTGATTAATCTACTCCAAAAAAGGTGAGCAAAGAAATGCTTTTCACTGTACCTCGGTACACGTGACAATAGCAAGCGCTATCTGAAATTAGAGAAGTCGATGTTCATACCGCTGGGGTGTAAATTGCCCAAGCGAAATATGAGGTGCTGCTCCTCCAATTTGCGCTGGGCCTCACTCTGGCAATGGAGGAGGCTCAGGACAGAAAGGTCAGATTGGGAATGGGAGGGGGGAGTTGAAGTCACCGCGAGATCAGGGAGGTTACGACGGACTGAGCGGAGGTGTTCAGCTGAACGATCGCCGAGACTGCGCTTGGTCTCGTCGATGTAGAGAAGTTGACACCTGGGACAGCGAATGCAATAGATGAGGTTGGAGGAGGTGCAAGTGAACCTCTGCCTCACGTGGAAAGACTGTTTGGGTCTTTGGATAGAGTCAAGGGGAGGTAAAGGGACAGTCGTTGCATCTCCTGCGGTTGCAGGGGAAAGTACCTGGGGAGGGGGTGGTTTGGGTGGGAAGGGACGAGTTGACCAGGGAGTTTCGGAGGGATCAGAAAGACGTGGAGATGGGAAGATGTGGCCAGTAGTGGGATCCCATTGGAGATGGCGAAAATGTCGGAGGATTATACGCTGTATGCGACGGTTGATGGGGTGGAAGGTGAGGACAAGGGGGACTCTGTCCTTGTTGCGAATAGGGGGAGCGGGAGTAAGAGCGGACCTGTGGGATATCGAGGAAACCCTAGTGAGAGCCTCCTCTATAATGGAAGAGGGGACCCCTGTTTCCTAAAGAATGAGGACATCTCGGATGCCCTGGTATGGAACACCTCATCCTGGGCGCAGATGCGGCGTAGACGGAGGAAGTGGGAGTAGGGGGAGTATAAGCCCTTCCTTTCCCTCTCCCTCCATCCCCTCCCCCTCCCCAGTTCTCCCACCAGTCTTACTGTCTCCGCCTACATTCTTTCTTTGTCCCACCTCCTCGCCTGACATCAGTCTGAAGGGTCTCGACCCGAAACGTTACCAATTCCTTCTCTCCAGCGATGCTGCCTCGCCCGCTGAGTTACTCCAGCATTTTGCGTCTACCTTCGATTTTAACCAGCATCTGCAGTTCTTTCTTACACAGAGAGAACTAGTTGGTACTGGAAGATCGATACTACACCCTAGCTTCTGCTTCTTGCGTATGGCGTGCACAGCCTAAAGTTGTCGGACAACTTGTTCTATTTGATCTTATTTGATTGTGCACGCCGGGTTGATTGCATTCGTCGAAGCAGGGCGGACCTCGTGAAGGCTGCGATCTCCCACCCCAACACCCCAGCTTACAGAAGAACCATTCAGAAGTCTGATAACAAACGGGAAGAGGCTGTGGTGCATTTAATATCCATTAAACAACAGCCCTCTTAAGTGTACTACTCAAACCAAAAGATAATCTCCATCCCCATCACACACTTATCTTCCCGCTACCTACAGG
This sequence comes from Okamejei kenojei, assembly GCA_035221665.1. NCBI lineage: Eukaryota > Metazoa > Chordata > Chondrichthyes > Rajiformes > Rajidae > Okamejei > Okamejei kenojei. The sequence continues at coordinate 6,719,457 of CM069135.1, forward strand.
TAGAAAGTACAGGAGCCTGAAGACTGCAACGTCCAGGTTCAGGAATAGCTACTTCCCCACAGCCATCAGCCTATTAAATTTGGCTCGGACAAAACTCTGAATATTAATAACCCTTTATCTGTTATTTGCACTTTATCAGTTTATTTATTCATGTGTGTATTTACGTATATAATGGTATATGGACACACTGATCTGTTCTGTAGTCAACGCCTACTATGTTCTGTTGTGCTGAAGCAAAGCAAGAATGTCATTGTCCTGTCAGGGACACGTGACAATAAACTCTCTTGAATCTTGAATCTTGAATCTTAATGCTGATCAACTGAAACCTCTGGTGACAACAAATGATTTGATCAGATGCAATGGTGGCATTTAAGAGGTTTTTGGATGGGAACGCAGATATTCAGGGTATGGAGATGAAGCTCAGGTAGATAAGAGATGGATAGCAAATTGGCTCCATGGAAGGAAGCAGAGGGTGATGGTGGAAGGTTGGGGACATGCGTTGGTGAGCTTTCCCGGCCATTGCTTCACTATGGGGGTTCCAGGACAAGTTGCGGGTGATGCTAACTCCTTGGAACTTAAAGCTTTCAACATAGAAACATAGAAACATAGAAATTAGGTGCAGGAGTAGGCCATTCGCCCCGTTGAGCCTGCACCGCCATTCAATATGATCATGGCTGATCATTCAACTCAGTATCCCGTACCTGCCTTCTCTCCATACCCTCTGATCCCCCTACCCACAAGGGCCACATCTAACTCTCTCTTAAATATAGCCAATGAACTGGCCTCCACTACCCTCTGTGGCAGAGAGTTCCAGAGACTCACCACTCTCTGTGTGAAAAAAAGTCGTTCTCATCTCGGTCTTAAAGGATTTCCCCCTTATCCTTAAGCTGTGACCCCTTGTTCTGGACCTCCCCAACATCGGGAACAATCTTTCTGCATCTAGCCTGTCCAACCCCTTAATAATTTTGTAAGTTCTCTACTTCAGAGCCATCAACGTATACTGGGGATGCGTCCCACTTTGCTTCCTGCGTGACATGGTGGCACAGCGGCAGAGTTGGGGGAAGAGCGAGAGTGAGGGGTGGGGCAAGCAATAGAGTTGCTGCCTCACAGCGCCAGAGACCCTGGTTCGATCCTGACCACGGGCGCTGCCTGTACGGAGTTTGTACGTTCTCCCCGTGACCCGCGTGGGTTTTCTCCGAGCTCTCCGGTTTCCTCTCACGCTGCAGAGACGTACCGGTTTGTAGGTTAATTGGCTTGGTATGAATGTAAATTGTACGTTTGGTGTGTGTGTAGGATAGTGTTAATGTGCGGGGATCGCAGGTCGACGCAGACTTGGTGAGCCAAAGGGCCTGTTTCCACGCTGTATCTCTAAGCAAACGTTTTGAGACCCGAAACAAAAGACCCAAAATGTCGCCTATTCCTTCGCTCCATAGATGCTGCCGCACCCGCTGAGTTTCTCCAGCATTTTTGTCTACCTTCGATTTTTCCAGCATCTGTAGTGCCTTCTTAAACTAAACTAAAAGTCGATCACTATCTCCTTTGTCTTGCTGATATTGAGATAAAGGCTGGTGTCTTGGTTGCTTTTAAATCGGTCATATCATTTTTTCCGGCAAGCCTAGATTGAAACCCGGGGTGAGCCACGCATGGCAGAAGGTCCCGGTGAGGCGCTGGCCGGACGCCGACAGCCGCGGACCTGGGGTAGGGAAGATGCCTTGGTTCATGCGACAATATAATGGAACCATTGAAAAGCTTCCATCAGAAATGTTCAATATGGAGTCAGAGAGTAATACAGCGTGGAAACAGGCCCTTCAGCCCAACTCACCCACACCGGCCAACAATGTCCCATCTACTGAGGAACCGCAGCTGAGGGAGCACAATCTGCCACAGGCAATGATGGTCCAATTCTACACGGCCATCGTAGAGTCTGTCCTCACCTTCTCCATCATGGCCTGGTTTGGCTCAGCCACCAAGCACGACACCCGGAGGCTGCAGCGAATCGTCCGATCAGCAGAGAAGGTTATTGGCTGCAACCTTCCCTCCATTGATGAACTGTACACTGCAAGGGCCAGGAAGCGAGCGGGCAAGATCATCTCTGACCCCTCTCACCCTGGCCACAAACTCTTTGAATCACTTCCCTCTGGAAGGCGACTCCGGACTGTCAAAGCTGCCACAGCCAGACATAAAAACAGTTTTTATCCACGAGTAGTTGCTCTACTCAACAGCCAAAAATCTGTAGCCTCCCTTTGATCTGGTATTTTGTTGGTTCACATGCTTGATCAATGGTGTTTTATCATTAATGTTTTATTATTATTAATGTTTAGTGTTTTCTGAGTCATTCGTAACTGTCACTGTATGTCATGTTGTTACTTGTGGGCGGAGCACCAAGGCAAATTCCTTGTATGGGAATACTTGGCCAATAAACTTACTTACTTAATTACTTAGTCACATGTATCTAGGTAGAGTGAAATTCTTTGCCTTGAATACAATCCAGTAAAATCATGTTGTGGGCAAACATAATGTTAGATAAGTACGATGGTGCAATAGTAGACTTCACCGAGACAGAACATAAAGAATCGCCACCTTTCTGGCCCCCACAACGTTTCAGAGTTCTTTAGAGTGTAGTCTTATCTTGGCCTGTAAGGCCCGTTGTCCAGACGACACCTGTTCCCGTGCTCAACCGGCCCACGTTGTGCGTTCCATGAAGTGCATGTGTGGAGCGGGACATACAGACAACATTTCAGCTTGATGATCTTCATACATGAATAGGACTGGTGTGGAGAGTTATGGACCGAGCACAGGCAAGTGGGACTAGGGTAAGTAAGTAAGTAAGTTTATTGGCCAAGTATTCACATACAAGGAATTTGCCTTGGTGCTCTGCCCACAAGTAACAACATGGCATACATGACTACTCGTGGATAAAAAACTGTTTTTGTGTCTGGCTGTGGCAGCTTTGACAGTCCGGAGTCGCCTTCCAGAGGGAAATGATTCAAAGAGTTTGTGGCCAGGGTGAGAGGGGTCAGAGATGATCTTGCCCGCTCGCTTCCCGGCCCTTGCACTATAAAGTATCGTTGAGTATTGAATATCATTGAGGCCCTTCAGGCCAACATGTTGAACATGATGACAAGATGACAAGTCTCCTCTGCCTGCATGTAATCCATATCCTTCCATAGCCAGCTGCCAATCCAAAAGTCTCCAAAATGCCACGATTGTATCTGCCTCCACCACCACCCATGGCAACACGTTCCAGACATCCAACATTTTGTTTCCTTTTGATTGAATACGGAAAAAGCCATTGCCTAAAACAACAGGTTATGACCATAGAAAGCGAGTAATCTTCACCATACATTTGGACAGGTACATGGATCGGATAGGTTTAGAGGGATATGGGCCAAATGCAGGCAGATGGGACCCGTGTAGGTTGGACATGTGTGGGCAAGTTGGTTCAAATGGCCTGTTTCCATGCTGTAAGACTCTGTGACTCTATGGTAAGGAGCTTTAAGGTGAGAAGGGAAAGATTTAATGGGAAGCTGAGCGGCAACCTTTTCACTCAGAGTGGCGGGCATGTGGAAAGCGTTGCCAGAGGAGGAATGGGTGACGTTTCGGGTCAAGACCTTTCTTCAGTCTCGACCCGAAACGTCACCCATTTCTTCTCTCCAGAGATGCTGCCTGTCCCGCTGAGTTACTCCAGCGTTTTGTGTCTGCCTTCGATGTAAACCAGCGTCTGCAGTTCTTTCCTACATGAGTCGCCAGGGGAGATGGTTGAGGCAGGTCCAATAACAATATTTAAAAGACATTTGGGCAGGAACACGGAGAGAAGGAGTTTAGAGAGATATGGAGCAAAAATAGCCAAATGGGACATCTTGGTCAGCATGGCCAACTTGGGCAGAAGAGCCCGTTTCTATGCTGTGTGGGAAGGAACGGCAGATGCTGGTTTAAACCAAAGTGAGACACAAAAAGCTGGAGTAACTCAGCAGGTCAGACAGGATCTCTGGAGAAAAGGAAGAGACGACACTTCAAGTCGAGACCCTTCTTCAAACTCATCTTCCCCACTATATGGCTCTATGACATTTGGACAGCTACATGCACAGGAACGGTTTGGAGGGACAGGCGGAGGACGATGGCTGACCTTAGTGGGGCGTCACAACGGCTGGGAAGGCGGATGGAGGCTGCGGCAGAAAAGGGTCTCCGGTCGTCTTGGACTCCATGCCACTGGATCCTGACGCAGATCTGTCAGGGACCGTGGGGTGGCTGCCTGTGCACCAGTCTCCCCTCGTTAAACAAAGTCACGCACAGGCGTCACAGTCATACTCGTTTCGAGTGACCGCCGATGATGGTGATGAATGGGGACAGCATACATGGTGCATCTTGGTCAAAGTGGACGAGATGGGCCGAAGGTCCTGTTTCTGTGCTGTTTGACTTTACGGCTCTCTGCTAACAATATTTAATCTTGTGCTGTATGGGTTCAGGACTCTATGACATTTCGACAGGTACATAGGTTTAGAGGGACATGGGCCAAACACAGGCAAATGGGAACAACTTCAATTGTGCAGGATGGAGCAGTCGAGGGCCTGTTTCCATGCCGTATGCTATGACACTGTGGCAGGACTGTCATATGCTGTCATATGCTGAGTGAATGGAGCGGCTGGGCTTGTACACTCTGGAGTTTAGAAGGATGAGAGGGAATCTTATTGAAACATATAAGATTGTTAAGGGTTTGGACATGCTAGAGGCAGGAAACATGTTCCCGATGTTGGGGGAGTCCAGAACCAGGGGCCACAGTTTAAGAATAAGGAGTAAGCCATTTAGAACGGAGACGAGGAAACGCTTTTTCTCACAGAGAGTGGTGAGTCTGTGGAATTCTCTGCCTCAGAGGGTGGTGGAGGCCGGTTCTCTGGATACTTTCAAGAGAGAGCTAGATAGGGCTCTTAAAAATAGCGGAGTCAGGGGATATGGGGAGAAGGCAGGAACGGGGTACTGATTGGGGATGATCAGCCATGATCACATTGAATGGCGGTGCTGGCTCGAAGGGCCGAATGGCCTATTCCTGCACCTATTGTCTATTGTCTATTGACACCCTTCCAACTGTATTTCATCTTGTGAATAAAATCCCTTCAGCCTCAGTAGAAAGTCTGCACTTAAGGGGCAGTCTGAAGAAGGGTCTCGACCCAAAACGTCACCCATTCCTTCCCTGCACAGATGCTGCCTGCCCCGCTGAGTTACTCCAGCATTTTGTGTCCGTCTTCTGCACTTAAAGGGGAAACCAAAAGTTGGATGTGCCGCGTAAGACCCTTAACGTTCGGCTTGCCCCCCACTACTCACTTTATTGCACAGCTCCTCAAACGTGCAGTCTGCCAGGGTGCCGCAAGCTTTGCTCAATCTCAGCTCTCTACCTTGTACTTTCAAAATCCTTGGTCTTGTTACTATGGAGACACGAACAAAGCATCAGTCTTGCCTGGATAATTACTGTAAAATTCATCTCTTCTACCTTGGAAATGCATGGTGGTTTCATGAATAATAGCAGATGATTCAACACAGAAATTAGACAAAATACTGATACAATGACAACCACTTGAATGAGGCATCATCCTGAACACAGCAATGGAACTTACTAATTGATCAGTGGAGATTGGGTATTGTGCTCCAAATGTATTCTCTTTCAAGGGAAATTAACTTACGTACTATCATTTTGTTTCTGAGCCAGCTCATCAAATAGCTTATCCAGGGCAGCTTCCACATCAACTTCACTTGTGCTGTGGTGAAAGGAATAATGGAATATGAAATTAATAACACTTGAGCCCAACATCAAACAGCTGCCCGGACTCGCTTAGCTTTTTGCCCATCAAAAAAAAAAAAAAAAAAAAAGAGAGAACAGGATGTCGGGCTGTAAATACAAACATTAGATTTAGAATACACTTTAAAGCTCGGAATATTAACTCTCAGGTAGATGATTCTGCCGTATTTGCATACACTGAAAGACTCCTGTGATTGAAACCTAAGCCAGTAATGAGGCGATAGAGATGAAGCAGATCCATTAATGCTCTGGCTCCACAATGAGAAGAAAGCGCTGCGAGCTTCTCTCGCATGCAAAACAAGAGCGGGAGAACAGATCAGTTGTTGTTCTGAAGAAAACAAGCTTTTGAAAATGTTCCTCCATGGTACATCATTGAGAATAAAATCTGGCTAAGTAGCTTGTTATAAAAGTCAAATTAGAGCAGTGTGTAGAAATAGCATGTTGCTGTTAAGCTTATGAAATGTTTATGAGTGGGTGCCCGGTTAGTTGGAAGCTAGACTCAAAGTGCTGGAGTATCTCAGCAGGTCAGGCAGCATCTGTGGAGAACATGGATAGGTGACGTTTCACAGAGTGCTGGAGTAACTCAGCGGGTCAGGCAGCATCTCTGGAGAACATGGATAGGTGACGTTTCACAGAGTGCTGGAGTAACTCAGCGGGTCAGGCAGCATCTGTGGAGAACATGGATAGGTGACGTTTCACAGAGTGCTGGAGTAACTCAGCGGGTCAGGCAGCATCTGTGGTGAACATGGATAGGTGACGTTTCACAGAGTGCTGGAGTAACTCAGCGGGTCAGGCAGCATCTGTGGAGAACATGGATAGGTGACGTTTCACAGAGTGCTGGAGTACCTCAGCGGGTCATAGATACAGGACAATAGATTTAGGAGTAGGCCACGTTTCACAGGTCTTCGAGCCTCAGCACCGCCATTCAATGCGATGATGGTCCTGATTTCACATTCGTACCCCATTCTCTGCCAACGTTTCACAGAGTGCCCAGGCCTAGCGCTCTGGAGAACCCCTTGATTCACAGAGTGCGCAGGGTCAGGGCAGCCATCCCGTTTCACATGGAGAAGGGGTCAGGCAGCATCTGTGGAGAACATGGATAGGTGACGTTTTGGGGTCGGAACCCTTCTTCAGACAGCTTACTGTCACATGTACCGAGATACAGTGAAAAGCCTTTTTTGTTGTAAATTGTCCCTGGAGTGTGCGAAGGGCCCGTTTCCACGCTGTATCTCTAAACTAAACTAAAGTGCGGTGGGCAGAGGAGAACAATTACACCTACAGAGTCTCCTTGAACACACACACCTGTCAAGAGTTAAGGGCCTGTCCCACTTAGGGCGACACTGCAGGCGACTACCAGGGACTAGTTTTAATGGAATTAATCTACGACACCTGGCGACAAGCTACGACGGCACCTACGTCAACCTACGACAACAAAATTTGTCGCCACTGTCGGGAGATTTGTCGACAAAATCTGTCGCCACAGGCCCATTAAGAGTGCTTAATGATCATGTCCACCGACACTGGAACAATGACATTTTAACCTGCAGGAGCACAACAGCCCATTAACTAATACACACAGATAATATATAACAATCACCAACGCAATAAATGAATCGCAAGTTATAGTTTAGTTGAGTTTATTGTCACATGTAGCGAGGTAAATCAACCAGTTTAGTTTAGTTCAGACGTACAGCGCGGAATCAGGCGCTTCGGTCCGCTGAGTCAGGCCCGACCAGCGACCCCCGCACATTAACACTATCCGCCAATTAACCGACAACCTGCACCTCTTTGGAGTGTGGGAGGAAACCGGAGCTCGTGGAAAAAACCCATGCGGTCACGGGGAGAACAATAGACAACAAACACTAGGTGCAGGAGTAGGCCATTCGGCCCTGCGAGCCAGCACCGCCATTCAATGTGATCATGGCTGATCATCCCTGATCAGTACCCCGTTCCTGCCTTCTCCCCATATCCCCTGACTCCGCTATTTTTAAGAGCCCTATCTAACTCTCTCTAGAAAGTAGCCTGAGAACCGGCCTCCACCGCCCTCTGAGGCAGAGAATTCCACAGACTCACAACTCTCTGTGACAAAACGTGTTTCCTCATATCCGTTCTAAATGGCTTGCCCCTTATTCTTAAATTGTGGCCCCTGGTTCTGGACTCCCCCAACACCGGAAACATGTTTCCTGCCTCTAGTGTGTCCAAACCCTTAATAATTTTATATGTTTCAATGAGATCCCCTCTCATCCTTCTAAACTCCAGAGTGCACAAGCCCAGCCGCTCCATTCTCTCAGCATATGACAGTCCCGCCATCCCAGGAATTAACCTTGTAAACCTACGCTGCACTCCCTCAATAGCAAGAATGTCCTTCCTCAAATTAGGGGACCAGCATGCAAACTCCGTACAGACAGCACCTGTAGTCAGGGTTGAACCCGGGTCTCCAGCGCTGTGAGGCAGCAACTCTCCCGCTGCGCTCTCAACTGCTGCCCAGTTCTTGCAGCACAAACCATTCTGTTATCCAAGACAATAGACAATAGGTGCAGGAGTAGGCCATTCGGCCCTTCGAGCCAGCACCACCATTCAATGTGATCGTGGCTGATCATCCCCAATCAGTACCCCGTTCCTGCCTTCTTCCCATAACCCCTGACTCCGCTATCTTTAAGTGCCCTATCTAGCTCTCTCTTGAAAGCATCCAGAGAACCTGCCTCCACCGCCCTCTGAGGCAGAGAATTCCACAGACTCATTGGAATATTTAAAAACATATATATTTCATATACGTATATTTCTTTCTCTTGTATAAGTAACAATTTTAAACCATCAAAGTAAGCCAATACGTAGAAACTGACCTCCAGAAAAAATAAGTGGGAAATGGCCTCTAGGATTTGGTGCAAAAACTAGTGAGACAAGAGCAAAATACAGCAAAGACACATGGAACTACAAATGCCGGAAGCTTGAATAAACATAAGTCTGAAGGAGGGTCTCGAACCGAAACGTCACCTATCCATGTCCTCCATAAACGTTGCCTGACCCGCTGAGTTACTCCAGCACTCTGAGTTTCACTCAACTTAAAGTAGCATGATGACACAACACAAACTGATAGCTAACAACCTAGTCTATCTCTACCTCTCATAATGTTATATACTTCTATCATGCGATCTCTTAAATGTTATTAAATATCATTAATGTGAACACACCAGCAAACAGTTTTCTGCTTATATGAAATTTACAGGGTTTATTTTGCACCACCTACATGATGTGTTCACGTTAAGCATCTTGATTACTAACCGTGACATTATTTTCAATCGGACTTTACTGGACTATAGCTTTTCACTGTACCTTGGTACACATGACAATAATAAACTAAACTAAACTAAACAAATCCACATTCAGTACCCCGTTCCTGCCTTCTCCCCACACCCCTTGATTCCGCTAGCCCTAAGAGCTCTATCTAACTCTCTTTTGAATTCAGGCAGCGTCCCTGGAGAACATGGATAGGTGACGTTTCACAGAGTGCTGGAGTAACTCAGCGGGTCAGGCAGCATCTGTGGAGAACATGGATAGGTGACGTTTCACAGAGTGCTGGAGTAACTCAGCGGGTCAGGCAGCATCTGTGGAGAACATGGATAGGTGACGGTTTGGGTCGAGACCCTTCTTCAGACTGAAGAAGGCTGAAGAAGGGTCCCGACCTGAAATGTCACCAATCCTTTTTCTCCAGAGATGCTGCTGGATCCTGCTGAGTTACTCCAGCCCTTTGCGTCTATGTGTGGTATAAATGTGCCTATAAACTGAGTTTCTCCAGCATCTGCAGTTCTTTGTTTCTGCATTCTATGTTTAAATATTAATGTTGCCTTTCTAATTTCCACATCCCTCCAAGATCAGTGGGCAGCTTGATTTATAATGGGAAACAAAGAAATGGCAGAACAGTTAAACAAGTGCTTTGGTTCTGTCTTCACTAAGGAAGACACAAACAATCTCCCAGAAATACTAGGGGACCGAGGATCTAGTGAGAGGGAGGAAGTGAAGGGAATCCGCATTAGTCAGGAAATGGTGTTCGGTAAACTGTTGGGACTGAAGGCAGATAGATCCCCAGGGCCTGATGGTCTGCATCCCAGAGTACTCAAGGAGGTGGCTCTAGAAATCAAGGATGCGTTGGTGATCATTTTCCAATGTTCCCCCGACTCTGGATCAGTTCCTGTGGACTGGAGGGCAGCCAATGTAACTTCACTTTTTAAGAAAGGAGGGAGAGAGAAAACAGGGAATTATAGACCAGTTAGCCTTACATCGGCAGTGGGGAAGATGCTTGAGTCAATTGTTAAAGATGTTATAGCAGCGCATTTGGAAAGCAGTGGCAGGATCGGTCAAAGTCAGCATGGATTTATGAAGGGGAAATCACGCTTGACTAATCTTCTGGAATTTTTTGAGGACGTAACAAGTAGAATAGATAAGTGAGAGCCAGTGGAAGTGGTGTATCTGGGCTTTCAAAAAGCCTTTAACAAGGTCCCACACAAAAGATTAGTGTGCAACATTAGAGCACATGGTATTGGGGGTAGGATATTGACATGGATAGAGAACTGCTTGGCAGACAGGAAACAAAGAGTAGGAATTAATGGGTCCCTTTCAGAATGGCAGGCAGTGACTAGTGGGGTGCCGCAAGGCTCGGTGCTGGGACCCCAGTTATTTACAATATATATTAACAATTGAGACAAAATAATTAAATGTAACATTTCCAAGTTTACAGATGACACAAAGCTGGGTGGCAGTGTGAGCTGCGAGGAGGATGCTATGAGGCTGCAGGGTGACTTGGGTAGGTTGGCTGAGTGGGCAGATGCATGGCAGATGCAGTATAATGTGGATAAATGTGAGGTTATCCACTTTGGTGGCAAGAACAGGAAGGCAGACAATTATCTGAATGGTGTGCAATTAGGAAAAGGGGAGATGCAACGAGACCTGGGTGAGCTTGTACATCAGTCACTGAAAGTAAGCATGCAGGTACAGCAGGCAGTGAAGAAAGCGAATGGCATGTTGGCTTTCATAGTGAGAGGATTTGAGTTTCGGAGCAAGGAGGTCTTACTGCAATTGTACAGGGCCCTCGTGAGACCACACCTGGAGTATTGTGTGCAATTTTGGTCTCTTAATGTGAGGAAGGACATAATTGTTATTGACGGAGTGCAGGGTAGGTTCATCAGGTTAATTCCCAGGATGGCAGGAGTGACATATGATGAAAGAATGGGTCGACTGGGCTCGTATTCACTGGAATTTAGGATGAGAGGGGATCTTATAGAAACATATAAAATTCTTAAAGGATTGGACAGGCTAGATGCAGGGCACATGTTCCCGGTGTTGGGGGAGTCCAGAACCAGGGGTCACAAATGGGTAAGCCATGTAGGACTGAGATGAGGAAAAACTTGTTTCAGAGAGTTGTGAATCTGTGGAATTCTCTGCCACAGAAGGCAGTGGAGGCCAATTCACTGGATGTTTTCAAGAGTGAGTTAGATCTAGCTCTTAGGGCTAAAGGAATCAAGGGATATGGGGAAAAAGCTGGAACGGGGTACTGATTTTGGATGATCAGCCATGATCATATTGAATGGCGGTGCAGGCTCGAAGGGCCAAATGGCCTACTCCTGCACCTATTTTTCAATGTTTCTATGTTTACTTTTATATTATAATCCCCAAATCACTTATGATTTAGAGATGCTGCGAGGAAACAGGCCCAATGATGAGAAAAACATTTTTCACACAGAGAGTGGTGAGTCTCTGGAATTCTCTGCCACAGAAGACAGTTGAGGCCAGTTCATTGGCCATATTTAAGAGGGAGTTAGATGTGGCCTTTGTGGCTAGAGGGATCAGGGGGGGGGGTATGGAGAGAAGGCAGGTACAGGATACTGAGATGGATGATCAGCCATGATCATATTGAATGGCGGTGCTGGCTCGAAGGGCCGAATGGCCTACTCCTGCACCTATTTTCTATGTTTCTATGTTTCAATGACCCACCGAGTCCATGCTGACATTCATCAACCGGTCACACCCATTGCTTACAACGCATTGATTTTGCTAACTTCAAGTAACCATTGCATCCCCTCCATCTCCATCTCTCCCCAACCTCGTCGTCATATTAGTTCCAATGTCGTCCTGGTGAGTTTCATTGTAACTAGTTTTCACCTGGCCCACAACTAACAATGGCCTGTTTCCTTTATCATCGTTACTTTTTTTGACAGATTTCCATTCCATTCATGGGGTTAGGTTAGGTAAGGAGGAGGTACAGCGGGCAGTGAAGAAAGCTAATGGAATGTTGGCCTTCATAACAAGAGGGTTTCTGTACAGGAGTAGAGAGGTTCTTCTGCAGTTGGTATAGGGCTCTGGTGAGACCACATCTGGTGTATTGTGTACAGTTTTGGTCTCCTAATTTGAGGAAGGACATCCTTGTGATTGAGGCAGTGCAGCGTAGGTTCACGAGATTGATCCCTGGGATGGCGAGACTGTCATATGAGGAAAGATTGAAAAGACTAGGCTTGTATTCACTGGAGTTTAGAAGGATGAGGGGATATCTTATAGTAGAAACATATAAAATTATAAAAGGACTGCTGGAAAAGCTAGATGCAGGAAAAATGTTCCCAATGTTGGGCGAGTCCAGACCCAGGGGCCACAGTCTTAGAATAAAGGGGAGGCCATTTAAGACTGAGGTGAGAAAAAAAAAATTCATCCAGAGAGTTGTGAATTTGTGGAATTCCCTGCCACAGAGGGCAGTGGAGGCCAAATCACTGGATGGATTTAAGAGAGATTTAGAAGAGCTCTAGGGACTAGTGGAGTCAAGGGATATGGGGAGAAGGCAGGTACGGGTTATTGATTGGGGACGATTAGCCATAATCACAATGAATGGCTCGAAGGGCCGAATGGCCTCCTCCTGCACCTATTTTCTATGTTTCTATGTTTCTATCAGTTCTAAAGACTTGTCCAACTTTCACGACCTAATTCACGACCTCTGCCGAGTTTGCACTTGGCTCACACTCGCAGCATGGCTGTCAGGAGGTCGTAGGAGGTCGTAAGAGGTCGTAGGCAGGTCGTAGGTAGGTTCGTGATGCTAGTCCTAGGTACTCGTGGCATCAAGCAGGTCGGGGCGTTTTTCTAGCCTGTTGAAAAATGTCCACTAGTAAAAAAGGTAATGAATTAGGTCGTGAAAGTGGGACAGGCCCTTAAATATCTCTGAATCACCATCCATAGCTCTTATTTCCCTTTCCCCCCGACTCTCAGGTGAAGAAGGGTCTCGACCCGAAACGTCACCTATTCCTTTTCTCCAGAGATGCTGCCTGACTCGCTGAGTTACTCCGGCTTTTTGCGTCCCTCTACCTGTTCACACTAGTTCTATCTTACACATTAGGGGCAATTTCCAGAGAAAACCCACGCGGTCTCCCACGGGGAGAAGGTACAAAGTCCGGACAGACAGCACCCGTAGTCAGGATAGAAACTGGGTCTCTGGCGCTGTGAGGCAGCGACTCTACCGCTGCGCCACCACGCCTTTGTGCGATCATACTGCTTTTAATATTTTAATTTCTCGGAAGTACTGGCTTTTGTCTCCGCTCTCGTTTTTTTGCTTGTGGGAAGATATCGTGCCTGAACCTCAGTCAGTTCTTCGTCGAAAATTTCCCATGGTTTGTCCACTGCCTGGTTTGACATTTTTCCATTCAATGCGTTTGGTGAGTTCCTTTTGCATCTCATTCAACTGGCTCCATTCCAGACAAAAACATTTAACTTTTTCAACTCCGTTTACCCTTCCAGAGCCCACGTTGAGCAGAGCAATATTTTCAGCCAGATACAACGTGCTGGAGGGACTCAGCGGGTCAGGCAGTGACTGTGGAGGGGAATGGGACAGGCGACGTTTCGGGTCGGGACCCTTCTTCAGACCGATTGCGGGGAAGAAATCCAGAAGAGAGGACAGGGCAGAATAAAGGCTGGCAGATAATAGGTGGCAAAACAAGAGGAACTGCAGAAGAAACTCAGCGGGTGAGGCAGCTGATCCGTCGCTCCATAGATGCTGCCTCACCCACTGAGTTTCACCAGCATTTTTGTCTACCCTCGATTTTTCCAGCGTCTGCAGTTCCTTCTTAACAAGGAACTGCAGATGCTGGTTTACCAAGGAAATTCACAAAGTGCTGGAGGAACTCAGCGGGTCAGGCAGCGTCTGTGGAGGGAAATGGGCAGGTGACGTTTCCTTCTTCACTCATTGAAGAGGAGACCTGAAGTGCCAACTGCCATTCCCTCCACAGATGCTGCCTGACCCGCTGAATTTAGTTTAGTTTAGATTGGAGATACAGCGCGGAAACAGCCCTTCGGCCCACCGAGTCCGCGCCGACCAGCGCTTCCCGCACATTAACGCGATCCTACACCCACTAAGGACACTTTATATTTATACCAAGCCAATTAACCTGCACGTCTTTGGAGTGTGGGAGGAAAGCGATAATCTCGGAGAAAACCCACGGGGTCACGGGACAACGTACAAACTCCGTACAGGCAGCACCCGTAATCGGGATGGAACCCGGGTCTCTGGCGCTGTGAGGCAGCAACTCTACCGCTGCGCCGCTGTCCCGCCCAGTTCTTTTCCAGCTCTTTTGTGTTTCTGAAGATTCCAGCATCTGCAGTTTCTTGTTTCCAAGGAGTTTAGAAGGATGAGAGGGAATCTCATTGAAACATATAAGATTGTTAAGGGCTTGGACACGTTAGAGGCAGTAAACATGTTCCCGATGTTGGGGGAGTCCAGAAACAGGGGCCACAGTTTAAAGAATAACGAGTAAGCCATTTAGAACGGAGACGAGGAAACACATTTCCACACAGAGAGTGGTGAGTGTGGAATTCTCTGCCTCAGAGGGCGGTGGAGGCCGGTTCTCTGGATGCTTTCAAGAGAGAGCTAGATAGGGCTCTTAAAAATAGCAGAGTCGGGGGATATGGGGAGAAGGCAGGAACGGGGTACTGATTGGGGATGATCAGCCATGATCACACTGAATGGCGGTGATCACACTGGCTCGAAGGCTCAAATGGCCTACTCCTGCTCCTATTGTCCATTGTTTCACTATTTCCTTCACAGAACATAGAAGATGGAGGAATATCAATCACCAGCAGAGCCTGTTGCTGTGCTGTATTGTTCTATGCAGTTCAGTCAAATACGCCTCTTCAGAAGGTCCTCTCGCCTGCTCCACCATCAATAGGATCAGGGCTGATCAACCCCGTCAAGTCAAGTCAAGTTTTATTCATCACTTGCACATAAAGTGCAGTGAAATGAATTTTGAATTGAACCCCAGGTCTC
Source organism: Okamejei kenojei (assembly GCA_035221665.1). Classification (NCBI taxonomy): domain Eukaryota; kingdom Metazoa; phylum Chordata; class Chondrichthyes; order Rajiformes; family Rajidae; genus Okamejei; species Okamejei kenojei. The sequence continues at coordinate 6,734,540 of CM069135.1, forward strand.
ATCTCCTCTTCTGTGCCTACTCCACGCAGCCCTCAATTCCCCGATATGTCAAAAAAAAAATTATCCTGCGATCCTCTTTAATGCCCCCTCCAGGTATTAACCTCCAGATTCAGCCTCCACAAGACTCTTGGATCGAGATTCACCACCGTCAATAGATAATAGACAATAGACAATAGGTGCAGGAGTAGGCCACTCAGCCCTTCGAGCCAGCACCGCCATTCAATGTGATCACGGCTGATCATCCTCAATCAGTACCCCGTTCCTGCCTTCTCCCCATATCCCCTGACTCCGCTATTTTTAAGAGCCCTATCTAGCTCTCTCTTGAAAGCATCCAGAGAACCGGCCTCCACCGCCCTCTGAGGCAGAGAATTCCACAGACTCACAACTCTCTGTGAGAAAAAGTGTTTCCTCATCTCCGTTCTAAATGGCTTACCCCTTATTCTTATCCGTCTGCCAGCAGATCCTAGACCCTCAGTTAAATGGCACGGTGGTGTGGTTGGGCAGCACAGTGGCGCAGGTGGTAGAGCGTCTACCTCACAGCGCCAGTCACCTGGGTTCGATCCAGACTTTGCGTGCTGTCTATGTGGAGTTTGCACGTTCTCCCGAGACCTTGTGAGTTTCCTCCGGGTGCACCCGTTTCCTCCCGCATCCCGAAGACGTGCGTGTGTATAGGTTAACTTGTCCCTAGCATGTAGGGAGTGGATGCGAATTGGAGTGGGATAGCATAGAATTAGTGTGAACGGATGGCTGTCTCCATGCTGTCTCTTCACTCCATTAAACTCCTGATTTTGTAACTACAATGCCTCATTTGAGATGCTCTGTAAATGCAGCCCCCTAACATCTACATGCAAGGTGTTGGGATGCCTGGAACGCGCTGTCAGGAGTGGGTGGGGGAGGCACACACGGCAGCGGCGTTTAAAATACTTTTAGATAGGCCCACGGATATGCAGGGAATGGAGGGATATGGATCGCGTGCAGGCAGGGAGATTAGTTTAACGGCATCGTGCTCAGTACGGACATTGTGGGCCGAATGGCCTGTTCCTGCGCTGCCATCTCCTATGTTCTATCTACCCTGACCTATCACCTCAGGAACTTGCCTTCATAGTGGGGAAACACAGCAAGTGTCTCATCGAACCGCTGTGGAGTGGAAGAAAGGGCAAACATGATCTCCTCATACTGATTCATATGCTCATAGAGTTTGCCCTTCGGCCCAACTTGCCCATGCCCAACAAGATGCCTCATCCACACCCGTCCCACCCGCCCACGTTCGGACCGCATCCCTCCAGAGGGCGGCACGGTGGCGCAGCGGTAGAGTTGCCGCCTCACAGCAGCATGAGACCCGGGTTCAATCCTGACCTCAGGTGCTGTCGGTACGGATGTTTGTGCGCTCTCCCCGTGAACTGCGCGGGTTTTCTCCGGGTGCTCCGGTTTCCATCCCACACTCCAAAGACGTACAGCTTTGTAGGTTAATTGACTTTGGTAAAGATTGTAAATCTTCTTTAGAACGGAGACGAGGAAACACTTGTTGTCCACTCTGGAGTTTAGAAGGATGAGGGGTTCCTCATTGAAACATATAAGATTGTTAACAGCTTGGACACGCTAGAGGCAGGGAACATGTTCCCGATGTTGGGGAAGTCCAGAACCAGGGGCCACAGTTTAAGAATAAGGAGTAAGCCATTTAAAACGGAGACGAGGAAACACATTTTCTCACAGAGAGTGGTGAGTCTGTGGAATTCTCTGCCTCAGAGGGCGGTGGAGGCAGGTTCTCTGGATGCTTTCAAGAGAGAGCTAGATAGGGCTCTTAAAAATAGCGGAGTCAGGGGATACGGGGAGAAGGCAGGAACGGGGTACTGATTGGGGATGATCAGCCATGACCACATTGAACGGCGGTGCTGGCTCGAAGGGCCGAATGGCCTACTCCTGCACCTATCGTTTATTGCCTATCGTCTATCGTGTGTGTAGGATGGAACTAGTGTTCGGGGTGATCACTGGTCGATGTGGACTCCGTGGGCTGAAGGTCCTGTTTCCGAACTGTATCTCGAAAGTCTAACGCCTTCCCTAGCCATGAACCTGCCCAAACGTCTTTTAAACATTGCTCTATGGCTGCTTATAACTTTTAACTGCACTTTCACATACTAGGATAAATAATTTTAATCTTTATTGATACTGAAATTCCTTCTTTGTGCAAAGATACATTTTTTTTTATAACTTCACCATTCAAATCAGCTCAATTACAATCAGCTAAGTTCAACGCAACCGAAGGCATCCTGTTCAACCCGACTGCAACTGGTGATCGAGAGAGATTGCATCCAAAAATTAGGCTGATATATTCCTTTGTTTTGGCGGGTTTATTTGTTCATTTAATGCATGTCTGCTGACAATGTAAAATTAACCTCAGTGTCACTTAATACTCACACAGAAAGAGAGAGAGACACACACACTAGCGTTAGACCATACTGCTTTATCTTTTTATAGCAACATTATTTCCCAAGACTTGCCAGAGAGAGAGAGAGAGAGAGAGAGAGAGAGAGAGAAAAAACAATCTTTAGAGGCTCCGTGCAGGGATTTTAATTCTAACCAGCCAATTCCACTTAACTCCAAAAACAATGCGCTGATTAATTCAGCCACCAGAATGTGTTGTACCCAGAAAGCAAATTGCAACGCCGGTTTTGGACAAAATACTTGCAAAGAAAAATGTCCTACGGATTGCCTGGTGATCGAGACACTGTTTTTAATTTTTGGAGACAATACAAAATATTAACTTAGAAATAAACTTTAAAGAGTCTTTTTTTTCTTTTGTCCTTTGATATTTGAATAAACAAATACTAACTACTTCCTGAGGAGATTACGGAGAGTCGGTCTGTCAAGGAGGACTCTCTCCAACTTCTACAGGTGCACAGTAGAGAACATGCTGACCGGTTGCATCGTGGCTTGGTTCGGCAACTTGAACGCCCAGGAGCGTAAAAGACTACGAAAAGTAGTAAACACTGCCCAGTCCATCATCGGCTCTGACCTCCCTACCATCGAGGGGATTTATCACAGTCGCTGCCTCAAAAAAGGCTGGCAGCATCATCAAGGACCCACACCACCCTGGCCACACACTCATCTCCCCGCTACCTTCAGGTAGAAGGTACAGGAGCCTGAAGACTGCAATGACCAGGTTCAGGAATAGCTGCTTCCCCACAGCCATCAGGCTATTAAACTCAACTGAAACAAATCTTTGAACGTTAGTAGACCATTATCTGTTTATTTGCACTTTATCTGCTTATTTATTGATGTGTGTATATATTTATATAATGGTATATGGACACACTGATCTGTTCTGTAGTCATGCCTACTATGTTCTGTTGTGCTGAAGCAAAGCAAGAATGTCATTGTCCTATCTGGGACACATGACAATAAACTCTCTTGACTTGACTTGACTAATCGATCAGCCTGTTTAAGAAAGAACTGCAGAAGCCGGAGAAATCGAAGGTCGACAAAAATGCTGGGGAAACTCAGCGGGTGAGGCAGCATCTCTGGAGCGAAGGAAATAGATGACGTTTCGGGTCGAGACCCTTCTTCAGACTGATGTCTAAATATTAGGATGTCACATTCATTTACAAACTGTGTAAAAATTACAAAATTCTGGATAGAAATATTTAGGATAATTTCGAATGTTGTTAATATAAATTTGACCCCTGATTCAAAGTTAATAATACTAGGAATACTGGAAACAGACCAATTAATAACAATGAATCAAAGAACCTTTATTGATTACGGTTTAATAATTGGGAAAAAATTAATACTAAAATTCTGGAAAGGTCCTACATCCCCCACAATCAAAATGTGGAATACAGAAATGTCGGAGACACTCCATCTGGAGAGATTGAGGCTTGTCCTAATGGACAGGTTAGATCTCTTCAGAGGGATATGGTCTCCATATATTGAATATTTACAGGGTCAAAGTGGGTCAGTGCGAGGGCTTGACTGAGGCCTGAATAATAGAATGGATGAAGAAGTATACATAATAAATCACGCTTATATCTCCAATGACGGATTATTGACTAATACTCCATTTGTTTACATATTTTCTATATTATTTTTCTCTATCTTTTCCTACTTTATAAAAAAATTAAAAAAGTGTATAGAAGCATAAAGTCTTAAATCTTAATATTAATATTAATAATATGATGAAAGTATCTAATAATGTATTTTCATTAATGTATAATAATGTATTTTTCATTAATATGTTTCTACAATAAAAATATTTAACAAAATAAATATTAGGATGTTATAATATATTTAAAATCAATCAGCCTTGTGTATGACATCTCATTAAAAAAATAAACTGGCTGGTTGTTTCAAATGTAGAAGCAAGGAAGTGCAGGTGCTGGTTTACAAAATACAACACAAAGTGCATGGTGTATGGGACGAGCTGCCGGTGGAGGTAGTTAAGGCAGCGACGATCACCACATTTAAGAAACAGTTAGATAGGTACACGGAGAGGACAAGTTTAGAGGGATATGGGCCAAATGCAGGCAGGTGGGACTAGTGTAGATGGGGCATGTTAGTCGGTGTGGGCAGGTTGGACCAAAGGGCTTTATTTCCACACTTATAGCTCTCTTATAGTGCCAGAGTAACTCAGCTGGTCAGGTCGCATAGTTATTGAGCATGGAAACAGGCCCTTCAGCCCAACTTGCCCATGTCAACCAAGAAAGAACAGACATTAGACAATAGACAATAGGTGCAGGAGTAGAGGCCATTCGGCCCTTCGAGCCAGCACCGCCATTTAATAGTAAGATTAAATGAGAACTTACCAGTTCGAAGTTTGATCTGTATTTTATGAGGAGTTACGATGAGGGATTACGTGAAGACCCCGTCCAGCACGCATGCGCGACATTTCTTCAAAGCAGCGGTGTGGATTCACAGAAAACACAACAATTGAAATAAATATAGTAAAGAAAAAATAAGAACTTAATTACCAGTTGATCTGTATAATAGAGGGTGGGAGCGGAGGGCACGTAATCCCTCATCGTAACTCCTCATAAAATACAGATCAAACTTCGAACTGGTAAGTTCTCATTTAATCTTACTATTTTACTTCGGAGTCACGTGAGTGACTACGTGAAGACTTCAAAGCTCTGTGATTCCGAACCGTGTACCAGCTCATGCTTCACTCACTGCCTGAAGACCTTAGAGGGAGGAAGCATGTTATACAATCAACAATAACCTGTTTGTGAACAAAAAAGGTTTATTAATAACAACAAAAAACAGAGAGCTCCCCCGGGCTTAAATTAAATATTATCTGCAGACTCTAAAAATTCTGTCTGCAAATGTAGCAGGCTCCGCCAGCGGCTTATTATAAAAACCTTTGGAAAGTTCTTTCCGAGGACCATCCTGCTCTGGCCAGAATATGGTCCATAGGCACATCCATTCGCCTAGCCGCCGACGTAGATGCAGCCCTGGTGGAATGAGATTTGTACACATTAGTATCGACTCCCGCGGACTTAAGCACCTGCTTGAGCCACCTTGAAATGGTTTGGCTCGTCACCTGACCATGAGGCTTCTTGTGGCTTTATCCATAAGGCTTTTTCTCTCCCTCTTAAGTTATATGTTGTGTCTATGTAGTTGGCGAGATGGGTCTTGGCACACAACCGTGGGTCAGGTGAATATGCCCGGAAACCCCATAACTGGAGGCGTGGTACCTGGTCTAGTTTGTTTGACCAGCCCCTGAATGTGAAATGTGATACAGTCCAATGACTCTGTCATGCTGTCCAGCCTCAGAAGGTGGAGGGACTGTACCCTTTGAGCTGACACTAGAGCCATGAGCATGACTGATTTCAGTGTAAGTTGTTCCAGAGTAAGTGACCTGGGTGGTGGCCATCCCCTAAGGTACGTCAGTACTATGCTGACATCCCAGATCTGAGTGTACCTAGGCCTAGGGGGATTGGTGTGTTAAAAATGCCCCTCATGATTTTGACCACTAGTGGATGGGACCCCAAAGTCAGTGTGTCCTGCTGCTGGAACCAAATAAGCTGACAACGCACTCCTGGCTGTATTAATGGCGCTGTAGCTGAGTCCTTCCCGATGTAATCCAAGCAGAAACTCCACAACACTGGTGGCTGTAGCTGTAGTGTAGGTAGTTCCTGTTTTGGAGCAATACCGTTCCCATTTTCTTATATTGGTCAGGTATTGTCTCCTGGTGGACTCCCGGTGAGATGCGGTCATCATGTTGATGGCGTCCTCAGACAGTCCCAGGCCCAGTAGAGGTCTTTTTAGAATCTGCAAGCCAGGAGATTGACTCTGTCATGGCACGGGTGACTAATGCCTGACACTGGGTGGATTAATAACTGTCGACTGCTGGGGAATTCCAACGGTGTTTCAACAGCCATGTCGAAAGCCACTGGGAACCATGGCTGTGTAGGCCAGTCAGGTATTATCAAGATTCCTGAAGCGGAATCCAATTGAATCTTGCGTAATACCCGACTGATGAGGCAGAAGGGAGGAAAAGCATAAAAGAAACATTTTCCCCCAATGCAGCGAGAATGCATCAACTGCTGCTGCCTCAGGGTCTGGTTCCCAAGCGACATACGTTGGTACCTGGTGATTCAGCCTGGATGCAAATAGATCGATATCTGGTGTGCCATATTGCTTTGTAATTTCAGCAAACACTTTGGGATTTAACATCCATTCGATGTTATCATTAAATCTACGTGACCTGGTGTCTGCCACTGTATTTTGCTTACCTGGAAGGTAAGTTGCTGATAACCAAATATGCCTTTCAACACACCATTGCCAGATTAGGTTGGCCAAATTGTCACACGATATCGACTTTACACCACCCATGTGATTGATATAAAGCCACCACCGTGGTATTATCTAGTTGCAACCGGACATGTGCATGATGCGTATTACATGAATATGCTTTTAACCCATAAAACGCACCCAACATTTCTAAATAGTTGATACCCCGTGTCTGTAGGCAAGATGATTCAAATTTACTCCATCTGCCCCCTGTGCTGGATTGCATGTTAGTTGCTCCCCAGCCCAAAGCACTGGCATCCGTTTGAATGGTTAATACTGGGTTGGTGATCATTATGGGACTGGAGCTGAGTCTTACATTCCTCGCCCACCATTGTAACTCTGGAATGGATTCAGCAGTTAAACTCATAGCTCGGTCAAAGTGACCTGAGTTTTGCTTTAGTGCATGCACTTTAGCTCTTTGCAAATTTTGATAGTGCAAAGGCCCAAATTGTACAGCTGGGAAAGCTGCTACCATTTTGCCAATAACTCTAGCTACTTCCCGTATGGTTGGCTGATGTTTATTCATGAGTTTGTTGCATGATAGCGCCAATTCTGATGCTTTCCCCTTCGGCAGAGTTACAATCATGCGAACAGTATCTATCGTAAATCCAAGATAGTCCATGGCAGTGGACGGTGTAAGATTGGATTTTTCTGGATGTATGACAAACCCCAAAGTTTCAAACAAACGTTTGGTGGCTGCGACTGCCAAAATGGCTGTCTCCAAGGTTTTCCCTACTATTAAAATGTCGTCTAAATACGCCATGACTATATGCTTTTGTTTCCTCAATAATGCCAAGGCAGGTTTTAAGATTTTAGTGAACAACCTTGGAGCAGAGGTTAGCCCATTTGGTAAGGCTTTATATTGCCATAGCTGTTTCATCCAGATAAATTTTAAATATTTTCGATGGTCCTTGTGTATGGGTACTGAGTAGTAGGCATCTTTTAAATCAATGCTTGCTAGAAAGTACCCTCTAGAAACCAATAGTCTGGCTGTTTCAAAAGTATCCATCTTGAAATGTATATACCTGACAGACTTGTTCAAAGTAGTTAAGTCAATGATGATGCGTCGTCCACCATCTTTTTTGATTTTAGTGAAAATATTAGACACAAATTCCAAAGGTTCATGTTTTGTTCTTTCAATGACACCTTTAGCTTGTAACCTCATCAGTTCAGCTTGACCCTCTTGTTTTTCCTTGACTGAGAGGGTGAATACCCTTTTGGGTATATGCTGAACTGGTGGAAAATCTTTATGGACAAAGTCAATTTTGTAGCCATGAACGCTGCTGAGTATATACTTGTCGTTAGTGATGGATTCCCATGCATCCAAAAACAAGTGCAATCTCCCCCCTGTTAGCACAGAGCCCTACTGCACATATGCTGAGAGGAACCAGACCCACCTACCTCCATGGTTATTGGTGCTTCTTCTGCCTCTTCGCTGGGTGATGAGGCGTCTGCTGGGCTGTAGAGGGTTGATGTTGATCTCGATGTTGTTGGGGGTGGCGCATTTTCCATGGGGTCCGCTCTGGGCCCTGGCCTAAAAAAGGCTTACGGGGAATGGTTGCGGACCCCGAGCTTTCACCAGTCCCATAGTGTGGTCGACGACTGGTGGACGCCATGGGGTACTGCCGCCTGGGTTTGTTGGGTCTGCTCGGTCCCAAACCTGCCCTCACGAGACCAAAGGTCTTGGATTCTTCTTCCAGGTCTTTCACCTTTTTTGGAAGGTCTTTCCCAAAGAGCAGAATAGGAGGTTCTGACCCCGGTGTTTTGCAGAGTCCCGCAAATTTAGGGTTGAGGGCAGGCTTGATAATCTCCTTTCGCAAATTATTTATCTCATATTGAGTGGTGCACAGCAGAGCTAATGTGTCTTGCTGATTTGTGGAGATGTCCGCACCATCAATGGACCGAGCATAAGATGTTATTCCTGCAGTCAGGAATTTAAGGATCTTCTGGAGCTTCAACTCCAGGTTTCTGATGTTCTGCCCCAAATGTCCCCAAATTTGGCTATTGACAGCAGGTACATTCAAAGATGTACAATTTCCTGGGGCTGTATATAGTTGAAGAGCCTCATTGACCACTTGTTCTTGTAGGGGTTTAGAGGACAGGTGGTTAATGCTGGCTGCAAGTTTCGGCTCTAATGGCCGACCCGCTTGTGGAATGGCCACGTAGCGGTTTGACCACACCCAGCAGCTCTTCCTGTTCCTGTACACCCTGCGTACTCCCGAAATCTTCAGCCAGTGACCCCTCTTCTTGACCAGCCCAGACCTGGTCGCCAATGCTGCCTTCAAAAGAAGGTGAAGCAATGGCCAGTGCCGTAAAAGGCACTGCGGGAGTGCCTGAACTCCCTTGGCGAGGCTGCTGCTGCTCTCTCAGCAGATCTCGCTGGAGCAATTGCTCCATAAGCCGTTCCATTCGGCTTAGGCGGCTGCCTGTGTCCCTCTCGAGCGGTAAGGCATCTTCATCCGAAACGTCGGACACTACCGCCCGGTTCTGGCTGCAGGTACCTCCAGCCCGCTGCTCAGGCAGCACTAGCGGTGCTGGGCTCGGCTCGGTAGTTATAACCGCCGCCTCTTGCCCCCCCTCCAAAGAGCATTCCTCAACGAAGGACGAACGGGGGCGAGCTGCAGACTTCTTTCCTCGGGCCTTGCTCATTCTTCCTGGAACACAAGACCACAGAGAGAAAGACACACGGCCACGGTAAACTTACCTGTCGGCCCCGACTTTTCAATTTGTAGCGGGAGCGCCTTGAACTCCCGTTCGTCGCGGGTGCACTGCATGAACGCTAATGTCGCGCATGCGTGCTGGACGGGGTCTTCACGTAGTCACTCACGTGACTCCGAAGTAAAATGTGATCATGGCTGATCATCCCCAATCAGTACCCCGTTCCCGCCTTCTCCCCATATCCCCTGACTCCGCTATCTTTAAGAGCCCTATCTAGCTCTCTCTTGAAAGCATCCAGAGAACCGGCCTCCACCGCCCTATAAGGCAGAGAATTCCACAGACCCATAGTTTGGGTCGGGTCCCTTCCTCAGACAACTTAATAGTCACTTATGGAAAACGGCTTATTTACGTAGAGTCCCTTTATTTACAGGCCCATCAGCCCAACCTGCCCATGCCAACCCATCTACGCTAGATCTACCTGCCTACGTTTGGCCCATATCCCTCTAATTCTTTCCTAACCATCTCCGGAGAAGATGGTTGGGCTCAGTTTTGGGTGGGGTTTTACTCAAAAGGTCCCTAACCTGAAACATGTTCTCCAGAGATGCTGCCTCACCCGCTGAGTTGCTCCAGCACTCTGTGTCTTCGGTTGTCACTGTTGCCGTTTCTTACCTTCTTTCAAAGTAAAATTGAAATCTCGTAGAATTGAGTTCCGAAGTGAGTTCTGCAATAGTGGCGAAAGTGCCTTTTAGACAGTGGCGATAGTGGCATTTAAGAGGCCATTAGATAGGCACGTGAAAGCGCAGTCAACAGAGGGATATGGATCACGTACAGGCAGATGAGATCAGTTTATCTGGGCCTCCTCCATGGCCAGAGTGAGCACCACCGGAAACTGGAGGAGCCGCACCTCATATTCCGCTTGGGCAGTCTGCACCCCGGTGGCCTGAACATTGACTTCTCCAATTTCCGGTAGCCCTTGCTGTCTCCTCCCCTTCTCAGCTCTCCCTCAGCCCTCTGGCTCCCCCTCTTCCTTTCTTCTTCCCGCCCCCCCCCCCCCCACCCTGCATCAGTCTGAAGAAGGGTTTCGGCCCGAAACGTTGCCTATTTCCTTCGTTCTGTAGATGCTGCCGCACCCGCTGAGTTTCTCCAGCAATTTTGTCTACCTTCGATTTTCCAGCATCTGCAGTTCCTTCTTGAACATGAGATCAGTTTAACTTTGCATCATGTACAGCATGAACACTGTGGGCCGAAGGGCCATGCTGCACTGTTTTAAGTCCTCCCTTTGAAAGTGTATATAAATATATAAATATCTATTTTTTCTACATCTTTATATTCATATAAATATCTAGAAACCATAGAAACATAGGAAATAGGTGCAGGAGGAGGCCATTCGGCCCTTTGAGCCAGCACCGCCATTCATTGTGATCATGGCTGATCGTCCCCAATCAATAACCCGTGCCTGCCTCCTCCCCATATCCCTTGACTCCACTAGCCCCTAGAGCTCTATCTAACGTGGCACAGTGGCGCAGCGGTAGAGTTGCTGCCGTTCAGCGCCAGAGACCCGGGTTCGATCCTGACCTCGGGTGCTGTCTGTGTGGAATTTGTCCGTTCTCCCTGAGACCGCGTGGGTTTCCTTCAGGTGCTCCGGTTTCCTCCCACACTCCAACGGCAGGCAGGTTTGTCGGTTAATCGGCCTCGGCAAAGATTGCACCCAGTGTGTCGGATAGTGCTGGTGTACGGGGCGATCGCTGGTCGGCGCGGACTCGGTGGGCCGAAGGGCCTGTTTCCGCGCAGTCTCTCTGGAAGTCTAAAGTAAAGTCTGAATAACTTTGTGGCAGGTTGGTTTTCAGTAATATGTTTTTCAGAAAGACGTTTGTGTGGTTCATGTTGTTCCAGCACGCGGCCTGCGCCAAGCACGGCTGGCTGTAACTGTTCCAGACTCTCCCATTAAACAGTAGCCGCGAGAGATTCCCGGCACAGCGCGCTTAATCCCTGCCACACACCGCATTGGTAGAGCTCCTTTAACGCACGGGATGCACTTCCACGGAAAAATGATCGTATCAAATTTAACAACTAGCCACAGAGAGCTCAAGTCACCAATACCCCCATTTCATCACTTCATAAATAGAATCAGGCCATTCGGCCCATCAAGTCTACTCTGCCATTCAATCATAGCTGATCCAGCTTTCACCCTCAACCCCATTAGAAACATAGAAAATAGGTGCAAGAGGAGGCCATTCGGCCCTTCGAGCCAGCACCGCCATTCATTGCGATCATGGCTGATCGTCCCCTATCAATAACCCGTGCCTGCCTTCTCCCCATATTCCTTGATTCCACTAGCCCCTAGAGATCTATCTAACTCTCTCTTAAATCCATCCAGTGATTTGGCCTCCACTGCCCTCTGTGGCAGGGCATTCCACAAATTCACAACTCTCTGGGTGAAACGTTTTTCTCACCTCAGTCTTAAATGGCCTCCCCTTTATTCTGTGGCCCCTGGTTCTAGACTCGCCCAACATTGGGAACATTTTTCCTGCATCTAGCATTCTCCTGCCTTCTCCCCATAACCCCTGACACCTGTACTAATCAAGAATCTATCTATCTTTGCCTTAAATATGTCCATTGACGGCCTCCACAGCCTTCTGTGGCAATGAATTCCACAGATTCACCACCCTCTGACTAAAGAAATTCCTCCTCATTTCCTTCCTAACTTTCTTTAATTCTGAAACTATGGCCTCTAGTCCTCGACTCTCCCACTAGTGGAAACATCCTCTCCACGTCCACTCTATCCAGGCCTTTCACTAGTCGTTACGTTTCAATGGGGTACCCGCTCATCCTGCTAAATGAGTAGAGGCCCTGTGATGTAGGCTCATCATACGTTAACCCACTCATTAAGGTCATATTTTAGGTCATAAGGTCATAACAGGAGTAAAGGTAGGCCATTCAGCCCATCAAGTCTACTCCACCATTCAACCATGGCTGATCTATCTCTCCCTCCTAACCCCATTCTCCTGCTTTCTCCACATAACCTCTGACATTCCTGGGATCATTCTCATAAACCTCCTCTGGACCCTCTCCAGCAGCAGCACATTCTTCCACAAATATGGGGCGCAAAATACTCCAAATGTGGTCTTACCAGCACCTTATAGACAACATGACACAGAGTGACTGTGAAGAATGCTACAAAAAACATTAAACATTAAAAATAAAACATTATTGATTAAACATGTGAATTAAAATACCAGAGCAAAAGGTAGAACTAGTGAATGGGTGATCGCTGGTTGGTGTGGACTTGGTGGGCCAAAGGGCAATTCCATGCTGTATCTCTAAAACGAAAACTTCTAAAAGATCACTCCTCCGCCTCCTGCACTCCAAAAAACAAAGTCCCAGCCTGCCCAATGTGTCCTGGTAGCTCAAGTCCTGGCAGATTCCTTGGAAATCTTCTCTGCACTATTTCCAGCTTAATGGCGTTTCCCATAATGGTGTAGCCAAAACCGAACTCCATACTCCATGTGCGGCCTCGCTAACATAAGGGGTAAGCCATTTAGAACGGAGATGAGGAAACACTTTTTCTCACAGAGTGGTGAGTCTGTGGAATTCTCGGCCGGTTCTGAGGATGGTGGAGGCCGGTTCTCTGGATCCTTTCAAGAGAGAGCTAGATCGGGCTCTTAAAAATAGGCTCGAAGGGCCGAATGGCCTACTCCTGCATCTATTGTCTATTGTCTATTGTCTATAAACGTACAAACTCCGTACAGGCACCACCCGTAGTCAGGATGGAGCCCTGTGAGGCAGCATCCCTTCCGCTGTGCCACCGAGCATTACAACCTCCAGTACCTGGAGGGGTTTGGTTTTCAATCACTGTGATTGTGACTTGAAGCGAAACTCAGGAGGTGCAATGAATGTTATCCCCTTAGCATCGACATTCAAAGACGAAGGAAATAGACTGAAGAAAGGGTCCCGGCCTGTATCACCTTTGCACGTTCTCCAGAGAAGCTGCCTGACCCGCTGAGTCACTCCAGCACTTTGTGTCTTTTTTGCTACACCAGCTTCTGCAGTTCCTCGTTTCTACAAAGTAGAGTCAGGACTTTTTGCAAGTGAACCAGGAAATAGTGACTTACACTGTCAGCCAACTCATCGAAGAGCTCTCCTGTGTTTATGTCAGAAACTGCTGAATTTTGAGCTTATTAATTTCCTGCTATAATTTAGGTTCCTCGCATAGACCTTAAGTGGGGGGCTACCATCGACTCCACAGTCAAAAAGGCACAACAGAGGATGTACTTTCTATGGCAGCTGAGGGAGCACAATCTGCCACAGGCAATGATGGTAAAATTCTACACGGCCATCATAGAGTCTGTCCTCACCTTCTCCATCATGGTCTGGTTTGGCTCAGCCACCAAGCACGACACCCGGAGGCTGCAGCGAAGATCAGCTGAGAAGATTATTGGTTGCAACCTTCCCTCCATTGATGAACTGTACACTGCAAGGGCCAGGAAGCGAGCGGGCAAGATCATCTCTGACCCCTCTCACCCTGGCCACAAACTCTTTGAATCACTTCCCTCTGGAAGGCGACTCCGGACTGTCAAAGCTGCCGCAGCCAGACATAAAAACAGTTTTTATCCATGAGCAGTTGCTCTACTCAACAGCCAAAAATCTGTAGCCTCCCTTTGACCTGGTATTTTGTTGGTTCACATGCTTGATCAAAGGTGTTTTATCATTAATGTTTTATTATTATTAATGTTTAGTGTTTTCTGAGTCGTTCGTAACTGTCACTGTATCTCATGTTATTACGTGTGGGAGGAGCACCAAGGCAAATTCCTTGTATGTGAATACTTGGCCAATAAGCCTTCTTACTTACTTACTTAGATAAGAAAAACTTTTTAATCCAGTTGACTTGGCTGAGAAACCGAGTTTCATCATCAACAGACACCAAATGTCTGATCCAATCACTCCTGGTCAATATTTTGGCTGCAGCTACGGTAGATGTTTTTACACAAAATCGGCAAGTGTTGCAAGGATATTTTTAGATATTTTTGCAGAAATTCGGGTTTGGAGAGCCCTTATGAAACATGATAAGGACAGATAGTTGGCAAAATCCTGTCCAAGGCGTAGTTAGGGTAGGCAGCCAGAACCTATTTTGCACGGTCCAAGCAGAAGCAAATAGGGCTATCTTACATGGGGCAATAGACAATAAACAATAGACAATAGACAATAGGTGCAGGAGTAGGCCATTTGTCCCTTCGAGCCAGCACCGCCATTCAATGTGATCATGGCTGATCATCCCCAATCAGTACCCCGTTCATGCCTTGTCCCCATATCCCCTGACTCCGCTATCCTTAAGAGCCCTACCTAGATCTCTCTTGAAAGTATCCAGAGAACCGGCCTCCACCGCCCTCTGAGGCAGAGAATCCCACAGACTCGCAACTCTCTGTGAGAAAAGGTATTTCCTCGTCCCTGTTCTACATGGCTTACTCCTTATTCTTAAACTGTGGCCCCTGGTTCTGGACTCCCCCAACATCAGGAACCCTGAACAATCTTATATGTTTCAATAAGATACCCTCTCATCCTTCTAAACTCCAGAATGTACAAGCCCAGCCGCTCCATTCTCTCAGCATATGACAGTCCCGCCATCCCGGGAATTAACCTTGTAAACCTACGCTGCACTCCCTCAATAGCAAGAATGTCCTTTCTCAAATTAGGGGACCGAAACTGCACACAATACTCCAGGTGTGGTCTCACTAGGGCCCTGTACATCTTGGTCAGGATGGACAAGTTGGGCCAAAGGGCCTGTTCCCATGCTGGATGACCCTCAGTAGATTCAGTTACAGTTTTTGTTTTGTTTATTGTCACCTGTACCAAGAGCTTTTGTCGCGTGCTTTCCAGTCTGTGGAAAGACAATACACGATTAGTTTAGTGAAACAGCGCGGAAACAGGCCCTTCAGCCCACCGGGTCGGAGCCGACAAGGGATCCCCACACACTAACACCATCCTACACCCATTAGGGACAATTTTTACATTTACCAAGCCAATTAACCTACACACCTGTACGTCTTTGGAGTGTGGGAGGAAACCGAAGATCTCGGAGAAAACCCACGCAGATCACGGGGGGAACGTACAAACTCCGTACAGACAGCGCCCGTAGTCGGGATCGAACGCGGGTCTCCGGCGCTGCATTCGCTGTAAGGCAGCAACTCTACCGCTGCACCACCATCACCGCCCTGTCAATTACAATGGAACCTTTACAGTGTATAGGTACATGAGAAGGGAGTTTAAGAAGATCATAGTTAAACAACATGGAAAATAACTCCTAGCATCCATCCCGCCAACTGAGACAAAAGCACACTGGATAGCCACCAAGTGGCCACAGGAGTGGAAGGCAACCTCGTCTCCATTACACAGCTACATCTCTTCACCAGATAAAAGCTGTCCAGGGTCTGAGCTCCCCAGAGGAGCATGGGTGAAGCTCAACAGACTTGGTACTGGAGTTGGGCGTTTCAATGCCAGCGTGTGGAGATGGGGTCTCCACTGGAGCCCAGCCTGCGAATGCGGAGCAGAACAACAGACAGCCAACCATGTCATCTCTGGGTGCCCGCTCTACCACCCACCAAATGGAGCTCAGGGCCTGGCAGACATTGATGCCAACAGAGACAACAACCTAGCTGCTCAACACCCGGCTTGAGATCTAATGCCCCTGTCCCACTTAGGAAACCTGAATGGAAACCTCTGGTGACCTTGCGCGCCACCCAAGGTTTCCGTGAGTCGCCAGAGGCTTTGGTCACTGGCCTGGAAAGCCTCGACCAAAGCGTGAGCTGCATCCAACCACACACACAAACACACACACACACAAACACATCGCGAAGGTGGGGGCCTGGGACAGCGGAGGAGCGCTGTCTGCGTGATGAAGAGGAAGGTAAACAGCTGCCACAGAGCACGGTAAGTCCTTTAGAGAGCGCAGGAGGGAGGGAGAGAAGGGGAAAGAAGGGGAGAGAAGGACAGAGAAAGGGAGAGAGAAGGGGAAGAGAAGGGGAAGAGAAGGGGAGAGAGAAGGGGAGAGAAGGGGGAGAAGGAGTGGAGACAGTTTTAAGAAGTTTAATAAAGTTAGCGGGCTTTTTACCAACCGCAGATCTTCTAGGTCCTGAAAACCAAAGATCCGATAGGATCTTTGCTGAAAACTTCAATGAGCCAATCAAAATGGCCGGTCAGCGACGGAGATGGCCTTCGACTGCCTGTAAGTAAATAGCGACCCCACCCCACTGGCTTCGACCAAACGGCAACCTATTTCTAGTCGAGGCCGGTTTTGATTTTGTTGAAATAATCGCAGGAACATAGAAGAAGCCTCGACCACGCGGAAACCACTTTCGACCATTAGGGAGAGTGACCAAAACCTCCCGGAACCTCACGGAAACCTTGGGTGGGGCGCAAGGTCACCAGAGGTTTCCGTACAGGTTTCCTAAGTGGGACGGGGGCATAACTATTCCTTTGGTTTATGTTTAATTCCCAAGAAGAAGATAGTTAAAAGTAAGAAATGTTGCTGTAGGAGTAGAGATTTGAGCGTGTGGAGCAATTGTAATGTGCGATTGTGGATCTGCTTCTGTGGCTAAGACTCAGTCGCCTGGGTCGGCGGCCATCTTGAGGGAGATTCATTCCTTGACCTCTCATTGCCACCTCACTTTGTGGAGAGCTACAATGGTTTTTTTGCACAATGCTGTCATCACACCACGTTTTTTTCTTTGCCAATGTTCCCAAACACCTTGCAGCCAGGAATATTAAGTTCCCATCCTTCTTTGAGAGCCAATTTTCTGTTCCTGCCATCACAATAAAACCACAAACTCTGCCAAGTAAACAGAATGACTTGTGAAATGCTCCCTATAATCAGAGCTCATGACAAATCAAGGACAAATTTAACCTGCTACCACCAAAATTAAACATGCATTAAACTAAGTGGTTACCAAAATGAAACACATGTGAAAAGGGGAGGAGGGTAGAGCTGTTGCCTAACAGCGACAGGGGACCCTGGTTCAATCCTGCCTTTAGGTGCTGTCTTTCGACTTTCGACAAGAGAAACAGGGCTGGAGCAGGCCCTTTGGCCCACTGAGGCCTGCACACGATCCAACACACACTCGGGACAAGTTACAATTTTACTGAAGCCAATTAACCCGTACGTCTTTGGAGTGTGGGAGGAAACCAGAGCATCCGGAGAAAACTTGCGCGGTCACGGGGAGAACGTACAAACGTACAGACGGCACCCATAGTCAGGAACGAACCCGGGTCTCTGGCGCTGTGAGGCAGCTACTCTACGGTTGCGCCACCGTGCCGCCCTTGAGAGTGTCCTTTCGCCCATTTTGGTGGCGTTTGTTGCTGGCCTGATTCAATCCTGCACCATCCTACGACTCGAATAACTTTATTATAAGCTCTTTACGGTGCGTAAAAATGTGAAATCAAGACCAGTCAATAATGAGAGGGCACGTTTATGATGAGAGGGGATTGAATTAATAGGAACCTGAGGGGCAATCTTTTCACACAGAGGGTGGTGGGTAAACCGATCGAGCTGCCAGATTACCAGATTACTGCCAGATCCAGAGTTAGATAGAGCTTTTACGGCTAGCGGAATCAAAGGATATGGGGAGAAGGCAGGAACGGGGTACTGATTGTGGATGATCAGCCATGATCACATTGAATGGTGGTGCTGGCTCGAAGGGCCAAATGGCAATAGGAACACTCCTGCACCTATTGTCTATGTATCTATGTATTACGGTGAGAGGGGCAAGATTTAAAGGAGATATTCAGGTGCAACTTTCTTTTTTTACACAGAGAGTAGCAAGTGCCTGGAGCGTGTCGCCGTGAGTGGTGGAAGCAGGAACAATAGTGGCATTTGAGAGGTTTTTGTGGACAGGCACATGGATATGCAGGGATATGCATGATGATAAGAATGGCAGATAAGAACTGTTCTTGGCATCATGTTCAAGAAGGGACTGCAGATGCTGGAAAATCGAAGGTAGACAAAAATGCTGGAGCAAAGGAAATAGGCAACGTTTCGGGTCAAAACCCTTCTTCATCATGCCCACTACAAACGTTGTGGGGCGAATGGCCTGTTCCTTTGCTGTACCGTTCTATCTGCTATGTTCGCCCATGCTGACCAAGAAGCCCCATCTAAACAAGTCCATGTGGCAAACTGAGGCCATAGCCACAGAATAAATGGACGTACCTTCAGAAAGATGAGCAGGTATTTCTTCAGTCAGAGGGTGGTGAATCTGTGGGACTCACTGCCACAGACGCCTGTGGAGGCCAAGTCAGTGGATAATTTTAAGGTGGAGATTGACAAATTCCTGATTAGTACGGGACGTCAAGGGTTACTGGGAGAAGGCAGAGGAGAACTCTAGGGGCTAGTGGAGTCAAGGGATATGGGGAGAAGGCAGGCACGGGATATTGATAAGGGACGATCAGCCATGATCACAATGAATGGCGGTGCTGGCTCGAAGGGCCGAATGGCCTCCTCCTGCACCTATTGTCTATGTTTCTATGTTTCTATGAGAATGGGGTTGAGAGGGAAAGAAAGATCAGCCATGATTGAATGGCAGATTAGACATGATGGGCCGAATGGCCTAATTCTCCACCCAGAACCTATGCCCTCATGAAACCTTTCCTATCCATATACCTGCCCAGATGTGTTTTAACATGTAAGGTAAACTTAAAATATCAATATATTTTTTTGGTAGACAGAAATGCTGGAGAAACTCAGCGGGTGAGGCAGCATCTGTGGAGTGAAGTAATAGGTGACATTTCGGGTCGAGACCCTTCTTCATATATTTATATGATATGATATTATATATTTATATTATACAATATTTATATCAATATATTTATATCAAAATATCAATATATTTTCATGGGTCAGATATAATATAAATATGAAAATATATTGATATTTTAAGTTTACCTCACATTTTAAAACACATCTGGGCAGGTATATGGATAGGAAAGGTTTCATAAGTCATAGGTTCTTGGAGCAGATTTAGGCCAGTCAGCCCATCATGTCTCATCTTTCTTTCCCTCTCAACCCCATTTTTAGGCGTCAGATACCTTTGTAAGCAGTTTTCTCTAGAGCACATGCTAGCTTGAAAAATATTTCGCAGTAAAAATAATTTTGTAAAATAGATAGTGAAAATACCAACATGAAGACGAGTCTTATATTTTTTGTTAAAACAACACAAATCATCAGAAGTAGGACAACTGTATCCTTTAATCCTCTAATTTCTTTTCAGAAGAGGAGCTGAATTTTAAATATGATATGGACAGGTTTTGCATAATAAAATATGAATACTTTCTAGTATTCAGACGTGAAGCTCAACATAATTCTCACAATGCAGTCAGCAGGAAAATAATATGTTGTATCTGTGCATAATCAAACACCGTGAACAATCTCCTTTCAGTTCTTCAGTTGTTTAAATGAGCCACTTTAAACATGGGATCAAAAGTCACCGTCTGTTTTTTTTAATTACGAAGGAAATAAAGCGATTTAAAATTCACGACGATCGACAAAATATAGTCTGTGATTTTCCTCTGTTTCAACAAAAAACAAAAAGTGTTTCACAATGTGCACTGCTGATGTGGAAGCGCGATGACGGGAACGGTCTGCCATGTGCCCAAATGTTGCCTTGTATTTTACTGGAATTAAATGCGCAAAAGAAAGGAGCTACTACTTTCAAATCCTAGTCTTTTTCCCTACGGACACCAATATCACCGCCACGATCGACTGAAGTGACATTTTCCCATCTATCTACTAAATAATACGTGGGTCACAGAGTCACCTCGCATGGAAACAGGCCCTTCAGCCCACCTCATCCACACCAACCCATCTGTGCTAGTCCCATTTGCCCTGTGCCTGACCCATATTCCTCTTCATTCCACTTGGCCAGAGTGAGTCCCACTGCACATTGGAGGAGCAGTACCTCATATTTCGCTTGGGCAGTTTACACCCCAACATTGACTTCTCCAATTTCAGGTTGTCCTTGCTTTACAAACATAGAGGTGCAGGAGGAGGCCATTCGGCCCTTCGAGCCAGCACCGCCATTCATTGTGATCATGGCTGATCGTCCCCAATCAATAACCCGTGCCTGCCTTCTCCCCATATCCCTTGGTTCCACTAGCCCCTAGAGCTCTATCTAACTCTTAAATCCATCCAGTGATTTGGCCTCCACTGCGCTCTGTGGCAGGGAATTCCACAAATTCACAGCTCTCTGAGTGAAATAGTTTTTTCTTACCTCAGTCTTAAATGACCTCCCCTTTATTCTAAGACTGTGGCCCCTGGTTCTGGACTCGCCCAACATTGGGAACATATTTCCTGCATCTAGCTTGTCCAGTCCTATTATAATTTTATATGTTTCTATAAGATGCCGCCTCATCCTTCTAAACTCCAGTGAATACAAGCCTAGTCCCATTTGCCCTGTGCCTGACCCATGTTCCTCTTAATTCCTCTTCGCTAGAGTGAGTCCCACCGCAAATTGGAGGAGCAGCACCTCATATTTCGGTTGGGCGGTTTACACCCCAGCGGTATGGACATTGACTTCTCCCATTTCAGGTAGTCCTTGCTTTCTCCCTCCTTCCCCTCCCTTTCCCATCTCTCCCACAGCCTACTGTCCCCGCCTCTTCCTTTCCTCCCCCCCCCCCCCCCCCCCCGCCTCCACATCAGTCTGAAGAAGGGTCTAGACCCGAAACGTCACCTATTCCTTCGTTCCATAGATGCTGCCTCACCCGCTGAGTTTCTCCAGCATTTTTGTCCACCTACCATATTCCCCTTAAGACAGACACAAAATGCTGGAGGAACTCAGTGGGACGGGCAGCATCTCTGGAGAGAAGGAATGGGTGACGTTTCGGGTCAAGACCCTTCTTCAGACTTATATCCCTCCAACCCTTTCCCATCCATGCACCTGTCCAAATGTCTTTTAAATGTTGTGATTAATTTAGTTTAATTTTCTTTAGGGATACAGCATGGAAACAGGCCCTTCAGCCCACCGGGTCCGTGCTGACCAACAATCACACGTGCACTAGTTCCATCCTGCACACTGCGGACAATTTACAGAAGTCAATTAACCTACAAACCTGCCCGTCTTTGGAAGGTGGGAGGAGACCGGAGCTCCCGGAGAAAACCCACACGGTCACAGGGAGAACGTGCAAACTCCGCACAGGCAGCGCGCGTAGTCAGAATGGAATCCGAGTCTCTGTCAGGCAGCAACTCTACCGCTGCACCACTGGTGCCACCCCCAATTGTACCTGGTACAACCACTTCATAGAACATAGAATATTACAGCACAAGAACAGGAAGGTGTTTGGACTAGTAAGGGTTTGGACACGCTAGAGGTAGGAAACGTTCCCGATGTTGGGGGAGTCCAGAACCAGGGGCCACAGTTTAAGAATAAGGGGTAAGCCATTTAGAACGGAGACGAGGAAACACTTTTTCTCACAGAGATTGGTGAATCTGTGGAATTCTCTGCGGTGGAGGCTGGTTCTCTGGATGCTTTCAAGAGAGAGCAGGATAGGGCTCTTAAAATAGCAGAGTCAGGGGATATGGGGAGAAGGCAGGAACGGGGTAATTATTGGGGATGATCAGCTATGATCACATTGAATGGCGGTGCTGGCTCGAAGGGCCGAATGGCCTACTCCTGCACCCATTGTCTATTTTGGCACATAGAGTCTGTGCTGAACATGGTGCCGTTTGGTTACTCCAATGTCACTCGATGATGAAAGGCAAGATTACATAATAGTCATTAACATACTTCAATCAAACAACATTACGCCAGCACTTGGCCAGAACACCCAGTGGAAGGAAAGAGTTGAACCCTGGTCATTCCCTCTTCTCCCCTCTCCCATCGGGCAAGAGGTACAGAAGTGTGAAAACTCACACCTCCGGATTCAGGGACAGTTTCTTCCCAGCTGTTATCAGGCAACTGAACCATCCTACCACCAACTAGAGAGCAGTGCTGAGCTACTATCTACCTCATTGGAGACCCTCGGACTATCTTTGATCGGACTTTACTGACTTTACCCTGCACTAAACGACATTCCCTTATCATGTATCTAAACACTGTAAATGGCACAATTGGAATGTTCATGTGATAGGAGCAGAATTAGACCATTCGGCCCATCAGGTCTACCCTGGCTAATCTATCTCTCCCTCGTAACTAAGGAAATTTCTCCTCATCTCCTTTCTAAAGGTACATTATTTTACTCTGAGGCTGTGACCTCTGGTCCTAGACTGTCCCACTGGTGGAAACATCCTCTCCACATCCACTCTATCCAGTCCTTTCACTATTCGCCAAGTTTCAATGAGGTTCCCCCTCATCCTTCTAAACTCCAGCGAGTACAGGCCCAGAGCTGTCAAACGCTCATCATATGTTAACCCACTCATTCCTGGGATCATTCTTGTGAACCTCCTCTGGACCCTCTCCAGCGCCGGCATATCCTTCTTCAGATATGGGTCCCACAATTGCTCTCAATACTCCAAATGACCAGCACCATCGGATAACTTCTTCAGACTAATGGGTGATGTTTTGTGTGAGAGCCCTTCTCCAGTCTGCTCCGATCCGATACGTCACCTATCCATGTTCTCCAGAGATGCTGCCTGACCCGCTGAGTTACTCCAGCACTCTGTGAAACGTCACCTATCCATGTTCTCCACAGATGCTGCCTGACCCGCTGAGTTACTCCAGCACTCTGTGAAACGTCACCTATCCATGTTCTCCACAGATGCTGCCTGACCCACTGAGTTACTCCAGCACTCTGTGAAACGTCACCTATCCATGTTCCCCAGAGATGCTGCCTGACCCACTGAGATATACCAGCACTGTGGTCTGTGGAATTCTCTGCCTCAGAGGGCGGTGGAGACAGGTTCCCTGGATGCTTTCAAGAGGGAGCTAGATAGGGCTCTTAAAAATAGCGGAATCAGGGGATATGGGGAGAAGGCAGGAACGGGGTACTGATTGGGGATGATCAGCCATCATCACATTGATTGGCGGTGCTGGCTCGAAGGGCCGAATGGTCTATTGTCTATTGTCACTCTGTGAAACGTCACCTATCCATGTTCTCCACAGATGCTTCCTGACCCGCTGAGTTACTCCAGCACTCTGTGAAACGTCACCTATCCATGTTCTCCAATGATGCTGCCTGACCCGCTGAGTTACTCCAGCACTCTGTGTCTATCTTTGGTATAAACCAGCATCTGCAGTTCCTTCCTGCACATAATTATTTTCCTATTCCTGTCCCTATCAAGAGTCTATTCCATTTTCAGTTTACATTGTGGACAATTTTATTCTAATTTATTTCTTAACTCTCGTCTTTGTTTCCTAATGAAGTAGGTACCATATTTAATGATTCGATGATTCAATTCGACAATTTGGGTCCTCACAAGTTGCGTGGGTGGCAGCTCCGCAGGTAGATGTCAAAATCCCTCGCAATTTAGTGCAACATAATTAACTACTTTGTCCAGTAAAATGTTGATCTCTCAATTATGAGCGCAGAAACGCAACTCCAGTCATTAGTGCCCTATTGTGTACGGGAACTTGCTGTGTGTAAATTGGCTGCCATCTTCTCCCACGGAGACAAGGCATCAGAGTGAGTGTCACAACACCTGGGCTCGTGATATTCATGCTTTAATCAACACTTCTACAAGTTACTGATTGTTCATTCACTGCGTTGCAGAAACACTTTTGTGCATAATGACTCGTTGAAAAGTTTGATGAAACAAAATCGCTGCAGTTCATCTGTTTTATTTGAGAGAGAGTGCAGAAACACGCTTCGGCCCACCGAGTCCAGCGATCCCTGCACATTAACACTATCCTACACACGCTGGGGGCAGTTTACATTTTCATGCCAAGCCGACTAGCCGACAAACCTGCACGTCTTTGGAGTGTGGGAGGTAAAGGAAGATCTCGGAGAAAGCCCAGGTGGGACAGGGGGAGAGCGTACAAACTCCGCGCAGACAGCACCTGTAGGCGGGATCGAACCCTGGGTCACTGGCGCTGAAAGCCCTGTAAGGCAGCCACCTTGATACTCACTCACTTGGAAACCTTTTGTGTGAGGTCTTTTGGTATATTGTAAGGGTATGGGAAAAAGCTTTTTTTATTTGTATTGCAAACCATTTGAACAAAGATGGGCCGTAAAAGGTTTATCTTACGACTTTTTCACCCAGAGAATTGTGATTTTGTGGAATTCCCTGCCACAGAGGGCAGTGGAGGCCAAATCACAGGATGGATTTAAGAGAGAGTTAGATAGATCTCTAGGGGCTAGTGGAGTCAAGGGATATGGGGAGAAGGCAGGCACGGGTTATTGATAGGGGACGATCAGCCATGATCACAATGAATGGCGGTGCGGCCTTGAAGGGTCGAATGGCCTCCTCCTGCACCTAATTTCCATGTTTCTATGTTTCTATGACAGACTAGGATTTATTCCTTGGAGCGCTGGAGGATGATTGATGATCTTATAGAGGTATGTAAGATCATCAGAGGAACAGATTGGGTAAATGCACAGAGTCTTTTACCCAGAGAGGTGGGGGGGGATCAAGAACCAGAGGACATGGCTTTAAGGTGAAGGGGGAAAGATTTAATGGGAAACCTGAGGGGCAACTTTTTAACACAAAAATGGTGAGTAAATGGAACGAGCTGCCGGAGGAGATAGTTGAAGTTGGTACTATCACAATGTCGAAAAAACATCTAGAGAGATGCATGGACAGGACAGGTTTGGTGGAATATGATCCAAACACAAGCAGGTGGGACTAGTGTAAGAAAGAACTGCAGATGCTGGTTAAAATCGAAGGTAGACGCAAAATGCTGGAGTAACTCAGCGGGACAGGCAGCATCTCTGGAGAGAAGGAATGGGCGACCTCCTAAGGAAGGAGGATCTCAACCCGAAACGTTGCGCATTCCTTCTCTACAGAGATGCTGCCTGGCCCGCTGAGTTACTCCAGCATTTTCTGTCTACCAGGTGGGACTACTGTAGAGGGGACATTTTGGTAGCTATTAGCAAGTTGGGGCCAAAGGGCCTGTCTCCACCTTATAGACAATAGACAATAGGTGCAGGAGTAGGCCATTCGGCCCTTCGAGCCTGCACCACCATTCAATGTGATCATGGCTGATCATCCCCAATCAGTACCCCGTTCCTGCCTCCTCCCCATATCCAATGACTCCGTTATCTTTAAGAGCCCTATCTAGCTCTCTCTTGAAAGTATCCAGAGAACCGGCCTCCACCGCCCTCTGAGGCAGAGAATTCCACAGATTCACAACTCTCTGTGAGAAAAAGTGTTTCCTCGTCTCCATTCTGAATGGCTTACCCCTTATTCTTAAACTGTGGCACCTGGTCCTTGTATCTCAGCCATTGAATCCTTCAAAAATTACAAAATGAATAACATTGGTTGATTGGGACGTAGGAGTCACCAGTAAGATGTTCCTTCCTCATTCTATGCCAAATGATCTCCTGTGGTTTATCCAAAAACAGAACATTGACAAGAAGATATGAGGTTGCTTTAGCATGTAAAGTGAAAGTAAATCAAAAGGGTTTCTGCAGCTATATTAATAGCAAAAGGATAACGAGGGATAAAATTGGTCCATTAGAGAGTCAGCGTGGACAGCTATCTGCAGAGCCAAAAGAGATGGGGGAGATATTGAACAATTTATTTTCTTCGGTATTCACCAAGGAGAAGGATATTGAATTATGTGAGGTAAGGGAAAGAAGCTATGGAAACTATGAGATTCAAAGAGGAGGAAGTACTGACACTTTTGAAAAATATAAAAGTGGATAAGTCTCCAGGTCCTGACAGAATATTCCCTAGGACATTGAGGGAAGTTAGTGTAGAAATAGCAGGAGCTATGACAGAAATATTTCAAATGTCATTAGAAACGGGAATGGTGCCGGAGGATTGGCGTACTGCGCATGTTGTTCCATTGTTTAAAAAGGGTTCTAAGAGTAAACCTAGCAATTATAGACCTGTTAGTTTAACGTCAGTGGTGGGCAAATTAATGCAAAGGATACTTAGAGATAATATATATAAGCATCTGGATAAACAGGGTCTGATTAGGAACAGTCAACATGGATTTGTGCCTGGAAGGTCATGTTTGACTAATTTTCTTGAATTTTTTGAAGGGAAATTGATGAGGGTAAAGCGGTGGATGTTGTCTATATGGACTTCAGTAAGGCCTTTGACAAGGTTCCACATGGAAGGTTGGTTAATTTGGTTCAATTGTTGGGTATTAATAATGGAGTAGCAAGATGGATTCAACAGTGGCTGAATGGGAGATGCCAGAGAGTAATGGTGGATGGCTGTTTGTCAGGTTGGAGGCCGGTGACTAGCGGGGTGCCTCGGGGATCTGTGTTGGGTCCACTGTTGTATGTCATGTACATCAATGATCTGGATGATGGTGTGGGAAATTGAATTAGTAAGTATGCAGATGATACTAAGATAGGTGGTGTTGTGGATAATGAAGTAGATTTTCAAAGTCTACAGAGACATTTAGGCCATTTGGAAGAGTGGGCTGAAAGATGGCAGATGGAGTTTAATGCTGATAAGTGTGAGGTGCTACATCTTGGCAGGACAAATCAAAATATGGTACATGGTAAATGGTAGGGAATTGAGGAATGCAGTTGAACAGAGGGATCTAGGAATAACTGTGCATAGTTCCCTGAAGGTGGAATCGCATGTAGATAGGGTGGTAAAGAAAGCTTTTGGTGTGCTGGCCTTTATAAATCAGAGCATTGAGTATAGAAGTTGGGATGTAATGTTAAAATTGAACAAGGCAATTGTGAGGCCAATTCTGGAGTATGGTGTACAATTTTGGTCGCCAAATTATAGGAAAGATGTCAACAAAATAGAGAGAGTACAGAGGAGATTTACTAGAATGTTGCCTGGGTTTCAGCACCTAAGTTACAGAGAAAGGTTGAACAAGATAGGTCTTTATTTGGAGCGCAGAAGGTTAAGGGGGGACTTGATTGAGGTCTTTAAAATTATGAGAGGGATAGACAGAGTTGACGTGGATCAGCTTTTTCCATTGAGAGTAGGGAAGTTTCAAACAAGAGGACATGATTTGAGAATTAAGGGACAAAAGTTTAGGGGTAACATGAGGGGGAACGTCTTTACTCAGAGAGTGGTGGCTGTGTGGAATGAGCTTCCAGTGGAGGTGGTGGAGGCAGGTTCGATTTTAACTATTAAGAATAAAGTGGATAGGTATATGGACGTGAAGGGAATGGAGGGGTATGGTCTGAGTGCAGGTAGATGGGACTAGGGGAAAACAAATGGTCGGCACGGACTGGAAGGGCCGAGAGGGCCTGTTTCCGTGCTGTAATTGTTATATGGTTATATGGTTATAACATTGTAGTTTACTCCTTCATAAACAAAGTCCGGGCATTGATATTGTCAAGTCATTTCCCATGTTACCATTTACAACGATTTGTAAACTTAGAACGTAGAACAGTACGGCACAGAAAGAGGCCCCTCGGCCCACATTGTATGTGCCGAACAGGACACCAAGTTAAACTGATCTCCCCGTGCCTGCACGTCACCCGTATTATATTTACTTCCACCACCACCACAGCCAGTGAATTCCAGACACCCACTTTCTCCGAGGTAAAACCATTGCCCTATTAATCGCCTTTAAACATTTGCCTTCCTCACCAATGGCTGGCTCCCCTCCGGCATAGTTGACAAAGCACTTGCACACTTTTCCCCCATTTCCCGCACGTCCGCTCTCACTATCCCACCCCCCCTTCCCCGGATAGAACAGCGACAGAGTCCGCTTGGTCCTCACCTTTCACCCCACCACCCCCACCGGCCAAGACCGCAAGAAACTGAAGCAAATCGTGGACGCAGCCCAGACCGTCACGGAAACAAACCTCCCCTTCCACTGACTCCATCTGCACATCACTGCCTCGGCAAGGCCAGATGCGTAATCAAGGACGAGTCGCACCCCGGCCTCGCCCTCTTCTCCCCTTGCCCATGGGTCAAGAGGTGTAGAGGTGTGAAAACGCACACCTCCACATTGTTATCGCACACCTCCACAACAGCTGTCATCAGGCAACTGAACCTTCCTACCTGAGAGCAGTCTTGAACTACTGACTACCTCATCGGGAACCTTCGGACTATCGTTGATCGGACCTTGCGCTAAACGTTATTCCCTTATCATGTATTTGTACATTGTGGATGGCGAGTTTGTAATCGCGTGTGGTCTTTCCGTTGAGCGGTTAGTTCGCAGCAAAAGCTGTTCACTGTACCCCGGTACACGTGACAACAAACAAAACTGAACATCCACCATTTCCACCAGCACCAACGTGATCTCACCTCCATCACATCTTCCTCCACACACACGCATACATCCCTTTTCTTTCAGCATTCAATAGACAATAGGCAATAAACAAGGGATAATAGACAATAGGTGCAGGAGTAGGCCATTTGGCCCTTCGAGCCAGCACCGCCATCCAATGTGATCGTGGCTGATCATCCCCAATCAGTGCCCCGTTCCTGCCTTCTCCCCATATCCCCTGATGTCCCTACTAATCAAGAATCTATCTATCTTAGTTTAGTTTAGTTTAGAGACACAGCACGGAAACAGGCCCTTCGGCCCACCGGGTCCGCGCCGGCCAGCGATCCCCGCACATTAACACTATCCTACACACACTAGGGACAATTTTTACATTTACCAATTAACCTACAAACCTGCACGTCTTTGGAGTGTGGGAGGAAACCGAAGATCTCGGAGAAAACCCCACGCAAGTTACGGGGAGAACGTACAAACTCCGTACAGACAGCACCCGTAGTCGGGATGGAACCCGGGTCTCCGGCGCTGCATTCGCTGTAAGGCGGCAACTCTACCGCTGCGCCACCGTGACCGCCTTTATCTCTGCCTTAAAAATTGCTTCTCAAACAAAATATATATATTTTTTGACATCTCCCATTTCTCTGGAACTTTGTGAAGATAGAAACATAGAAAATAGGTGCAGGAGGAGGCCATTCGGCCCTTCGAGCCAGCACCGCCATTCATTGTGATCATGGCTGATCGTCCCCTATCAATAACCCGTGCCTGCCTTCTCCCCATATCCCTTGACTCTACTAGCTCCTAGAGCTCTATCTAACTCTCTCTTAAATCCATCCAGTGACTTGGCCTCCACTGCCCTTTGCGGCAGGGAAGTCCACAAATTCACAACTCTCTGGGTGAAAAAGTTTTTTTCTCACCTCAGTCTTAACTGACCTCCCCTTTATTCTAAGACTGTGGCCCCATCCCGGGAATTAACCTAGTAAACCTACGTCGCACTCGCTCAATAGCAAGAATGTCCTTCCTTAAGTTAGCAGACAAAAGATCAAAACTTACAGATAATAAAGTCGCTCTGTTCTAGAGCCAGCCTTTTTCCTGTAGTCAATTCCAGAATTCAATTGGATAGCATCACAATATTCCTGTAAATTAAACAAAAAGATCAACAACACAGTTAAAAATAAAATATAGTTTCATTTACTTGATTGTCACGGGTACAGTGAAAAGCTTTTGTTGCGTGCTAATCAGTCAACGGAAAGACAACCCATGATTACAATCGAGCTGTCCACAGTGTGCAGTTAAAGTGTGGAGCAATTGTAAGTAGACAATAGACAATAGGTGCAGCAGTAGGCCATTCAGCCCTTTGAGCCAGCACCGCCATTCAATGTGATTATGGCTGATCATCCACAATCAGTACCCCGTTCCCGGCCTTCTCCGCATATCCCCCGAATCCGCTATTTTTAAGAGCCCTATCTAGCTCTTTTTTAAGAGCCCTATCTAGCCCTATCTATCTCTTGAAAGCATCCAGAGAACCCGCCTCCACCGCTCTCTGAGGCAGAGAATTCCACAACTCTCTGTGAGAAAAAGTGTTTCCTCATCTCCGTTCTAAATGCTTATTCTTAAAATCTGGCCCCTGGTTCTTGACTCCCCCAACATCGGGAACATGTTTCCTGCCTCTGGCGTGTCCAAACCCTTAACAATCTCATATGTTTCAATGAGATCCCCTCTCATCCTTCTACACTTCAGAGTATACTAGCCCAGCCGCTCCATTCTCTCAGCATATGACAGTCCCGCCATCCCGGGAATTAACCTTGCAAACCTACGCTGCACTCCCTCAATAGCAAGAATGTCCTTCCTCAAATTAGTAGACAAAAATGCAGGAGAAACTCAGCGGGTGAGGCAGCATCTATGGAGCGAAGGAATAGGTGACGTTTCGGGTCGAGACCCTTCTTCAGACTCATGTGGAGGTGGGGGAAGGCGGGATGAAGAAAGGAAGAGGCGCAGACAGTGCGCTGAGGGAGAACTGGGAAGGGGAGGGGAAGGAGGGAGAAAGCAAGGACTACCTGAAATTGGAGAAGTCAATGTTCATACCGCTGGGGTGTAAACTGCCCAAGCGAAATATGAAGTGCTGCCCTCCAATTTGCGGTGGGACTCACTCTGGCCGTGGAGGAGGCCCAGGACAGAAAGGTCGGATTCGGAATGGGAGGGGGAGTTGAAGTGCTGAGCCACCGGGAGATCAGGTTGGTTAATGCGGACCGAGCGGAGGTGTTGGGCGAAGCGATCGCCAAGTCTACACTTGGTCTCACCGATGTAGAGCAGCTGACACCTAGAGCAGCAGATGCAGTAGATGAGGTTGGAGGATGTGCAGGTGAGTGTAATGTATGACTGCAGATACACCTCAGTGACCAGCACACAAAGAGTCCCCTGGATTGGGCACCATCTTGGATCATACAATAGAGATGCATTTCCGCCATTGAAAGAAAAATTCTTTATAGGATTTTAAGATCTGAGTGATAATTTTAATGTTTCCATGGTGACAGAACATGTGCTCTGTAGACACAAGAAAATTTGCAGATGCTGGCTTTAAAAAAAAAAGTGCTAGAGTAACTCAGTGAGTCAGGCAGTAGGTTCATAAGTGATGGGAGCAGAATTAGGCCATTCGGCCATCAAATCTACTCTGCCGTTCAATCATGGCTGATCCATCTTTCCCTCTCAACCCCATTCTCCTGCATCCCCCCCCCCCCCGTAACCTCTGACAACTGCACTAATCAATAATCTATTATCACTGCCTTAAAAATATCCATTGACTTGGCCTCCACAGCATTTCTGGAGACTATGGATTAGTGGCGTTTAGGGGTCAGGACCGCCTTCAGATTGTGATGGGATAGTGGGGGAAGCTGGAAGAGAGGAGGTACTGGACAAGGTCTGGTGCATGATAGGTGGATGGAGGTGAGGGAGGTTTACATTGGCCCATTTTCTCAACCATTTTGTCCAACCATTTGCCTATCAACCCCCCTCCCCCCCCCCCTCCAACTCACCTCATCCACCTATCACTCGCCAGGCTTTGTCCCACCCCCACCTCTGGTCCAGCTTCTAAAGGGCCTTTCCCACGTAGCCGTCATTTGCCCGTAACATTACGCGACATCATTTACGCGTCACGACGCACGACGCGCGCAACGTGACACGCACGTGATGTGCGCCTGGTACGCGATGACATAGGCAGTGACGCGCGGCGTCGCAGGACTTTGTGATGTACAAAATCTTCGCCCGCCATCTTCGTGACGCGCAAATGACGGCCAAGTGGGTCAGGCCCTTAACCTTGTCCTATCCATGTTCCTGTCTAATTGTTTCTTAAACATTGCGATAATCCCCGCCTCAACTATCTCCTCTTGGGGTTACTGAACATCCCGCGGTCTAGGCATAAGCTCAGGGGCGACCGACCGAGCCTTTGCGGTTGCAGCTCCTAGACTGTGGAACAGCATCCCTCTTCCCATCAGAACTGCCCCCTCCATCGACTCCTTTAAGTCGAGACTTAAAACTCATCTTTACTCACAAGCCTTTCTTGACGTCCTCTGAGGGAGGGCTATATGTATGTATTTATGTATGTACTTAATCTATGAACCACTGTTGTATAACGTTAGTACCTCCACCAATGTAAAGCACTTTGGTCAACGTGAGTTGTTTCTTAAATGTGCTTTAGAAATAAAAGTGACTTGACTCTGGCAGCTTGTTCCATACCCCCACCACCCTTTGTCCGAAAAGGTTACCCCTCAAACTCCTATTAAATATTTTCCCCTTTCTCCTTAAACCTATATCCTCTGGTTCTCAATTCCCCTGCTCTGGGCAAGAGACTGTGCGTCTACCCGATCTATTCGCCTCATGATTTAATACTCCTCCATAAGATCACCCCTCATCCTCCTGCGCTCCAAGGAATAGAGACCCAGCCTGCTCAACCTCTCCCTGTAGCTCAGGCCCCGGAGTTCTGACAATATCCTCGGAAATCTTCTCTGTACCCTTTCCACCTTGACAAAGTCTTTCCTATAACACGGCGCCCAGAACTGAACACAATACTCTAAATGTGGCCTCAATAAACATCTTATATGAATGCAACATGAAGTAAAATTATATTTAAAAATTCAAATGAAAAAATTAAAAAATCTTGAACATACTTAAAAATCACTCACGGCAATCAGTTAAAATATTGGTATTAATTTGTAAAATGTTGACATTTCGTTCCATTTATCTTCAATAGATGAACAATCCCCTTCAAATAAGAGACATGAAGAACTGCAGACGCTGGATTCTTGAGCAAAAGTAACTCAGTGGATCGGGCAGCATCTGTGGAGGGAATGGGCAGCTGAGGCTTCAGGTCGCGACCCTTCTGCACATAAAATGGTGCTTGACCCTTTTCTCCACTGATGCTGCCTTCTATAGCCAGAGGGTGGTGAATCTGCGGAATTCATTGCCACAGAAGGCTGTGGAGGCCGAGTCAATGGATATTTTTAAGACAGAGATCGATAGATTCTTGTTTTGTACTGGTGTTCGGGGTTATGGGGAGAAGGCAGGAAAATGGAGTTGAGAGGGATACATAGATTGAATGGCAGAGTAAATTTGATGGGCCGAATGGCCTAATTCTGCTCCTATGACTTACGACATAGCCTTATGAGCTCCTCCAGCATTTTGTATCTTCCCCTTCAAATAGAGTTTGCCTGATACAAGAGCCAGGTATAGGGGCAAGATACAAAACATAGCCAAGCAAAGCACAGAGTGCTGGAGGAACTCAGCGGGTCAGGCAGCATCTGTGGAGGAACATGAACAGAAAACAATTCGGGTCGGGACCCTTCAGTCAATCGGAACAAGGGTCCCGACCTGAAACATTACCCCTTCCATTCCCCCCACGGATGCTGCCCGACCCAATGAGTTCCTCCAGCACTATGTAATTGATTTAAATGTGGAAATGCCTGGAGAACAGGGCAGCACGAGAGGAGTAGTACAGACAAGATGGGCAGAATGGCCTTCCCTTGTAGTGTAGATCTAGACTACACTGCCCTTCTATTAGAGTTACAGCACACCAACGCCTCCACTTCCTCAGAAGGCTTAGGAAGTTCAGCATGTCCCCGACAACTCTCACCAACTCCTACAGATCCGCCGTAGAAAGCATTATATCGGGATGCATCACAGCTTGGTTTGGGAACAGCTCCATCCAAGACCGCAAGAAATTGCAGCCAATTGTGGACGCAGCCCAGACCATCGCACAAACCAACCTCCCTTCCATTGACTCCATTTCTACCTCGCGCTGCCTCGGCAAGGCCAGCAGCACAATCAAGGACCAGTCGCACCCCGGCCACTCCCTCTTCTCCCCTCTCCCATCAGGCAAAAGGTTTTGAAGTGGGAAAACGCACACCTCCAGAATCAGGGACAGTTTCTTCCCAGATGTTATCAGGCAACTGAATTATCCTACCACAACCAGAGAGCGGTCCTGAACTACTATCTTTCTTTTTAGTGACCATCAGACTATCCTTGATTGGACTTTGCTGACTTTACCTTGCATGAAACGTTATTCCCTTATCATGTATCTGTACACTGTAGATGGCTCGACTATAATCTTGTATTGCCTTTCTGCTGACTGGTTAGCACGCAACAAAAGCTTTTCACTGTAGCTTGGTACACGTGACTATAAACTAAACGGAAGTAAGGTAGACAAAAATGCTGGCGAAACTCAGCGGGTGAGGCAGCATCTATGGAGCGAAGGAAATAGGCAGCCTAGTTGCCTATCTCCTTCGCTCCATAGATGCTGCCGCACCCGCTGAGTATCTCCAGCACTTTTGTCTACCTTTGATTTTCCAGCATCTGCAGTTCCTTCTTAAACGTAGGTTGAGAGGGATATGGGCCATGAAGGGCCGAAACCATTCTTCAGATGGAACTAAGAGCCGGTCACCTCAATGTTTTGTTGTGGCTCTATGGAATGAGTCATAATAGAAGCAGAATTAGGCCATTCGGCCCATCAAGTCTATTCTGCCATTCAACCATGGCTGATCTATCTTTCCCATTCTCCTGCCTTCTCCCCATAATCCCTGACACTCGTACTAATCAAGAATCTATCTGTCTCTGCCTTGAAAATATCCGTCGACATGGCCTCCACAGCCTTCTGTGGCAATGAATTCCACACTCACCACCCTCTGACTGAAGCAATTCCTCCTCATCTCCTTCCTAAAGGAACGTCCTTTAATTCCGAGGCTATGACTAGTCCTTGACTCTCCCACCAGTGGAAACATTGTCCGCAACAATGGGATGGGGGTGGGCAGTTGGAGATTTCTGAATGCCCCCCAAAACAAAGAGCATGCGGGGCGTACTGAGACAGCCTAGCAGCGTCACAGTTAAATGGGATTATATATATATATTCATGTCTCATTCAGGGTTCCAGTAGTTGACTTGGAAATCGTCTTTCATTCTGCAGCATTTTGAACACTTCACCATGCAATTATGAATGATTCAAAGAATCAGTTCTTAACAACCTAAATTTTAAAGGCTGATTAGGACAAGGGTTGATATAATGGTGGGTTGGGCCATTGCAGCTTTACTCCTGGTATCATTATTAATCATTGCTGGTCAAAAATGTGTACCTGTGTATTACTGATTATGCTCATTTAGGATGGTTAACCCTTGGCTGTTAGTCGTGGCATTTCGTTCCACTTGAGCTCGCAATGCTGAAAGACAGAAGCTCCTAATTGGGAGGCTATTAATGCGGGCAGTTGGAGAGTGGGTTGATTGAAAATGATATAGTTAGTTTAATTGCATGGCTTTCGTGCTAGCCGGCAGGCAAAATGGAGAAGGATTTTTCCTGTGCGTGTTGTGCTCCGTTGTCCCACTGATTTGGCAACCTTGCGATGGGATAACATCTCGACGTTTACTTCAGGTGCAAGAGATGCCATTTGGCCTCCGGTTTTAATCTATTTATTCCCTGTGTCGGGACAAGACGTTCGATGTTCAGAAATGTGCCAAATTTAGTTTTAGGAAGGAACAGCAGATGCTGGTTTAAACCGAAGTTTAGAGGCAAAAAAGCCGGAGTAACTCAGCGGGACAGGCAGCGCCTCTGGAGGGAAGGAATAGGTGACGTTTCGGGTCGAGACTTCGGGTTAAGAATAAGGGGTAAGCCATTTAGAACGGAGACGAGGAAACACTTTTTCTCACAGAGAGTGGTGAGTCTGTGGAATTCTCTGCCTCAGAGGGCGGTGGAGGCAGGTTCTCCTGGATGCTTTCAAGAGAGAGCTAGATAAGGTTCTTAAAAACAGCGGAGTCAGGGGATATGGGGAGAAGGCAGGAACGGGGTACTGATTGGGGATGATCAGCCATGATCACATTGAATGGCAGTGCCGGCTCGAAGGGCCGACTGGTCTACTCCTGCACCTATTGTCTATTGTCTATTGTCTAAGACCCTTCTTCAGACACTGAAGGCAGACAACAAAAATGCTGGAGAAACTCAGCGGGTGAGGCAGCATCTATGGAGCAAAGGACTAGGCGACGTTCGGGTCAGGACTCTTCTTCAGACCGCTCTTCGGTCCTCCAGACCGCTCCTGCCACCGACGCTCCGCCACTCAACACAGCCGCCTTCTTCAGACACTTCTTCCTGTTCTCCAGAGATGCTGCCTGACCTGCTGAGTTATTCCAGCTTTTTGCGTCTGACTTGCTTTAGTTTATTTTATTACTGTCACGTGTACCGAGGTACAATCAAAAACCTTACTGGTGGCGTGCTAAGCCAGTCAGCGGAAAGACTATACATGATTACACTCGAGCCGTCCACAGTGTACAGATACAGGATTAAGGGAATAACATTCAGTGCAAAGAAAGTCCAGTAAAGTCCGATTAAAGATAGTCCGAGGGTTCACAATGAGGGAGATGGTAGGTCAGGGCTGCTCTCTAGTTGGTGATAGGATGGTTCAGTTGCCTTAGAAATCGTGATTGTCTGCATTAAAGCGGGTCGTAACTCAGCGGGACTTAAGACAAAAAGTAGTAAACACTGCCCAGTCCATCATCGGCGCTGACCTACCTTCCATCGAGGGGATCTATCGCAGTCGCTGCCTCAAAAAGGCTGGCAGTATCATCAAGCACACACACTCATCTCCCCGCTACCTTCAGGTAGAAGGTACAGGAGCCTGAAGACTGCAACGTCCAGGTTCAGGAATAGCTACTTCCCCACAGCCATCAGGCTATTAAACTTGGCTCGGACAAAACTCTGAACATTAATGGACCATTATCTGTTATTTGCACTTTAGCAGTTTATTTATTCATGTATACATTTATATAATGGTATATGGACACACTGATCTGTTCTGTATTCATGCCTACTATGTTCTGTTGTGCTGAAGCAAAGCAAGAATGTCATTGTCCTATCAGGGACACATGACAATAAACTCTCTTGAATCATGAATCTTGAATCGTATGTGACCTGATAAGATGGTATTACACATATTATTACTGTCTGTAGGCCAGCATCAAAATGTTGCATTGTGACAAAAGGAACCTGGTGGGAACTTTTATCAATTGCATTAAACTTGAAAAGCTGGAACCTTTCTTGTGAGATGCAAAGGTTTTTGTTACAAAGTGCCAGAAGTTTTTTAAGAACTTGCTTTCTGCATCGGTCATAACATCATGGGAGAATACCTCATTCATGTCATGCGGACTGAGCGTTGCCTTTGCCTGTATGCCTAACCTTTGTCCCCTGGCAGCCCGGCAACTTCCAGTATTCCACGGCATCTCAATGGCTGGCCAGGCAACGTCAGAGATGAAAGATTACATCATTGAAAATCACCCGAATGCCTGTCACCGATGCTGACAGGGTGAATCAAAGTGATGCAGGACAGCCCGTTCCAATTATGGAGAACGATTTAAATGAAAGGCAGGAATCAAATCACCGTATCTTTTAAAAGTCATCGCACGGCAGGAAGCAAATCAAGTCAGGATTTATAAATCCAACTTGATTTTAGTGCCTGTAAACTACTGCTGTATCATCTTCTGTCGACCTTCTAT
Organism: Okamejei kenojei; assembly: GCA_035221665.1. Classification (NCBI taxonomy): domain Eukaryota; kingdom Metazoa; phylum Chordata; class Chondrichthyes; order Rajiformes; family Rajidae; genus Okamejei; species Okamejei kenojei. Next base: position 6,772,288 of record CM069135.1, read on the forward strand.
GAATAGTTTCTTGTCATGTAAATAACACAGAAAATCCTTGTAAAAGACAATTGAAGTGAATTTCAAGAACACTCTCCCAGTGTCCCACATCGAGCCCAGGATTCCTATTGCACTGGCCTGCTAAATAATTTTTAGTTTTTGGATTTGAAAGAAAAAAATACGGCGGAGCTGTGCGGTAGGAAAGCTTCCTTACAAATATTTTCTGCCGCCCACGCCCCTTTTCCGCCATCTTAGAATAAAGGGGAGGTCATTTAAGCCTGAGGTGAGAAAAAACTTTTTCACCCAGAGAGTTGTGAATTTATGGAATTCCCTGCCACAGAGGGCAGTGGAGGCCAAGTCACTGGATGGATTTAAGAGAGAGTTAGATAGAGCTCTAGTCAAGGGATATGGGGAGAAGGCAGGCACGGGTTATTGATAGCGGACGATCAGCCATGATCACAATGAATGGCGGTGCTGGCTCGAAGGGCCGAATGGCCTCCTCCTGCACCTATTTTCTCTGTTCCTATGTTTCTAACACACACAGACAGACACATACACACACACTACACACACACAGACAGACACATACACAGATATAGACACACACACACACACAGACAGACACATACACAGATATAGACACACACACACACAAAATGTACTTTGTATCTTACGATGGGAAGCGGACATTTGACCACACTCTCCTCTTTCTGTTCACAATCTGAGGAAGATTTTGAAACCAATTGCTCTGTTCCCTGCAAATCCTGTTATGTTGCGGAGAATTGTGGACGCAGCCCAGACCATCACACAAACCAACCTAACCGTCCATTGACTCCCCCTGTAAACTCACGCTGCCTTGGCAAGGCCAGCAGCCTAATCAAGAACGAGTCGCACCCTTCCTCCCCTCTCCCATCGGGCAAGAGGCACAGAAGTGTGAAAACGCACACCTCCAGATTCAGGGACCGTTTCTTCCCAGGCAACTGAACCATCCTACCACCAACTAGAGAGCGGACCTGACCTGCCGTCTACCTCATTGGGGACCCTCGGACTATCTTTAAATGGACTTGACCTTATTCCCTTTATCTTGTATCTGTACAGTGTGGACGGATCAACCACAATTATGTACAGTCTTTCACTGCACGTAACAAAAAGATTTTCACTGTACCTCGATACACGCAACAATAAACTAAACTAAACCAGATAGCAACGATAGTTTTCAAAAATTTTAGCAGGATCTTGATCATTTAGGCAGGCGGGCTGAGGAGTGGTCGATGGAGTTTAGATTCAAGATTCAAGAGAGTTTATTGTCACGCGTCCCTGATAGGACAATGACATTCTTGCTTTGCTTCAGCACAACAGAACCTAGTAGGCTTTGACTACAGAACAGATGGTCCTTGATGATGCTGCCAGCCTTTTTGAGGCAGCGACTACGATAGATCCCCTCGATGGAAGGGAGGTCAGAGCCGATGATGGACTGGGCAGTGTTTACGACTTTTTGTAGTCTTAAGCCTAAACCTTTTGTAGTCACAGGTTTAATACAGATCAGTGCGAGGTGTTGCATTTTGGGAAGTCAAACCAGGGCACGACCTTCACAGTGAATTGAACGCTTCTGGGGAGTGTTGTAGAGCAGAGGGTCTCAGGAGTGCAGGTACACAGTTTATCGAAAGTGGCGTCACAGGTGGATAGTGCGATCAGATGCGATTCATCAAGGACCAGTCGCACCCTGGCTACTCCTTCTTCTCATCAGATAAAAGGTACAGAAGTGTGAAAACGCACACCTCCAGATTCAGGGAAAGTTTCTTCCCAGCTGTTATCAGACAACTGAATCATCCTACCACAATTAGAGAGCGGTGCTGAACTACTATCTACCTCTTTGATGACCCTCGGACTATCCTTCATCGGACTTTAATGGCTTTACCTTATTAGACAATAGACAATAGGTGCAGGAGTAGGCCATTCGGCCCTTCGAGCCAGCACCGCCATTCAATGTGATCATGGCTGATCATCCACAATCAGTACCCCGTTCCTGCCTTCTCCCCATATCCCCTGACTCCGCTATTTTTAAGAGCCCTCCATTATCATGTATCTATACAATGTAAATCGATCGATTGTAATCATGTATTGTCTTTCCGCTGATGGGTTAGCATGCAACAGAAGTCTTTCACTGTTACATCTGTACGTGTGACAATAAACTGAACTGAAACGGAAACATAGGGTGGTCAGGAAGCCTTCATCGGTCAGAGTTTTGGGTATTGAAGTTGGGATGTTATGATAAAACTGTACAAGACATTGGTGAGGCCACATTTGGAGTATTGTGCTGTGGTTTGGTCACTTGTGATAGGAAAGACTGAGCGCAGTGAAGATTAATGAGGATGTTGCCAAAACTCGAGGGCTTGAGCTATAGGGAGAGGCTGAGCAGACTGGGACTTTATTCCTTGGAGGGTGAGGGTGGACTTATGAAGGGCGACACAGGACACAGAGCCCTGGGATCGATCCTGACCTCGGCTGCTGCCTGCGTGGACTTCATGGTCACATGTGTGGGATTCCCTCCGGATGCTCCGGTTTCCTCCCACATCCCAAAAACGTGCGGGTTTGGAGGTGTACGGAGCAGATTAGAAAGGGGGTTAACACAGAACTAGTGAGGACAAATGATCAATGGTCGGCATGGACATAATGGGCCGAAGGGCCTGTTCCATGGTGGACAGAAGTGCTGGAGGAACTCAGCGGGTGCAGCAGCATCTATGGAGCGAAGGAAATAGGCAACGTTTCGGGCCGAAACCCTTCAGTCTGAAGAAGGGTCTCGGCCCGAAACGTTGCTCCAGCACTTTTGTCTACCTTCGATTTTCCAGCATCTGCAGTTCCTTCTTAAACACAAGGGCCTGTTTCCATGATGCATCTCTAACTTAAACTCATCCCGGGACTCTAGCTTGGCCCATAATTCTGAGGGTTAGTGAATCTATGGGATTGATTGCCACGGATGGCTGTGTAGGCCGTCAGTGGATATTTTTAAGGTAAAGAGAGATTCTTGATGAGTACGGGTGTCGGTACGGGGCGATCGAATGAAGGGAGGGAGAGATAGATCAGCCATGATTGAATGGCGGGGTATACGATGGGCCGAAGGGGAAGGCCGCTGCCACACGCGGCAGCAGGCAGAAGGTGGCGAGGGGGGGGGGGGGATAGGACTGTTCGGTGAACTTTTGTAACTTTGTGAGCGGCAGAAACGAGGCGACCCTTGTACTGCCTAGATGCGGTCTGCTGCACCGGTCTGGGTTTTATGTATAAACAAAGCATTTCACTGTACCTAGCTACATGTGACAATAAAATATCATTGGATCATTGAAAGTGCAAAGGGATTCAAATGGAAAAAATATATTTTTTTAAATAACGAGGAGGGTGGCACGGTGGCGCAGCGGTAGAGTTGCCGCCTCACAGCGCCAGACACCCGGGTTCCACCTTGACTACGGGCGCTGTCTGTACGGAGTTTGTACCCTCCGCCATGACCTGCGTGGGTTTTCTCCGAGATCTTCGGTTTCCTCCCACACTCCAGGAGCGTGCAGGTTTGCAAGTTAATTGGCTCGATATAAACGGAAATTGTCCCTAGTGTGCGTAGGGTAGCGTTAAAGTGCGGGGATCGCTGGTGGGTCGAAGGGCCTGCTTCCGTGCTGTGTCTCTAATCTAAACAAAAGGAGCAAGATGCTATTTCGCAATCACGTTGCCGGCCCCATAGCAGATGCGTCCACGTCGCGGGGCTGGAAACTGGAAGTATCCCGAGCCAATTCTGCTACCGCCATCATCCGTTGCAACACGTGATGGCTCCCACGGATTGTCGCCGGAAGCTCGCGTCCTTGTCAGGACGGACGATGACGGCGAGGCCAATATTTGTAACAAGATGGACACGAAAGAAGAAGAAGAGTCACACTGCCAAGGTCAAGTCGTTTTTGCTGAAGGATCAGTCTCAAATGTGCAGCAGTGCGGTTCAAAAATGCTAAATCTAGCACTCAGTTCAATAAGGCTTTGTTTGAAGAAGTCTGAAGTTCTGAAATTCAGTCTGAAGAAGGGTTTCGGCCCGAAACGTTGCCTATTTCCTTTGCTCCATAGATGCTGCTGCACCCGCTGAGTTTCCCCAGCACTTTTGTCTACCTTCGATTTTCCAGCATCTGTTTGTTTGTGTTGGTTCATTACAACTAATGACTTTTTTTGTTTGCTTTTGAGCACTAGAATAGGGCGGCACGGTGGCGCAGCGGTAGAGTTGCTGCCTCACAGCGCCAGAGACCCGGGTTATAGACAATAGGCAATAGACAATAGGTGCAGGCGTAGGCCATTTGGCCCGTCGAGCCAGCACTGCCATTCAATGTAAGCATGGCTGATCATCCCCAATCGGTACCCCGTTCCTGCCTTCTCCCCATATCCCCTGACTCCGCTAGCTTCAAGAGCCCTATCCAGCTCTCTCTTGAAAGTATCCAGAGAACCGGCCTCCACCGCCCTCTGAGGCAGAGAATTCCACAGACGCACAGCTCTCTGTTCCATCCCGTCTGTGCGGAGTTTGACGTTCTCCCCGTGACCTGCGTGGGTTTTCTCGGGGTGCTCCGGTTTCCTCCCGCACCAGAGACGTACGGGTTTGATGGTGAATTGGCTTGGTATAATTGTAAATTGTCCCTAATGTGCCTAGAACCTTCTTCTTCTTCTTCTTCTTGCGTATGGCGTGCACAGCCTAAAGTTGTAAGGCAACTTGTTCTCTTTGATCTTCCGTTTGTGCACGCCAGGTTGATTGCATTCGTCGAAACAGGGCGGACCACGTGAAGGTTGCAATCTCCCAGTGTGCGTAGGATAGTGTTAGTGTGCACATCCCCTCTCACCATAAAGCCCTGTCCTCTAATCTTTGACATTCCCACTCTGGGGAAAAAAGGTATTTTAGTTTAGTTTAATTTTGTTTCCTTTCATTTATTGTCACGTGTACCGAGGTATAGCGGAATGTTTTTATGTTGCGTACTATCCAGCCAGCGGGAAGACAATACGTGATCCACGGTAGTCCACGGTAAACAGATACAGGATAAAGGGAATAACGCCCGGTGCGAAATAAAGTCCATCGTCATCTTTGGAGTGTGGTAGGAAACCGGAGCACCCGGAGAAAACCCACGCAACCCACTCCGGGTTATAGGCAATACACAGTAGACGAAAGGTGCAGGAGCAGGCCATTCGGCCCTTCAAGCCTGCACCGCCATTCAATGTGATCATGGCTGATCATCCAACTCAGTATCCTGTACCTGCCTTCTCTCCATACCCCCTGATCCCTTTAGCCACAAGGGCCACATCTAACTCCCTCTTAAATATAGCCAATGAACTGGCCTCAACTACTTTCTGTGGCAGAGAATTCCACAGATTCACCACTCTTTGTGTGAAAAACAAAATTCTCATCTCGGTCCTGAAAGATTTCCCCCTTATCCTTAAACTGTGACCCCTTGTTCTGGACTTCCCCAACATCGGGAACAATCTTCCTGCATCTAGCCTGTCCAACCCCTTAAGAATTTTGTAAGTTTCTATTAGATCCCCCCCTCAATCTTCTAAATTCTAGCGAGTATTTTTCACACTAAATTCTTGCACTATTTATACTGTATTTGCACACTGTGGCACGGCTCGATTGGCATCATGTATAGTCTTTCCGCCGACTGGTTTAGTTTAGTTTAGAGATACAGCGCGGAAAGAGGTCCTTCGGGCCGCACCAACCAGCGATCCCCGCACATTAAAGCTATCGTACACACACTAGGGACAATTTACTTTTATGCCAAAACCAATTAACTTACGAACCTGTCCATCTTTGGAATGTGGGAGGATGATCTCGGAAAAAGCCCTCGCGGTCGCGGGCAGAACGCACAGGCAGCACCCGTGGTCGGGATTGAACCCGGGTCTCCGGCGCTGAAAGCGTTGTAAGGCAGCAACTCTACCGCACGCAAATTGGTTAGCAAATTCCCTTTATTACGTTATTCCCTTTATTTATGCAGTCTGGTGGGTGTCGGTGGGAGCGCTGCAAGCCGGCAGCCCTGTCAGCAGCGTGTTCGTTGTTTTCAACTTTTTTTCGTTTTTTTGGTGTGTTTTAATGTATGTTTTTAATGTTTCTCTGTGTGTCTTGTGTGGGGGGGTAAGGGGGAAACCGCTTCGGTCGCCTCCTCCACGGAGAGGCGACTTTTTCCGGGTGGCTCGCCGGGGACCCCTGGAGGGGAGCTCCGGACCGCCGGCCCTGCGGTCTGCGGTGCTTCTGGCTGCGTTTACAGCGACGGCGGGGGCTTCAAATCTCCGGCCGCCGGCCTGCGGCCTACACCAGCCTGAAGCCACGGTCTCCGGTGGGGAGGCACCGATTCAGGACTTACCTGGACGTTTTACCTTGTCTACACATCGGGACGCCCACAGCGACGGCTGCGGAGGGTGGAGGTCCCGACCACAGGGGAAAAATGGAGGAGGACTGGCCAATTTTTGTGCCTTCCACCACAGTGATGAATGCTGTGGTGGATGTTTGTGTTACATTTTTATTGTGTTTTTGTGTGTTCTTTATCATTGTACCGCTGCTGGCAAATTCATTTCACTTGCACTTTATGTGCAACGTGAGGAATAAAACCGTATTGTATTGTATTGTATTGCTTGATTGTAATCATTTATAGTCTTTCCGCTGACTGGATAGCAGGCAACAACAACGTTTTACACTGCATGTGACAATAAACTGAACTAAACTTTCCTTACATATCGCATTGCTGCATGCAAGACAACACTTGGGTTTTTTTTTCCAGAAAGTCAAGTTAAAACCACTCTTCCCACCTACAGACTCTAACTTGTTGCCTGAATCACTTTTGAGATGAGGGTTCAGTTTTTTTTTTTGTTTTGTCGATCCGTTATTGTTCGATGCAGAGGGGAGAAACTGGAGATAACTAACTCCTTCAGGCGTGTTGAGATATACCCCTCATTACCAACAGCTGAAAACTTCTGATGCTTCTCGGCTGAAAAGAATCGACCGACCTCGAAGCACTTGGTCTAAAGAAAATGGGACGGGGGTTGTCGTCCATTCACCACTTCTGTGTTACATCTATTATGCCAAAAGTATAAAACACTGCCTTTATACTGCCAAGCCAAAACTACTCTTCCCACATCAAAGCATTTTCATCACAAGGAGGGTTTTTTTTTTTTTCTCTTCCAAATTTATTCATTCTCAAAACAGAAGACAAGGATTCATACACCCTAATTACATCTAATTATCAATTCCTTTTTCTCCGACCAACTTCAGCCGAAGCTATTTACCACTGGCATTTCTCACACCCTCCCCCATGCCTTTTCGCAAGACAGCCAACATAATGGCAAGTTCTTTGGAGGGCAATTGTTATTTTCTTCTATGGCCTGCTGTAAAGGTTTCTACCTGCATTACATAATTATTCCAGTATTTGGTCCTCAACAGAAAATGCATGTTAAATATCGTGGGGGGGGGGGGGGGGGGGGGGGGGGGCCTCCCGGCTAATTTGACAGTTCCCCACAGTGTTGCCGCTTTGTGGCAGCAGAAACGACCTCTCCTGCGTGGGTACCCCCTCCTCCTTTCTATTCATGATCTAAATGAGACGTTTATTGGATTAGGGTTCTTCCCTGCAAGACCTCCGAGGTGGACAGTAACAAAGAATTTTAAAATCCCAATGACTATACTAATTGCCTTGGGATTAAAACAGAGAGAACTCCCCCCCCCCCCCCCTTCGATTCAGCATTACATCAGTATGCCAGAAAGAGAGGACATTTATTTGTTTCACCCTGGGCCCGCAAACCAGAGTGGGACAAGGTAAAGTTATGGTTCATTTGGAAGTCTTAAACAATCGGCGATCGACATAAATCTAATTGCTGGATTTTGGATGATCGGATTTTTCCTGGCTTTCCCTTGCGCTAAACGTTTTTCCCTTTATCATTTGTCCGTACGCCGTGAGTGGCTCGATTGCCTTTCTGCTGACCGGTCGGAGCGCAAGAAAAGCTTTTCGCCGTGCCTCTGTAACGCATGACAATAAAACTTAAGCTAAACCAAAATAACTAAACCAAGGCGGCCAAATAAACTTCGGAAACTCTTGCGTAGATTGCGAACAGTTGCGTCTCCGCACCCGAATGAAAACCGAGGCTAGAAGTCGGTGGAAAAAAGATTTAGCGCCAGGCATCAAATGATAAATGGCTCGGAATTAAATTGACATCGGTGAGAAGACTGCGCTGTGAAGTCAATTGAGAAGCAAATACATTGGCAAGGGATTAACCTCAGGGCTCAACATAGGTGACAGTCACACAGAGGTCACCAAACTGACCTCACAGGTTGGTCTGCGGGTCATTGTGGCTCATAAAAGGCTCTTGTAGTGTCAACCTCTTCTAAGACCGCAATCTGACAACTCAATTTGAGCTTCCAGACTGATAACTAACTCCAAGAGGCCGGGTTGATCGTTCATAAAAACATAGAAAATAGGTGCAGGAGGAGGCCATTCGGCCCTTCGAGCCAGCACCTTCATTCATTGTGATAATGGCTGTTCGTCCTCAATCAATAACCCGTGCCTGCCTTCTTCCCATATCCCTTGACTATACTAGCCCCTAGAGCTCTATCTAACTCTCTTAAATCCATCCAGTGATTTGGCCTCCACTGCCCTCTGTGGCAGGGAATTCCATAATTCACAACTCTCTGGGTGAAAAAGTTTTAAATGACATAGAAACATAGAAACATAGAAAATAGGTGCAGGAGGAGGCTATTCGGCCCTTCGAGCCAGCACCGCCATTCATTGTGATCATGGCTGATCGTCCCCTATCAATAACCCGTGCCTGCCATCTCCCCATATCCCTTGATTCCACTAGCCCCTAGAGCTCTATCTAACTCTCTCTTAAATTCATCCAGCCTCCACTTCCCTCTATAGCAGGGAATTCCATAAATTCACAACTCTCTGGGTGAAAAAGTTTTTTCTTAAATGACCTCCCCTTTATTCTAAGACTGTGACCCCTGGTTCTGGACTCGCTTCATGGTGTAGGAAGGAACTGCAGATGTTGGGTTTAAACCGGAGAGAGACTCAAAAAGCTGGAGTAATTCAGCGGGTCAGACTGCATCTCTGGAGAGGATGGGCGACGTTTTCGGTCGACACCCTTCTTCAGACTGGAGAGAGCGAGGGGAAAGGTAAACGAGAGATATAGAAGATGATGTAGAGAAATATAGAACAAATGAATGAAAGACGAAATGCGAAAAAGTAACGATGATAAAGGAAACAGGTCATTGTTAACTGTGGCCTAGGTGAAAACGAGTTTCAGACAATGAGATGCAAGACGACTTTTGAAGCTGGTTCGACTCAGGTGGGGGGAGGGATGGAGACTGAGGGAATGCAGGGGTTACTTGAAGTTAGAGAATAATCATACCACTAGGTTGTAAGCTGCCCAAGCAAAATGTGAGATGCTGTTCTGCCAATTTGCACTGGGCCTCACTCTGTCAATGGAGGAGGCCCAGGACAGAAAGGTCAGTTTGGGAATTAGAGGGGGGGAGTTAAAGTGTTTGGCAACCGGGAGGTCAGGTAGGTCCAGTCCGACTGAGCAAAAGTACTGTTCGTTATTGGAAAGATGTTTGGCAAGAAACAGAATGGAGGAAGGAACTGCAGGTGTTTAAACCAAAGATAGACACAAATGCTGGAGTAACTCAGCGAGACAGGCAGCATCGCTGGAGAGAAGGAATGGGTGAAGTTTCGGGTCGAGATGTTCAGACCCGTCTGAAGAAGGGGTAAACCATTTAGAACGGAGATGAGGAAGCACTTTTTCACACAGAGAGTTGTGAGTCTGTAGAATTCTCTGCCTCAGAAGGTAGTGTAGGCCAATTCTCTGTACACTTACAAAAGAGAGTTAGATAGATCTTTTAAAGATAGAGGTGTGAAGGGAAATGGGGAGAAGGCAGGAACGGGGTACTGATTGTGGATGATCAGCCATGATCACATTGAATGGCAGTGCTGGCTGGAAGGACCGAATGGCCTACTCCTGCACCTATTGTCAATTGTCTATATTTGTGTATTAACAAACATATCTGAGGGGGGGGGGGGGGGTGTGCTGGTGCTGGAGAGGGTCCAGAGGAGGTTTACGAGAATGATCCCAGGAATGATTGTGTTAACATATGATGAGCGTTTGAAGGCACTGGGCCTGTACTCGCTGGAGATTAGAAGGATGAGGGGGTACCTCATTGAAACCTATTGAATAGTGATAGGCCTGGATAGAGTACTAATCAGAGATTGTGCTTAGATATGGCAATAATTTACTGAACTGTACACAAACTTCACTGTAAGTATGTACATGTGACAATAAAGAACCATTGAACCATTGACATTAAAGAAACTATAGCTGTCATATCATAAGACTCACAGTTTAGTATAGTTTCATTTAAAGATAGAAACATAGACAATAGGTGCAGGAGTAGGCCATTTGGCCCTTCGAGCCAGCACCGCCATTCAATATGATCATCCAAAATCAGTACCCCATTCCAGCTTTTTCCCCATATCCTTTGATTCCGTTAGTCCTAAGAGCTAAATCTAACTTTCTCTAGAAAACATCCAGTGAACCGGCCTCCACTGCCTTCTGTGGCAGAGAATTACACAGTCACAACTCTCTGGTTGAAAAAGTTTTTCCTCATCTCACACAGCACGGAAACAGGCCCTCCGGCCCACCTAGTCCGCGCCGACCAGCGATCACCTGTACACTACTTCTATCCCACACACTAGGGATAATTTACAGAGGCCAATTATCCCACAAACCAGCATGTCTTTGGAATGTGGGTAGAAAGCAGAGGAAACCCAATGGAAAAACCCATTTTGGATAACATGCAAACTCCACACAGGCAGCACCTGAGGTCAGGATTGAACCCGGGTCTTTGGCGCCGTGAGGCAGCAGTTCTACTAGCTGCGCCTCTGTGCCCCTAATCATTTACTCGGTTAATACAGGTGGGACTGTTGCATTTGATGGGAGGCTTGGAGAAGAAGTGAGTGGATGTGTCTGGGATTTTATTTGCTAGGATGTAGAGGATTATATTTGTGCCTATACATTTTTGAAACAGTCTCTTTGAGCTAGAGATTGTTTCTATGGGCAAAACGGGGGTAGGTACAGATGGGGCAACTTGGTCAGCCTGGGCAGGTTGGGCAAATAGTGAAAGGCCTGGATAGAGTGAATCTGGAGAGGATGTTTCTACTCGTGGAAGAATCTCGGACCAGAGGCCATAGCCTTAGAATCAAAGGACGTTCCGTTAGAAAGATGAGGGGAATTTCTTTAGTCAGAGGGTGGTGAATCTGTGGAATTCATTGCCACAGACGGCTGTGTAGGCCGAGTCAATTTTTAGCTCTTAGGGCTAAAGGAATCAAGGGATATGGAGGATAAAGCAGGAACGGGGTACTGATTTTAGATGATCAGCCATGATCATATTGAATGGTGGTGCTGGCTCGAAGGGCCAAATGGCCGATTCATGCACCTATTTTTCTATGATTTCTATGTTTATATGACATTTTTAAGATGGACAGATTATTGATTAGTAAGGGTGTCAAAGTTTATGAGGAGAAGGCAGGAGAATGGGGTTGAGAGGGAAAGCTAGATCAGCCACGATTGAATGGTGGAGTAGACTCAATAGGCTGAATGGCCTAATTCTGTTCCTATGACTAATGAACTTATGAGCCGAAAGGCCAGATTCCGTGCAGCATGGCAATATGACTCGATAACAGATATAAAATTAGGAACACTAAAGTGTCCTGATTTTCAGCTGGTTAGTTCTATTACCAACGCTAACAGCGGAGAATTTGTGGCTCAGTTTGGTGTTGCAGAACTGAATGGTTGTGATTTCTTTATCGTTTCAGATTTGGAGCATTATTCATGAATAATGAATAATCCGGGTCTGTCACAGTGAGAGTAACTTTAGTGCCAGATTTAACGCTGACAGCTAGATCCGTTGGATGATGTTTTGGTTTGGGGCCCTTCTTCAGACTGATCTAAGTCCTATGGGCTGATGCGTAGACAAAAGGTTGATGAGAATGTACGTTTGTCTAATCAAGTTCAAGTGAGTTTATTGTCATGTGTCCCTGATAGGACAATGAAATTCTTGCGTTGATAATCAAACATTTGATAGAATAGTCTAGCACAGGAGCAGACCCTAGGGTTGCCAACTTTCTCAATCCCAAATAAGAGACAAAAGGTCAAAATACGGGACAAATTCCCCACAGCAATTCGTTGACCGACTCCGCCGTGGCTGGGTGAGGAGAAGTCCGGCACCCCATCCAACTCGTGAACCGATGATCGGCAATGAGAAGGAGGGGCGGTGGTGGTGGTGGCGGCAAGCGAAGGTCCGAAGGTCGGACAGCTGGCCGGGCTGCCGACCTACGGGGCCACGGGCGAGGCGTTGCTGGACAGGTGAGGCAGGGCCCGGTGCGGAGCTCCGACCCCACAGTCCCCTCGACCCGAGGAGTAGCAGTCAAATAGGGGATAAGGGCGGTCCCATACGGGATAAACCAATTTAGCCCAAAATACGGGATGTCCCGGCTATTACGGGACAGTTCGCAACCCTAGAAGACCCATCGGCACCAGACATAATGGCAAGTTAAACTAATCTCTGCCTGCACGTGATCTACATTCCTCCACCTCCAGCGAATCGAATATAGGAGCAAAGAGGTCCTTTTGCAGTTGTACAGAGCCCTAGTGAGACAACCCCTGGAGTATTGTGTGCAGTTCTGGTCCCCTAATTTGAGGAAGGACATTCTTGCTATTGAGGGAGTGCAGCGTAGGTTTACAAGGTTAATTCCCGGGATGGGGTGCTGTCATATGCTGAGAGAATGGAGCAGCTGGGCTTGTACACTCTTGAGTGTAGAAGGATGAGAGGAAAACTCATTGACACATATAAGATTGTTAAGGGTTTGGGCACGCTGGAGGCAGGAGACATGTTCCCGATGTTGGGGGAGTCCAGAACCAGGGCCCACAGTTTAAGAATAAGGAGTAAGCCATTTAGAACGGAGACGAAGAAACACTTTTTCTCACAGAGAGTGGTGAGTCTGTGGAATTCTCTGCCTCAGAGGGCGGTGGAGGCCGGTTCTCTGGATGCTTTCAAGAGAGAGCTGGATAGGGCTCTTAAACATAGCGGAGTCAGGGGATATGGGGAGAAGGCAGGAATGGGGTACTGATTATGGATGATCTGCCATGATCACATTGAATGGCGGTGCTGGCTCGAAGGGCCGAATGGCCTCCTCCTGCACCTATTGTCTATTGTCTTATCTCCTCCATATCCATGTGGCGATCCAAATGCCACTGAAACACCATTACAGTATCTGCCTCCACCACCACCCCTGGCAGTGTGTTCCAGGGAGACCCACCGTTCACTGTGTAAATAAAACTTGCTCCGCACACCTCCTTTCAACTTTTCTCCTCTCACCTTTTGGCCAGGAAGCACATTTTATACCCACCCATTAATTTATTGGATGACTCGTAAGCTCCACCCAATCCCGCAAGAAACTGCAGAGAATTGTGGACGCAGCCCAGACCATCGCACAAACCAACCTCCATTCCATCGACTCCATCTGCACCTCACGCTGCCTCGGCAAGGCCAGCAGCATCATCAAGGACCAGTCGCACCCCCGGCCACTCCCTCTTCTCCCCTCTCCCATCAGGCTAAAGGTACAGAAGTGTGAAAACGCAAACCTCCAGATTCAGGGACGGTTTCTACCCAGCTGTTGAACTCAGGCAACTGAACCATCCTCTCAACAACTAGAGAGCGGTCCTGAACTACTGTCTACCTCATTGGAGACCCTCGGACTATCTTTAGTCAGACTTGTCTGGACTTTATCTTGCACTAAACGTTATTCCCTTTATTTATTCTGTATCTGTACACTGTGGACAGCTTGACTGTAACCATGTATAGTCCCTCCGCAGACTGGATAGCACGCAACTAAGACCTTTTCACTGTACCTCGGTACATGTGACAATAATAAACTGAACTAAATTAAAATAAACTGTCCTTTCAACAAAAATAAACCACAAAATACAATTCTTCACAATTCACTGGTTCTTGGTAACGGTGAACATTACGCCTTAACAAGAACAAGGACAGAACAGGAAGTAAGCCTATTTAGACAATATGACAATAGACAATAGACAATAGGTGCGGGAGTAGGCCATTGGGCCCTTTGCCCACCGAGTTCGCGCCGATCAGCGATCACCCCATATACGAGCACTATCCTACACACACACTACGGACAATTTTCAATTTTTTTCCAAAGCCAATTAGCCTACAAACCGGTATGTCTTTGGAGTGTGGGAGGAAACCGGAGCACCCGGAGAAAACCCACAGGGAGAACATACCAACTCCGTACAGACAGTACCCGTAGTCAGGATCAAACCTGGGCCTCTGGGGCCGTGAGGCAGCAACTCTACCGCTGCATAATTGTATTCAGGGGTGTCACAGAACTGTACAGAAACAAAAGATAGACACATTGTCTATGGAATTTAAAATAGAGGAGCTCGCAGTCTCCGGTAGAGACTGATGTCGGGAAGCTCCAAGCCGCAGGAGGTTCGACCGGTCCCGACTCGGGAGTCCAATCGCCCGGCGCGGGGGAGCTGAGATCCCCCCCGACGGGGGAGCTCGATCGCCCCGATGCGGGGGGCTCGACTGCCGGTTGCGGGAGTCAAGATCGCCCCGACAACGGAAGGATCGAGTGCCCCCACCGCGGGAGAACAAAGAAGGGAGGAAGATTGAACTTTTTTTTTGGCCTTCCATCACAGTGAGGAATGTGGGGGAGTCGCTGTGGTGGATGTTTATGTTAAAAAACATTATTTGGGTGTCTTGTTGCGCTTTATTGGTATGACTGTATGGCAATCTGCATTTCACTGTACCTTAATTGGTACATGTGACAATAAACTCACCTTGAAACCTTGAAGTGCTGAAGTACCTCAGCGGGTCAGGCGGCAATTCTGGGGAAAAGGAATAGGTGATGTTCCCGCTCAAGACCCTTCTTCAAAACCGAAACCTCACCTATCCCTTCTCTCCAGAGATGCTGCCCGACCCGCTGAGTTACTCCAGCTTTTTGTGTCTATCTTCGGTTTAAACAGGCATCTGCGCATGGAAACGTTACATAGATGATATTCTGTCCCCCCTTGCTACATATGGTAGTTTACACCCCAGTGGTGTGAACTTTGACTTCTCCAATTTCTGGTAGTCCTTGCTTTCTCCCTCTTTCCCCTCTCCTTCCCAGCTCTCCCTCAGCCCACTGTCTCCGCCTCTTCCTTTCTTCTTTCCGCCCCCACCACCCCCACATCAGTCTGAAGAAGGGTCTCGACCCGAAACGTCACCTTTTCCTTCGCTCCACAGATGCTGCCTCACCCGCTGAGTTTCTCCAGCATTTCAGGGCACACTAGAGGCAGGAAACATGTTCCCGATGTTGGGGAAGTCCAGAACCAGGAGCCCCAGTTTAAGAATAAGGGGTAAACCATTTAGAACGGAGACGCGGAAACACTTTTTCTCACAGAGAGTGGTGAGTGTGGAATTCTCTGCCTCAGAGGGCGGTGGAGGCCGGTTCTCTGGATCCTTTCAAGAGAGAGCTAGATAGGGCTCTTAAAGAAAGCGGAGTCAGGGGGTATGGGGAGAAGGCAGGAACGGGGTACTGATTGGGGATGATCAGCCATGATCACATTGAATGGCGGTGCTGGCTCGAAGGGCCGAATGGCCTACTCCTGCACCTATTGTCTACTGTCACCTATTCCTTCGCTCCATAGTAGCTGCCTCACCTGCTGAGTTTCTCCAGCATTTTTATCTACCTTCGATTTTTCCAGCATCTGCAGTTCCTTCTTAAACATTCTGTCCCCCCACCTCGTTACAGATGCCAGTTTTTTTTCACAATATATCATCTGGTGCCCCAAGCTCTCTTTTAAAATTAGAAATTGCCTGTGGCAGTCAAGTTTAAAGAAAGCAAGCTATCACGTTGCTGGCTGAGGAGCTGGCCATTGTTGGGCTGGCTTTTCGAACAGCGATTCCATTAGCAGCAATCGTGGTAATTATTTGTACCATTCACCTCGAAGGCAAGATGAAAGGAAGCTAGGTAAACTCTGATCAATACGGCAGTCAGTGAACATCAAAACGTGACAATCTTTACCTTCAGCACAGCGATGAATGGCACAAAGTTAGACCTCTGAAGCCCGTTTTTATAGAGGTCTGAAATTGAAAGAGAAAATTGGTTATTAGTTTTGCGACTTAGCCTGGTAATAGCTTCTCTTTTCAAAATTTGGTAAATGCAAGCACCCGACAGTAGCGGGTAATAAGCAAGAGCAAAGGCATCAAATTGATTCCTGCTCGTGCAATATAGAGCGTTCGTTAATCATGATCTCCGGGGTGGGGGGGGGGGGGGGATCTCATAGAATCATTTAAAATTATAAAAGGACTGGACAAGCTAGATGCAGGAAAAAATTTTCCCAATGTTGGCCGAGTCCAGAACCAGGGGCCACAGTCTTAGAATTAAGGGGAGGTCATTTAAGACTGAGGTGAGAAAAATCTTTTTCACCCAGAGAGTTGTGAATTTATGGAATTCCCTGCGACAGAGGGCAGCGGAGGCCAAATCACTGGATGGATTTAAGAGAGAGTTAGATAGAGCTCTAGGGGCTAGTGGAGTCAAGGGATGTGGGGAGAAGGCAGGCACGGGTTATTGATTGGGGACGATCAGCCATGATCACAATGAATGGCGGTGCTGGCTCGAAGGGCCGAATGGCCTCCTGCTGCACCTATTTTCCATGTTTCTATAGTTAAGAAGCACAGCAGAGTGAATAACTCCAGCCAGCCTGCAGGCACTCTGATGTATTCGGATCTAACTGGGGGTGTCCACATCAGAGTCAGGAACCCTGTGTTCATGTGATCGGAGCAGAATTAGGCCATTCAGCCCATCAAGTCTACTCCACCATTCAATCGTAGCTGATCCATCTCTCCCTCTCAACCCCATTCTCCTGCCTTCTTCCCGTAACCTCTGACAACCGTACTCATCAAGAATCTATCTACATCTGCCTTAAAAATATCCATTGACTTGGCCTCCACTGCCTTCTGTGCCAATGAATTCCACAGATTCACCACCCTCTGACTAAAGAAATTCCTCCTCATCTCTGGAAAAGAAAGTCCTTTTATTCTGAGGCTATGACCTCTGGTCCGAGACTCACCCACTAGTGGAAATGTCCTCTCCAAATCTACTCTACCCAAGATTATTATCAGGCTTCCGAACGGTCCTTCCATAAGTTAGGGCACCTCTACCCCGTTGCGGACATTGGACTTTGTCTGTGGAACTGATGGGCGCCAGAATGCTGAGAACTTTATTCTGCACTCTGTATCTTCCCCATTGCTCTACCTATTGTACTAGTTTGACGGTTGCATTTACGTATGGTCTACCTGATCTGTTTGGATAACTCGCAAGACGGAGAGTATGGAAGTGCTGCCAGAGGAGGTTGTTACTATAATGTGTATTTTTAAAATACTGGAGAGATTTCAGCACAGAACATTTAAAGCCCTGTCCCACGGTACGAGTTCATTCCAAGAGTTTGCCCTGATTCGAACTCGGAGATTTACGGTAATGGCCGCTCGTCGGTACTCGGGGCTCTCGTGGACATTTTTCAACATGTTGAAAAATCTTCACGAGTCTTCCCGTGATTACCTGCCGTTAGCGAGTCTTCCCGAGTACCTGCCGTTAGCTTTACGAGCCGCTAAGGGACGTCCCCGAGCTCCGACGTACCCGCTACGTTCATTCTCCGTGCTTACCACGAGTTTTTTTTTTTAACTCGGGAGAGCTCTTGGAATGAACTCGCGCCGTGGGACAGGGCGACAAAAATGTCACATCTCCACTGTTTCAAGTAGGACGGTGTTAATCTTTTACTCAAATGTGCAAGAGATAGCAGAGATAAAATCAAGTTAGGAATTAAATTAATTCCCTGATTCAACCAGTTTATACCCCAAAAATATCAATTTTTAGGACACCAAAAATGTGACATGCTTTGACACAATGAAATAAAGAGGCAATTTCTGCATCTATTTCATTATAATTCAAAACATTTTCAAATATGCTGCTTTGTAGAGATGCATGTTTCAAAGTAGTAAGCAACACTTTTGATGAATTTGGCATGAAGTGCTCTGAATGGCCATGTTTCAAAGAGTGCAACGGTGGCTACTCTTGGTGTCCACCCTATTTTAGAGTAACCACCGTTACATCACACTGGTAAATTAAGACCAAGAAATTCCCAAGGAGATTGAAAATTTTATAGTTTGAGCATGCTGACCGGTTGCATCGTGGCTTGGTTCGGCAACTTGAGCGCCCTGGAGCGGAAAAGACTACAAAAGGTAGTAAACACTGCCCAGTCCATCATCGACTCTGACCTCCCTTCCATCGAGGGGATCTATCGCAGTCGCTGCCACAGAAAGGCTGGCAGCATCATCAAAGGCCCACACCATCCTGGCCACACACTCATCTCCCCGCTACCTTCAGGTAGAAGGTACAGCAGCCTGAAGCCTGCAACGTCCAGGTTCAGGAATAGCTGCTTCCCCACAGCCATCAGGCTATTAAACTCAGCTGAAACAAATCTCTGAACATTATTAGACCATTATCTGTTTATTTGCACTTTATCAGTTTATTTATTCATGTGTGTATATATTTATATAATGGTATTGGACACACTGATCTGTTCTGTAGTCATGCCTACTATGTTCTGTTGTGCTGAAGCAAAGCAAGAATGTCATTGTTCTATCAGGGACACACGACAATAAACTCTCTTGAATCTTGAATCAATAGATAATGAAATTATGAGAAGAAAGTAACCTTAATATCAAGATTCTGTAAAAGCTGCTGCATGCCAAAATTAGTGACTATTTTTGGTGTCCACCATCACATGCCTCACACCAGCATTTTGCCGTAGCTATATTTCCATCAAATTACCTACCTGCAGTCTCTTAAGGGGCTGTCCCACTTGGGCGACCTAATCCGCGAGTTCTGGTTTGTTTGCCCTCGACATACTCGCAGCATGGTCGACACGAGGTCGTAGGAGGTCTTTGAACCTCTCCTTCATGCTCGAGAGTGGTCTCCGCGTACTCGAGGCCTCAGCTCGGTCGCGGCGGATTTTTTCAATATGTTAAAAATTGCCCGCGAGTAAGGAAAGGTCGCCATGGAAAAAACAAATTTTTTTTTTTTACTCGTAGGTTTAGTCGTAGTAGGTCGGCATGTGAGTCGTAGGTAATCGAGGGTAGTCGAAGGTAGTCGTAGGTAGTCTTCATCATAGTCGAAGGGAGGTCGAAGGAGATCGAAGGAGGTCGTCTTCACTCTCCACTATTCGGTGTCAAACTCTTCTGAACTCGCAATTACGTCGCCGCAGTGGGGCAGCCCCTTTATTATGTGTGGACAATTACTTCCATTAAGTTTATTCAAAACATGAGAAAGAAATTACAAAAAAAAAAGAAATACTGGAAGCAACAGGAGCTACTTCCATTTTGGTGTCCGCCCTTGGACACTGTGCAGCGCGCGTAACACACGTTTCAGTAGATAACACACTCCATGTTTATAGCAAGAACGTACATTTGTATGATGAAAAACAGCAAAAGTGAAGAAATCAGCTGTCATACTTTAGAAAAAAAAAAGACTTTCTAAATTTCATGTAACGGTTGTTATAACCATATAACAATTACAGCACAGAAACAGGCCCTCTCGGCCCTTCCTGTCCGTGCCGACCATTTGTTTCCCCCTAGTCCCATCTACCTGCACTCAGACCATACCCCTCCATTCCCTTCCCGTCCATATACCTATCCACTTTACTTTTAAATGTTAAAATCGATCCTGCCTCCACCACTTCTGCTGGAAGCTCATTCCACACAGCCACCATCCTCTGAGTAAAGAAGTTCCCCCTCACGTTACCCCGAAACTTCTGTCCCTTAATCTGTTATGGTGTACCTGATCTGTTATGGTGGACTTCAAACATAAAGTGTAAAAAAACGCATAGGAACGCATGTTAGACAAGGAATTTTGTTCGGTCATGAAATGTTCCCAAACTTCATGAACTATCTCTCCCTGTCATGTACTGCCGTTGTGAGGGTTTTTGATTCATCTGAATCATGTTGAAATAGTTTATTTGTGAACTTCAGTTGTACGTATGATGTCACATTTTTTGTAGCCAGCATTGTAAAAACACACTAGCTTGACTTGGTTGCATTTATGTATTGGTGTACCTGATCTGTTCGGATAACACACAAGGCAGAGAGTATGGAAGGTGGGAGTATGGTCGTGCTGCCAGAGAGGATAGTTGATACTGTAATAGTAAGATTAAACAAGAACTTACCAGTTTGAAGTTTGATCCTTATTTTATGAGGCGTTACGATGAGGGATTACGTGAAGACCCCGCCAGCACGCATGCGCGACATTCTTCAAAGCAGCGGTGTGAAATCACAGATAGTAGAGTTGACTGAAGATAGTAAGATAAGAGAACTAACATACCAGTTGACCTTATAATAGAGGGTTGGGAGCGGAGGGCACGTAATCCCTCATCGTAACTCCTCATAAAATAAGGATCAAACTTCGAACTGGGTAAGTTCTCGTTTAATCTTACTATTTTACTTCGGAGTCATGTGAAGACTTCAAAGCTCTGTGATTTCATGCCCTGGAACGAGTCCATACTCACACACTGCCATAATAACCAATGGAGGAAGTATGTTAACGTATTTCAGACTTGACAGTGCTGAAAAACAATAATGTATTATTTAACAAATAATAATAACCCCTAACTTTGGGGAAATTATAATACAAAACTTAAAATAATGTCTGCAATATCTCAGGCGTGGCCCCAGGTTTGTTATAAACCGCTGGAGTTGTTTTATTAGACCAACCCGCCGTTGCAAGGGTGTGGCCCAGAGGAACTTCCATCATCCTCGCTGCACGGTGTAGCTGCAGCCCTGGTAGAATGAGATGTATCCACCCCTGCTGCACCGAACACCATCCTGAGCCATCTTGAGATGGTCTGCACAGTTACTCTGTGATGAGGACATTTAAAACTTATCAATAGAGCCATTCCCGTTCCCCTGAGACTTTTGGTGACCTCCAGGTAATGTAGAAGGTGGGTCACTATGCATAGACGTCTATCTACGGGATAAGCCAGGAACTCCAATTTGAGGCCAGTTTTGTTTAAGTAATTCATAAATGTGAAAGGTTACCATATTTTGGGATGTTACCATGGCGTCCAGTCTAGTTTGTGCAGAGACTGGACGCGCTGCGCCGTACAAGCCATCAGCATCACTGTTTAATACGTGAGTTTGGTTAGTGAGAGGGACGTGGCTGGTGCCCAATCTCTGAGTAGGGTCAGGACAATGCCAATATCCCAGGTCTGGGAATATTGAGCCCTGGGGGGATTAGAGTTAAAAATCCTCTCATCGTTTGGACACCAGAGGGTGAGATCCTCCTCCAAGGTGCTCTAACCCCTGTCCCAGGTAAGAGGATAGGGCACTTCTTGCGCAGTTGATGGCACTATAACTCAAGCCTTCATCGAAGTGTAGACTTGCCAGGAACTCCAGCACATCCGTGATGGTGGCTGTGTTGTAAGTAGTGTCTGTCCTGGTACAAAATACCTCCCATTATTTGATATAGGTGAGGTACTGTTTCCTGGTGGACTCTCTGCATGATGCCGCGATGATATTCATGGTTCGGTCCGACAGCCCAAATTCCAGGAGAGGTCTTACCCATCTTGCAACCCAATAGGTTCATTCGGTCATAGCACGGATGACTCTCCCGTCACAGGATGTACCAGCAACTCGGGCGTTTGGAGATCGAAATACATGGCTTTGAGACCGTGTCGAGTACCACAGGGAACCGTGGCTGAGTAGGCCAATCGGGTACTCCCAAAATACCTTATGCGGAGTCTCGTTGAATTTTTCGCAAGACCCGACTGATGAGGCAGAAGGGGGATTCCCCCCCCCCCCCCCAATGTTACGAGAAGCGTCCATCACTATTGCCCCAGGGTCTGGTTCCCGTGCAACATACGTGGGTATCTGGTGATTAAGTCTTGATGCAAAAAGGTCAATATCTGGCGTTCCATACCGAGCTATAATGTCAGTAAATAACTGGTGGTCCAACATCCATTCGATGTTGTCATTGAATTTGCGTGACCTGGTGTCCGCCAGTGTCCAAATGTTTCTTTCTATGCACCAGTGCCAGATTGTATTGATCAATTCATCACAAGATATCGACGTAATTCCACCCATATGATTAATGTATGTCACCACGGTGGTATTATCAATTTGTATGCGAACATGCAAATGATGCATGTCTGAAAAGTAAGCCCGAAGTCCGTGAATGCTACCAACATCTTTAGATGATTGATACCCTGAAGTAAGGTTAACTCATGTGTATTCCATCTACCACCGCAACTGGAGGTGGTATTGGTTGCTCCCCAGCCGTAAGTGCTGGCGTCAGTTTGTAACACAACCGAAGGGTTTGTGACTGTGATGGGACTTAGAGCAATGTCGAACATTGCTAATCCACCACTGTAATTTCCAATTTGCTTTGGCTAGTCTGTCAAAATGGCCAGCATGGTGTTTTTGGGTGCTGTAGTTTTGGCCCTTTGTAGATTTTGGTAATGTAGGGTCCAAATTGTGGCTGGGAAAAAGGCAGCCACGAGCTTCCCAATTACCCTGGCTATTTGCCGAATAGGTGGTTAACTGATGCAAACAAAGCTGTTATATGCCTCTATCAAGTCTGTTGCTTTGTCCTTTGGCAAGGTGACAGACATATGAACAGAGTCAACCGTGAATTCCAAATCCGTAGTCACCAGAAGGCATTTATTTGGATTTGTCTGGATGGATAATAACACCGATTTTTGAATATAGGAGCTTGGTGGCTGAGACAACAAATTTAGCCAATTCCAAGTTATTCCCACAATAAGATGTCATCTAGATATGCCATGACAATATGTTTTTTGTTTCCGAAGAAACGCCAAAGCTGGTTTCAATATTTTTGGAAACAGTCTGGGGCTGATGTTAATCCATTAGGCAGTGCTTTATACTGCCAGAAACTCCCATCCAGATAAATTTCAGGTATCTGCGGTGATCTTTGTCTATTGTCTATTGTTCTGAGTAGTGAAGTACCCCTTGGAAACTAGTTGTTTTAGCAGTAACAACAAATTTCCATTTTTAAGTGGGTGTACTGCACAAAAGTATTCCGTTGTGTCAAATCAAAATGATGCGGCATCCGTCATCTTTTTTTGTTTTGGGTGAAGATGTTTGATACAAACTCAAGAGACTCATGTCTCCCACCAGGGACCTGGAGCTCCCGATGTTCCCGTCCACTGGGCCTGCGGCCGGAGCCTCCGAAGCTCCAAAGTCGGGTCGCAACCGAGCGCCACCACAGCTCTCCCTGTTCCGAAGTCGGCCGGCTCCGCGATGGCGAGGCCGCAGGCTCCGCGACTGGAGCCCTCAGGTCGGTCCCGGTTGGAGGCCACTGCCGGCTCCACGATGTTAGGCCCAACGACATCGGAGACCCGACAGGGAAATGGTCGGGTCCCCCGTACAGGAAGAGATTAAAAAGTTCCCCCCCCCCCCCACATATACACACCTTAAATAAAATAAAATTTAGAACCAAAAAAATACAACTAACGAGACAAAAATTAAAAAAAAGACAGGCGGACTGCAGTCGAGCCGCTGTCGTTAGGCGGCGCCACACTCCAGGTTAAATTGGATAGGAAAGGTTTAGGTATGGGCCAAACGCGGGTAGGTGGGACGATCTTAGATGCGGCATCTTGGTCGGCAGGGACGCACGCATTGGGCTGAAGAGCCTGTTTCTGACTCGATAGTACCAGTCCTGAGCTACAATCTACATCATTGGAGACTCTCGGACTATCTTTGATTACTGGCGTTACCCTGCACTAAACGCTATTCACGTTATTCCCTTCATCATGTATCTGTACACTGTGGATGGCTCGATTGTAATCTTGTACAGTCTTTTTGCTGTGTGGTTGGACAGCAAAGAGGAAAATAGAAAAGCTAATAAATGCCAAAGCGGAAACAATCCTCAGGAATGAAGCATTATTGAGAATGGTAAGGGTAGATTGTGAATTCCTTCTCCGTGGATTGTCACCTTGTCGTGGTGGAGAAGCTTGTGTGGTCCTGAGATCCTGAGAGCGATGCCGTCTGGAGCTACGCTCCTGGTAGGGCCACCCATGGCGGTAAGGTCGAGGGGGAGGTCTCTGACAAAGAGCCAATCCAACCAAGACCTCAACGGTGGAACAGGCGGAGGACGATGGCTGACGGATGAAGGCTGCGGCAGAAAAGGGTCTCCGGTCGTCTTGGACTCCATGCCACTGGATCCCGACCCAGATCTGTCAAGGACCGTGGGGTGGCTGTCTGTGCACCAGTCTCCCCGCGTTAAACAAAGTCACGCACAGGCGTCCTCCAGGAGAGGCCAGTCATACTCGTTTGGAGTGACCGCTGATGGCGAGATTGTGAACAAACCAAATAATCAGGTTATGCGAAGGAAGGAACTGCAGATGCAGATTTACACCAAAGATGGACACAAAAAGCTGGAATAATTCAGAAGGACAGGCAGTATTTCCGGAGAGAAGGAATAGGTGATGTTTTAGGTCAAGACACTTCTTCAGACTGAGAGTCAGTGGTGATGGAGCCGAGAGATATGAGAATGTACATGGGGCAAATGAATGAAAGATATCCAAAAAGACAGATCAAAGCCAGCTACGATGATCAAGAAAAGATGGGAGCCCACTCTGGTCCATTGTTGGCTGTGGGGAAGAATGATAATGAGTAAAACAAATAGCGAAACTCAGCAGAAAGACAGTGAAACTAGTACAACGACCTGGGTGGGGGAGGCACGGAGAGAGAGAGTTTTAAGGGTTACTCTGAAGTTAGAGAAATCAATATTCTTACCGCTGCCCAAACGAAAATTGAGGTGCTGTTCCTCCAATTTGTTTTGGGCATCACATAGAAACATAGAAAATAGGTGCAGGAGCAGGCCATTCAGCCCTTCGAGCCTGCACCGTCATTCAATATGATCATGGCTGATCATCCAACTCAGTATCCTGTACCTGCCTCCTCTCCATACCCCCTGATCCCTTTAGCCACAAGGGCCACATCTAACTCCCTCTTAAATATAGCCAATGAACTGGCCTCAACTACCTTCTGTGTCAGAGAATTCCAGAGACTCACCACTCCCTGTGTGAAAAATGTTTTCCTCATCTCGGTCCTAAAGGAATTTCCCCTTGTCCTTAGACTGTGACCCCTTGTTCTGGACCTCCCCAACATCAGGAACAATCTTCCTGCATCTAGCCTATCCAACCCCTTAAGAATTTTCTATAAGATCCCCCCTCAGTCTTCTAAATTCTAGCGAGTACAAGCCAAGTCTATCCAGTCTTTCCTCATATGAAAGTCCTGACATCCCAGGAATCAGTCTGGTGAACCTTCTCTGTATCCCCTCTATGGTAAGAATGTCTTTTCTCAGATTTGGAGACCAAAACTGTACGCAATACACCAGGTGTGGTCTCACCAAAATCCTTTCGCTATGAATGCTAACATACCATTTGCTTTCTTCACTTCCTGCTGCACCTGCATGCCTACTTTCAATGACTGGTGTACCATGGCACCCAGGTCTCGTTGCATCTCCCCTTTTCCTAATTTGCCACCATTCAGATAATAGTCTACCCTCCTGTTTTTGCCACCAAAGTGGATAATCTCACATTTATCCACATTATACTGCATCTGCCATGTATTTGCCCACTCACCCAGCCTATCCAAGTCACCTTGCAGCCTCCTAGCATCCTCCTCACACCTAACACTACCCCCCAGCTTAGTGTCATACGCAAACTTTAAGATGCTGCATTCAAATCCTTCGTCCAAATCATTAATATATATTGTAAATAGCTGGGGTCCCAGCACTGAGCCTTGCGGTACTTACTAGTCACTGCCTGACATTCTGAAAAGGACCCGTTTACTCCTACTCTTTGCTTCCTGTCTGCCAGCCAGTTCTCTATCCACATCAATACTGAACCCCCAATACCGTGTGCTTTAAGTTTGTATACTAATCTCTTATGTGGGACCTTGTCGAAAGCCTTCTGAAAGTCTAGATATAACACATCCACTGGTTCTCCCTTATCCACTCTATTAGTTACATCCTCGAAACATTCTATAAGATTCGTCAGACATGATTTACCTTTCGTAAATCCATGCTGACTTTGTCCAATGATTTCACCACTTTCCAAATGTACTGCTATCCCATCTTTAATAACTGACTCTAGCAGTTTCCCCACTACCGATGTTAGACTAACTGGTCTGTAATTCCCCGTTTTCTCTCTCCCTCACTTTTTAAAAAGTGGGGTTACATTAGCTACCCTCCAATCCTCAGGAACTACTCCAGAATCTAAGGAGTTTTGAAAAATTATCACTAATGCATCCACTATTTCTGTGGCTACTTCCTTGAGTACTCTGGGATGCAGACTATCTGGCTCTGGGGATTTATCGGCCTTTAATCCATTCAATTTACTCAACACCACTTCCCAGCTAACCTGGATTTCTCTCAGTTCCTCCACCTTATTTGACCCCCGGTCCCCTGCTATTTCCGGCAGATTATTTATGTCTTCCTTAGTGAAGACAGAACCAAAGTAGTTATTCAATTGGTCCTTGTCCTTGTTCCCCATGATCAATTCGCCTGTTTCTGACTGCAAGGGACCTACATTTGTTTTAATTAATCTCTTTCTCTTCACATATCTATAAAAACTTTAGCTGTCAGTTTTTATGTTCCCTGCCAGTTTTCTTTCATAATCTATTTTCCCTTTCCTAATTAAGCCCTTTGTCCTCCTCTGCTGGACTCTGAATTTCTCCCAGTCCTCTGGTAGGCTGCTTTTTATGGCTAATTTGTATGCTTCATCTTTTGTTTTTATACTATCCCTGATTTCCCTTGCTATCCGTGGATGCACTACCTTCCCTGATTTATTCTTTTGCCAAACTGGGATGAACAATTGTTCTAGTTCATCCATGCAGTCTTTAAATGCCTTCCATTGCACATCCATTGTCAACCCTTTAAGAATCACTTGCCAGTCTATCTTGGCCAATTCACGTCTCATACTCTCAAAGTTACCTTTCTTTAAGTTCAGAACCCTTGTTTCTGACATAATTATGTCACTCTCCATCCTAATGAAGAACTCAACCATATTATGGTCACTCTTGCCCAAGGGGCCACGCACAACAAGACTGCTAACTAACCCTTCCTCATTACTCAGTACCCTTTGCCCTTTGCTTCAAAGAGTTTAAGTTGTACGGTTATATACCATCGTGGCCTACTCTGAGGATGTGGTTGATATACCCCCTCACAAGGAAGACCAAAGTGCTGGAGTAACTCAGAGGATCAAGCAGCATCTCTGAAGGACATGGGTAGGGTTGGGGCCTTTCCATGTCCTATCTTCAAAAGACAATAGGTGCATGAGTAGGCCATTCGGCCCTTCGAGCCAGCACCGCCATTCAATGTGATCATGGCTGATCACCCCCAATCAGTACCCCGTTCCTGCCTTCTCCTCATATCCCCTGACTCCGCTATCTTTAAGAGCCCTATCAAGCTCTCTCTTGAAAGCATCCAGAGATCCGGCCTCCACCGCTCCCTGAGGCTGAGAATTCCACAGACTCACAACTCTCTGTGTGAAAAACAACTAGCTATGTCCTCCACAGAGATGCTGCTTAACCGGCTGAGTCATTCCAGCACTTTGTGTTTGTTTTGTTTCTTTCTGTACATATCTGTACGGTAAATGGCTTTGGTAAAACAAAAATGTAAATTATCCCTGGTGTGCAGGATAGTGCCAGTGATCGCTGGTCAGCATGGACTCGGTGGGCCGAAGGGCATGTTTCCGTGCTGTATCTCCAATGTCTAAAGCTCTTTTCTAGAAAGAGCCTCTGCTTATCACCATGGAGATACAAACCTGATATTATTCTACTAGGGAGACACAAGGAACTGCAGATGCTGTAATCTTGAGCAAAACACAAAATGCTGGTGCAGAGCAGCAAGTGGAAACAGACCCTTTGGCTAGGGTTGCCAACCGTCCTGTATTAGCCGGGACATCCCATATATTGGGCTAAACTGGTTTGTCCCGTACGGGACCGCCCTTGTCCCGTATTTGACTGCTACTACTCGGGGTCGAGGGGTCAGTCGGGTCGCAGCGCCACGTCCGGCCCCGCCTCACCCGTCCCGACGTAGTGCAGCCCGGGGAGTGCAGCAGCAGCAGCGCCTCGCCCGTGGCCCCGTCGGTCGGCTGTCCGACCTTCGCTTACCTCCGACACCACCACCCCTCCTTCTCGTGGCCGATCATCGGTTCATGAGTTGGACGGGGTGCCGGACTTTGCCGAGGAGTGTTGCCGGGCCAAAGCTCCTCAGCTGGCCTGACTGCTGAGAGCTAGATAGGGCTTTGCGGGCAGTCTAGCCCCCGGGCCAACTCATCGTTCACCCAGCCACGGCCAAGTCGGTCAACGAATTGCCGTCGGGAATTTGTCCCTTATTTTGACCTTTCGTCCCTTATTTGGGAGTGAGAAATTTGGCAACCCTACCTTCAGCCGAACTTGCCCACACCGACCGACATATCCTATCTACATAGGACCCAACTCCCTACGTTTGACCGATATATCCCTCGGAATATTTCCTACCCATTTAAAAATAGTTAATCTTACCTTCAGGTGGTCTGTTGGATGTGGCAACAACAACCACGCCATTTCTGAATAGATTTTCAAAAAGCTGCTTCAGTATCATGGCATCAGCAATATCCGTCACCTTGCGAGACAGAAACAAACCGTCATCGAGCTGTTTTCAGGTTCATTTGCACAGACATAACTCGATGAGAGGTCAAATGCATCACTAAATCCAGACTCCACACCATTGCCTCACTGTGTATCTTCACCTAGGCTCTAACTTTAGATTAGAGATACAGCGTGGAAACAGGCCCTTAGGCCCACAGAGTCCGCGCCGGCCAGTGATCCCCACGCACACTTAACACCATCCTACACACCAGGGACTATTTACCAGTTACCATTTTACTGAAGCCAATTAACCTACAAACCTGTACGTCTTTGGAGTGTGGGAGGAAACCGGAGCTCCCGGAGAATTCAGGGAGTGCAGCGTAGATTAACAAGTTCAATTCCCAGGATGGCGGGACTGTCATATGCTGAGAGAATGGAGCGGCTGGGCTTGCACACTGGAATTTCAGAATCAAGTCCGCAGGACAAGATGTTAAGAAGTCCCTTGTGCCAGTAGGTGGGGGAGCATTTCACGACATTCATTGATTGCTGAGAGTGGTAGACGCTCAACATCGTGGGAGGGGGGCGAGGGGGAGGATACGTATACGTATATCTTGGCCTGGGTAACCTTCAGGACAATTGGGCACAGGACACATCATCAGTAGTGTATTGTTGTGTTAGAATTGAGAGAGGATCTTATTGAAATATATAAGATAATGGTTTGGATGGTCTAGAGGCAGGAAACATGTTCCCAATGTTGGGGGAGTCCAGAACCAGGGGCCACAGTTTAAGAATAAGGGGTAAGCCATTTAAAACGGAGATGAGGAAACACTATTTCACACAGAGAGCTGTGAGTCTGTGGAATTTTCTGCCTCAGAGGGCGGTGGGGGCAGGTTCTTTGGAACTTTCAAGAGAGGGCAAGATAGGGCTCTTGAGGATAGCGGAGTCAGGGGATATGGGGAGAAGGCAGGAACGGGGCTACCGATTGGAGATGATCAGCCGTGATCGCATTGAATGGCGGTGCTGGCTTGAAGGGCCATATGGCCTACTCCTGCACCTATTGTCTATTGTCTAAAAACACACGCAGGTCACGGGGAGAACGTACAGGCAGCACCCGTAGTCAACATCAAAACCGGGTCTTTGACGCTCTGAGGCAGCGACTCTACCGCTGCGCCACCGTGCTGCCCTATTGTGCTTGAGTTTGCGTTGATTAGATTGATGGCGTACCTGATCTGTTTGGATAGCTTTCAAAATAAAGCTATTCACTGCACTTCGGTACATGTGACAATAATAAGCCTAAACTTCTACACTTTGCTCTGCCTTGGACAAGCAGCCAGAGTGGCACAGCGGTGGAGTTGCTGCCTAATTTGAGGAAGGACATTCTTGCCATTCAGGGAGTGCAGCGTAGGTTTACAAGGTTAATTCCCGGGATGGCGGGACTGTCATATGCTGAGAGAATGGAGCAGCTGGGCTTGTACACTCTGGAGTTTAGAAGGATGAGAGGGAATCTCTTTGAAACATATAAGATTATTAAGGGTTTGGACACGCTAGAGGCAGGAAACATGTTCCCGATGTTGGGGGAGTCCAGAACCAGGGGCCACAGTTTAAGAATAAGGAGTAAGAATGGAGACGAGGAAACACTTTTTCTCACAGAGTGGTGAGTCTGTGGAATTCTCTGCCTCAGAGGGCAGTGGAGGCAGGTTTTCGGTACGCTTTCAAGAGAGAGCTAGATAGGGCTCTTAAAAATAGCAGAGTCAGGGGATATAGGGAGAAGCAGGAACAGGGTACTGATTGGGGATGATCAGCCATGATCACATTGAATGGCGGTGATGGCCTACTCCTGCACCCATTGTCTATTGTCTGCCTTACAGCGTCAGAGAGCCGTCTCAATCCTGACCACGGGTGCTGTCTGTGTGGAGTTTGTACGTTCTCCCCGTGACCATGTGGGTTTCTTCTGGGTGCTCCAGTTTCCTCACACATTCAGTCCAGTTCAGTTTATTGTCACGTGTGCAGAGGTACAGTGAAAAGCTTTTGTTGCGTGCGACGCAGTCAGCGGAAAGTCAATATCCGATTACAATCGAGCCATGCACAGTGTACAGATACATGATGAGGGAATAGCATTTAATGCAAGTTAAAGCCAGTAAAGTTGGATCAAAGACGTAGATAGTAGCGTGCTGGAATTAATTGGTCCGCTGTAAACTGCCCTTAGTGTTTTGGGAGTGGATGGGAAAGTGGGATAACATTGAACTATTGTGAAGTCGTGATCGTTGGCCGGCGTGGACGCAGTGGGCCAGAGGGCCTGTTTCCATGCTGTATCTGTGGCAGGAGTCACGCAGCATATGTGTTTAGTTTCGTTTAGAGATACAGCGCGGAAACTGCCCCTTCGTCCCACCGAGTCCGCGCCGACGAGCGATTCCCCCGCACGTTAACACTATCGGACACACGCACTGGGGACAATTTACATTTCTACCAAGGCAACTGACCGGCGAACCTGTATGTCTTTGGAGTGTGGGAGGAAACTGAAGGTCTCGGAGAAAACCCACGCAGGTCACGGGGACAACGTGCAAACTCCGCACTGACAGCGCACGTAGTCAGAATCGAATGTGGGTCTCTGGCGCTATAAGCGCTGTAAGGCAGCAGCTCTACCGCTGTGCCACCCATTAGGTGACTCTCTACACTGTCTCAGTGTACCACTGCTATACACTTGCACTGTATCCGAGATGTGTTTCTAGCATGTATCAAAGTGTTTATGTAAAGGGGCCTGTTTCCACGCTGTGTCGCTTAACTGAACCAAACTGATCAGATTTACATGAATGCCAGATCCTTGGCTATTTTGTAATTATCTGAGACTCAATCAGACTTCTCCCATCCTTCATCAGCCCCGTCATTCAGCTAATTTCCCAGCCCTTGTTCTCGTTGCTAATTCTAATTCCTGCATTGTCTTCCACTTCCCAACACTGATCTCTCCTGACCTCGTTCCACATCCTCCTCTTCCCAAACACCCCGCAGCAAATCAAACCGCTCTGTTTCGTCCTGGACGACAGCCCGACCAATCTCACGCTTTTTTTCTTCTTTGCAGCTTTTCTTTGCTTTAAGGGCTGCCCTTTCACTATTCTGACTCCTGCTTCAATGTGTGGAAGTAAACACTGTTATGTTAGTTAGCATGCGTGGTTCCATATTTCAATGTCCATCAAGGCTGCTCTTGTTTCTTGCCTCACTGATGCCTTCTGTTTTGCTGTGTTGGTTTCTTCAACAAACAGACACATGATGACCCAAATTACCCTTGCGGGTAAATTAAATTAATTGCTTGGTAAGATGCTGAGAAAGTTTAGTGTAGTTTAGTTTAGACAATAGACAATAGGTGCAGGAGGAGGCCATTCAGCCCTTCGAGCCAGCACCGCCATTCAATGTGATCATGGCTGATCATCCCCAATCAGTACCCCGTTCCTGCCTTCTCCCCATATCCCCTGACTCCGCTATTTTTAACAGCCCTATGTAGCCCTCTCTTGAAAGCATCCAGAGAACCGGCCTCCACCGCCCTCTGAGGCAGAGAATTCCACAGACTCACCACTCTCTGTGAGAAAAGGTGTTTCCTCGTCTCCGTTCTAAATGGCTTACTCCTTATTCTTAAATCGTTTAGAGATACATCCCCTTTGGCCCACCGAGAACCAGCGATCGCTGCACACTAAAACACTATCCCACACACTCGAGGGACAATTTCGCTGTTACACCAAGCCAATTAACCTGCAAACCTGTACTTCTGTGGAGTGTGGGAGGAAACCTACACAGATTTTGGGGAGAACATACAAACTCCGAACCGACAACACTGGCACTGTATGACGGTAGACGATAGGCGCAGGAGTAGGCCATTCAGCCCTTCGAGCCAGCACCGCCATTCAATACGATCATGGCTGATCATCCACAATCAGTACCCCGTTCCCGCCTTCTCCCCATATCCCCGACTCCGTTATCTTTAAAAGCTCTGTCTAGCTCGACCATGGCGTCGCCGTGTCTCCATGGCAACTGTGGTTTCCTGAATACTTCTCCATCCACTCTCATAGAGTCAGAAGGCCACCCTCTGGTACGTTTATTTTTACTTAGAGGGTGCAGGTGAGATCCCACGGGATCCAAGGAGAGATAGCTGAACGGTTAGAATGCTCCATGGAAGGAAGCAGATGGTGGAAGGTTGCTTGTCGGACTGGAGGCCTGTGACTAGTAGTGTGCCTCAGGGTTCGGTGCTGGGCCCGTTACTGTTTGGCATCTACATCAATGATTTGGACGAGGGCGTACATGGCAAGATTAGAAAATTTAAAGGTGATACTAAAAAGGGCCACTCCCTCTTCTCCCCTCTCCCATCGGACAAAAGGTACAGAAATGTGAAAACGCACAACTCCAGATTCAGGGGCAGTTTCTTCGCAGCTGTTATAAGGCAACTGAACCATCCTACCACAAATAAAGCAGTCCTGGACTACTATCTACACCTCATTGGTGACCCTCGGACTATACTGGCTTTCCCTTACATTAAACATTATTACCTTATCATGGGTCTATACACAGTTGTAATCATGCATTCTCTTTCCACTGACTGATCAGCACGCAACATTAACTTTCCACTACACCTTGGTACATGTGACAATAAACTAAACTGAACTGAAACTGGACAGAACTGACATCGCAGATAGTGAAGATGGTTGCGGCAGCAGGATCTTGATCGACTGGCCAGGTGGGCTGAGGAATGGTTGATGGAATTTAATACAGAGAAGCAAAGATACTACAGCGAGCAAGATAGACCACTCGACGAAAAAAACGTGGTGCGGTCATGGGCAGACTCATGGGTAATTTCCGGCCCCATTTCCGTAACCGGCTTCCGTCTCCTCACCAAAGATCCCGTAGGATAATAGTGCGGAGACGGAAGCCAGTTACGGAAACATCCTCGTAAAAATAAAAGTTAGTTGGGAAAAATCTTCTCCTCATTTTCAGCATTTTAATTTATTAACACAAACTGTTCCCCCGCAACGCTGATTACACTGCGAGTCGGGTCGGGTCGGGTCGGGTCGGGTCGGGTTACTGAAATGGATGAAAAAAAGGCCCACGTTCCACTCCGTTACGTACTACACGTCAGCCCATTTAGAAGGAGCGGTCTATCTTGCTTGCTATAGGATCTTTGCAGAGAAGTGTGAGGTTTGGGACGTCTAACATGGGCAGGACCTACACGGTGGACGATAGGGCTCAGGGGAGTGTTGTAGAGCAGAGGGATCTAGGAATACAGGTACATAGTTCCTTGAAAGTGACACCACAGGTTAGATTGGGTGGCCAAAAAAGCTTTTGGCACATTGGCCTTCATCAGTCAGAGTACTGATTGTAGACATTGGGAGGTCATGTTGAGCAGTGAAGAAAGCGAATGGCATGTTGGCCTTTATAACTAGAGGAATCGAGTATAGGAGCAAAGAGGTCCTTCTGCAGTTGTACAGAGCCCTAATGAGACCACACCTGGAGTATTGTGTGCAGTTTTGGTCCCCTAATTTGAGGAAGGACATTGTTGCTATTGAGGGAGTGCAGCGTAGGTTTACAAGGTTAATTCCCGGGATGGCGGGACTGTCAAATGCTGAGAGAATGGAGCAGCTGGGCTTGTACACTCTGGAGTTTAGAAGGATGAGAGGAGTTTTATTGAAACATATAAGATTGTTAAGGGTTTGGACACGCTGGAGGCAGGAAACATGTTCCTGATGTTGGGGGAGTCCAGAACCAGGGGCCACAGTTTAAGAATAAGGAGTAAGCCATTTAGAACGGAGACGAGGAAACACCTTTTCTTCACAGAGAGTGGTGAGTCTGTGGAATTCTCTGCCTCAGAGGGCGGTGGAGGCAGGTTCTCTGGATACTTTCAAGAGAGAGCTGGACAGGGCTCTTAAAAATTGCGGAGTCAGGGGATATGGGGAGAAGGCAGGAACGGGGTACTGATTGGGGATGATCAGCCAAGATCACATTGAATGGCGGTGCTGGCTCGAAGGGCCGGATGGCCTACTCCTGCACCTATTGTCTATTGTCTATCTTTGATCGGACTTTACTGGACTTTATCTTACACTAAACGTTATTCACGTCTCATGTATCTGCACACTGCGGATGGCTCGATTGTAATCATGTATGGTCTTTCCGCTGGAGAAAACACACGACGCGCAAACTCCATACAGACAGCACCCTTAGTCGGGATTGAACCCGGGTCCCTGGCGCTGCAAAAGGCGGCAACTCTACCGCTGCGCCACCGTGCCGCCCCTGTGCTCGACTGCGTGGATCCTTTGATCATACCCAGCTCAAGAAGAGAGACTTAAGTGTGCAGTCTAAGCAAGCAAAGACAATAACCAGAGGATATACTTGAATGCATCCCAGTATTCATTAGAAGAACGCAGAATAGGATGGTTACAATTTACTGTTAATGGCAGACCGCTAATAGGAACAGACAAATTTCATTAGCATTTGAGAGAAAAGATTTTTATGACCTACGATCGGATTTCATTGTGACTCATGTAAAAGAGCAAAAAAAAACTCATCACAATATTTACATAAGCAAGTCCCTTAATCTCAGTCATTGTTGATTGGCAGAGTTCTTTATGAATTTCTATCCATAAATATGTGCCTTCATTAATTAGTAGCAGCATGAAAGCAAAAGCTTGCTTTTCGTGGAGACTGGGAACAATCACAGCCTGGTTCGGCAAACCCAGGAGCGAAGATTGCAAAATGTGGTGGACACTGCCCGGGTACTGACCTCCCCACCATCGAAGGTAGCTACAGGAGTCACTGCCTTAAAAAGGCAGCCAGCATCATCAGAGACCCACACCACCCTGGCCACATTCTCATCTCGCTCATGCCATCGGGAAGAAGGTACAGGAGCCTGAAAACTGTAACGTCCAGGTTCAGGAACTGCTTCTTCCCCACAGCCATCAGGCTATTAAACACAACAACCTCCAAATAAACCCTGAACTGCTTAGACTTAGGGGCATTGGTGTTGTCTTTTTGCACTATTACTGTTTGTTTCTTTGGTGTGTGTTTGTGTGCGTGTAAGAGTGCGTGTGAGTGAGAGTGCGTGTGAGTGAGAGTGCGTGTGAGTGAGAGTGTGTGTGTGTGTTAAAGTGTGTGTGAGAGTGCGTGTGAGAGTATGTGTGAGAGTGTGTGTGAGAGTGCGTGTGAGTGAGAGTGAGAGTGTGTGTGTGTGTGTGTGAGAGTGCGTGTGAGAGTGTGTGAGTGAGAGTGCGTGTGAATGAGAGTGCGTGTGAATGAGAGTGCGTGTGAGTGAGAGTGTGTGTGAGGGCGTGTGTGAGAGTGTGTTAGAGTGCGTGTGAAAGTGCGTGTGATGTGTGTGAGAGTGCATGTGAGTGTGAGTGAGAGTGGTGTGTGAATGTGCGTGGTGTGAATGAGAGTGCGTGTGAGTGAGAGTGCGTGTGGTGATGAGTGAGAGTGTGTGAGAGTGCGTGTGAGTGAGAGTGCGTGTGAGTGAGAGTGCGTGTGAGAGTGCGTGAGTGAGAGTGCGTGTGAGTGAGAGTGCGTGTGAGTGAGAGTGCGTGTGAGTGAGAGTGCGTGTGTGAGAGTGCGTGTGAGTGAGAGTGCGTGAGTGAGAGTGCGTGTGAGAGAGAGTGCGTGTGAGTGAGAGTGCGTGTGAGTGAGAGTGCGTGTGAGTGAGAGTGCGTGTGAGAGTGCGTGTGAGTGAGAGTGCGTGTGAGTGAGAGTGCGTGTGAGTGAGAGTGCGTGTGAGTGAGAGTGCGTGTGAGTGAGAGTGCGTGTGTGAGTGCGTGTGTGAGTGAGTGAGAGTGCGTGTGTGTGAGTGAGAGCGTGCTGTGTGAGTGAGAGTGCGTGGAGTGAGAGTGCGTGTGAGTGAGAGTGCGTGGTGAGTGAGAGTGCGTGTGAGAGAGAGCGTGTGAGAGTGCGTGGGTGTGAGTGAGAGTGAGGGCGTGTGAGTGAGAGTGCGTGTGAGTGAGAGTGCGTGTGAGTGAGAGTGCGTGTGAGTGTGCGTGTGAGTGAGAGTGCGTGTGAGAGTGCGTGTGAGTGAGAGTGCGTGTGAGAGTGCGTGTGAGTGAGAGTGCGTGTGTGAGAGTGCGTGTGTGAGAGTGCGTGTGAGTAAGAGTGCGTGTGAGTGAGTGAGAGTGCGTGTGATGAGAGTGCGTGTGAGTGAGAGTGCGTGTGATGTGTGAGTGAGAGTGCGTGTGAGTGAGAGTGCGTGTGAGAGAGTGCGTGTGAGAGAGAGTGCGTGTGAGTGAGAGTGCGTGTGAATGAGAGTGCGTGTGAGATGTGAGGGCGTGTGTGAGAGTGTGTTAGAGTGCGTGTGAAAGTGCGTGTGAGAATGTGAGTGAGAGTGCGTGTGAATGAGAGTGCGTGTGAATGAGAGTGCGTGTGAGTGAGAGTGTGTGTGAGGGCGTGTGTGAGAGTGTGTTAGAGTGCGTGTGAAAGTGCGTGTGAGAATGTGTGTGAGAGTGCGTGTGAGTGAGAGTGCGTGTGAGTGAGAGTGCGTGTGAGTGAGAGTGCGTGTGAGAGAGAGTGCGTGTGAGTGAGAGTGCGTGTGAGTGAGAGTGCGTGTGAGTGAGAGTGCGTGTGAGAGTGTGTGAGAGTGCGTGTGAGTGCGTGTGAGTGAGAGTGCGTGTGAGAGAGAGTGCGTGTGAGTGAGAGTGCGTGTGAGTGCGTGTGAGAGAGTGCGTGTGAGTGAGAGTGCGTGTGAGTGAGAGTGCGTGTGAGTGAGAGTGCGTGTGAGTGAGAGTGCGTGTGAGAGTGCGTGAGAGTGCGTGTGAGTGAGAGTGCGTGAAGTGAGTGTGTTAGAGGGGTGTTGTGTGAGAGTGCGTGTGTGAGTACGTGTGAGTGAGTGCGTGTGAGTGAGAGTGCGTTGTGAGTGAGAGTGCGTGCGTGTGAGTGAGAGTGAGAGTGCGTGTGAATGAGAGTGCGTGTGAGTGAGAGTGCGTGTGAGTGAGAGAGTGGTGTGAGGTGAATAGTGTGAGTGAGAGTGCGTGTGAGAGTGCGTGTGAGTGAGAGTGCGTGTGAGTGAGAGTGCGTGTGAGAGTGCGTGTGAGTGCGTGTGAGTGAGAGTGCGTGCGTGAGAGTGCGTGTGAGTGAGAGTGCGTGGTGTGTGAGAGTGCGTGTGAGGTGAGATGTGCGTTGTGAGTGAGAGTGCGTGTGAGAGTGCGTGTGAGTGAGAGTGCGTGTGAGTGAAGAGTGCGTGTGAGTGAGTGAGTGGTGTGAGTGTGAGAGTGAGTGAGTGACAGTGCGTTGTGAGTGAGAGTGCGTGTGAGAGAAGAGTGGTGTGAGTGAGAGTGCGTGAGTGAGAGTGCGTGTGAGGAGAGTGCGTGTGAGTGAGAGTGCGAGTGTGAGAGAGAGTGCGTGAGTGAGAGTGCGTGTGAGAGTGCGTGTGGAGTGCGTGTGTGGAGTGTGTGTGAGTGAGTGCGTGTGGAGAGAGTGCGTGATGAGTGAGAGTGCGTGTGATTGAGAATGAGAGTGTGTGAGTGAGGTGTGTGTGAGAGTGTGCGTGTGAGGAGTGGTGTGAAAGTGAGTGTGAATGAGAGTGCGTGTGAGTGAGAGTGCATGTGAGTGAGAGTGAGAGTGTGTGTGTGTGAGAGTGCGTGTGAGTGTGAGAGAGTGCGTGAGTGCGTGTGAGTGAGAGTGCGTGTGAATGAGAGTGCGTGTGTGAGAGTGCGTGTGAGTGAGAGTGCGTGTGAGTGAGAGTGTGTGTGTGAGAGTGCGTGTGTGTGAGAGTGCGTGTGAGTGAGAGTGCGTGTGAGTGAGAGTGCGTGTAGTGTGTGGAGAGTGCGTGAATGAGTGAGTGCGTGAGTGAGAGTGCGTGTGTGAGAGTGCGTGAGTGAGAGTGCGAGTGCGTTGTTGAGAGTGCGTGAATGAGAGTGTGAGAGTGAGGAGTGCGTGTGAGTGAGAGTGCGTGTGAGTGTGGTGAGTGAGAGTGCGTGTGAGAGTTGGTGTGAGTGAGCGGTGTGAGTGCGTGTGAGTGAGAGTGCGATTGTGAGTGAGAGTGCGTGTGAGTGAGAGTCGTTGTGAGTGAGAGTGAGTGTGAGTGAGGGCGTTGAGTGAGAGTGCGTGTGTGAGAGTGCGAGTGATTTGTGTGAAGTGAGTGTGAGTGCGTGCAGTGGTGAGAGAGTGTCGTGTGAGAGTGCGTGGTGAGAGTGCGTGAGTGAGAGTGCTTGTGAGTTAGTGCGTGTGAGTGAAGTGCGATGTGTTGTGAGTGAGAGTGTGTGTGTGAGTGGTTGTGAGAGTGCGTAATGTGAAAGAGATGCGTGGAGAGTGCGTGTGATGGAGAGTGCTGTGTTGTGTTGGTGGCGAGTGAGTGTTCGAGTGAGCGTGTGAGTGTGTGAATGTGAGTGCGTGAGAGTGCGTGTGAGAGTGCGCGTGTGAGTGAGGTGCGATGGTGGAAGAGAGAGTGCGTGTGAAAATGACGTGGAGTGCGTGTGAATGAGGAGTGCGGTAGCGTGTTGGCTGTGTGAGAGTGTGTTAGAGTGCGTGGTAAAAGTGCGAGTGGAGAATGGGAGTGAGAGTGCGTGTGAATGTGAGAATGAGAGGCGTGTGAGTGAGAGTGTGTGTGAGGGCGTGTGTGAGAGTGTGTTAGAGTGCGTGTGAAAGTGCGTGTGAGAATGTGTGTGAGAGTGCGTGTGAGTGAGAGTGCATGTGAGTGAGAGTGTTGTGTGTGTGAGAGTGCGTGTGAGTGTGAGAGAGTGCGTGTGAATGAGTGCGTGTGAATGAGAGTGCGTGTGAGTGAGAGTGCGTGTGAGTGAGAGTGCGTGTGAGAGTGCGTGTGAGTGAGAGTGCGTGTGAATGAGAGTGCGTGTGTGTGTGAGAGTGCGTGCGAGTGTGTGAGAGTGCGTGTGAGTGAGAGTGCGTGTGAGTGAGAGTGCGTGTGAGTGTGTTAGAGTGGGTGTGTGTGTGAGAGTGCGTGAGTGAGTACGTGTGAATGAAAGTGCGTGTGAGTGAAGTGCGTGTAGTGAGAGTCGGCTTGTGAGTGAGAGTGCGTGATAAGAGTGCGTGAGTGAAGTGCGGTGAGTGAGAGTGCGTGTGATGAAGTGCGCGTGAGTGAGAGTGCGCGTGAGTGGATGCGTGTGGAGTGAGAGTGCGTGTGAGTGAGAGTGCGCGTGGAGTGAGAGTGCCGTGATGAGATTGCGTTTTGAGTGAGAGTGCGTTGAGAGTGAGAGTGCGTATGAAGTGCGTGTGAATGAGAGTGCGTGTGAGTGGAGTGCGTGTGCGTGAGAGTGCTTGTGAGTAAGAGTGCTTGTGAGAGAGATGTGTGGTGAGTGAGAGTGCGTGTGAGTGAGAAGTGCGTGTAGTAAGAGTGCCGTGTGAGTGAGAGTGCGTGTGAGAGAGAGGTGCGTGTGAGAAGTGCTTTCGTGAATGAGAGTGCGTGTGAGAGGAGAGTGCGTGTGAGAGTGCGTTGAGTGGAGAGGTGCGTGTGAGTGAGAGTGTGTTGAGGGTGTGTGTGAGAGTGTGTTAGAGTGCGTGTGAGAGTGCGTGTGAGAGTGTTTGTGAGAGTGCGTGTGTGAGAGTGCGTATGAGTGAGAGTGTGTGTGTGTGAGAGTGCGTGTGAGTGTGAGAGAGTGCGTGTGAGTGTGCGAGAGTGCGTGTGAGTGAGAGTGCGTGTGAGGTGAGAGTGCGTGTGGAGTGCGAGTGCTGTGTGAGTGCGAGTGCGTGTGATGTAAGAGTGCGTGTGAGTAGAGTGCCGTGTGCGGGAGAGAGTGCGTGTGAGCGGAGAGTGCGAACTGTGGGGGGGGAGCAGAGAGAGTTGAGATACAGTGTTTGATGAGAGTGCGTTGTGAGAGTGCGTGTGTGTGAGAGTGCGGTGTGAGTGAGAGTGCGTGTGAGTGAGAGAGCGTTGTGAGCGAGAGTGCGTGATGAGCGAGAGTGCGTGTGAGAGTGCGTGTGAGATGAGAGAGTGCGTGTGAGAGAGAGTTCGTGTTGAGATTGCGTGGTGAATGAGAGTGCGTATTTGTGAAGTCGAGAGGTGGTGTGCGAGTGCGTTGTGAGTGAGAGGTGCGTGGTGTGAGTGAGAGTGTGTGTGGGGTGTGTGGGAGGAGTGCGTTAGAGTGCGTGTGAGAGTGCGTGTGAGAGTGTTGTGAGAGTGCCGTGTGTGAGATGTGCGTATGAGTGAGAGTGATGTGTGTGAGAGTGCGTGTGAGTGTGAGGGAGTGCGTTGTGAGAGTGTGTGAGTTGCGAGTGCGTTGTGAATGGAGTGCGTGTGAATGAGACGTGCGTGTGAGTGAGAGTGCTGTGTGAGGGCGTGTGTGAGAGTGTGTTAGAGTGGGTGTGTTGAAAAGTGCGTTGTTGAGAATGGTGTGTGAGAGTGCGTGTAGTGAGTGTGCTGTGAGTGAGAGTGAGAGAGTGTGTGTGTGAGAGTGCGTGCTTGTGAGAAGGTGAGAGAGTGCGTGTGTATAAGTGCTTGTGATGAGAGTGAGTGTGAGTGAGAGTGCGTGTGAGAGCTGCGTTGTGATGAGAGTGCGTGTGAATGAGAAGTGCGTGTGTGTGTGAGAGTGCGTGCGAGTGGTGTGAGAGTGCGTGAGAGTGAGAGTGCGTGTGAGTGAGAGTGGTGTGAGTGTGTTAGAGTGGGTGTGTGGTGTGAGAAGTGCGTGTGAGTGAGTCGTTGTGAATGAGAGTGCGTGAGGAGTGATGAGTGCGTCGTGTGTGAAGAGTGCGGTGTGAGGTGAGAGTGCGTGTGAGAGAGAGTGCGTGTGAATGAGAGTTGCGCTGTGTGAGGAGGTGCGATGGAGTGAGAGTGCGTGTGAGTGAGAGTGCGTGTGAGTGGAGAGTGCGTGTGGGTGAGAGTGGTGTGATGTGAGAGTGCGT
Source organism: Okamejei kenojei (assembly GCA_035221665.1). NCBI lineage: Eukaryota > Metazoa > Chordata > Chondrichthyes > Rajiformes > Rajidae > Okamejei > Okamejei kenojei. The sequence continues at coordinate 6,813,827 of CM069135.1, forward strand.
GTGAGAGTGCGTGTGAGAGAGCGTGCGTGTGAGTGAGAGTGCGTTGTGAGAGAGAGTGAGTGTGAGTGTGAGTGCGTGTGAGTAAGAGTGCGTATGTGAGGAGTGCGTGGAGTGAGAGTGGTGTGGAGTGAGAGTGCGTGTGAGTGAGAGTGTGTGTGAGTGAGAGTGCGTGTGAGTGAGAGAGCGTGTGAGTAGAGGTTTGGCGTGTAAGAGTGCGTTTGGAGAGAGTGGTGTGAGCGGGAGTGCGTGAGTGAGAGATTGCTGTTGAGAGTGCTTGTGAGTGAGAGTGCGTGTGAGTATGAGTGCGTGTGAGCGAGAGTGCGTTAGACTTGTGTGAGCGAGAGTGCGTGTAGTGAGCGAGAGAGCGTGTGAGAGTGCGTCTGAGAGAGAGTGACGTGGTGAGAGAGTGTGCGTGGTGAATGAGAGTGCGTGTGTGTGTGAGAGTGCGTGCGAGGTGTGTTGGGAGTGCGTGCGAGTGAGAGTGCGTGTGAGGTGAGAGTGCGTGTGTGTGAGAGTGCGTGTGAGGGTGTGTGAAAGTGTGTTAGAAGTGCGTGTGGAGAGTGCTTGTGAGAGAGTGCGTGTGAAGTGCGTGTGAATGAGAGTTCGTGTGAGAGAGGAGTGCGTTGTGAGAGTGACGAAGTGAGTGAGATGTGCGTAGAAGTGAAGTGAGAGTGTGTGTGAGGGTTGTGTGTGAGATGTGTTAGATGTGGTGTTCAGTGTGGTGTGAGAGTGGTGTGAGAGTGTTTGTGAGAGTGCGTGTGTGAGAGTGCGTATGAGTGAGAGTGTGTGTGTGTGAGAGTGCGTGTGAGTGTGAGAGAGTGCGTGTGTGTGTTAGAGTGTGCGTGTGAAATGAGAGTGCGTCATGTGAGTGAGAGTGCGTGTGAGAGTGCGTTGAGAGAGAGTGCGTTGTGAGAGTGAGAGTGCTGTTTGTGAGTGAGAGTGCGTGTGAGAGTGCGTCATGTGTGAGTGAGAGTGGTGTGAGTGTGCGTTGTGAGGGAGAGTGCTTGTGAGAGAGAAGTGCGTTGTGAGGGAGAGAGTGCGGTGGAGTGATGGTGCGTGGTGTGAGAGTGCGTAGTGAGAGTGCGTGTGAGTGAGAGTGCGTGTGAGAGAGAGTGCGTGTGAGAGAGAGTGCGTGTGAGTGAGAGTGCGTGTGAGAGAGAGTGCGTGTGAGAGTGCGTGTGAGTGAGAGTGCGTGTGTGTGTGAGGTGCGTGTGAGTGTGTGAGAGTGCGTGTGAGTGAGAGTGCGTGTGAGTGCGAGATGTTGCGTGTGGAGTGAGAGTGGTTGTGAGTGAGAGTTGTGTGAGATGGTGTGAGAGATGCGTGTGAGTGAAGTGCGTGTGAGAGTGCGTGTGAAGTGAGAGTGCGTGTGAGAGTGCAGTGTGAGTGAGAGTGCTTGTGAGTGCGAGTGGTGTGGAGTGAGAGGTGCGTGTGAGTGAGAGTGGTGTGAGTAGAGTGCGTGTGGAGTGAGAGTGCGTGTGGAGAGTGCGTTGTGAAAAGTGAGTGCTTGTGAGAGAGAGTTGCGTGTGAGAGAGAGTGCGTGTGAGTGATGAGTGCGTAGTGAGTGAGGTTGCGTGGGTGAGCGTGCGTGTGGAGAGTGCGTGTGGAGTGTGAGAGAGTGGTGTGAGGGACTTGAGTGTGAGAGAGTGCGTGTGAATGTGAGTGGTGTGAGTGAGACGTGCGTGTCAGAGAGAGTGCGTGTGAGAGAGAGTGCGTGTGAGTGAGAGTGCGTGTGAGAGAGAGTGCGTGTGAGAGTGCGTGTGAGTGAGAGTGCGTGTGAGAGTGCGTGTGAGTGAGAGTGTTGTAGAGGAGTGAGTGCGTGTGAGAGGAGAGAGCGTGGGAGTGAGAGTGCGTTGTTGTGAGAGCGCGTGTGAAGGTGCGTGTGGGGTGAGAGTGCTTGTGAGAGAGGAGTGCGTGTGAGAGAGAGTGGTTGTGAGTGATGAGTGCGTTTGTGAGAGGAGTGCGTGTGAGAGTGCGGGTGTGACGTGAGAGTGCGTGTGAGTGAGAGTGCGTGTGTAGAGTGCGTGTGAGTGAGAGGGCGTGTGAGTGAGAGTGCGTGTGAGTGAGAGTTGCGTGTGTGTGGTGAGAGTGCGTCTGTGAGTGAGAGTGCGTGTGAGATGCGTGTGAGAGTGCTGTGTGAGTGAAGTGGTGTGAGAGTGCGTGAGAGTGAGAGTGCGTGTTGTGAGAGTGCGGTGTGAGTAGAGTGCTTGTGAGTGAGAGTGCGTTTTTAGTGTGAGTGAGAGTGCGTTTTAGTGGTGAGAGTGGTGTGAGTGAGAGTGCGTGTGAGTGAGAGTGCAGTTGTGTGAGAGAGAGGCGGTGTAGAGAGTGCGTGTCGTGAGTGAGTGGTTGTGAGGAGAGGAGTGCGTGTGAGAGAGAAGTGCGTGTGACGTGAGAGGTGCGTGTGGAGTGAGATGGTGTGTGAGAGTGCGTGTGAGAGTGCGTGTGAGTGAGAGTGTGTGGGAGGAGTGCGTGTGAGTGAGAGTGCTTGTGAGAGGAGAGTGCGTGTGAGAGAGAGTGCGTTGTGAGAGAGATGTTGCGTGTGAGTGAGAGTGCGTGGTGAGGAGAGCGTTGTGAAGTGAGAGTGCTTGTGAGAGAGAGTCGTGTGAGAGAGAGTGCGTGTGAGTATGAGAGTGGTTGTTTGTGTGTGAGTGTGCGTGTGTGAGAGTGCGTGTGAAGTGAGAGTGCGGGTGAGAGGTTTGTGAGAGTGCGTGGTGGAGTGTGAGTGATTGTGAGAGGAGAGTGCGTGTTGTGGAGAGAGAGTGCGTATAAGTGAAGAGAGAGTGCGTGTGAGTGAGAGTGACGTGTTGAGAGAGAGTTGCGTTGTGAGTGAGAGTGCGTGTGAGTGAGAGAGTGGTGTGATTGAGAGTGTTGTGAGTGAGAGTGGTGTGAGAGTGCGAGTGAGTGAGAGTGCGTGTGAGTGAGAGTGGTGTGAGTGAGAGTGGTGTGAGAGTGAAGTGAGTGAGAGTGGTGTGAGATTGCGTGTGAGGTGAAGGCGTGTGAGAGTGCGTGTGAGTGAGCGTGGTGTGAGAGTGCGTGTGAGTGAGTGTTGTGAGTGAGCGAGCGTTGTGAGTGCGAGTGCGTGTGAGTGAGAGTGGTGTGATCGAGTGGTGAGAGAGAGATGAGCGTGTGCGCGTGGAGTGAGACTCTGTGGATTGAGAGCTGATCGTGTTCGCGAGGAGAGAGGTGGTGTGAGCGGAGAGTGCGTGTGAGTTGCGAGTGCGAGTGAGAGAGGTGTGAGTGAGAGTGCTTTTGAGAGAGAGTGCGTGTGAGAGAGAGTGCGTGTGAGTGAGCGAGCGGTTGTGAGTGGAGCGTGTGTGTGAGAGTGGTGTTGATGTGAGAGTGCGATGATCGAGGCAGGAGATCTAGGTATTGAAGAGCGCTTAGCTAGGATATAGATATCTTATATATTATTTATCTCGATTATTTCTATCTACAAGATCTAGTTTATCTTCTCTATTATATATATCTCCATTACTATTATCTCTATTCTAATATAATATCTCTATTTTCATCTCCTATTATTCTCTAT
>CM069135.1:6817852-6998433 GCA_035221665.1 Okamejei kenojei
GTGTGAATGAGGATGTGTGTGAGTGAGAGTGCGTGTGAGAGTGCGTGTAGTGAAGTGCGTGTGAATGAAGTCATGGTGTGTGTGAGAGTGCGTGCGAAGTGTGTAGAGTGCGTGTGAGTGAGAGTGCGTGGTGAGTGAGAGTGCGTGTTGAGTGTGTTAGAGTGGTTGTGGGGGGGGTTGAGAGTCGTGTGAGTGAGTACGTGAATGAGAGTGCGTGTGAGTGATAGTGCGTGGAGTGATAGTGCGTGTGAAGTGAGAGTGCGGTGAGAGAGTGCGTGTGAAGAGAAAGTGCGTGTGCGATGTGCGTGTGAGTGAGAGTGCTTGTGAGTGAGAGTGGCGTGTGAGTGAAGAGTGCCCGTGTGAGTGAGAGTGCGTGTGAGTGAGAGTGCGTGGAGAGTGCGGTGTGAGAGAGAGTGTGCGTGTGAGTGAGAGTCCCGTGTGAGAGAGAGTGCGAGTGAGTGAGAGTGCGTGTGAGTGAAGTGTCGTGTGAGAGAGAAGTGCGTGTTGAGAGAGAGTGCGTGGTGAGTGATAGTGCGTGTGAGTGAAGTGCGTGTAGTGGAGTAGTGCGGTGGAGTGAGAGTGCTTGAGAGTTGAGAGTGCGTGTGAGTGAGAGTGCTGAGGAGAGAGAGTGTGTGCGTGTGAGCGAGATTGGTGCGTTTGTGAGAGAGAGTGCGTGTGAGAGTGCGTGTGGGAGAGAGAGTGCGTGTGAGAGAGAGATGCGTGGAGAGATGTGCGTGTTGAGCGAGAGTGCGTGTGAGCGAGATGCGTGTGAGAATTGCGTGTGAGAGAGTCGTGTGAGAGAGAGTTGCGTGTGAATGAGATGCGTGTGTGTGTGAGAGTGCGTGCGAGGTGTGAGAGTAGTGCGAGTGAGAAGTGTGCGTGTGCGTGAGAGAGCGTGTGAGTGAGAGTTAGTAAGCGTGTGAAGGTGTGTGAAAGTGTGTTAGAGATGCGTGTGAAGTGCGTGTGAGAGAGTGCGTGTGGAGGTGGCGTGTGAAATGAAGTGCGTGTGAGAAGAGTGCGTGTGAGAGTGCGTGTGAGTGAGAGTGCGTGTGAGGGGTGAGTAAAGTGTGTGAGGGTGTTGGTGGTGAGAAGAGTGTTATAGTGCTGTGAGAGTGTTGCGGTGAGAGTGATGGTGAGAGGTGTGCGTGTGAGTGGAGGTGCGGAGCAAGAGTGTCGGGCAGTGTTGTGTGAGGCGAGGATGCGATGAGTGGGTGAGAGAGTGCGTTGTGAGTGTAGGAGAGTGCGTGTTGAGTGAGAGTGCGTGTGAGTGAGAGTGCGTAGGTGAGTGAGAGTTCGTTTGAGTGAGAGTGCGAGGATAAGAGTGCAGTGATTAAGAGTGCGTGGTGAGAGAGAGTTCGTGTTAGCGAGAGTGCGTGTGAGAGAGAGGTGCGTGTGGGTGAGTGCATGTGAGTGAGAGTGCCGTGTGATGGGAGATGGGGAGTGTGCGTTAGGTTGGATTGAGAGTGCGTGTGACGAGAGTGCGTGTGAGCGAGAGTGCGTGTGAGAGGCAGTGTGAGAGAGAGTGTGCGTGTGAGATGAGAGTTCGAGGGTGGGAGGAGGGTCGTGAGAGGAGTGAGAGTGCGTGAGAAGAGAGTGCGTGTGATAGTGCGTGTGAGTGAGGTGGTGTGAGTGAAGTGTGTGGAGTGGTGTGTGTGAGATTGCGTTAGAGTGCGTGTGAGAGTCGCGTGTGAGAGTGTTTGTGAGAGTTCGTGTGTGATAGTGCGTATGAGTGAGAGTGTGTGTTTTAGAGTGCGGTGAGTGTGAGAGAGTGCGTGTGAGAGTGTGTGATGAGAGTGCGGTGAATGAGAGTGCGTGTTAATGAGAGTGCGTGTGGAGTGAGAGTGTGTGAGGGCGTGTGTTAGAGTGTGTAGAGTGTGTGAGAAAGTGCGTGTGATAATGTGTGTGAGAGAGTGCGGAGTGAATGTGCCTGTGAGTGAGAGAGAGAAGAGTGTGTTGTGAGAGTGCGTGTGAGTGTGAGAGAGTGCGAGTGAGATCAGTGCGTGGAATGAGAGTGTGTGTGAGTGAGATGCGTGTGAGAGTGTGTGAGTGAGAGGTGCTTGTTGAATGAGAGAGTGCGTGTGATGTGTGAGAGCAGTGCGTGTGCGAGAGTGTGGAAGTGCTGTGAGTGAGAGTGCTTGTGATATATAGTGCGTTGTGAGGTGTTTAGTTGTGGGGTGGTGGTGTGTGAGAGTGCGTGTGGTGAGTACGTGTGAATGAGAGTGCGTGTGAAGAGAGTGCGTGTGAGTGAGAGTGCCGTGTGAGTGAGATGCGTGTGAGAGAGCTTGCGTGTTGAATGAGATGCGTGTGAGAGTGCGTGTGAGTGATAGTGCGTTAGAGTGGAGAGTGCGTGTGAGTGAGAGAGCGTGTTGCTAGTGCGAGTGAGTGAGAGTTCGGGTGAGAATAGTGCGTGTGAGTGCAGTGCGTGTGAGTGTGAGTGAGAGAGCGGAGAGTAAGAGTGTTTGTGAGAGGAGTGCGTGTGAAGAAGTGCGTAGAGAGGGCGTGTTGAGTGAGAGTAGCGTGAGGAGAGCGTTGAGTGAGAGTGCGTGTGATAGTGCGAGATAGAGATTGCGAGTGAGGTGAAGAGTGCTTGTGGAGGTGAGAGAGCGTGTAGAGTAAGAGTGCGTATGAGAGACAGTGCGTGTGAGTGAGAGTGCGTGTAGTGAGAGTGCGTGTGAGTGCGAGTGCGAGAATGAGTGAGCGTGCAAGAGAGAGAGAGTGCGTGTGAGAGTGCGGTGAGAGAGAGTGCGGGTGAGTGAAGTGCGGTGAGTGAGAGTGCTTGAGAGTCAGATTGCTTGTGAGTGAGAGTGCTTGTGTGTAAGAATTGCGTGTGAGAGAGAGTGCGTTGAGATTGCGTGTGAGTGAGAGTGCGGTGTGAAGGAGAGTGGTGTTTGAGGGTCTGTGTGTGAGTGTTTAGAGTGCGTTGAGAGTGCGTGAGAGAGTGTTTGTGAGAGTGTCGTGTGTTGAGAGTGCGTATGAGTGAGAGATGAGTGTAGGAGTGCTGTGAGTGTGAGAGAGTGCTGTGAGTGTGGAGAGAGTGCGTGTGAATGAGAGTGCGTGTGAGTGAGAGTACCGTGTGAATGAGAGTGCGTGTGAGTGATAGTGGCGTGTGAGTGATAGTGCGTGTGAGTGAGAATGCGTGTGTGTGTGAGTGCGTGTGAGTGGTTGAGAGTGCGTGAGAGTGCGTAGTGAGTGAGAGGAGCGTAGTGCGTGAGAATGCTTGTGAGTGAGAGTGCGTGTGAGTGAGAGTGTGTGTGAGTGAAGTGCGTGTGAGTAAAGTGCGTGTGAGTTGGAGTGCGTGTGAGAGTGGGTGAGTGAGAGTGAATGCGTGTGAGTGAGAGCGTTGTGAGTGAGAGAGTGCGGTGAGAGTGCTGTGAGAGAGTGTCTGGAGAGTGAGAGTGCTGTGAGTGAGAGTGCTGTGCGTGAGAGATTGCGTGTGAGTGTGCTGTGAGTGAGAGTGCGTGTGAGGTGAGAGTGGCGTGTGATAGTGGTGTGAGTGAGAGTGCGTGGTGGAGAGAGAGTGCGTGTGAGTGAGAGTGCGTGTGAGTGAGTCGTGTGAGAGTGCGTGTGAGAGAGAGCGTGCGTGTGAAAGTGGAGAGTGCGTGTGAGTGAGAGTGCGTGTGAGTGAGAGTGCGTGTGAGTGCGAGTGTCGTGTGAGTGAGGAGTGGCGATGTGCGTGAGTGAGTGCGTGTGAGAGTGGGCGTGTGAGAGAGAAGTGCGTGTGAGAGTGCGTTTGAATGAAGAGAGCGTAGTGAGTGAGAGATGCGTGTGAGTTAGAGGCTTTTGAGTGAGAGTGCGTGGAGTGAGAGTGCGTGTGATTGAGAGTGGCGTGTGAGTAAGAGGCGAGGTGAGTGAGAGTGAGTGCGTGTGAGAGAGAGTGAGAGAGAGTGCGTGTGAGTGAGTGCGTGTGAGTAGAGTGAGAGTGCGTGTGGTAAGATGCGTGTGAGAGAGAGTGCGTGGTGAATTGAGAGTGCGTGTGAAGATTGTGTGTAGTGAGAGTGCGGTGAGAGAGAGGGGCTGTGAGTGAGAGTGCGTGTGAGAGTGGTTGAGAGAGAGTGAGTGAGAGTGCCGTGTGAGGATAGTGCGTTATGAGATAGCGTGTGAGTGGGAGAGTGTGCGTGTGAATGTGCGTGTGAGTGAGAGTCTATTGTAGGTCGCGTCGTGAAGTGATGAGTGCGTGTGAGTGAGAGTGCTGTGTGAGTGAGTGAGAAGTGCGTGTGTGAGAGTGCGTGTGACGAGTGCGTGTGAGGAGAGAGTGCGTGTGAGAGTGCGGTGAATGAGAAGTGCGTGTGAGTGAGAGTGCGGGTGTGAGTGAGAGTGTTCGTGAGTGAGAGTGCGTGTGAGAGAGTGCGTGTGAGTTGAGAGTGCGTTTTGTGAGAGTTAAGTGCGTGTGAGGTGAGAGTGCGTGTGAGTGTGTGAGTGCGTGTGAGTGAGAGTGCTTTTGAGTGAGAGAGCGGGTGTGAGTGAGAGTGCGTGTGTGAGATGTGAGTGTGTTTTGTGAGAGAGTGTGGTGTGTAGGTGAGTGTTTATGAGGGCGCGTGTGAGTGAGAGTTGCGTGAGTGTGAGTGAGAGTGCGTGTGAGTAAGAGATGTGTGTGAGAGAGATGTGCGTGAGAATGAGAGCTGAGTGTTCAGAGGTGCGTGGGAGTGGGAGTGCGTGTGGAGTGAGAGTGCGTGTGAGAGAGTGCGTGTGATAAGTGCGTACCGTCCCCCGGTAAGTGAGAGTGCGTGTGAGTGAGTGCGTGTGAGTGAGAGCGTGTGAGTGAGAGTGCGTGAGAGGACAGTGCGTATCTCTGTGAGAGAGAGTGCGTAGTGGTGAGTGCGTTGTGAGTGAGACGTGCGTGTGAGTAAGAGTGATTGTGAGAGAGAGTGCGTTGTGAGAGAGGAGGTGCGTAGTGAGTGAGAGTGCGTGTGAGTGAGAGTGCGTGTGGATAAGAGTGATTTGAGTGAAGAGTGCGTGTTGTGAGAGAGAGTGCGTGTGAGAGTGCGTTTTTGTGAGTGAGAGTGCGTGTGAGTGAGGGAGTGTGTGTGAGGGAGTGTGGTGTGTGAGAGTGTGTTAGATGGCGTTGAGTGTGGAGAGTGCGTGTGAAGTGAGTGAGTGCGTGTGAGAGTGCGTGTGCGTAGTGAGAGTGAAGTGCGTGTGTGTGTGAGAGTGCGTGGTGAGAGTGCAGAGAGTGCGTGTGAGTGAGAGTGAGAGAGTGCGTTGTGTGTGAGATGGAGTGCGTGTGAGTGAGTGCGTGTGTTGTGAGTGTGCCGTGTGAGAGAGAGTGGTGTGAATGAGAGTGGTTTTGTGGAGTGAGAGTTGCGTGTGAGTGGAGAGTGCGTTTGTGAGTAAGATTGCGGTGTGAGGTGAGAGTGCGTGTGAGTGGAGAGTGCGTGTGAGTGAGTGGTGTGAGTGAGTACAAGCGTGGTGCGTGAGAAGAGCGTGTGAGTGTGCGATGTGAGATGCGAGTGAGTGAGAGTGCGTGTGAGTGAGAGTGGTGTGAGTGAGAGGTGCGTGTGAGGAGAGTGCGTGTGAGTGGAGTGCGTGTGAGTGAGAGTTGCGTGATGACGTGATAGTGCGTGTGAGTGAAGAAAGCTGTGAGTGAGAGTGCGTGTAGTGAGTGAGTGAGTGCGTGAGAGTGAGAGTGCGTGTGAGTGAGAGAGGCGTGTGATGAGTGAGTAGTGCGTGTGAGATGAGAGTAGCGGAAGAGTGCGTGTGGTGAGGAGTGGCGTGTGAGTGAGAGTGCGTGTGAGTGAGAGTGCGTGTGAGTGAGAGTGCGTGTGAGTGAGAGTGCGTGTGAGTGAGAGTGCGTGTGAGTGAGAGTGCGTGTGAGTGAGAGTGCGTGTGAGTGCGAGTGTGTGAGAGTGCGTGTGAGAGAGTGCGTGTGGTGAGAGTGCGTGTGTGTGAGAGAGTGAGAGTGCGTGTGAGATTGCGTGTGAGTGAGAGTGCTGTGTGAGTGAGAGTGCGTGTGAAAGTCGTGTGAGAGAGAGTGCGTGTGAGAGTGAGAGTGCGTGTGAGTGAGAGTGCGTGTGAGTGAGAGTGTGTGAGTGCGTGTGAGATAGTGCGTGAGTGAGTGTGCGTGTGAGAGAGTGCGTAGTGCTGAGTCAGAGTGCGTGTGAGTGGAGAGTGCGTGTGAGTGAGTGCGTGTGAGTGAGATGCTGTGGAGAGTGAAGAGGTGCGTGTGAGTTGAGAGTGCGTGTGAGTGAGAGTGCGTGTGAAGTGCGTGTGAGTAGAGTGCGGTGAGAGTGCGTGTGAGAGAGAGTGCGTGTGATGTAGTGAGCGTGTTGAGTGTGTGTGAGGGTTGTGTGAGTGTTAGAGAGCGTGTGAAGTGTTTGGAGAGTGCGTGTGTGAGTGAGAGTGCGTGTGGATGCGTGTGAGAGTGGTGAGAGAGTGCAGTGCGAGAGAGTGCGTGTGAGTGGAGAGTGCGTGGTGAGAGAGTGCGTGAGAGTGAGAGTGCGTGTGAAATCGTGTGAGTGAGAGTGACGTGTGAGTGAGAGTGCGTGTGAGTGAGAGTGCGTGAGAGTGCGTGTGAGTGAGAGTGCTGTGTGAGAGAGCGAGTGAGAGTGATGTGAGAGAGAGTGTGAGAGTGCGTGTGAGAGTGCGTGTGAGTGAGAGTGCGTGTGAGTGAGAGCGTGTGAGAGTGCGTGTGAGTGAGAGTGCGTGTGAGAGTGCGTGTGAGTGAGAGTGCGTGTGAGTGAGAGTGCGTGTGAGAGAGTGCGTGTGAGAGTGCGTGTGAGTGAGAGTGCGTGTGAGTGAGAGTGCGTGTGAGTGAGAGTGCGTGTGAGTGAGAGTGCGTGTGAGTGAGAGTGCGTGTGAGAGAGTGAGAGTGCGTGTGAGAGAGAGTGCGTGTGAGTGAGTGAGAGTGCGTGTGAGAGAGAGTGCGTGTGAGTGAGAGTGCGTGTGAGAGAGTGAGAGTGCGTGTGAGAGAGAGTGCGTGTGAGAGAGAGTGCGTGTGAGAGAGAGTGCGTGTGAGAGTGCGTGTGAGAGAGAGTGCGTGTGAGTGAGAGTGCGTGTGAGAGAGAGTGCGTGTGAGTGAGAGTGCGTGAGAGTGCGTGTGAGTGAGAGTGCGTGTGAGAGAGAGTGAGAGTGCGTTGTGAGTGAGAGTGCGTGTGAGTGCGTGTGAGTGGGAGAGAGTGCTGTGAGAGAGAGTGCGTGTGTGAGTTGCGTGTGAGAGTGCGTGTGAGAGAGTGAGAGTGTGAGAGAGTGCGTGTGAGAGAGAGTGCGTGTGAGAGTGCGTGTGAGAGTGATTGAGTGCGTGTGTGTGAGAGTGAGAGCGTGTGAGAGTGCGTGTGAAGTGAGAGTGCGTGTGTGGTGAGAGAGAGTGTGAGAGAGAGTGCGTGTGAGTGAGAGTGCGTGTGACGAGAGTGTGTGGGTGAGTGCGTGTGAGTGAGATGCGTGAGTGTGTGAGAGTGCTGTGTGAGTGAGTGCGAGTGAGAGTGCGTGTTTAGTGAGTGCGTGTGAGAGCGTGTGTGAGAGTGAGTGCGATGTGAGAGAGAGTGCGTGTAGAGTGCGTGTGAGTGCGGTGAGTTGATGCGTGTGAGTGAAGTGCAGAGATGCGTGTGAGAGAGAGTGCGTGTGAGAGAGAGTGCGTGTGAGAGAGTGCGTGTGAGAGAGTGCGTGTGAGAGAGAGTGCGTGTGAGAGTGAGTGCGAGTGAGAAGAGTGCGTGTGAGGTGTGTGAGTGAGAGAGAGTGCGTGTGAGTGAGAGAGTGTTTGTGAGTGAGAGTGCGTGTGAGAGAGAGAGTGCGTGAGTGTGTTGTGAGAGAGAGTGTGTGAATGAGAGTGCGTGTGAGAGAGTGCGTGTGAGAGAGAGTGCGTGTGAGAGACAGTGCGTGTGAGAGAGTGTGTGTGAATGAGAGTGTGTGTGAGTGAGAGTGCGTGCAAATAGAAAATATAGATATATAAATAGTGAGCTTGTTTACATTGATTATATAGTTTACATCTGTGTTGTGCTGCTGCAAGTACGAATGTCTGTTCTGTTTGGGACACATGACAATAAAACACTCTTGAAACATCGTACAAAACAGCTGCAAGAAGTTGTAGATGTGGCCCAGTCCATCACATGTAAAAGTCTATTGACTCGATCTACACTTCACACTGTCTCCAAAAAAGCAGCCAGAGACTTGTTCTAACTCATAGAATCATACAGCAGGGGAACAGGCCCTTCAGCCCTACTCATCCTTGCTGACCAAATGCCCCATCTACACTGGTCCCACTTGCCTGCATTTTGCCCACATCCCTCCAAGCCTTTCCTATCCAGGTGTCCGTTAAATGTTGTTTAGTGTTGATACTGTTGTTAAATGTACCGTGAAATGTGCTGTTAATGTTGCTAAATATATACAGTAACTAATTTGATTGGATAGCAGGCAAAAAGTTCCTTCTTCTCCATACTGCCCTCCGGCAGAAGGTACAGAAGCTTGAAAGCGCTCACCACCAGACGCAGGAACAGCTTCTTCCCCTCTGTTATCAGGCTTCTGAACGGTCCTTCCATAAGCTAGGGTACTGTCCGATTCACCTCGACCCCACTGCGGACATTGGACTCTGTCTCTGGAACTGCTGCCCTACAATGCTGGGAACTATATTCTGCACTCGGTATCTTCCCCTTTGCCCCACCTATTGCACTTAAGTCTGACATTATCGCATTTATGCACGGTATCTGATCTGTGGTTTGCATACAAATCAAAGCTTTTCACCGTACACAGGACAATAATGAACCTAAATCTGATTTTTAAAAAAGCAAATTTGGAAGACTGAAACCTCAGTTTGGATTTATTCATAGTCATGCAGCGTGGGAACAGGTCCTGTAGCCCAACTTGGAGAAGGTGCAAACTCTGACAGACAGCACCCGGCGTCAGGATCGAACCCGGGTCTCTGGCGCTGTGGGACTGCGCAACCATGGTACCACAACTAGAGAGCAGCCCCGAACTACCATCTACCTCATTGGTGACCCTCGGACTATCTTTGACTTCACCGGCATTACTGTGCACCAAACATTATTCCCCCATCAAGTATCTGTACACTGTGGACAGGCACGGACTGGAAGGGCCGAGAGGGCCTGTTTCCGTGCTGTAATTGTTATATGGACGGCCCGGTTGTAATCATGCGTTGTGTCTCCGCTGACTGGTTAGCAGGCAACAGAAGCTTTTCACCGTACCTCGGTCACGTGACAATAAGCTCAAACTCAACTAAATGCTTGAGAAAGAACTGCAGATGCTGGTAAAATCGAAGGTAGACATAAAATACTGGAGTAGCTAAGCGGGTGAGGCAGCATCTCACTACCATCGAGGGGATCTATCGCAGTCGCTGCCTTAAAAAGGCTGGCAGCATCATCAAGGACCCACACCACCCTGGCCACACACTCATCTCCCCGCTACCTTCGGGTAGAAGGTACAGGAGCCTGAAGACTGCAACGTCCAGGTTCTGAAACAGCTTCTTCCCCACAGCCATCAGGCTATTAAACTCAACTCAAAAAAAACTCTGAACATTAATAGCCCATTATCTGTTTATTTGCACTTTATCTGTTTATTTATTGATGTGTGTATATATTTATATAATGGTATATGGACACACTGATCTGTTCTGTATTCATGCCCACTATATTCTGTTGTGCTGAAGCAAAGCAAGAATGTCATTGTCCTATCTGGGACACATGACAATAAACTCTCTTGAATCTTGATTCTCGAATCTGAAGAGAAGGAATGGGCGGCGTTTCGGATCGAGACTCTTCTTCAGAATGGGTGAAGAAAAGTCGCCCATTCCTTCTCTCCAGAGATGCTGCCTCACACCCGCTGAGTTACTCCAGCATTTTGTGCCTGCCTAAACTAAATGCTTAATGTCTGGACGCTCCAGCACTTGGTGACGGTCTAATGCCAGCAGGTGGGGCAATGCGTCGAAGGTTTATTTAAGAGAGCTGTAACCTCGTCACAATAACTTCCTCGCTGTCGAATGACACTTGCAGAGGCTGCGCTGACTGCATAACAGATGACCTCTGTAATCCCCTTTCAACTGGTGAGTTGATTGACCCCTCTTTTCAATGGCGCTGTTCTCCTTTGATGCTGCTCCCCCTCTTTCTCAGCAACACCAACCTGCTGACACTAATGTAGTCCTGTGCGCTGACAAAGCCCAGATCAATCGGTGCACATTTTATGTTTATAGTTTTTAGTTTTAGAGATACAGTGTGGAAACAGGTCCGTCGGCCCACCGTGTCGACGTCAACCAGCGATCACCCCGTACAATAGACAATACACAATAGGTGCCGGAGGAGGCCATTCGGCCCTTCGAGCCAGCACCGCCATTCAATGTGATCATGGCTGATCATCCCCAATCAGTACCCCGTTCCTGCCTTCTCCCCGTATCCCCTGACTCCACTATCTTTAAGAGCCCAATCTAACTCTCTCTTGAAAGCATCCAGAGAACCGGCCTCCACCGCCCTCTGAGGCAGAAGAATTCCACAGACTCCATATTCTTAAACTGTGGCCCCTGGTTCTGGACTCCGCCAACATCGGGAACAAGTTTCCTGCCTCTAGCGTCTCCAAACCCGTGACAATCTTATATGTTTCAATGAGGTCCCCTCTCATCCTTCTAAACTCCAGAGTGTAAATAATTTAAGAATAAGGAGTAAGCCATTTAGAGACAAGGAAATACTTTTTCTCACAGAGAGTTGTGAGTCTGTGGAATTCTCTGCCTCAGAGGGCGGTGGAGGCCGGTTCTCTGGATACTTTCAAGAGAGAGCTAGATAGGGCTCTTAAAAATAGCGGAGTCAGGAGATATGGGGAGAAGGCAGGAACGGGGTACTTGATTGGGGATGATCAGCCAAGATCACATTGAATGGCGGTGCTGGCTCGAAGGGTCGAATGGCCTCCTCCTGCACCTATTGTCTATTGTCTTTGGAGTGTGGGAGGAAACCGAAGCACCTGGAGGAAAACCCACGCAGTCACAGGGAGAACGTACAAACTCTGTGCAGACAGCACCCCTAGTCAGGATTGAACCCGGGTCTCTGATGCAGTAAGGGAGCAACTCTACCGCTGCACCATCTTGCTGCCCTGATCGATAACATAATTTAAAAAATTTAATAAATTTAAATAAAAACAATATTAATGCAAAATTCTGAAGTCCTCAGTGAAACCAAGAGAGTTCGTAGTGTTGTTGGTAACGTTCACTTTTGTGCATGCATGAATTTGAAAACTCGAAAGAATAAATCTCAAAGAAACTTCACCCGCTAAATTACTTAATGCGTCTTCTTTTTCAATCTATTTCAATGTTCTCTTTCCCAAAGACACGCGGGCATGTAGGTGAATTGGCCTCTGCAAATTGCCCCTGGTGTGTGGGGAGTGGGTGAGAAAGTGGAACAACATTGAACTAGTGTGAGCGGGCGACCGATGGTCGACGTGGGCTCGGTGGGCCGAAGGGCCTGGTTCAGTGATGCATTTCAATTAATAGAATCAATATGTGCACAAGATGCTCCACTTACCTGAAACTCATCGAAACACAGCAGGCAAGTCTCGTCGCTGATTTCTGAGGCGATGGGAGCTATTGGATCGTACGATTTTGCCATTAAACCAGGCTTCCTCTTTGGCAAGGTCTGCTTTAAACGATGAATTCCTGTCACAAGCGAGTTTAACAATTGTTATTCTTGTTTCTAGAAGTAGCTTGGAATATCTGAAATAAAAGTGCTTTACCCAGGTATTTACTGAGTGTCAGAGTCATATATCGTGGAAGCGATCCTTTTCAGAATGGCAGGCAGTGACTAGTGGGGTACCGCAAGGCTCAGTGCTGGGACCCCAGCTATTTACAAGATATATTAATGATTTGGATGAGGGAATTAAATGCAACATCTCGAAGTTTGCGGATGACACAAAGCTGGGGGGCAGTGTTAGCTGTGAGAAGGATGCTAGGAGGCTGCATGGTGACTTGGATAGGCTGGGTGAGTGGGCAAATGCATGGCAGACGCAGTATAATGTGGATAAATGTGAGCTTATCCACTTTGGTGGCAAGAACATGAAAGTAGACTATTATCTGACTGGTGGCCGATTAGGAAAAGGGGAGATGCAGCGAGAACTGGGTGTCATGGTACACCAGTCATTGAAAGTAGGCATGCAGGTGCAGCAGGCTGTGAAGAAAGCAAATGGTATGTTAGCATTCATAGCAAAAGGATTTGAGTATAGGAGCAGGGAGGTTCTACTGCAGTTGTACAGGGCCTTGGTTAGACCACACCTGTAGTATTGTGTACAGTTTTGGTCTCCTAATCTGAGGAAAGACATTCTTGCCATAGAGGGAGTACGGAGAAGGTTCACCAGACTGATTCCTGGGATGGCAGGACTTTCATATGAAGAAAGACTGGATAGACTCGGCTTGTACTCGCTAGAATTTAGAAGATTGAGGGGGGATCTTGTTCACACAGAGAGCGGTGAATCTGTGGAATTCTCTGCCACAGAAGGTAGTTGAGGCCAGTTCATTGGCCATATTCAAGAGGGAGTTAGATGTGGCCCTTGTGGCTAAAGGGATCAGGAGGTATGGAGAGAAGGCAGGTACAGGATACTGAGTTGGATGATCAGCCATGATCATATTGAATGGCGGTGCAGGCGTGAAGGGCCGAATGGCCTGCTCCTGCACCTAATTTCCATGTTTCTATGTCGATGCTGAACACGCTGGCACAGCGGTAGAGCCTTCTTCATTGCTTATGGGCGAGCACAGCCTAGAGTTGCAAGTCAACTTGTTCTATTTGATCTATTTGTTTGTGCACGGCGGGTTGATTGCATTAGTCAGGGCGGACCGCGTGAAGGTTGCAATCTCCCACCCCAGCGGTAGAGTTGCTGCCAGAGACGCAGATTCGATCCTGACTACAGCTGCTTGTCTGTACGGCGTTTGTTTGTTCCCCCTGTGACCTGCATGGGTTTGCTCCGAGATCTCCAGTTTCCCCCCACATTGCAAAGACATACAGATTTACAGGTTAATTGGCTTGGTATAAATGTAAATCGTCCTGTGTGTGTGTGTGTGCGCGTGTGTGTGTGCGCGTGTGTGCGTGTGTGCGTGTGTGTGCGTGTGTGTGTGTGTGTAGGGTAGTGATAGTGTGCGGGGATTGCTGGTCAGTGTGCACTTGTTCGGCCCGCGGGCCTGTTTCCACTCTGTATCTCTAAACTAAACCAGGATGCCCCATCTACGCAAGTCCCAATTGCCAGCACTTGGCCCATGTTCATCTAAACCTTTCCTAACCATGTACCCATCCCACTGTCTTTTAGAAACATAGAAAATAGGTGCAGGAGGAGGCCATTCAGCCCTTCGAGCCAGCACCACCATTCATTGTGATCATGGCTGATCATCCTCTATCAATAACCCGTGCCTGCCTTCTCCCCATATCCCTTGACTCCACTAGCCCCTAGAGCTCTATCTAACTCTCTCTTAAATCCATCCAGTGATTTGGCCTCCACTGCCCTCTGTGTCAGGGAATTCCATAAATTCACAACTCTCTGGTTGAAAAGGTTTTTTCTCACCTCAGTCTTAAATGGCCTCCCCTTTATTCTAAGACTGTGGCCCCTGGTTCTGGACTTAAATGTTGGAACCCTGTTGTAAAACCCTGGTTTTAAATGTTGTTATAGTACCTGCCTAATCTGGCAGCTCCTTCCATATAAGTAAGTAAGCAAGTAAGTTTATTGACCAAGTATTCACATACAAGGAATTTGCCTTGGTGCCCACTACGCCGGCAGGCAACGCATTTCTTTTTGTGAGCACCTCCTTTATCGTCACAGTGGAACGTTATAGGACATGTTCGTAAGTTCATGATCCATGAGCAGAATCAGGCCATTCAGCCCATCAAGGTGAGAGGGAAAGATAGATTAGCCATGATTGAATGACAGACCAGATGCGATGGGCCGAATGGCCTAATTCTGCTTCAATGACTAATGAAAAATGCATTTAAAGAACTAGATCATTTTGTTTCTTAAAATAACTTACAATTGATGACGCAAGCTGGAAGTGAGTACAGGAAAGCCAGGCAAACCAGATGGATTAATGTGGAAATGCAGGACAAGTTAACAAAACAATCAGACCAGTTACGAAGGAGAATAAGGCCAGGACAAACGTTAAAACGCGGGCTACATTTGTGAAGCGAACCGCACTAATCCTTCCACCCTGTGATGATGCTGACACCAACCTGGGGTCAGTGTAAATGCTTTGTGACACGATTTAAAAGCTGTGGAATTCAGGATTAGGGTGTCAAGCAGGAATAGAATAATGGCCCAGATTGTGTGGGGTCTGGCCTCATGCTCCACAGATGCTGCCTGACCTCATGCTCCACAGATGCTGCCTGACCTCATGCTCCACAGATGCTGCCTGACCTCATGCTCCACAGATGCTGCCTGACCTCATGCTCCACAGATGCTGCCTGACCTCATGCTCCACAGATGCTGCCTGACCTCATGCTCCACAGATGCTGCCTGACCCTCATGCTCCACAATGCCTGCCTGACCTCATGCTCCACAGATGCTGAAGCCTGACCTCATGCTCCACAGATGCTGCCTGACCTCATGCTCCACAGATGCTGCCTGACCTCATGCTCCACAGATGCTGCCTGACCTCATGCTCCACAGATGCTGCCTGACCCATTGAGTCACTCCAGCACCTTAGATTGTTAAGGGCTTGGACACACTGGAGGCAGGAAACATGTTCCCGATGTTGGGGGAGTCCAGAACCAGGGGCCACAGTTTAAGAATAAGGAGTAAGCCATTTCGAACGGAGACGAGGATACACTTTTTCTCACAGAGAGTGGTGAGTCTGTGGAATTCTCTGCCTCAGAGGGCGGTGGAGGCAGGTTCTCTGGATGCTTTCAAGAGAGAGCTAGATAGGGCTCTTAAAGATAGCGGAGTCAGGGGGATATGGGGAGAAGGCAGGAGCACGTTACTGATTGGGGAAGATCAGCCATTGAATGGCGGTGCTGGCTCAAAGGGCCAAATGGCCTACACCTGCACCTATTGTCTATTGTCTATTGTGTCTATCTTCAGTAGGAACATTGTTTTCTCCAATTTAAGAACCACCCCCCCCTACTCTTCCCTAACTGGGTATGCACCGAGTTCTCCCTCTCCATCCCCCCACCCCCCCCCCCCTGCCACATTCCCCATCCACCCTCTCCCCCTCGCCCACCCCCCCTCCATGACTCCTTCTGCCTTCACATTTCACACCTCTCCTTTTCATCTCCACCAGTCAACCCCCCCCCCCCCCCCCCCACCTACCAGTATCGACCATCACTTGCCAGGCTTAATTCCCGCCCCCACCTCTTTTCCAGCTATCTACCCCCCCCCCCCCCCCCCCACCCTACAACATTCAGTCTGAGGTTTGCAGATAGACAATGACGGCATGGGTTTCCTCCATGTGCTCCAGTTTCCTCCCACATCCCAAAGACGTGCGGGTTTGTAGGTCAACTGGCCCTCTGTAAAACTGTCCCCAGTGTGCGGGGAGTAGATGAGAAAGAAGGACAACATAGAACTAGTGTTCATGGGTGATCGATGGTCGGCATGGCCAGAGGGCCTGTTTCCATGCATTTTTAAACTAGTTTAAGAATAAGGAGTAAGCTACTTAGAACGGAGATGAGGAAACACTTTTTTTCTCACAGAGAGTTGTGAGTCTGTGGAATTCTCTGCCTCAGAGGGCGGAGGCGGCCGGTTCTCTGGATACTTTCAAGAGAGAGCTAGATAGGGCTCTTAAAGATAGCGGAGTCAGGGGATATGGGAAGAAGGCAGGAACGGGGTACTGATTGGGGATGATCAGCCATGATCACATTGAATGGCGGTGCTGGCTCGAAGGGCCGAATGGCCTACTCCTGCACCTATTGTCTATTGCCTAAACTATGTTCTATATGTGAAAAACAAAATCTTACTTTTATGGACATCAAGCATGAAACCGTGAAAGTGTACTCGGCTCTTCCTTTTAACTGCTGCGTGAGAATAAAACAGGTCCATCACCATTGTTTTCCCAGTACCTGTGAAGACCGAGGGTGACATCTTACATGGTATAAAGACATAGAATTACATTGTTTAATATCATTTCTTCATTTAAAAAAAAAAACACCTTACTTTAAGTAACCTTTAATTTTCAGCTGAAATATGACGATATGGATTTACAGGGTATTCAACTGTGTAGATGTGACAATAATTTGTAGAGTCATACTGCGTGGAACAGGCCCTACCACCCAACGTTCTGAACTACTATCTACCTCATTGGTGACCATCGGACTATCCTTGGTTGGAATTTGCTGGCTTAGACAATATAGACAATAGACAATAGACAATAGGTGCTGGAGTAGGCCATTCGGCCCTCCGAGCCAGCACCGCCATTCAATGTGATCACGGTTGATCATCCACAATCAGTACCCCGTTCCTGCCGTCTCCCCATATCCCTGACTGCTATTTTTAAGAGCCCTATCTAGCTCTCTCTTGAAAGCATCCAGAGAGCCTGCCTCCACCGCCCTCTGAGGCAGAGAATTCCACAGATTCCCAACTCTCTGTGAGAAAAAGTGTTTCCTCGCCTCCGTTCTAAATGTGTTACCCCTTATTCTTAAACTGTGGCCCCTGGTTCTGGACTCCCCCAACACCGGGAACACGTTTCCGCTTCAGCAGCCGCTGCGCCACAATGTTGTCCTGTTTTTTGTGGATAGTATGTACCTGTGCTTCCCAGGGTGATGTTAAATTTATATCGCAACTGTTTGAGGAGAAACACTGCTAGGGTATATATTTTAAGAGGATAACTTTTGCAGAATAGAGTATACTCAGCTAAAAAGAACAAACAAAATGTTAATATATAGTAGAGAGCAATGATGACCAGTATGTATGTTCATACGTTCCTAAGTGATAGAAGCAGAATTAGGCCATTTGGCCCATTGAGTCTTCTCAGCCATTCGATCATAACTGATCTACAGTACCTCTCCCTCTCAACCCCATTCTCCTGCCTTCTCCCCATAGCCCCTGACACCCATACTAAGCAAGAACCTGTCAATCTCCCCCTTAAAAATACCCCTTGACTTGGCCTCCAAAGCCGTCTGTGGCAATGAATTCCACAGATTCACCACCCTCTGACTAAATTCCTGCTCTCCGTTCGAAAGGTGCGTCCTTTTACTCTGAGGCTGTGCCCTCTGGACCTAGACTCTCCCACTAGTGGAAACATCCTCTCCACATCCACTCTATCGAGGCCTTTCACTATTCGGTAAGTTTCAATGAGGCCCTTCCCTCATCCTTCTGAACTCCAGCGGGGACAAGCCCAGTGCCATCTAACGTTCATCGTATGTAACCCAGTCATCCATATAACCATATAACCATATAACAATTACAGCACGGAAACAGGCCCTCTCGGCCCTTCCAGTCCGTGCCGACCATTTGTTTTCCCCTAGTCCCATCTACCTGCACTCAGACCATACCCCTCCATTCCCTTCACGTCCATATACCTATCCATTTTACTCTTAAATGTTAAAATCGATCCTGCCTCCACCACTTCTGCTGGAAGCTGATTCCACACAGCCACCACCCTCTGAGTAAAGAAGTTCCCCCTCACGTTACCCCGAAACCTCTGTCCCTTAATTCTCATGTCATGCCCTCTTGTTTGAATCTTCCCTACCCTCAATGGGAAAAACGTATCCACGTCAACTTCTGTCTATCCCTTTCATCATTTTAAAGACCTCAATCAAGTCCCCCCTTAACCTTCTGCGCTCCAAAGAATAAAGACCTAACTTGTTCAACCTTTCTCTGTAACATAGTTGCTGGAACCCTGGCAACATTCTAGTAAACCTGGGATGTCAGGACTGTCTTATGAAGAAAGACTGGATAGACTCGGTTTATACTCTCTGGAATTTAGGAGATTGAGAGGGGATCTTATAGAAACTTACAAAATTCTTAAGGGGTTGGACAGGCTAGATGCAGGAAGATTGTTCCCGATGTTGAGGAAGTCCAGGACAAAGGGGTCACAGCTTCCTTTAAGACCGAGATGAGAAAGACTTTTTTCACACAGAGAGTGGTGAGTCTCTGAACTCTCTGCCACAGAAGTTGAGGCCAGTTCATTGGCTATATTTAAGAGTGAGTTGGATGTGGCCCTTGTGGCTAATTGAATCGTGTAGGCTCGAAGGGCTGAATGGCCTACTCCTGCACCTAATTTCTATGTTTCTATGTTTCTAAATCTCCTCTGTACTCTCTCTATTTTGTTGACATCCTTCCTATAACTAGGCGACCAAATTTGTACACCAATTTTCCATGGGATCATTCTGATAAACCCCCTCTGGACCCCCTCCAACGGCAGCACATCCGTCCTCAGATATGGGGTTAGCATGGGCTCGATGGGCTGAAAGACACCCATTTCCATGCTGCATCACTCCAGCACTATTTATAGCCAGGCTACAATATCAGGAGCAATATCTTCAATCTGGGGCAGTAAACTTTAACCAGTGGGTGGTGAATCTGTGGAATTACTTGCCACAGACGGCTGTGGAGGCCAGGTCAATGAGTGTTTTATTATGAGTTAGACAGATTCTTGAATAGTGCGGGTGTCAGATTGAATTCTCTCATTTTAAGTAACTTCTACTTGCCCAGTACTGAGGCAGGTGTAGGTGGGGCATGTTGGTTGGCGTGGGAAAGTTCGGTTCAGTTTAGTTTACTGTCACGTGTCCCGAGGTACAGTGAAAAGCTTTTAGTTTAGTTCAGAGATACGGCGCGGAAACAGGCCCTGTGGCCCACCGAGTCCGCACCAACCAGCGATCCCCACACATTAACACCGCCCTACACTCACGAGGGACAATTTACATTTATACTGAGCCAATGAACCTACAAACACTTTGGAGTGTGGGAGGGAGCCGCAGATCTCGGAGAAAACCCACGCGGTCACGGGGTGAACGTGCAGACAGCACCCGTAGCGAGGATCGAACCCATGTCTCTGGCGCTGAAAGCACTGTAAGGCAGCACCTCTACCGCTGGGCCACCATGCTGCATGCTATCCAGTCAGTACAAGGACAAAACATGTCATTTACAGTGTATAGATATCATAAGGGAATAACGCTCAGTGTAAGGTCAAGCCTTGCCATGAGAATGCAGGGTGACTGGGACAGGTTGGGGGAGTGGGCAGATGCATGGCAGATGAAGTTTAATGCGGACAAATGTGAGGTTATCCACTTTGGTAGCAAAAACAGGAAGGCAGATTACTATCTAACTGGCGTCAAGTTGGGAAAAGGGGAAGTACAATGGGAACTGGGGGCCCTTGTTCATCAGTCTATGAAAGTAAGCAAGCGGGTACAGCAGGCAGTGAAGAGTTGCTGCCTCACAGCGCCGGAGACCCGGGTTCGATCCTGACTACGGGTGCTGTCTGTAAGGCGTTTGTACGTTCTCACTGTGTCTTGCGTAGGTGTTCCCTGGGCACTCTGGTTTCCTCCCACACTCCAAAGATGCACAGGTTTGTAGGTAAATTGACTTTGGTAAAATTGCAAGTTGTCCCTAATGTGTAGGATAGTGTCAGTGCACAGGGCGATTGCTGGTCAGGATGGGCCAAAGGCCCTGTCTCCATGCTGTATCACTAAACTCAAATTCAATCCAAGTAATCTCAGCCACATTAGTCTAAGCATTGCCATAGATAAATTGATATCATTTTCTACAAACATTACAATGTTCAATTTATCCGTTGCTAAGATAACACAGAGCTTCAGACCTCATTATAGTTTTCTTTTCCAAACATAAAAGATTTAAGTACCACGTGAGATAAGTATGACTGCCCTTTGATATCAAGACAGCACTTGACTAAGTCAGGCATTAAATATCAGGGAGTGACTCTCAATGAAGCCAATGGCCTTCACTGTGAGAGGATTTGAGTGTAGGAGCAAGGACGTCCTACTGCAGCTGTGCTGGGCCCTGGTGAGACCGCACCTGGAGTATTGTGTGCAGTTTTGGTCTCCAAATTTGCGGAAGGACATTCTTGCTATTGAGGGAGCGCAGCGCAGGTTTACAAGGTTATTTCCCGGGATGGCGAGGCTGACGTATGATGAAAGAATGGGTCGACTGGGCTTGTATTCGCTGGAATTTAGAAGGAAAAATGTTCCCGATGTTGGGGGAGTCCAGAACTAGGGGTCAAAGTTTAAGAATAAGGGGTAGGCCATTTAGGACTGAGATTAGGAAAAACATTTTCACTCAGAGTTGTGAATCTGTGGAACTCTCTGCCACAGACGACAGTGAAGGCCAATTCACTGGATGTTTTCAAGCGAGAGTTAAATTTAGCTCTTAGAGCTAAGGAAATCAAGGGATATGGGGAACAAGCCGGAACAAGGTACTGATTAGACAATAGACAATAGACAATAGGTGCAGGAGTAGGCCATTCAGCCCTTCGAGCCACCACCACCATTCAATGTGATCATGGCTGATCATCCCCAATCAGTACCCCGTTCCTGCCTTCTCCCCATATCCCCTGACTCCGCTATCTTTAAGCTCTCTCTTGCAAGCATCCAGAGAACCAGCCTCCACCGCCCTCTGAGGCAGAGAATTCCAGACTCACCACAGAGAGTGAGTTTCCTCGTCTCCGTTCTAAATGGCTTACTCCTTATTCTTAAACTATGGCCCCTGGTTCTGGACTCCCCCAACATCGGGAACATGTTTCCTGCCTCTAGCGTGTCCAAGCCCTTAACAACCTTATATGTTTCAATGAGATTCCCTCTCATCCTTCTAAACTCCAGAATGTACAAGCCCAGCTGCTCCATTCTCTCAGCGTATGATAGTCCTGCCGTCCCGGGAATTAACCTTGAAAACCTACGCTGCACTCCCTCAATAGCAAGAATGTCCTTCCTCAAATTAGGGGACCAAAACTGCACACAATACTCCAGGAGTGGTCTCACTAGGGCTCTGTACAACTGCAGAAGGACCTCTTTGCTCCTACATTCGATTCCTCTTATAAAGGCCAACATGCCATTCGCTTTCTTCACTGCCTGCTGTACCTGCATGCTTACTTTCATAGACTGATGTACAAGGACCCCCAGATCCCGTTGTACTTCCCCTTTTCCCAACCTGACGAAATTGTGGATGATTGGGGATGATCAGCCATGATCACGTTGAATGGCGGTGCTGGCTCAAAGGACCGAGTTGCCTTCTCCTGCACCTATTGTCTATGGTTCTGTGTTGCGATGTTTACCTGCTGCAATCAAACTGCTATAAAGACAGATAAACACAAAGTGCTGGAGTAACTGAGCAGGTCAGGCAGCATCTCTGGAGAACGTGGATAGGTGGCCTTTCAGGTCAGGACCCTCCTCTGCTCGGAAGAAGGGTCCCGATCCTTTTAATCTCATTTCACTCCTGCCATCAGGAAGAAGGTAAAGGAGCCTGAAAACCATAACGTCCAGGTTCAGGAACAGCTTCTTCCCAACAACCATCAGGTTATTGAACACTACGAACTCCAAATAAGCTCCCGACTTGGGGAACATTGGTTTTGTCTTTGCACTATTATTTGTTGTTTTTTTTAATATACTGGACATCTTTCTTATTTATTATGGCATTTACAAAGTACTATGTTTACGTATATGTTTTGGTGCTGCTGCAAGTAAGAATTTTTAGTTTAGTTTAGTTGAGTTTAGATGTTCAGCGCAGAAACAGGCCCATCGGCCCACTGAGTCAATGCCGACCAGCGATCTCCACACACTAATGCTATCCTACACGCAGTAGGGACAATTTACAGTTATACCAAGCCAATTCACCTACAAACCTGTACATCTTTGGAGTGTAGGAGGAAACCGAAGATCTCGGAGAAAGCCCACACGGGTCACGGGGAGAACGCACAATCTCCGTAAAGACAGCGCCCGGTGGCCCAGCACTTCAACTCCCCTCCCCCCATTCCCAATCTGACCTTTCTGTCCTGGGCCTCCTCCATTGTCAGAGTGAGGCCCGGCGCAAATTGGAGGAGCAGCACCTCATATTTCGCTTGGGTAGTTTACACCCCAGCGGTATGAACATTGACTTCTCCAACTTCAGATAGCCCTTGCTTTCTCTATCCTCCCCCTTCCCAGTTCTCCCACCAGTCCTACTGTCTCCGCCTGCTTTCTATCTTTGTCCCGCCCCCCTCCACCCACATAACTCTGTAGAAGGGTCTCGACCCGAAACGTCACCCATTCCATCTCTCAAGAGATGCTGCCTCACCCGCTGAGTTACATGGGTTGGACAGATTTAGAGGGATATGGGCCAAAGGCGGAGAGGTGGGACTAGTGTAGATGGGACATCTTGGTCGTTGTGGGCAGGTTAGGTTGAAGTTTCCACGCTGTATGACCATGGCTCTATGACTGCGCAGCAGCTAATGAGCATGTCAGTGCAAAATCAGTGAGCAGCGACAAAATAATTCCGATTTACACTCACCAACATCTCCATAAACATAAAGGCCTTTGGGAGGTTTAGATCGTTTCAAAAAACTGCAAACAGAAATATCAAGAACAGATCATTTCAAATGATTAAACAAAATATATCTATGTCTTCAGAAATATAAATACTTAACAGCCCTGCATCTATGAGGAGTGGCTTGAGGGCGGCACGGTTGGGCAGCTGGTAGAGCTGCTGCCTCACAGCACCAGAGAGCCAGGTTCGATCCTGACCTCGGGCTCTGTCTGTAAGGAGTTTGTACTTTCTCCCAGTGGGTTTCCTCCGGGTGCTCCGGTTTTCTCCCACATCCCAAAGACAGGCGGTTTTACCGCTGCACCACAGAGAGCATGCTAACATATGGCATCTCTGTGTGGTATCTCAGCTGCACGGAGGCGGAGAGGAGAGGTCTTCAGCGCGTCGTCCACAGAGCGCAGATGATAATTGGGACACCGCTACCAGCCTTGGAGGGCATCTACCACACACGGTGCCTCAGGAAGGCCATCAGCATTCACAATACTCCTCACACCCTTGCAATAGTCTGTTCGAACTCCTACCTTCCAGCAGACGTTACAAGGCCTTCTACGCCCGCA
Source organism: Okamejei kenojei (assembly GCA_035221665.1). Lineage (NCBI taxonomy): Eukaryota > Metazoa > Chordata > Chondrichthyes > Rajiformes > Rajidae > Okamejei > Okamejei kenojei. The sequence continues at coordinate 6,840,766 of CM069135.1, forward strand.
CCTCCAGACATAGGAACAGCTTCATCCCCAGAGCTATAGCTGCTCCGAACCAGCCCTGCTGAGTGCCCCCCACCCCCATGGACTGTCTCCCTCGGATGGTCACGTCGCACATCGACCCAGCACGGACCTATTTGCACTTTATACTGTTTTACTCTGTTTTTTTTATATCTTGTTTCTCTGGGCGACTACATTTTTAGTTAATTAAGTTATTACATCGGATAGAAGCTGCATACCAAATCTCGTTGTAGCTCTGTGCAATGACAATAAAATATATAATAATTATTATTATTATTATTAGCATTATTTTGTAGGTTGATTGGCAAAAGCACATAAAGTGCTGGAGTAATTCAGCAGGTCAGACAGCACCTCTGGAGAAATGGCGTGTGTAAAGTGGGGAGTGGATGCTAAATGGGGATAACGTGGAAGTAGGTTGAGCAAGGTGACTGATGGTTGGTGTAGACTCGGTGGGCTGAAGGGCCTGTTTCCATGCTGTACCTTTAAAACTAGTAATAACTTAAAAAACTGTGGAATGATTTACAGTGAAGTGCACTATATAAACGATATTCACAAAACGCTGGAGTAACTCAGCGAGTCAGGCAGCATCTGTGGAGAAAGGGAATAGGTGACGTTTCGCATCGAGAAAGGTCAGAAGAAGGATCTCGAACAGAAAGGTAACCTATTCCTTTTCCCCACAGATGCGGCCTGACCCGCTGAGTTACTCCGACGTTTTGTGTCCATCCTCAGGTATAAACCCGCATCTGGAGGAGGCCATTCCGCCCTTCGAGCCAGCACCGCCATTCAATGCGATCATGGCTGATCGTCCCCAATCAATAACCCGTGCCTGCCTTCTCCCCATATCCCTTGACTCCACTAGCTCCTAGAGCTCTATCTGACTCTCTCTTAAATCCATCCAGTGATTTGGCCTCCACTGCCCTCTGCGGCAGGGAATTCCACAAATTCGCAACTCTCCTGCCCTCCCCTCCTGTGGCCCATATATATAAACTGTTTTTCTATGGGAACCAGGGTCCAGGATCACTAAATATGCATCAACAGGGAAACACCTCGGTTGCAAACTTTCACGACCACCGAGGTCAACCTGGCATCACAGCTCCCAACTGCTCAGGTATCCATCCATAGTTAAAACATCGGAGTAGACTCTTCCACTCAATCATAGCTGATCTATCTTTCCCTCCCAAGCCCCATTCTCCTGCCTTCTCTCCCTCTTTATCCATTCTCCTGCTTCCCCCCCATTTATGAATCACGCATATGTTCAGTTAAGGTAGAAACATCCTCTCCACATCCACTCTATCCATTCATTCATTCATTCCTCATCGTTGAAAACATTAGCGACGCAGTGGTGCTGGTTTCCGACAGGAACGGTGATGGACGCACCACACAGCGCTGTCCTCCAGCTCCTGCGGACTTCCGCCGCTGGAAGTCTAGGATTTTGGTGTGTGTTTGCTTTATGACCATTCCTTACAATGCCGTGTACGAAGTGCGCAGAAGTGGCCGTGGGCTCGCTAGAAGCTCATCCGCCCTTTGACAGGTCTTGTTTTTGGTCCTGCTGGGGGTCCACAGCCCCCTCCTCACCTGGCAAACCAGGTGGGGGAGACGGTTTAGTCGCCGACTACCTGACCATGGAGCAGGTAGCACGGGATTACATGGTACCCGTGGCGGGGGGATCTCTATCCTGACTCTATCCAGGTCTTTCACTCTTCGAGTGAAGTGTAGATGGAATCGATGGAGTTGGGGGAAGAGAGGCTGATTTGCCTGAAGAGCTTCCCTGCTGACATCCCGAAGCCTAGAATTCCGATATTTCTCAACGGCTGACCTCACCTGTGAAAATATGTTCTTCTGGCTAGGATTGTATCCTCGAAGCATTTCGTGCAGCTTCTGTAGACAATGCACCACCTTTTTCTGGTTTTCATCGTGTTTTATATCTCCTTGTCTCACCAAGGATTCGTAGTTTTGCAAAGGGCCTTCAATTTTTGGTGCAAGGTCGGAGCCTTTCTGCGGAATTCCCGTCTCAGAAGCAGCAGTAGTTGTGTAACCTGGAAAATTGCACAAATTATACGGATTGCTCGGATATTCAACGGACTGGCATGTGCAGTTAAGAACATAGAACGGAACAGCTCAAGATCAGGCCCTCCGGCCCAAAATATCTGTTCCATTTGACGGCACTGGGCCTGTACTCACTCTAGTTTAGAAGGATGAGGGGGGACCTCTTTGAAACTTACCAAATGGCTTGGATGGAGTGGATGTTTCCACTATAGACAATAGACAATAGGTGCAGGAGTAGGCCATTCGGCCCTTCGAGCCAGCACCGCCATTCAATGTGGTCATGGCTGATCATCCCCAATCAGGGGTGGAAGATTGCAACCTTCACGTGGTCCGCCCTGTTTCAACTAATGCAATCGACTCGACGTGCACAAACAGAAGATCAAATAGAACAAGTTGTCCAACAACTTTAGGCCGTGCACGCCACACGAAAGAAGAAGATCCCCAATCAGTACCCCGTTCCTGCCTTCTCCCCATATCCCCTGACTCCGCTATTTTTAAGAGCCCTATCTAGCTCTCTCTTGAAAACATCCAGCGAACCCGCCACCACCGCCCTCTGAGGCAGAGAATTCCATAGACTCACCACTCTGTGAGAAAAATGTTTTTCACACAGAGAGTGGTGAATCTGTGGAACTCTCTGCCACAGAAGGTAGTTGAGGCCAGTTTGTTGGCCATATTTAAGAGGGAGTTAGATGTGGCCCTTGTGGCTGAAGGGATCAGGGGGTATGGAGAGAAGGCAGGTACAGGATACTGAGTTGGATGATCAGCCATGATCATATTGAATGGCGGTGCAGGCTCGAAGGGCCGAATGGCCTGCTCCTGCACCTAATTTCTATGTTTCTAAAAAGTGTTTCCTCATCTCCACTCTAGTGGGAGAGTCCAGGACCAGAGATCATAGCCTCAAAATTAAAGGACGTTCCTTTTGGAATTGTCCCAAGTGTGTGTAGCATCGTGTTAGTGTGCGGGGATCGCTGGTCGGCGCCAACCCGGTGGGCTGAAGGGCCTGTTTCCGCACTGTATCTCCAAAACTAAAAATAAATCCTATTTTGGATCAAAATTTGGACATTACACAACAAAGTTTAGATTAAAATTCACCATTGTGACTTTATTGAATTAATGGGACATGTCAACATTGAGCATAAAGCAGTACAGCACGGGAACAGGCCATTCGGCCCAGAATGTTTGTGCCGACCTTGGTGCCCAGCTGAACTGATCTCGTTTGCCTGCACCTGATCCATATCCCCCCCCATTCCCTGCTTATCCATGTGCCTGTCTAATCATTTCTTATTGACCACCATCACATCTGCCTCCAACACCACCCCCTGGCAGCGCATTCCAAGCATTCACTCAAAAACTTGCCCTGCACATCTCCATTCAACTTTCCCCCTCTCGCATTATAGCTATGCCCTCTAGCGTGGGACATTTCCACCCTGGGGAAAAAATGTTCTGACTGTCTACCCTATCTGTGCCTCCCATCATTTTATACACTTCTAGCAAAGTCTCCCATCAACCTCCGACGTTCCGGAGAAAACAATCCAAGTCTCTCCAACCTCTCCCTGTAGCTGAAATCTGCTGATCCGGGCAGCATTCCGATAACCCTCCTCTGCTCCCTCTCCAAAACCTCCACATCTTTCCCGTAATGCGGCGACCAGAACAGCATACTTTTCCTCACAGAGAGTGGTGAGTCTGTGGAATTCTCTGCCTCAGAGAGCGGTGGACACCGGTTCTCGGTTCAAGAGAGAGCTAGATAGGGCTCTTAAAGATAATGGAGTCAGGGGATTATGGGGAGAAGGCAGGAACTGGGTACTGATTGGGGATGATCAGCCATGATCCCATTGAATGGCGGTGCTGGCTCGAAGGGCCGAATGGTCTACTCCTGCACCTATTGTCTATTGCATGCGATACTCCAAATGTGGCCAAACCAAAGTCCTTTAGAGCTGCATCAAGACTCCATGCCTTGTATTCAATGCCCATACCAATGAAGGCAAGCATACCGTATGCAAGGCCTGAGCTATGAACTTGGACTCCAAGATCCCTCTGCGCATCACTGTTGTTAAGGGTCTTGCCATTAACTGTATACTCTCTCACATTCAACCTTCCTTACCTCCGCTCGGGTTAAACTCCACCTGCCTTTTCTCTGCCCATTTCTGCAGCTGGTCTACTTCCCACTGTATCGTCTAACAGCCTTCCTCACTGACTTTCGACTTTGGAGATACAGCACGGAAACAGGCCCTTCAGCCCACCGAATCCACGCCGACTAGAGATTACCCCGCACACGAATACTATCCTACACATGACAACGTTACAATTTTTTTAATAACCAAAGTCAATTAGCCCACAACTTTGGAGAGTGGGATGAAACCGGAGCACCCGGAGAAAAGCCACGCGGTCACGGGTACAAACACGGGTACAAACTCCTACAATCTTTTCACACTTCTGTACCCCTTGCCTGGCGGGAGAGGGGAGGAGTGAGACTGGTCCTCGAGTATGCTGACGGTTCATCATCGGTCTTCTCAATGTCCAGTAACTTGGGTTACTGAACATCCCGCGGTCTAGGCTTACGCTCAGGGGCGACCGCACCTTTGCGGTTGCAGCTCCTAGACTGTGGAACCACCCCCTCCATTGACTCCTGTAAGTCGAGACTTAAAACTCATCTTTACTCTCAAGCCTTTCTTGACGTTCTCTGAGCAATGGGCTATATGTATGTAGTGATGTTTGTATTTAATCTATGAACCAATGTTGCATAACGTTAGTACCTGCACCAACGTAAAGCACTTTGGCCAACGAGAGTTGTTTTTTAAATGTGCTATAGAAATAAAAGTGACTTGACTTGACCTTCTCACAATGACTAGTAGAAACCTGTAAATTTGCAGCAGAGGAATGTACGGAGCAGAACTGATTGTTAAATTGCCAATTGAGTTTGAGACAACCCAGGAGTCAGAGGATGGTTACCTCCTCAGTGAAGGTAGGAAGTAGCTAATGACTCAGTCATAGTCATGCAGCACGCAATCAGTCTCTCCAGCTCAACTCGTCCACGCCAGCCAAGATGCCCCATCTACACCGATCCTGTTCCCCTGCGTATGGCCCATGTCCCTCTAAACATTTTCTATCCAAGTTTAGTTTGGTTTATTGTCACGTGTACCGGGGTACAGTGGAAAAGCTTTGGTTGCGTGCTAACCAGTCAGCGGAAAGACAATACATGATTACAATCGAGCCATTCACAGTGTATAGATTACCCAGATAGTGTCTGCTCACCCAGCACACCACCTCCAGGTCCCTCAGATCGGCCGACTTGGGGTCACTGAACATCTAGGCATAAGCTCAGGGGCGACCGCGTCTTTGTGGCTGCAGCTGTGGAGCAGCATCCCTCTTCCCATCAGAACTGCCCCCTCCATCGATTCTTTTAAGACGAGACTTAAAACTCATCTCTACTCCCAAGCCTTTCTTGACGTCCTCTGAGCGAGGGCTATATGTATGTAGTGATGTTTGTATTTAATCTATGAACCACTGTTGTATAACGTTAGTACCACCACCAATGTAAAGCACTTTGGCCAACGAGAGTTGAATTTTAAATGTGCTATAGAAATAAAAGTGACTTGACTTGATAGATACATGATAAAGGGGAGGCCATTTAAGACTGAGGTGAGAAAAAACTTTTTCACCCAGAGAGTTGTGAATTTGTGGAATTCCCTGCCACAGAGGGCAGTAGAGGCCAAATCACTGGATGGATTTAAGAGAGAGTTAGATAGAGCTCTAGGGGCTAGTGGAGTCAAGGGATATGGGGAGAAGGCAGGCACGGGTTATTGATTGGGGACGATCAGCCATGGTCACAACGAATGGCGGTGCAGGCTCGAAGGGCCGAATAGCCTCCTCCTGCACCTATTTTCTATGTTTCTATGATGAAGGGAAATAACATGAAATAACATGAGTCATTGGAATTCTCTACCTCAGAGGGCGGTGGAGGCCAGTTCTCTGGATGCTTTCAAGAGAGAGCTAGATAGGGCTCTTAAAAATAACGGAGTCGGGGGATATGGGGAGAAGGCAGCAACGGGGTACTGATTGGGGATGATCAGCCTTGATCACATTGAATGGAGGTGCTGGCTCTATGGGCCGAATGGTCTAATCCTGCACCTATTGAATGGGGTAGAAGATTGCAACCTTCACGTGGTCCGCCCTGTTTTGACGAATGCAATCAACCCGGCGTGCACAATCAAATAAGATCAAAGAGAACAAGTTGTCAACTTGTGCACGCCATACGCAAGAAGAAGAAGGCTATTGAATGACGTTTAGTGCAAAATAAACCCTGTAAAGTCCGATCAAAGATAGTCCGAGGGTCTCCATTAAGGTGGATAGTAGCTCGGGACTCAGTGCCTGCCTCAACTACCTCCTAATTGAAAGATGACAATGGATATCCATTTATACACTCCTGGCATTTCAAGAGCTCTCCCTTCAGGGTGTAATCATGCTTGTAAGCCACGATTACCTTATTATACGTTTGATCTCGCTTGCGTTTGAAAAGGAGCAAGTCAAAGCATTAACCACATTGCTTTGTACTAATAAAAAGAGGCGGCAAACGTGAAAGGAACTAATTGCATTGGTGGGTAAAGTAATACACCTGGATACCAGAAGTTACCAGAATGCCACTTGAATCTTTGGACCAAAGGAATGTGGTTGATGGTTTCATTCAGGTGAAAACCTGTGGATTATTTATAGAATCAGAGATCGCAGGTCTCACATCTGAGCCAGGCTGTGCGAATCTGAGGTAGAACCACACCGGATCTGGTGGAAAGACCTCCAAATTGTTGGATTCAGTTCAGTTTATTGTCACGTGTACCGAGGTACAGTGAAAAGCTTATGTTGCGTGGTGGCAGTCAGCAGAAAGACAATACATGATTACGATCGAGCCCTTTACAGCGTATAGATACATGATAAGGGAATATTATTTAGTGGAAGATAAAGCCAGTAAAGTCCGATCAAAGACGTAGATGGTAGCGTGGGGAATTGTAGGTTAATTGGTCCGCTGCAAACCACCCTCAGTGTGTCGGGAGTGGATGGGAAAGTGGGATCACAGTCAGCAGGAAGGCAATACATGATTACAATCGAGCCATTTATAGTGGACAGATACATGATCATTGGAGGCTTAGGGGTGTTTTTGAGAGACCATAGAGTATGGAGTGGTATCAGCCCTATGAATGGATATCCGATAATCTCTACTGCTGAGCAAGCATGTATGCATAACAGGATCAAGCCCGAAGAAAGGCTATTTGAAATTATGAAACTGTTCACTGTTTTGTGGGTGACAGGAAGAGATGACAAACGTGAACATTTGTAAGCTCATAAGTCATAGGAGCAGAAGGGCGCCCTCGGTGGCGTCGCGGTAGAGTTGCTGCCTTAAGGGCCTGTCCCACTTGCCGATTTTTTTCACCGACTGCCGGCGTCATATCAGTGTCGCCAAAAGATTTTGAACATTTCAAAAATCCAGCGGCGACGAAAAGTGTCGCGACACTTGGAAAAACCACCGCGCGTCGATACGTCATCACGCCGCGTCACTTCCGCGTCAAGCTGCCACGTTTTTCGGTGACCTGATACGTCAGTCAATGATGCGGGCAGTTGCCGGAAAAAAAAAATCGGCAAGTGGGACAGGCCCTTTACAACGCTTGCAGCGCCGGAGACCCACGTTCGATCCTGACCACGGGAGCTGTCTGTACGGAGTTTGCACGTTCTACCCGTGACCGTGTGAGTTTTCTTCGGTTTCTTCCCACACTCCAAAGACGTGCAGGTATGTAGGTTATTTAGCTTGGTGTATATGTAAATTGTCCCTAATGTGTGTAAGACAGTGTTAATGTGCAGGGATCGTTGGTCGGCGCGGACTCAGTGGGTGATCTATCTTTCCCTCTCAACCCCATTCTCCTGCCTTCTCCCCACAACCCCTGACACCCGTACTAATCAAGAATCTGTCAAGCTCCGCCTTAAAAATATCCATTTACTAACTCGGCCTCCACAGCCTTCTTTGGCGATGAATTCCAGATTTGCCACCCTCTGACTGAAGAAATTCCTCCTCATCTCCTTTCTAAAGGTAGATCCTTTTATGCTATAAAGGAGACAATGGACATTAGGTGCAGCAGTAGGCCATTCGGCCCTCCGAGCCTGCACCGCCATTCAATGTGATCATGGCTGATCATCCCCAATCAGTACCCCGTTCCTGCCTTCTCTCCATATCCCCTGACTCCGCTATCTTTAAGAGCCCTATCTAGCTCTCTCTTGAAAGCATCCAGAGAACTGGCCTCCACCGCCCTCTGAGACAGAGAATTCCACAGACTCACCACTCTCTGTGAGAAAAAGTGTTTCCCCGTCTCCGTTCTAAATGGCTTACCCCTTATTCTTAAACTGTGGCCCCTATTTCTGGACTCCCCCAACAACGGGAACATTTTCCCTGTCTCTAGCGTGTCCAAACCCTTAATAATCTTATATGTTTCAATAAATGGCAGAGCTGGAATCGTTAGCAAAACACAAAGTGCTGGAGGAACTCAGCGGGCCAGGCAGCATCTGCGGAGGGAATTGGCTTTCCATTTGAACCAAATGACAATGAAACAGTCTTAACTCTGCAACGTGGGAGGAGGCCAGAGTACCCAGAGGAAACCCACATGGTCACAGGGAGAACATGCAAAGTGCACACAGACGGCACCAGAGGTCAGGAGTGAACCCCGGTCTCTGACGCAGTGAGGCCGTGACTCCACCCATTGTGAGACTGTGCCGCTCCACTGCGCTGCCCCGGGTCTTGCTGAAACTGAGGGAGAAGTTGTCCTGGAAGGAGTTTAATGCCAAGATGCGAATTTTGTTTTAAACACAAACCATCAAACATCAAACTATTAAACATCGATTTTTTCCGTCAAAGGGTGGTGAATCTGTGGAATTCTTTGCCACGGAAGGTTGTGAAGCCGTCGAATGGATATTTTTAAGGCAGAGATGTAAGGCAGATGGGCGGCACGGTGGCGCAGCGGTAGAGTTGCTGCCTTACAACTATTGCAGCGCCGGAGACCCGGGTTCATTCCCGACTACGGGTGCTGTCTGTACGGAGTTTGTACGCTTAGGCTGAGGTGAGAAAAAACTTTTTCACCCAGAGAGTTGTGAATTTGTGGAATTCCCTGCTCTAGGGGCTAGCGGAATCAAGGGATCAAGGAATATGGGGAGAAGGCAGGCACGCGTTATTGATTGGGGACGATTGATCACAATAAATATGGCCTCCTCCTCCACCAATTTTCTACTATGTTCTTCCCGTGACCGCATGGGTTTCCCCTGAAATCTCAGCTTTGTGTGTGCCGATGCGGACTCGGTGGGCCGCCGAAATGTATCTCGAGGGGATATGACAGTTAGCATTCCCGCATTCCAGGCTAGATGCAGGAAGATGCTTTTAGCCCCTCCTACCCCATGATTTGGCGGTGCAGAATGGCCTAGTTTCTATGATTCCAGACAAATCCTGCAAGCTTGTCGTGTCCATGAGAAAATCTCAGTTGGGCCCTCACAGCTGGACCTACTGACTCTCTCCTCATTCTGAGGCCTCATCAATCACCCGTTCACTACCAATAAACAATAGGTGCAGGAGGAGGGGATCTATTTGAGCGGCCCTTCGAGCCAGCACCACCATTAAATGTGATCATGGCTGATCATCCCCACTCAGTACCCCGTTCCTGCCTTCACCCCATATACCCTGACTCCGCTATCTTTAAGAGCTCCATCTAGCTCTCTCTTGAAAGTATCCAGACAACCAGCCTCCACCTGAGGCAGAGAATTCCACTGACTCACAACACTCTGTGAGAAAAAGTGTTTCCTCGTCTCCGTTCTAAATGGCTTACCCCTTATTCTTAAACTGTGGCCCCTGGTTCTGGACATCCCCCCAACAACTCCCCCAACCAGTTTTAGAAACAATGAACTGCAGATGCTGGTTTATACCCAAGGCAGATGCAAAATGTTGGAGTAAACTCAGCAGGCCAGGCAGCATCTCTGGAGATAAAAGATGGGTGATATAATGGATCGGGAGACTGAAGAAGAGTCAATTAGCTTTGGATTCAGCAGCAAGTAATCCCCACAAAGCCAATCACTGTATTGTCTTCAAGTAGAAACAAGGAACTGCAGATACTAGTTGATACCAAAGATAGACACAAAATGCTGGAGCAACTCAGCGGGCCTGGCAGCATCTCTGGAGAAAAAGGATGGGTGACGTTTTGGGTCGAGACCCTTCTTCGGACTGAAGTAGGTCTGATGAAAGGTCTCAACCCGAAACATCGCCTATTCTTTTTCTCCAGAGATGCTGCCTGACGCGCTGAGTTACTCCAGCACTCTGTGTCTATCACGCTAGTTCTGTTATTCCCCCTTTCACTTACACACAGGAGGGGATAATTTACAATATTTACCTCAGCCAATTAACCTACAAACCTGTTTAAGAAGGAAATGCAATGCTGGAAACATGCACGTATTTGGAGTGTGGGAGGAAACCGGAGCTCCCGGAGGAGACCCACGCAGGTCACGGGGAGAAAGTACAGACTCCGTACAGACAGATGAGGGCAGGGATTTTAGCCTCCCAGAAAGGTGACTTAAAAGCTACAGGCTTCAGTGGGCAAAGCAGCACAGCCAGTATAGGTGCTGCTTCACAACTCCAGGAACCTGGGCTCAATCCTGATGCTTTCTATGGGGAGTTTGCACGTTCTTCCTGTGACTGCCTGCGTTTCCTCCTAGTGCTCCAGTTTCCTCCCACGTTCCAAACACACATTCAGCTACAGTGAACCGCCACAAGTCTGATGGTAAGTGATGGAACCTAGGGTTGTCGGTGGGAATGTGCGGAGATCATAGGGAAATTTACCGACTCAGATTCTGATTAGTTTATTGTCATGCGCATCAGGGAGCAATTAAACTTCTTCTTCACATGAAGCTCACAGAGTAAACAGAATGCATGGTAATGATAAATACAACACAGTTTAAGGATAAGGGGGAAGTCTTTTAGGACAGAGATGAGAAGATCTTTTTTTCACACAGAGAGTGGTGAATCTGTGGAATTCTCTGCCACAGAAGGTAGTTGAGGCCAGTTCATTGGCTATATTGAAGAGGGAGTGAGATGTGGCCCTTGTGGCTAAAGGGATCAGGGGGTATGGAGTGTTAAAGAAGGAACTGCAGATGCTGGAGAATCGAGGGTACACAAAAGGCTGGAGAAACTCAGCGGGTGCAGCAGCATCTAAGGAGCGAAGGAGATAGGCGACGTTTCGGATCGAGACCCTTCTTCAGACTGGTCAGGGATCAGGGAAACGAGAGATATAGACGGTGATGTGGAGAGATAAAGAACAATGAATGAAAGATATGCAAAAAAGTATCAATGATAAAGGGAACAAGCCATTGTAAGCAGTTTGTGGTGTGAAAATGAGAAGCTAGTGCGACTAGGGTGGGGGAGGGAGATAGAGAGAGAGGGAATGTCAGGGCCCGAGGGCTGAGGGAGAGGTGGGAAGGGGAGGAGACAGCAAGGGTTAACAGAATTGAGAAAATTCAATGTTCAAGCCCAGAGTATGGAGAGAAGGCAGGTACAGGATACTGAGTTGGATGATCAGCCATGATCATATTGAATGGCGGTGCAGGCTCGAAGGGCCGAATGGCCTACTCCTGCACCTATTTTCTATGATTCTATGATTCTATGAAAGATAATAATGAGTGCAAAACAGCAGAATGGTGCAAATCAACTCAAAAAAGATGCCAGTGTAGAATAATGGAATACTGAATGAGGTTGAGTTGAATGAAAAACAAAGTACTGGGGGGAATCTCAGTGCGACGGGCGGCGTCCTGTGGTGGGGATCGAACCCGGGTGCCCGGCGCCCGCTCACTACCCGCCTCCCATTGAGTCAACCGTGCTCACCTCTCAGCGAGCAGGGCCCGGGCGGCCAGGGCCGGCAGCGGCCGCCCCCCCGCAGCAGCAGCAGCAGCGGCCGGGGCCAGGGCCGGGGCCGGCGGAGACCGTGGCCGCCCCCCCGCAGCAGCGGCAGCAGCGGCAGCAACGCCGAGGCCCCGCGGCCTACGGCGGACAAGGGCGTCCTGGGCGCCGCCATCTTGACACTCGCAACAACAACAAACTTTATTGGTCGTGGCGCTGGCTGTTGGCTGTTGCCTCTGGGTTACTTGGTCCTCCAAAAATATTCCAACTGGAATTTAAACTGGAGGTGGTGAAGGGAGGGGTTTAGCCAGAGAGGGTTGTTGGGAAATAACTTGTTTGTGGTCCTTTGATGGTGAATTGGATGGAAGTAGGGAGGAAGGACTGAGGGCATTGACAGCTTACAATGGCTTGTTCTCTTTATCATCGATACTTTTTTGCATATCTTTCATTCATTGTTCTTTATCTCTCCACATCACCGTCTATATCTCTCGTTTCCCTGATCCCTGACCAGTCTGAAGAAGGGTCTCGACCCGAAACGTCGCCTATCTCCTTCGCTCCTTAGATGCTGCTGCACCCGCTGAGTTTCTCCAGCTTTTTGTGTAAATCAGCTGATTTTGGTACTGATTTTGGATGTTTAAGAAGGAACTGCAGATAGCTGGAAAATCGAAGGTAGACAAAAGTGCTGGAGATACTCAGCGGGCGAGGCAGCATCTATGGAGCGAAGGCAATAGGCGACGTTTCGGGCCGAAACCCTTCTACAGAAACGTTGCCCATTTCCTTCACTCCGCAGATGCTGCTGCACCCGCTGGGTTTCTCCAGCATTTTTGTGTACCTACTGATTTTAGATGATATTTATGATTTTAGATCATATTGAAGGATGTTTAGAAGGATGAGTGGGGGATCTTCTAGAAACATATACAATTATAAAAGGACTGGACAACCTAGATGCAGGAAAAATGTTCCCAGTGTTGGGGCGAGTCCAGAACCAGGGGCCATACAGTCTTAGAATAAAGGGGAGGTCATTTAAGACTGAGGTGAGAAAAAACTTTTTCACCCAGAGAGTTGTGAATTTATAGAATTCCCTACCACACAGGGCAGTGGAGGACAAGTCACTGGATGGAGAAGGCAGGCACGGGTTATTGATAGGGGACAATCAGCATGATCACAATGAATGGCGGTGCTGGCTCGAACGGCTCAATGGCCTCCTCCTGCACTATTTTCTTTGTTTCTATGAATGGCGGTGCTGGCTCAAAGGGCTGAATGGCCTACTCCTGCACCTATGTTTATAAAGGATTGATGAAGGGAAGAAGACCGGGAGGGATGGGTGGAGGAAGTTGGGGAGGGAGGGAGAGAGAGAGATGGAGGGAAGGATGGATGGAAGTGTGGGAGTGAAGGGAGGGATAGAAACACGGGAGGGACACGGATAGAAACACAGGGAGGGATGGTCGGAGGGAGGTATGGAATGGAGGGAGGAAGGATAGAAACACGATGAATGGAGGGAGGGGTGAAGGGAGGGATGGGGAAGAGATGGATGGATGGAAGGTGGGAGTGAAGGGTGGGATAGAAACAAAAAATAGGTGCAGGAGGAGGCCATTCGGCCCACCAAACCTGGACTGCCATTCATTGTTATCTTGGCTGATCATCCACAATCAGTAACCCGCTCCTATCTTCTCCCGATATCCTTTGATTCCGCTAGCCCCAAGAGCTCTATCTAACTCTCTTTTAAATTCATCCAGTGACTTGACCTCCACTGCCTTCAGTGGCAGAGAATTCCACAAATTCAGAAGTCTCTGGGTGAAAACGTTTTTTTCTCATCTCAGTTTTAAATAGCCTCCTCTTTATTCTTAGACTGTGGCCCCTGGTTCTGGACTCTCCCAACATTGGGACCCTTTTTCCTGCATCTTACCTGTCCAGTCCTTTTATAATTGTTTACAAGATCCCGTCTCATCCTTCTAACTTCCATTGAATACAAGCCCAGTCTTTCCAATCTTTCCTCGTATGACAGTTCCACTATCCCGGGGATTAACCTCGTGATCTTACGCTACATTCCCTCAATAGCAAGGATGTCCTTCCTCAAATTAGGCTGGATGGAGGGGGGTGGATAGATAAATGGAGAGATGAATGGATGGTGGGAGGGAAGAATGGAGTAGAAAACATGATGCTCAAGATGGAAGTCAAGAGAGTCAAAAGTATTTTATTGTCATTAGTTTAGTTTATTAGCAGTTTATTTTTGTCACATCTACCAACATATAGTAAAAAAAGCTTTTCGTTACATGCTATCCAATCAAAGAAAATACTATACATGATTACAATCAAGCTGTCCACTGTACGAGTAAAGGATAGAGTATATCATTTAGTGCATGATAAAGTCTGATTAAAGATAGTTCAGGGTATATTCACCCATTCAATAAATGGTTCCTCGCCTGCCTGGACTCTACTAAGGATCACAAACTTGCCCACCTCCAGCCCGGTCCCTCCGCTAACTCATTCTAAGTTCGATGGGATGTCAGGAAATGACCTCAGCTGAAAGGTCTTCACCTCTGTCAACCAGAGAGTTGTGAATCTGTGAATTCTCTGCCACAGAAGGCAGTGGAAGCCAATTCACTGGATGTTTTCAAGAGAAGGTTAGATTTAGCTCTTGGGGCTAACGGAATCAAGGGATATGGGGGAAAAAGCAGGAATGGGGTACTGATTTTAGATGATCAGCCATGATCATATTGAATGGCGGTGCTGGCTCGAAGGGGCAAATGGCCTACTCCTGCACCTATTTTTCTATGTTCTATGTTTCTAAGTGAGAGGATAGTTCAGATGCTGATAACAGCCGTCCCAAAATGAAACAATGAAATTCTTACCCGCAGCAGCACAACAGATATCTAACCATATCTCCGTGGACTGAGCACTCAGCCAGGTGGGACCAGTGTGGATGGGGTACCTTGATCGGCATGAGCAAGTTGGGCCGAAGGGCCTGTTTCCATGCTGTATGACTGCAGACATCATAGTAAACAATATAAAGAAGATCAAGGTATAAAAACAAACAAACAATACAGTGCAAGGACATGAACAATGACCCCCGAGGCCCCTAGAGCAATCAAGGCAATTTGGAGTTTGGTGTTTAGTTGGAGTTTGAGGTGCTTGATAGCCTGGCGCTCTTGCAGACTGACAGAATGGAGTAAATCTCCTGTATATCGGCAAGACCAAGCGCAGGCTCGGCGATCATTTCGCTGAACACCACCTAAATCTACCTGATCTTCCGGCTGCTCAACACCAACTCCCCCTCCCATTCCCACACTGACCTTTCTGTCCTGGGCCTCCTCCATTGTCAGAATGAGGCCCAGCGCAAATTGGAGGAACAGCACCTCATATTTCACTTGGGTAGTTTACACCCCAGCGGTATGAACGTTGACTTCTCTAACTTCAAGTAGCCCTTGCTTTCCCTCTCTCTCCATCCCCTCCCCCTTCGGGTTAGTGTGGGCATAGATAGGACCACTGAACAAAGGCACAACAGGCGCAACAGGCAAAGGTGCGTGCAGGAGGGCCGGCGGATGACCTCTACGGCGGGGCTGGGCCACCAACGCCGGGCGATCGACATCGAGATGAGCAGGTTTAAGACGGGCCACCGAAACGACCTCCCCCTCATCTCGATGTCGATAGACGTGAGAGACCCGACCTATGACGAGGGTTCTGCATTCACAGTATAACCACTAGGTGCCACTACAAGGGGCAAATTAGAAACATTCACATCTTTGGGATGTGTGACTATATTTTTGCGTCGTGTATTATTGTCACGTGTACCGAAGTACAGTGGCAAGCTTTTTGAGGCGTGCTATACAGTCAGCGAAAATACTATACACGATTGCAGTCAGGCTGTTAACAGTGTACAGACACAGAATAGATGGCTAGACATTTACTGCAAGGTAAAGCTGTTAAAGTCAGAGGAAACCAGAGACAATAGACAATAGGTGCAGGAGTAGGCCATTCAGGCCCTTCGAGCCAACACCGCCATTCAATGTGATCATGGCTGATCATCCACAATCAGTACCCCGTTCCTGCCTTCTCCCCATATCCCCTGACTCCGCTATCTTGAAGAACCCTATCTAGCTCTCACTTGAAAGCATCCAGAGAACCGGCCTCCAGCGCCCTCTGAGGCAGAGAATTCCGCAGACTCACAACTCTCTGGGCGAAAAAGCGTTTCCTCGTCTCCGTTCTAAATGGCTTACCCCTTATTCTTAAACTGTGGCCCCTGGTTCTGGACTCCCCCGACATCGGGAACACTTTGGCCTGGCTCGCCTCAACGGAGCTGCGGGTCTAAAAGACATACGACAAAAGAAGGGAACACGTTTCCTGCCTCTAGCGTGTCCAAACCCCTTAATAATCTTATATGTTTCAATAAGAGCGCCCAGGTGAAACCCACGTGGTCTCGGGCAGAACGTGCGATGTCCATACAGTCAGCGCCCGAGGTCAGGATCGAATCCGGGGTCTCCAGCGCTGTGAGGCAGCAGCTCCGTCGTTTTGCAGGTAGACGCAAGGTCAGATTGATTTTTGCCCTGCTTTCCAAATCAGCACCTCTTTGTGTTTGTTGATGAGAAAGGGAACCGCGGGCCCCACAGAGGTATATTTTTAATTATGTTTAAGAGAGGATAGATTTATACTTCCTCAGTCTGTGTACAGTACAACCCAAAACAATGCTTTGCTACCCTTACACTTTACAGAATGAATGCGATTGGGTTTTTCAAAGCATATTGTTGGTTTTTCCGCACAGAAAGGGTCACTTTGTGGCCAATGCTCAGTATGAAGGAGGATTAATCACTGGGTTAGTGTTGCCCCTCTTTAAATATAAAGCACGTTTTATTTTATTTGCAGATTTTCCCACATATCCAGTTTATACATACTTTCAATGGAAGCCACTGGCAGGCTGGATCAGTTTCAAGCAAGTTTGAAAGGTATCAATTCCTTTGAAAAATATTGCATCTTTATTCAGATAACTATTGAAATTGCTGTTGATTTTCAAAGCTCAGCATTAAAACTGGTACTAACAACAGTTTATGGACTCCTGACATCGGTCTCCATAGAGTATTCATTATTAATTCCGCACTTTCAAAGGCAGTCTTCTGTTGTATGAGTAATCCGTGAGCCTTTTGATTTCAATAGGCACCACACACTGCCTGGCTTGTTTCCACAAATGTAATGTTTTTATTATGTGTTGGATTACAGAGCTCTCCTTTACCCCGTGCTTCAAAGTCTCCAAGTCCATCCACTCAAAGCTAAAATCACTGAAATCTTACAGAGCTGGAATCTCAAACTCCAGCAGTAATGAGGATTATAGCTGGCAGCATAACCCTGGGTACGAAGGGTGGAGATGAATTGCAAAAAAAGTTCCCATTCTTGAGTATTATCTGGTGATCTTTGATACTGAGGAAGTTAATGTCGCTATTGGCCTCTCAGTTGTAAACCCAGTTGATATTAACTGTGAACACTTGGATGTGACTAATTGGAACACTGGAACTGTATCCCTTCTTAGTCATTCAGCATTCTAAGTATTAAAGTCATACTAAGTATGAGTGTAAGACTGTAGACCCGTTGTCCTTCAAAGAGCAATGAACTTCTTACCTGCAAATTCTTGATTAGTACGTGTTGGAGCATTTATGTTTAGGCTAGCTACTGTTGGCATATTATATTATTTTGTCTAGATATATCTTGCCGTATTATTTTGGACACTTGGGGATGGTCATTAGATGCACAGAGTGGTGTATCTATCAGGGCCTAGGGGACAGGAAGTGGCAGGCACAGGGAGGGGAGCATACAGTTCTTACCAGACCACGAACAGAGCAACTTGCATGCAGAATAGGAAAATCTGGTACGTTCATCTCTTTGTTTGTACAACTACTTCAATAAACAACCAATTAAATTGGAAATAACAACAGTAAGATCTGTTCTATTAGGTCTGCGTAAGATCACTCATACTGTACCTGTGTAGTAATGGTAATTGGAAAAGAGGACACTGGTCCCCTAATTTGAGGAAGGACATTCTTGCTATTGAGGGAGTGCAGCGTAGGTTTACAAGGTTAATTCCCGGGATGGCGGGACTGTCATATGCTGATAGAATGGAGCAGCTGGGCTTGTACACTCTGGAGTTTAGAAGGATGAGAGGAGATCTCATTGAAACATATAAGATTATTAAGGGTTTGGACACGCTAGAGGCAGGAAACATGTTCCCGATGTCGGGGGAGTCCAGAACCAGGGGCCACAGTTTAAGAATAAGGAGTAAGCCATTTAGAACGGAAAGGAGGAAACACTTTATCTCACAGAGAGTGGTGAGTCTGTGGAATTATCTGTCTCAGAGGGCGGTGGAGGCAGGTTCTCTGGATGCTTTCAAGAGAGAGCTAGATAGGGCTCTTAAAAATAGCGGAGTCAGGGGATATGGGGAGAAGGCAGGAACGGGGTACTGATTGTGGATGAACAGCCATGATCACATTGAATGGTGATGCTGGGTTGAAGGGCCGAATGGCCTACTCCTGCACCTATTATCTATTGGAAAAGTCGGAAATTTGCCATTACAGTACGGGTGTCAGAGGTTATGGGGAAAAGGCAGGAGAATGGGGTTAGGAGGCAGAGATAGATCAGCCATGATTGAATGGCGGAGTAGACTTGATGGGCCGAATGGCCTAATTCTGCTCCTATCACTTACAATTTTACGCCTTATGAACAGCATAACAGATCCTTCACTGCAATACACACAGATAACATTTAAAAAATTTGAAACAAATATTCAATAAATTAATAATTGTATTACTAGTGCTAGTCCCCAGTACGAGCAAAGACAGAGTCCAGAGGAGTTCACGGTTAGGGTTAGTGTTGTGTCGTGTTCAAGAGCCCGATGGTTGCTGTGAAAAAACTGTTCTTCAACCTGGAGGTCGCGGTTTTCAGGCCTTCTACTCAATAGCAGGAGTGAAATGATTGTGTGTCGTGAGGGTGGTGTGGGTCTTATTTAGTTTAGAGATACAGCGCAGAAACAGGCCTTTCAGCAATCCCCGCACGTTAACGCTATCCTATACCCACTAGGGACAAGTTTTACATTTACCAAGCCAATTAACCTACAAACCAGTACGTCTTTGGAGTGTGGGAGGAAACCGAAGATCTCGGAGAAAACCCACGCAGGCCACACGTTTCCTGCCTCTAGTGTGTCTCTAGATGGAGAGGATCTTATTGAAACATATATGATTATTAAGGGTTTGGACACGCTAGAGGCAGGAAACATGTTCCCGATGTTGGTGGAGACCAGAACCAGGGGCCACAGTTTAAGAATAAGGGTTCGGCCATTTAGAACGGAGATGAGGAAACACTTTTTCACACAGAGAGTTGTGAGTCTGTGGAATTCTCTGCCTCAGAGGGCGGCGGAGGCCGGTTCTCTAGATGCTTTCAAGAGAGAGCTAGATAGGGCTCTTAAAAATAGCGGAGTCAGGGGATATGGGGAGAAGGCAGGAACGGGGCACTGATTGGGGATGATCAGCCATGATCACATTGAATGGCGGTGCTGGTTCGAAGGGTGGAATGGCCTACTCCTGCACCTATTGTCTAGTGTCTATTGTAGAGGCTTGCTCTACAACCCTCTGTCTTAAACCAACCCTAAGCCCATTTTGAATCCATGCGACCATGTTACTGTTAATCCCATGCAACGTAATCTGGATCAGCCCACCATGGGGAATGCCCTACTAAAATCCATGTAGACAACATCCACCACCCTACCCTCACCATCATAATTTCCTCAAAAAAGTCATTCAAGTTAGTCAACCATAAAAAATAATAGTGCAAAGAAAAAAAAATGTCTATGTAGTTCGGAGCCTATTTGGAGGTTGTGGTGTTTAATAGCCTGATGGTTGTAGGGGAGAAGCTGTTCCTGATGCTGGACGTTACAGTTTTCAGGCTCCTGTACCTTCCTCCTGATGGCAGGAGTGAAATGAGAGAGTGGCCAGGGCGGTGTGGGTCTCTGATGATGGTGGCTGCCTTTTTGAGACGGCGACCTCTGTAGACACCCCTTCAGTGGCAGGGCGACCAGTACCCGTGATGGGCTGGGCAGTGTTCACTACTTTTTACAATCTTTGTAACTTTGTCAGCGCCCTATATGTGGCGACTATTTGCATACCTTGGGTACGCAAGCGAAGAATTTCACTGTGACTTGTCACAGGTGACAATAAAGTTTTCATTCATTCATTCATGAGGTCATAAGTGATAGGAGTAGAATTAGGCCATTCGCTCCATCAATAAACAATAGACAATAGGTGGAGTAGGCCATTCGGCCCTTCGAGCCAGCATCGCCATTCAATGTGATCATGGCTAATCATCTCCAATCAGTACCCTGTTCCTGCCTTCTCCCCATATCCCCTGAATTAACCTTGTAAACCTACGCTGCACTCCCTCAATAGCAAGAATGTCCTTCCTCAAATTAGTGGACCAAAACTGCACACAATACTCCAGGTGTGGTCTCACTAGGGCCCTGTACAACTGCAGAAGGACCTCTTTGCTCCTATACTCGACTCCTCTTGTTATAGAAACATAGAAATTAGGTGCAGGAGCAGGCCATTCGGCCCTTCGAGCCTGCACCGCCATTCAATATGATCATGGCTGATCATCCAACTCAATATCCTGTACCTGCCTTCTCTCCATACCCTCTGATCCCTTCATCCACAAGGGCCACATCCAACTCCCTCTTAAATATGGCCAACGAACTGGCCTCAACTACCTTCTGTGGCAGAGAATTCCACAGATTCACCACTCTCTGTGTGAAAAACGATTTTCTCATCTCGGTCCTAAAAGACTTCCCCCTTATCCTTAAACTGTGACCCCTTGTCCTGGACTTCCCCAACATCGGGAACAATCTTCCTGCATCTAGCCTGTCCAACCCCTTAAGGCCAACATGCCATTCGCTTAATTCGCTGCCTGCTGTTTTTGATACCATTGAGCCACCGTGTTCCCTTATGCTCTCTACACTTTGCCTGTAAATGTTCCAAGAGAGCATTTGTTGACATACTGACTAGGGTGCATGAATTGAACATTGTGCAAACTTCGGCAAACATCCCAACCTAACTTTATAATAGATCATTGACAAAATAGCATTGCACTGCTGAAGTATGACCGTCATGCCTTCGAGCTGAGTTATTGATTTGCAACAGACGCAACCATCAAATGAGACAATTCTAGATGGCAGCGGCGGGCGGTAAAGGCAGGGAAAGAACCATGCCTGTGAGCGGGCTGTGGGTTTACCTCCTGCATCCTCGGAGGCACTCTAGGTGTGCGGGAGGCGAGAGACAGAGTGAATGTGTTTGGATTGAGGTTTCAGTGGAGAGGGCCGCAGGAGGCCCTGCAGCAGCCTGGGACTCGAGTGGAGCAGTCCCTGCTATAGAATAGAATATTATAGAATAGAATGCTTTATTGTCACATGTGACAGGTCACAGTGAAATTATTTGCTTGCATCCCTTCCAAAGGTCTGCAAATAGTCGCCCATAAAGGCTGCTTACAAAGTTACAGATTCCTGTGCCAATTCCCACCTTTGTTCTTCCCCCTCCCTCTCAGCGGTTCTCCATGCCTTGTCCTCCTCTGTTCTTTCCCCCAGCAGTGGAGTCCTAACTTCCATGTGTCCGTCCTCGTCAGCCAGTGCCATCATCGACCTCCGTACCGGTCGGCACCTCCGAAAAGCTGTAGGAGGCTGAGCGGACAGATTGGACACGGCCTGCAGCGGCACGGAGCAGCGGTGGAGGACACTGTCAGTATCACCAGGCCTGGCTGTCTCCGGCAACTCCCACCCAGTTCTGTCGCCAGGACAACGGGCCTTTATGGCCAAGTTAAGACACTACGTTTTTAACATGGTAGAGTTGCTGCCTGACAGCACCAGACACCCGGGTTCGATCCTGACTACAGGTGCCATCTGTATGGAGTTTGTACTTTCACCTCGTGACTGCGTGGGTTTTCTTCAGGTGCTCTGGTTTTCTCCCATACTCCAAAAACGTACAGATTTGAAGGTTAATAGCCTTCTATAAATCGTAAATCGTCCACAGTGTGTGTAGGATAGTGCTCGGGTACAGTAGAAATCGCTGGTCAGTGTGGACTCGGTGGGCCGAAGGGCCTGTTTAAACTAAACTACACTCTTGTAATTAAGTATGATTGTGCTTACCTATTGGGTGGAAGATTGCAACCTTCACGTGGTCCGCCCTGTTTTGACTAATGCAATCAACTCGACGTGCACAAACGGAAGATCAAATAGAACAAGTTGTCCAACAACGTTAGGCTGTGCACGCCACACGACAGAAGAAGAAGAAGTAAGATTTTTACTGAACTGTGAGATATAGGTTGTGCTCACAATCACTACTCAGAGACTAAATCATGGAAACAAGAAATGCTTTATTTGCGAGTCTGCAGAGTCGGGTGCCTCTCCAAGTTGAGACACACCGAAGTCAGGAAAGTAGAGTCCCTTTATGCACACAATTCTACATTTAACCTCCCCTTCTGGCCCTCCCCAATCAGAGCACTGAGGTGCACAGTCTATAGGTATATCCCCCCAGTACCTCCCACATCATACATCGCATGTTCATGGTAATGAGCAGTTTCTTGACCAGGGGTGTGTTAGTAATATTCAGTTATTTCATTAAGCATGCTCAGTTGTAAATGACCTGCCCCAGTTTGCTCACCTCCAACTGACCTGTCTCAGTTTTCTTGTATCTGAATTAAAAGCTAGACTCTACTGACAAGGGTCGCAACCATCACTAGTCTCTACTGATAAGGGTCGCATCCATCACTCCCCTTCTACCGCTATACAATGCCATCAATCCTTACTCAAGGACAGTTCTGGTAACTTCATCCACAGCTGTGTCAGAATCCTCTCCCTGGCCTCTATCGGTAAGAATCCTCTTTACAAGTTAGAATCCTCTCCTGAACCCTTACAATAGTGGGGTTTAATCACTTTATCCCTCACAATCCTCCCTTTTTCTTTTGCTACGCATCTATTGATTAAACCTCAATTTCAAGCTCCTTCAGTTCGAATTGAAGTAACAGTCCCCTAATCTCCTCTTCCTGTGGATCCTGGACCATCCCTGGTCGCATTATCATTATTTTCTGTAATACCCCTTTCTCTCCCATAGGCACTACTACAGCCTGCATCTGACTTATACTCCTTGTAATAAGTTCCCTAAAACAAGGGATACAACAGGGGATAAAGGTCAGCCCAGCCAATGCACATAGAAACACGAGCCCCGCTGTTCTCCACCATGTTCCTCCGAGGATGGAATCCCACCATCGGGTTCCCATAATCGAATTCCACTTTTGTATGGGAACATGTGCCAACTTACGGATTCCTTCTGATATGTCCATCACTGCCTGTCCATTGTCATCCATGTTTAGACAGCAATTAGTGAGGTTGAATTTCCCGCGTACCCCTCCTTCTTCTGCCAGGAGGTAATCTAGGGCCAACCGGTTCTGGTATATTGCTGCTCTCATCTGTGTCTGCTGCTTTGCCAGCATCTCCAGTGCCACCGCAGTTTGGTTGGTAATTACTTCCAGTACTGCCTGAAGTCTTATGATCCGGTTTAACGTATACCGGGGTTCGGTAGCCCCAGGATCCATCCTGTGCCCAAGTGGCTGGTCCATAGTATGAGATGATTCTTGCAGGTGGCCATTCATCATCTTCCCATTCTCCAATGTCTATTTTCCTCTTCCGATATAGATCGTCAAATACAGGTGTTCCTAGCGACTGCCCTTCTTCGGTGTTTAACAGGAAAAATCCCGGTTGTACCAGTACAATGAAGCAAGTCCCGCTCCAATTTGTTGGCAACACCGAGTATGCCTTGTGTCCGCATATCCATAACAGTCCTTCAGGGGTGGTCCACTAGAGGTAACCTTGTTCCATATGTCTCGCAACACCGGGATTCCTTGATAAGGGTTGTTCCTGGTGCAGTTCCATAGTCCAGTCGATTCCATTCCATCGGTCTTCATCCAGATAGTGCAGTTTCTCCCGTCTTTCTTAGTTGGATACCATTTAGGCTCCTCTGGCTACCACACTCGGGACTGATTTGGCCACTGGGTGACGATGCGCTGGCAGGGGCTGCTGCCTACTAGGACAGCATCCTTTGCCCAGGGCCTAGCGATACACTCAGTCCCAACTGGAGCGTCTGTCAGGACCCATGCCTGGGGATCTCGGTCTTGTCTAACTGTCAGGTTCCACTCCATCAGGTCCCATACTTCAACAATGGATCCTCTCCACGGCCAACGTGAGCACATCAGTGGTCCGCCACAGACCCAACAGTTAGTCACATTCAGGGTTCCAGCTATCCGGAGGGCCAAGTCCACAAACAGGTTTTTCCCTCCTTCAGGGATCTCAATCTGCTTCTTTATTTCTTCATACAGTGTCTGGTGCAATTGAGGCTGAGTAGGTGGGGGAGGGGGAGGCTTGGTGACTACTACTTTCGTTAACCTTGTTATTACTTCCTCCTTCATTTTGTCTAATGTCCATCTTAAGGCATGGGAAGGGAAACCTAACCGTCCTGTCCTAGTCATGCAAACCCATTTCTCCCCCTTTGGGCAGGTAACGTACCCAAACCTCCCTACATATCCCTTATTCTCTACCACATAATACTTCTTTCCCCCGTCCTCACAGATAGTTCTAGTCCTCAGGTTATAGCAAGCATCGTTCACATGGGAACGATAGGTAAATGATATGGTTGTCCGCCCTCCGTATCTGATAGGATGATAACATTTATCACAGTTATTAACACTTTTTACCATGATTACATGCAGAGCAAGCAATACCACGACTGCTCCTTTCATACTGCTAGTTATACATTTATTTTTTTCTAAAAGTTAATGTTAGGGGCTTATTCCCTGGCTTCACCATCCACTGTTCTTTTTTATCCGGAGCAGGTGGGTCAACGGGTCCTTTAACCCGGATTGCGTGGGTCCACCCTTTTTCTTTTGTTCGTACTGCTGTCTCGGTTGTCAGTAATACTAGGTATGGGCCAGTCCACCTGGGCTGGAGTTTCTCCTCCTTCCAATTCTTGACCAGTACCCAGTCGCCGGCCTTTACAGCATGTATTGGAAAGTCGAGTGGTGGGCTTTGAGCAAATAGTCCTTTAGCTTTTAATTCTGTAAGAGAACGAGATACTGCCAGTAAATAGTTCCTTAAGAATACATCACTGCCCTCTATGGTGGATATTCTTTCTATCTTTCCCAAATAAGGTAACCCAAACAACATTTCATAGAGGGAGTCTGCTAACTTTGCATGGGGTCTCCGTTGCTTTTCTCAAAGCCTTTCTGTTTCCCTACTGCTCCAAACATGTGCCAGACTCCATGTACGTATGCTGCTCTTAAAGCCTTAATTTCTGCCAACTGAGCTAAGCAAGATTGCAGGCAAGCTTCCAATTTGATTACCCTAAAGTCTAATTCATTCTGATGCATCACTTCAAACCCTGCATACTTGCTATTATGATCCCTTTAACAAGAAACATCCACAAGCAAAACCTTTTTGTCCCCTTCATTCAAAGGCTCTGACTGTAAAACATTTCTCAGACTTGTGTGTCCTTCTTCCTTCATTATTTTCCTTAATGGCATCACAATTTCAACATACTTCCCAATCTAGTCTGAACTATATCCTGCCATTCCCAAGATCATCATCATCTGTTCTACTGTCTGAGGTTTGGGAACTTCAATTATCGCTTCAATTTGATCCTGCGCTATAGCTTTTACTTCTTTAGATATTACTCGTCCAAAATATTCTACCTGCTGCTGACAAAACAACAACTTCTTCCTTATGACCTCCTGTGCCATCTTTTCCAAGATAATTACAATGTCTCTCACATTGCTTCTCACTTGTGGAACAAACCAACAAATCATCCACATACTATATCAACACCTTCCAAATCTGCCTACAACATCTGATTAAAAACATGGGGCTAGTATGTAAAACCCTGCCGCATCCTAGCCTAGGTGTATTTAATACCTCTTCTTAATGTTCTTACCATAGCTATGTTCACCATTATCTTAATATAATTATTATTATTTCCTGATTACCATACCTGTTCACATCCCCAACACACCTTATCCATTACATGTCTCCTTACCAGCCTTTCTTGACCTCCTCCTTGAGATCCCCCCCCCCTCTCTTGGGGACCCCAGTCCTGTCTGGACTTATATCCAGATTTATTTCACTCCTGATAGGGCATTTGAGGAAATACCCTCCCAAATACATTTATTATTGGCATGGAATTCTCTGGCCCCTGTTTGGCTCTGTCATAGGACTCGCTTGTGTCGGTGCATCACTTATTTCAGACTTTTCAACCAGGTCTGTTGTTACTGACAACATTGTCTTTCCTTTTTCACGCTCTTTCTTTTTGAGCTCTCCAAGTTACATTCGCATCATTTTTCTCTGCACCTCTCCCTGCTGGTCTGCAAGTCTTTTTCCTATCTTTGCGATATTTCTCAACCTCATTGACCAAATGATCACTGAATCAGGGGTGGGAAATAGATTACAATCCCACCACCTCCTCCAATCTAGACTTGACTTTAGGAGGAATGACATCCACCACAGTGGTTCAGAATATAGTGTTCATTAACTGGTTGCCTTCTATTTGTGTTCAGTTTCCAGTCTCCACCTTTTCAGCTTGTTCTCCAGATAGGCTGCTGGATTATTGTCTGAGGGCCTGCCATACCCTCTGCCTGACTGTGTCAAACAGCATGCCATTGTTTATTGCATTGTTCACAGCATTTTTATACCAGCCATCTTCAGGAGTCCTGTCAGTTTAGTGGTTCCTATCACTTTCACCAACAGTGCCTTCAAATCTCCCATAGCCAATAATCGTCCCACGTTCTCCTCCTCCAAAGCCATAATCCATTTCCTGCCCCATCAGGAATATTGGGTAAGGTATTTTTTAGCCCTCTTAGTTTATGGGTACCCCAAAGGATAATCTGTGTCTGTCCTGCTCTTATCTTTTTAAAGCAGTCTCATCAATTTATCCCTCTGCTTCCCACTTTAATCCTTTTTGATATGCCTTCTTTCTCATTCTAAACTCAATTTCTTACTTCTCAGATAGTCTATCCTCCTTTGCAAATTTATTCACCTTCCTTTTAAAATCTTCCACTGACTCCTCCTGATTTATTACTTTCACACCTGTCGTTTCCTACTTCTGTTACCTCCTCACTGCCTCTCTCTCCTTTCTCTCTAAACTGCTTAAGTACATCTAATTCCTTTCCTCACCCCTTTTCGCACTTTTCCGCCTTATCTGTGACATATAATTCGTAATTAACACTTCCATCTTGTCACACATTTATCTTGAAAGTGCCGTCCTTGGGCCACTTCCTCACAACTGTTTCTGAAAATCTCAGCAAACAATCATTACCCTTCTCCAATCAGAATGTTTATCAAAACAAACCACAAAAGCTGGTCATGTTTCAGCAATTAACTTATTTCCAATTATTTCAATCCATTCTCACCACTATTTAGTACTAGTAACAATTTTCCAAATTAACTTTACTGAAAATAAATCTATAGAAACATCAGCAAATCCAAGCTACCTACATTTTCCAACTTTCCCCTTTTAAGTTCCGATGATACAAAGCGTTGTTCGTTACCTTACAGCTGTTCGTAACCTCCCCCATTGCTTACAATTTCTTAAAGGAACACACACACCTACCCTTACAGCATGTGGCCTACAGCAAACAAACTTATCACAGATATGAACTTCCTCATTCATACAAAACCCGTTTTTACACACAAATCACATTCGTTCCATTCTTACTTCAATGAAATTATGCAATTTCCTACACAGATTAAAGTTTCAAAATTAACATATTTTGTACTAACTCCTCATGTACCTGACCAATCTGTATATGAGTTTCTTCTATAGATTGAACTCAATATTTCTTTCATGTGCTTAAGATGAGCTTCAATTTCCTGAAATTTCTTTGAGGTTTCTGTCAATTTTTGTTCAAAATCTCTTTTTCCACATATAATTTATAGGTTTCTGTAGTTTTTTTTTAGATTTGACAGTTGCCTTTTCTATTTCTTGCTGTGTTGCTCCTTCCTTTTTTTTTTAAACTTTTCGTACTCAAAACATTTGGCACTGTGATTTTCCTTAGATTTTTGCAATGTTTGAGTGATACTCTGAATATTCTGTACAGCATCCAAAGTGCTCAATCCTCATCGGAGCCCAATCGTGGCCACCAGACTGAACTGCCCCTTATTGGTTCCTTTGGTTAATCAAAATAACAGAACTTAATCATAGTCTCCTTATCTTTACCCTGTCCCCCCTTCACGCCACCTGTGCAACATTCGCCCCAACGGACTATCGGGCGGAACGTGCGGCTCTTTACCAGTGTGAGCCTTGTCCTGTTTCCCCGGACCCTCACTTTTCCCGTTCCGGTTACCCATTGTCTTATCGTACTATTTCCGTCCGACAGATCCTCGGTCGCCCGGGCAATACTTAATAGTTAGTTTTCTTACCCAGGTCTTGTGCACAAGAATCGCTCGACCGTCTCTTGTTTATTTTTCCAACACTCCCTCTTGTTTCCCGAGTCTCTTGTCCGGATATCACTCGCTCAAACCGCTGATGGCAAGCAAGGAGATCAGAGACTGCTGAAATCAGCAGAATGCACCTTCCCTTCCTTCCATGCCTCCGCCAAGCGGCCGGAGTGGCGATCCCGGACGAGCCCCCACTTTGTGAGATATAGGTTGTGCTCACAATCACTACTCAGAGACTAAATCATGGAAACAAGAAATGCTTTATTTGCGAGTCTGCAGATTCGGGTGCCTCTCCAAGTTGAGACACACCAAAGTCAGGAAAGTAAAGCCCCTTTATACACACAATTCTACATTTAACCTCCCCTTCTGGCCCTCCCCAATCAGAGCACTGAGGTGCACAGTCTATAGGTACGTCTCCCCAGTACCTCCCACATCATACATCGCATGTTCATGGTAATGAGCAGTTTCTTAACCAGGGGTATGTTAGTAATATTCATTTATTTCATTAAGCATGCTTAGTTGTAAATGACCTGCTCCAGTTTGCTCACCTCCAACTGACCTGTCTCAGTTTTCTTGTATCTGAATTAAAAGCTAGACTCTACTGACAAGGGTCGCATCCATCACTAGTCTCTACTGATAAGGGTCGCATCCATCACTCCCCTTCTACCGCTATACAATGCCATCAATCCTTACTCAAGGACAGTTCTGGTAACTTCATCCACAGCTGTGTCAGAATCCTCTCCTTGGGGGAGTCTAGGACCAGAGCCTCAGAATAAAAGGACGTTCCTTTACATTGAAGATGAGAGGGAATCTCTTTAGTCAGAGGGTGGTGAATCTGGAATTCGTTGCCACACACGCTAGTTGACGCCAAGTGAATGGGTATTTTAAAGCGGAGATTGACAGGTTGTCGATTAGTAAAGGTGTCATGGGTTATGGGACGAAGGCAGGAGAATGGGGTTGAGGGCAAAATATAGATCAGCCATGGTGGAATGGAGCAGTAGATTCAATGGGTGGAAGAGCCTAATTCTGCTCCTATGACTTTTTAACTTATGATGTGAATGATGGAGCAGACTCAATGGGCTGAATGGCCTAATTCTGCGACTAAGTCTTATGAAGTGTACATTGATTGCAATATTTATCTTGCAATGTTAATGCAACCAGTTTAAAAGAAAGTGTTCTACGTAAATTCCATGCATGCAACATAATTTAAAAGGTCTGTCCGTCCTTGCCCAGGGAAGTTTATTTGCATCTGGAATGTGGTTTGAGAGGGGTGGGGGCGGACGACGTAAACTCCATGAATGCAGCATAATTTCATGCATTAAACATAATTCATGCATGCAACATAATTCCATCCAACGTAAATTCCATGCATACAACATAATTAATGATGCAACATAAATTCTTTGCATGCAACATAATTCAATGCGTGCAACATAACTTAAAAGGTCTGCCCGTTCTTGCCCAGGGAAGTTTATTTGCAGCTGGGATGTGGTTTGAAAGGTGCGGCTGGAGAGGGCAGCGGGTGGGCGTGCCAACGCGACCGCATTGCATTCCGGGAGCTGTAGTCCACACTGGACCCGGCAAATGGGCGTGCGGGCGGCGGCGCCACATTGTGGACTACATGTCCCAGGGTGCGCTGCGGTGCCCTGCCCGGCCGTCACATGAGGCACAGCTGAAGGGGGGGGACGGACCGTCGCCAGGCACGGCCGCGCTGCACACTGGGAGCTGTAGTCCTCCTACTGGCGGGCGAAGGGGCGTGCGGAGCGGCGGCGCCATCTTGAGGACTACATGTCCCAGGGAGCGCGGCGCGCGGCCCCAGCCGTCATGCGAGGCGCAGCTGAGAGGCCGCGCTGCGTACTGGGAGGTGTAGTCCTCTTTGACCCGGCGGATGGGCGGGCGGAGTGGCGACGCCATGAAGCGGACTACATGTCCCGGGGAGCGCTGCGCGGCGCGGCGCGGCACTTGGAGGCGCAGCTGAGAGGGGGGCGGGCGGTCGCCAGGCGCGGGGAGGGAATAGAAGGAGGCGGCAGGAGGGAAGATGGCCGAGGCTGTGCCCGACACCAGGCGCCTGCTCACCAAGCCCCAGAACCTCAACGACGCCTACGGGCCGCCCAGCAACTTCCTGGAGATCGACGTGGGGACCCCGCAGACCACGGGCGTCGGCCGCCAGCGCTACACCAACTACGAGGTCCGGATCAAGGTAAAGCCAGAGGCCGGGCCGGGCGGGCCGGGCAAGGCAAGGCCAGGCCGCGGGGAGAGGGACGGGCAGCAGGCCGGCCGGCCGGGGGCGAGTGAGAGAAGGGTGGAGGACGGACAGGTCAAGGCCGGGGCCAGGGGAGAGGCAGAGGGAGGGGTGGGGTCGTCGCCCGGGCGGGGGAGAGGGAGAGGGGTGGGGTGCAAGCGGGGGAGGGAGGAATGGTGATTAGAGAGGAGAGGGTGGGTGGGGGGGGGAGGAGAGAGAGTCTGGCCAGGAAGAGGAGAAGAGCCCTGGCCAGGCTGGCAGGTTGAGGCGGGGAAACTGGAGTAGGGGAGGGGAATTAGGTGGGGGGGGGGGGGGGGGTGAGGAGTGGGGGTAACGGGGAGTGAGGTGGTGTGAGGGGGAGTGGAGTAAGGGGGATGAGGAGTGATGGGGAATAACGGGGGGATGAGGGTAACGGAGGGGAGGGATGAGGAGTGTGGGGGGAGGGAAGTAACGCGGGGTGAGGAGTAAGGTGGGAGGGGGAGGAGAGTAACGGTAGGTGTGAGGAACTTGGGGAGTGAGGGGGAGAGTTG
The DNA here is from genome assembly GCA_035221665.1 of Okamejei kenojei. Taxonomy (NCBI): domain Eukaryota; kingdom Metazoa; phylum Chordata; class Chondrichthyes; order Rajiformes; family Rajidae; genus Okamejei; species Okamejei kenojei. Next base: position 6,872,001 of record CM069135.1, read on the forward strand.
GGCCAGTTTGAAGTGAATGAGGGGGAAGAGTCCCGGCCAGGTGGGGGGGGGGGGGGGAGGGAACAAGGGTAGGGTGAAGGATAGATAGCGTGGGAGGAGGTAAGGGTGGGGCGTATGGGGGAGGGTTGGGTGGAGGGAGAATTTTTGGGTGAGGAGGGAGAGAGACAAATACCCTTTACCTCTGCTTCCCCTCTCCTTGCTTTCTCATAAGATCATGTGATAGGAGCAGAATCATGCCATTTGGCCCATCAAGTCATGGCTAATCTCTGTGGGACCTGGCTTTTGAGTGTGTGTCTCATTTTCCGGGAGCGTCCTCGTTCCTTAGGGGAGAGTGCGTGGTTTGCAGAGAGTGTACTTTCCCCCAGTGCATTGTCTAGCACTCTTAACAAGGTTATATCTTTAAACAAAGTGATCTTTGAATCGGTGTCGACTGGAAGGTGAACTTGCTGCCCATCTTGTGCAGAAACCCTTTTTTAAGTGTGGGGATTTGTGGAATATGGGAACTAAGAACTATTCCGTTTGTCTAAGAACTGGAATGCTGTAACTGTATTTCCCTGAAGCAGAATTTGGCGTGCCAAGATTAGTCAATATAGGGAGTGTCCTTTAACAATCAGAGATGTGACATTTCAATATTTTGTATTGCTCTGGTGCATCCTCTAGATTTGTTAACTGCAGACTGAAGGAATGTAAATTCTCTTTGCGTAGCAGGTTCTAGATTATTCTCTGTAAAGTAGATAAGGTTGGACTTGCAGTGAGGAAACGGACCCACCAAGTCCATGCTGACTAGCGATCACCCCGTGCACTATCTACACGCTAGGGACCATTTACATTTTTTTTAAACCAAAGGCAATTAATCTATAAACCTGTGTAGGAAGGAAGTGCAGATGCTGGTTTACACCAAAGATCCACATCCTGAAAGTAGACACAAAATAACCATATAACAATTACAGCACGGAAACAGGCCCTCTCGGCCCTTCCAGTCCGTGCTGACCATTTGTTTTCCCCTAGTCCCATCTACCTGCACTCAGACCATACCCCTCCATTCCCTTCCCATCCGTATACTTATCCACTTTACTTTTAAATGTTAAAAGTATCCTGCCTCTACTACTTCTGCTGGAAGCTCATTCCACACAGCCACCACCCTCTGAGTAAAGAAGTTCCCCCTCACGTTACCCCTAAACGTCTGTCCCTTAATTCGCATGTCATGCCCTCTTGTTTGAATCTTCCCTACCCTCAATGGGAAAAGCTTATCCACGTCAACTCTGTCTATCCCTTTCATCATTTTAAAGACCTCAATCAAGTCCCCCCTTAACCTTCTGTGCTCCAAAAAATGCTGGAGTAACTCAGCTGGTCAGGCAGCAACTCTGGAGAAAAGGAATAGGTGACTGTTTGTGTCGAGGTCCTTCTTCACACTGAGAGTCGGGAGAGAGAAACTGGAAGTTATGCAAAGAAGGAAGAATCCTAGTTGAGCCCAGGGCCAGGCAGAGAGGAAATCCTCGACAGGCCAGCCAGGGGTGGGGAGTAAAGGGCCTTCCCACCAGCATGCGACTGCATGTGGCGAGTGCGACCTAATGTGGTCGCTTGAGCCGTATGGCTTCGCGGGGCTGATCCCACTTCGATCGCCGGAGGTGTATGGAGTTGTGCGGAGCTGGTCCCGACATTGCACGGGGCTCCGAAAAACTGACGCTGTTCAAAAATCCTGCGCGGCAATGGCCTGTCGGGCCGCAGCCGCATTGAGGCCGTACGCAGCATCTTGAAGGCGTACGCCCAGCGCGTTGCGTTGCGCGATGACGTCACCGCACGGCGTACCGTTGTGTGATGACGTCCAAATTCAGTCGAACCCACCTCCTGCCCAGCTGATTGGTGAGTATGATGTCGGGACCAACTCCATACGGCTCCGTGGTTGGAAGTGGGACCGGCCCCACGAGGCCGTACGCCCCAAGCCACCACGTTTGGTGGGACAGGCCCTTAAGGTTAGGGAAGGGGTGGTACCTCACCTTAAACCTATGTCCTCTGGACTTCCATTTCCCCTACTCTGGATAAGAGACTCTGTGCACCTACCCGATCTATACCTCTCATGATTTTATACAGCTCCACAAGACCACCCCTCGTCCTCCTGTGCTCAAGGGGGAAAATATGCACAGTTGAGATTCTTTGTTAAACTGGCATAAACGTTAAGATTTGTGTATTGATAGGCCTGTCGCTCTACCATTGCAAGTAATAAAATATGTCAAGTCAAGTCACATTTATTTATATAGCACATTTAAAAATCAACTCTCGTTGGCGAAAGTGCTTTACATTTGTCATTGTTGACGATGCATCTTTGGGTGAGACCTGCGCTGCTTAAACAAGGTAAACTTTGGCTCAAGGGAAGCAGTTCTCTATGCTGCTTGAGCACAAATCATAGTGGCTTATTAGTTAAGGGTCACCTTGATAGTCAAACAATCATCAATCCATTCCTGAATAATTCAGTGACATTTTGATAAATGAGGTTCTGCTTTTTTTATTTGTAGTCACACAACATGGATCCAGGCTCCTCGGCCCATGTTGACCAAGATGCCCCATCTGCACTCGTCCTACCAGCCTGCATTTGGCCCCTGTCTCTCTGAACCATTCCTATCAATGTGCCTGTCCACGTGTCTTTTAACGGCACTGGTTTAAGGTGAGAGAGGAAAGATTTAACAGGAATCTGAGGGACATCTTTTTCACACGGTGGGAGGTGGGTGTATAGAAAGAGCTGCAAGGGGGGGTAGTTGAGGCAGGTACTATAATAATTTTTACAAGATACCTGGACAGGTACATGGATAGGATGTGGATAGGATGTGTTTAGAGGGATATGGACGAAATGTGGGCAGGTGGAACGAGTGTAAATAGGGCATCGTGGCCGGTGTGAGCAAGTTGGGCCGAATGAGCTTTTTCCAAACTATGACTCTAAATGTTGTTATAGTTGGATAGAATAGCAAAGGCTGTATTATAGATCTTATCCCATGTGCCTCAAAGTAAGTAAGTTTATTGGCCAAGTATTCACATACAGGGAATTTGCCTTGGTGCTCCGCCCACAAGTAACAACATGACATACAGTGACAGTTACGAATGACTCAGAAAACACTAAACATTAATAATAATAAAACATGAATGATAAAACACCATTGATCAAGCATGTGAACCAACAAAATACCAGATCAAAGGGAGGCTACAGATTTTTGGCTGTTGAGTAGAGCAACTTCTCGTGGATAAAAAGACTTAAAAGACTCCACATGATGGGACTGTGGTGTTGGTGTTGTTGATGGTGAGTGGGGTGAGGGGAGGGGGAGCTCTCCTAAAGTCTACAATCAATTCCACTGTCTTAAGAGCGTTGAGCTCCAGGTTGTTGCACCAGGACACCAGCTGTGCCACTTCCTGTCTGTAGGCAGATTCCTCCCCATCCTGGATCAGTCCAACCATAGTTGTGTCATCCGCAAACTTGAGAAACGTGACATAGCAGTCTGTGGAGGTGCAGTCATTGGTGTAGATAGAGGAGAGGGGAGAGTACGCAGCCTTGCGGTGCTCCTATGCTGAGCATTTGCGGGTCCGAGATGTGCTTTCCCAGCCTCGCGTGCTGCTTCCTGTCTGTCAGGAAGCTGGTGATCCACTGACGGGTTCAGGCACAGTCAACTGGGAAAGTTTGGAGTGTAGTAGCTCTGGCACAATGGTTTTGAATGCAGCGATAAAATCAACAAACAGGATCCCCGCATAGGTCCCCCGGTGGTCTAGACTATACTAGACTACGTGCTTGGGTTCATTATCTACGGGAATGTAATTGAAGCTATTAAAAATAGTTGGTGTTGATTTCCACTGTAAAAGAATAGAAGTAACAAGGGTTTGTTTGCTTTAGAAATACAGCACGGAAGCATGCCCTTCGGCCCACAGTCTGCACCTACCCAGCGATCTTGTCACACAAACATTATCATACACACACACACACTCTACGGTCAATTTAGGTTTATATCCAGCCACACCTACACATCTGTACGTGTTTGGAGTGTGGGAGGAAACAAAATACCTCGGAGAAAAACCATGCAGTCATGGGGAGAACGTGCAAACTCCATACAGTCCGCACCTGTAGTCGGGATCGAACCCGGGTCTCTGGTGCAGTGAGGCAGCAACTCCACCGCTGCGCCACCGTGCTGCCCTTTGACAAGACTAATATTGTAGGAAATGTTGAATATTCTGTGTTCCAGAATAAGGTGTTTACAGTGAAAGAAAGGTATATTCACAGGATGGAGGTGGGGATGAGGGTGATTCGGTTTTCACTGGAGCTACTTGGAAGTGTAATCTGGTGTCGCACGATAGTATTGCCAGTAGTGCAGGTGGCACATAACTCAGAACTAGGTTTGATCCTGACCTCCAATGAACTTTGCACACTTGACCTGTTTTTTTTATTTTATGAGCTTTCCCTGTGTGCTCTGCTGTTCTACATTGCCCAGGTCTACTGGCCTTGGGTTAACTTGCTACTGTAAATACTTGGATAGGGGAATCAGTGTGTTAAGAGTTGCGTGAGAGGAATGGTTATATGCATTTTTATTTGTGACGGTACAGTGTCCAGACGTTTTTAAAAAAAAAGTGACTACATGACCTGCTAGAATTTAGAAGATTGAGGGGGGATCTCATAGAAACGTACAAAATTCTTAAGGGGTTGGACAGGCTAGATGCAGGAAGATTGTTCCCGATGTTGGGGAGGTCCAGATTCCTTTAGGACCGAGATGAGGAAAACATTTTTCACACAGAGAGTGGTGAGTCTCTGGAATTCTCTGCCGCAGAAGGTAGTTGAGGCCAGTTCATTGGCCATATTTAAGAGAGAGGTGGATGTGGCCCTTGTGGCTAAAGGGATCTGGGGGTGTGGAGAGAAGGCAGGTACAGGATACTGAGTTAGATGATCATCCATGATTGTATTGAATGGCGTTGCAGGCTCGAAGGGCCGAATGGCCTACTCCTGCACCTATTTTCTATGTTTCTATGACGTGTGTGTTTATCGATCGTGCATAGTAGCTCTGTGTGTGGTAAAATGCAACTGGTCACAAGTGATGTGATGAAGGGATGGCACTGGTAGAGTTGCTGCTTTACAGCGCCAGAGACCTGGGTTCCATCCTGACTATGGTGCTGTCTATACGCGCTTTGTACATTCTACCTGTAACCGCGTGGATTTCCTTTGGGTGCTCCGGTTTCCTCCCACACTCCCCAAGACGTGGAGGTTTATTGGCTTCGATAAGTCATAAAGTTGTTCCTCGTTAGTGTAAGGGGATCGCTGGTCGGCACGGACTCGGTGGGCCGACGGCCTGTTTCAGCGTTGTATCTCTAACGTCTAAATTGGAAGAATAAGTTTGCTTGGAGCCAGCATAGGGTTGCTGGCCAAATGGCCGTCTCTGTTGTGAGAACATTTGCCTTGCTCTCCTTTAAGTGTCCATCCTACCATTAGGAGAATTGTGCGATTCCATCCATAATGCATTATTTTCCCCTGCCTCGAGTAGCTGAAATGGTGAAATCTTCTAATTTTGGTTCTGGCCAGTATGGAAGTGAATAAGGTTTGGAGGTCAGTTTATATCTTTGAGGAATTTGTGCATTAGTTCATTTAAAAAGCTTGGCTTGTGCTGATAAAGGATTAGAAAAACAAACCCGCCATTTGAATTCACTAAAGTTTATTCTGCACTTCAAGTGCTGCTCATTTATTGCTAGATCAATTAAATGTTGATCACCTTTCCTATTTGATAAAAGATAGACAAAAAGCTGGAGACAAAAGTATCTCGGAGGGGGGGGGGGGATGGAAGGAGTGGGTGATGTTTTGGGTCAAGACCTTTCATCAGACTGGAGATGGGTCTCAACCTGAAATGTCACCTATTCCTTTTCTCCAGAGGTGCTGCCTGACCCGCTGATTTACTCCACCTTTTTGTGTGTCTCTTTGGTTTAAATCAGCATCTGCAGTTTCTTCCAACACACTTTCCTGTTTGACCCTTGATTTGGTGGTTATTGTAGCTTTGGGGCAAATAGTTATTTCATAGCTGGTTTGAATATTGCAAACTCAATAGCAGCTATAATATTATGGGCTTGGAGCACGTTCTAATTTGGATGATAGTAATTGAATCAATTTGCATTAATTTGAAGCGGGATTTTAAAATTGCACATACAATGTTTTTTTTTATATGGTTCAATGATCAGTTACTTTAATTTGATCAAAATAGACTATAATTGGGTGTTTAAATGCCTCCCATAATTATAGGAGCATTGGGTCTGTGATCATCTTTGCAAGACATCTCTATCTATTAAGATTCATTGCACCATTTGCCTTCGTTCTTTCACTGGCATGAACTTTATTCTGTCCTGAGATTATTCCTCCCAAATTTTTGAGTAGGGTGACTTTTTTGTTGCTAACTCTAAAGATTTGCATTCTTATTTATTCAATGGTGATCAGATCAAAATGTTGTTGTGGCGTGTGCAAATTTGCCATGATAGTTAATTTTTAGCTGTCTGTCAATTTTAGAATGGTCTTGAGAGACATCCAAAGTTTCCTGGAGTGTGGTGATGTCTTTTTTCTGTAGAAGACCTCAAGATTCAAGAGAGTTTATTGTCATGTGTCCCAGATAGGACAATGAAATTCTTACTTTGCTTCTTACCTGGTTTCTTAATGTTTGGCTACCAAACTGTGTGTTTTTTTCTTTGCTTAATTGTTTCTGTACTAATTGGTTTCATGGAGATCCTAGCAGTGATAAAGTTGGCCAGAACAAGTTTCAGACTTTAGTCTCGCGGCACATGCTGCCAAATGGAGCCAGTTTCACCCAAATGGAAGGTGCAAAAGAACCACCAGTAAGGAAATGGGCCCTTCAGCCCACCTTGTCCATGCTGACAAGTTGACATTGCGGATTTGCCTGGAATTAGCCCATATCCATCCTGAAGAAGGGTCTTGACCCGAAACGTAACCAAGAGACACTGCCTGCCCTGTCAGTTACTCGAGCGTTTTGGGTCTATCTTTGGTTGAAACCAGCATCCCCATTTCCTTCCTACACCAATACCTTTCCACATTTTCTGAAGTCATAATTGTATGACTCGCTAGAATTTAGAAGATTGAGGGGGGATCTTATAGAAACTTACAAAATTCTTAAGTGGTTGGACCGGCTAGATGCAGGAAGATTGTTCCCGATGTTGGGAAAGTCCAGGACAAGGGGTCACAGTTTAAGGATAAGTGGGAAATATTTTAGGACAGAGATGAAAAAAACATTTTTCACACAGAGAGTGGTGAGTCTCTGGAATTCTCTGCCACAGAAAGTAGTTGAGGCCAGTTCATTGGCTATATTTAATAGGGAGTTAGATGTGGCCCTTGTGGCTAAAGGGATCAGGGGGTATGGAGAGAAGGCAGGTACAGTATACTGAGGTGGATGATCAGCCATGATCTTATTGAATGGTGGTGCAGGCTGGAAGGGCCGAATGGCCTACTCCTGCACCTATTTTCTACGTTTCTATGTATCTGCTGCCATAGCTACCTCTGACAACTCATTCTAGAAACGGAGATGACTAAGATCTTAGTCCTGGCTTATATCAGTTTGAGTCCCAGACTGGTTCTAAAGACTGGCACACGAGGTTACACTTACTTGTACCAAAACAACGCATGGTAGATGTCAGTGGGTCAATCGGCACCTGTGGAGGCAAAAAGGTGGCATATGTAGTGAAATGTGTTGGAGGCTTCTACACGGGTGGAATCAGATGGGCAGGTGAGCCAGGTTAGGAGATGGGGTTTAGGACAGGGATGAGATTGGCTTAGTTTCATTAGTTATCAGAGCAGAATTAGGCCATTCGGCCCATCAAGTCTACTCTGACATTCAATTATGGCTGATCTACATTTCCCTCTCAATCCCATTCCCTGTCTCCCTACCACCTATTTGACTTGCCAATTAACTTTTTGGGAATTCTGCACCAGCACTCCCAAGTTCCTTTGCTCCTCTGATTTCAGAATTCTCTCCCCATGTAGAAAATAGTCTATACCTTTATTCCTACCAGCAAAACGACTGACTCCACACTTTGCTGTGCTGTGTTCCATCTGCCACTTCTTTGTGCACTCTCTCACCATGCAGAGTCCCTCTGCAGAGTCCCTGTTTCCTTCATGCTACCTGCCCCTCCACCTATCCTTATATGATCTGAACGTAGACTTCCCTGACATCAGTCTGAAGAAGGGTGTCGACCCGAAATGTCACCCATTCCTTCTCTCCAGAGATGAGACCTGTCCTGGTGAGTTGCTCCACTTTTTGTGTCTGCCTTCGATTTATACCAGCATCTGCAGTTCTTTCCTACTTAATTCAATTCAATTCAATCTTTAATTGTCATTGTGCAGTGTACAATACAGAGACAACGAAATGCAGTTGGTATCTCCGAAGGGCGAACTTACGAATAAACAAGTAATACATATACAGATGCAGTGGTATCCGTGCAATTTGCTGGTGATTGGATAGTCCGGGGATGGGGGGGGGGGGGGGGGGGGGGGGGGGGGGTGGAGACAGGCAGTCATTGAGGTGCAGCGTTGAGAAGTGTGACAGCCACAGGGAAGAAGCTGTTCTTGAACCTGCTGGTCCGGCAGCGGAGGGACCTGTAGCGTCTCCCGGATGGGAGGAGGGTAAACAGTCTGTGGTTGGTGTGTGAGCTGTCCCTGACGATGCTGTGCGCCCTGCGCAGGCATCGTTTACTATGGACAGACTCAATGGAGGGCAGTGAGGAGCCTGTAATGCGTTGGGCGAGGTGGGAGAGGGCGGAGTGGAGTGCCGTTGAGATGGCATCCTCCGTGCTCCTGTTCTTGCGGTATGCAAACTGATAGGGGTCCAGAGTGGGAGGTAGGCAGCCTTTGAGGTGTGCCATGACCAGCCTTTCAAAGCACTTGGCGATGATAGGGATGAGTGCAACTGGGCGGAAGTCGTTGAGGCTCGCTGCAGTGGAGTGTTTTGGCACCGGCACGATGGAGGTGGGTTTAAGGCACGTTGGGACAACTGCCTGGGCAAGTGACAGGTTGAAGATGTCAGTCCTGAGGACGCGCCCGGGGATGCCATCAGGGCCGGCAGCCTTACGTACATTGATCCTACTCAGTGCCACGTGTATATCATAGGGGTGGAGTGTGAGGGGCTGGTGGTCATCGGGGAGCACAGCCTTGATGGCCAACTCTTGGTTGTCCCTTTCACAGCCATAAAAGTGATTGGGTTCCTCGAAGAAGGGTGCGTCGCTGGAAGTGGGGGTGGTTGGTGGCTCTGTAGTCAGTGATGGCCTGGAGCATGGATTGAGGATCCGCAGCTTGTATCTGTGTTTGGCGTTCTTGATGGCCCTCTTCAGATTGGCCCTCGATGAACTATAGGCACTTGCATCGCCTGACCTGAAAGCCGAGTCCCGTGCTTTCAGCAGTCGCCTGACCTCGCTGTTCATCCATGGCTTCTGATTCGGGTATGTGGTGATTTGTTTGAGAGTGGTGACACTGTTGATGGAGGAATTGATGAAGTCCAGAACAGAGGAAGTATAGGCGTCAATGTCAGTGTGGGAGTCGAGGGTGGCCTGAGCTGCAAACGCATCCCAGTCAGTTGCTGGAGTGTGGAGTCCGCTTCATCTGACCACACCTTGACTGCCCTCACTGTGGGTTTAACGCGGCTGATGAGTGGGGAGTACTTAGGGAGCAGGAACAATAAGTGATCAGACTGACCAAGGTGGGGGAGGGGGATGGCTTTGTATGCTTCAGCCATGTTGCTGTAGACTTTGTCCAGTGTCTTGTCCACTCTAGTGGCGAAGGAGACATGTTGGTGGAATTTGGGGAGTACAGTCTTCAGGTTGGAGTGATTGAAGTCACCCGCAACAATGAAGGCTGCATCTGGATTGAGGGTCAGTTGTTTGCTAATGGCAGTGTGCAGTTCTTTCATTGCAAACTTGCATTAGCATCAATGATCTGAAGTATGTTTTCTTTACATCTTCTGGCACTTCTCTTTGCTGTGGAAAACTGAGATAAAATGAAAACAAGCTCTACAGCAATTTCTGTTTCTACCTCTCAGCAACTTGGGATGTATCTCACTCGGGCATGGTGACTTAAATGTAGCACTGACAAATGTTCTAACCTTTTTCCGAAAGAACGTGCATTTGCTGGAAACAGCAAGTCAGACAATATGCAGAAACTATTATGTGATGACATTAAACAACGGGGTTGGGCGGGTGGGGGGAGAATGAAGAGAATGCTCATGGCAAGTTGGGAATGAGGTGAACACGAGTAGGGATTCCCACTGGGACTCTTAACATTGCCCATTTGTCCAGTAATTTCATTTTAGAAACATTTTGTTTGCCAAGATTGCAAGTTTCAGTTCTAATACTGTAGATTTCAATAGAATACTAAGTTTCAATACTGTAGATTTTTATTTTACTCTTCGGCCTTTGTCCTCTGGAACCCCCCACCACCCCCCCCCCCCTCCCCCCTTTTCTGCCTTCCCTGCCCCCACGTAGTCTTCATAAGTAATAGGAGCAGAATTAGGCCATTCAGCCCATCAAGCCTACTCTGCCATTCAATCATGGCTGATCTATCTATCCCTCCTAATCCGAATCTCCTGCCTTCTCCCCATAACCCCTGACACCCGTGCTGGCCAAGAATCTATCTGTCTCTGCCGTAAAAATATCCATGCACTTGGCCCTCCGCAGCTGTCTGTGGACTACTTGAAGACCAGACTCCTTGTCGTGACTCGTGTCCACTTGAGTAACATTGACATTTCACCGCTGTTCCTCCCGGTTTCTCTGGAGCTTGTGACACTCTGGCTTAATGAGTCACCCCCCCCCCTGTCATCAGACCTTCTGGCAAAGTCAAACTCAAAGGCTGAAATCACTGCTGATTGCCATCTGGACTAAGGCCCCACGACTGGATGTCAGGGCATTGACTCCCAGACGGTCCCAGGCTGCTTACTCTGATCTTTTTGCAGCCTCATTGACTCCAAACTGCAGACAGCTTTCCTATGTTTCTGTCAAAGGTCTTGACCCGAAACGCCACCTATTCCTTTTCTCCACCGATGCTGTCTGACCCGCTGAGTTACTCCAGCATTTTGTGTCTGTTCTGACATTTGTTTTGGTTTTTTTTAACCCATCCCGCTGGTGCTCATAAAAGTCTGTTTGTTGCCGTTTTGGCACCAAGCTCCACATTTTCGATCTTTGGATTGGCAACCTATACCTATTTTATGCTCCCCCCCCCCCCCGGCCTGTGATTATCTATTACCTGCCACGTTCTGTGCAGCCCCTTCTCTCCAGCTTTCATTGTCTTCCACCTTCCCTTCTTCAACCCCCCCCCCCCCCCCCCCCCCTTTTCCCCCCATAATCAGTCTGAATGAAACACAGATGCAGGAGTAGGCCATTCGGCCCTTCGAGCCTGCACCGCCATTCAATATGATCATGGCTGATCATCCAACTCGGTATCCCGTACCTGCCTTCTCTCCATACCCCCCAATCCTTTTAACCACAAGGGCCACATCTAACTCCCTCTTAAATATATTCAATGAACTGGCCTCAACTACCTTCTGTGGCAGAGAATTCCACAGATTCACCACTCTCTGTGTGAAAAATGATTTTCTCATCTCGGTCCCCTTATCCTTAAACTCTGACCCCCTTGTTCTGGACTTCCCCAACATCGGGAACAATCTTCCTGCAACTAGCCTGTTCAACCCCTTAAACAGACGGTCAACCCTGACTGAACTGCTTCCTCGGCTACTGCTCTACCTTACAAACCTCTCTTCGTTGAAGGAGGTCGGATTTCTGCTCAATGATCCGACAAAATATCAGACCTCTTCCCCCTCTTAACATTCTGAACGTTCTTGCCTCGCCAACTATTCCAGCAAACATACAATGTTCCCCTTTTATTTTGCTTTGCACCATTTTGCATTTGGGGTATTGTGAGCCTGTTTTAGGCCCCGCATCTGAGGAAGGTTGTGCTGGCGTTGGAGAGGGTCCAGGGGAGGTGTACGACAACGATCCCGGGGATGACCGGGTTAGCACGGAGAGTGTGTTGAGGCACTGGGCCTGTACTCGCTGGAGTTTAGAACGATGGCAGACAACTTCACTGAAACGTGCAGAATAGTGAAAGGCCCGGATGTGGAGAGGATGTTTTTGCAACAGGTTCTGCCAGGTTTTGCAACAGCTTCTTCCCCTGAGCCAGCAGACTCTTGAATTCCATATAATGTGCCGCCACTATTTATTTTATCATTTTTATCTATTTTGTCTTTTTATCTTTTTTTTCCTTTTGTTATGTTATGTTGCACAGTGAGGCAGATGCAACAACCATTCGTTTGAATGACAATAAAGTCTTTGATTGATTGACTAGTGGGAGATTCTAGAGGGCATAGTCTCTGGATATGAGGAGGAGTTTATTTCATCTGAGGGTGGTGAATCTGTGGAATTCATTGCCACAGACAGCTGTGGAGGCCATTGGGTATTTTGAAGGCAGAGATTATAGGTATTTGATTGGTAATGGTAGCAAGGGTTTAGGGAAGAAGGCAGGAGAATGTATTGGTAGACTATTGAAGGCTTGATTGTAATCACGTATTGTCTTTCCGCTGACTAGCACGCAACAAAAGCTTTTCACTCTACCTTGGTACATAGTACAATAAACTAAACTCAATCCAAAAAGGGGTTGAAAGGGAAAGATTAGCCAGGATTTAATGGTGAGTAGATGAGCCGAATGGCCTAATTCTGCCGCTATGAACTTAAAGAATAATATTTAGTGCAGAGTAAAGTCCAAAGTCTGACGAAGGATCTTGACCCGAAACATCACCTATTCCTTTTCTCCAGGTGCTGTCTGACCCACTGAGTTACTGCAGCTTTTTGTGTCTGTCTAAAGTCCAATTTAAGATAGTCCGAGGGTCTCCGATGAGGTAGATGATAGGTCAGGGCCGCTCTCTAGTTAGTGACAGGATAGTTCTGTTGCCTGATAACATGTGCTTGCCTGCATATGCCTGCCCCCACCCCCTAAGGCAGTCAGACAGAAATGACTCCTTGGCCTGCTAAGCCCATGCTGATCAAGCATTCCTCTGCACCGATCTCCCCCCCTTCCCCCAGTCCCTCTCCACTTGGATTTTCCTCCCGTCTATCTTCACCAGCTGCAGTTTACAATAGCTTCTCCACCCACTGGTCTGCATGCCTTCATCACGTGGAAGGAAATAAGACCAGCTGGGGGAAATGGGAATGTAAAAAATATGCTAGCTCCACAAAACCCACAAGCTGAGGACTGCGTCTGGATTTTAGTAACTGCGGAAACAGCACTAACTGTGGTGCCATGTCACCCGTTAGTGTAATTTACTTCTAGATTTTCCATTCATTGCTGGAATCTCATCATCCTCCCTACCGCAGGCCCTCTCCCGTCTCCGTCCACTTCTTCGTTTAACTTCTCTAAGTTTGCGGATGACACCAAGCTGGGTGGCAGTGTGAGCTGCGAGGTGGATGCTATGAGGCTGCAGGGGGACTTGGATAGGTTGGGCGAGTGGGCAGATGCATGGTAGTATAATGTGGATAAATGTGAGGCTATCCACTTTGGTGGCAAGAACAAGATTATTACCTGTCAGATTAGGAGAAGGGGTGGTGCAACGAGACCTGGGTGTGCTTGTACAGCAGTCACTGAAAGTAAGCATGCAGGTACAGCAGGCAGTGAAGAAAGCATGTTGGCCTTCATTGCGAGAGGATTTGAGTTTAGGAGCAAGGAGGTCCTACTGCAGTTGTACAGGGCCCTGGTGAGACCACACCTGGAGTATTGTGTGCAATTTTGGTCTCCTAATTTGAGGAAGGACATTATTGCTATTGTGCAGCAAAGGTTCACCAGGTTAATTCCCGGGATGGCGGGACTGACATTTGATGAAAGATTGGGTCGACTGGGCTTATATTTGCTGGAATTTAGAAGGATGAGAAGGGATCTTTTCGAAACATATATCAATCTTAAGGGACTGTCCCACTTGGAGTTTTTCCCGGCATCATATCAGTGTCGCCAAAAGATTTTGAACATTTCAAAATCCAGTGGCGACAAAAAAGTGGTTGTGACACTTGAAAAAGCCGCGCGCCACACGTCATATGCCGTCACGGCGTGTATTTTTCGATGACATGATACGTCACTCGATGATGCAAATAAATCGCCAAGTGGGACAGGCCCTTTAGAGGATTGGACAGGGTGGATGCAGGAAAGATGTTCCCGATGTTGGGGGAGTCCAGAACCAGGGGTCGCAGTTTAAGAATCAGGGTTAGGCCATTTAGGACTGAGATGAGGAAAACCTTTTTCACCCAGGAGGCCAATTAACTGGATGTTTTCAAGAGAGATTTAGCTCTTGGAGTGATCCCAGTGATATGGGGGGGGGAAAGAGGGGAAAAACAGGAACAGGATACTGATTTTGGACGATCAGCCATGATCATATTAAATGCCGGTGCTAGCACGAAGGCTACTCCACCTATATGCTATGTTTCTATGTCCCCAAAATAATCCTAATGTTGCAAGAATTGTTGGCACAATAGTAAATTGTGTGTGTGTGTAGGTGATGTTGGTATAATTGCTTGTGTAGGTGATGTTGGCATAATCTTTTTTGGCATAATTGTAAATTGTGTGTGTTGGATAATGTGTGGAGCTTGCTGGTCGGCATGGACACGATGGGCCGAAGGTCCTGTTTCTGCTTTGTATCTGTAAACTAAACTGTAGCTGGCCATAAATGCCCCTTGCAACTACCTGGCCCGGCCACCTTCAACCTTTGTGCTCTGTCCGGTATTGTATACTCTGGAGTTTAGAAGGATGAGAGGAAATCTCATTGAAACATATAAGATTGTTAAGGGTTTGGACACACTAGAGGCAGCAAACATGTTCCCGATGTTGGGGGAGTCCAGAACCAGGGGCCACAGTTTAAGAATAAGGTGTAAGCCATTTAGAACGGAGACGAGGAAACACAAGGGCCACATCTAACTCCCTCTTAAATATAGCCAATGAACTGGCCTCAACTACCTTCTGTGGCAGAGAATTCCACAGACTCACCACTCTCTGTGTGAAAAATGTTTTTCTCATCTCGGTCCTACACGACTTCCTTCCCCCTTATCCTTATATTACAAGTGCCTTCCTAGGTATGTGTGCTGCAGATTTGAGTCTACAGTTTTGATTTCTGCTGCCAAGTGAGCTGTAGTTGGTGCAGGAAAACCATGGCTAAGCGAATGTAGTAAATGTTTAACTATGTACTGTGGATTTCAGACATGAGATCTCTTTTCAAGTTCATAAAGTCTCCCTGCAAACTTGCATGGAAATGAAATACTGTCTGGCATTGTTTTTGTGTGATGCTCGCTTATCTTTTCAGTCGTAGAGAGTATTGAAATAACTCTGAGCGACTAGACATTTCAATTAAGCAATGCAGCTTAATTCTCCTGAATTCCTATCCACCCTTTCAGCAGGGTTTTCCATGTAGAATAAGAGAATCTTCAACAAACTGAAGGTGTGTTGAGCCCGAACAGCAATCATTACCAAACTGGTTGTGCATACTTTTTTTTTGTCATGAATAGACCATAGGTCAAACTGGAGATATTCATAAGGTCATAAGCAATGGGGGCAGAATTAGGCCATTTTGGCCCATCAAGTCTACTCCACCATTCAATCATGGCTGATCTCTCTCTCCCTCCTAACCCCATATCCTGCCTTCTCTCCATAACCCCTGACACCTGTACTAATCAAGAATTTATCTATCTCTACCTTACAAAAAAAAACATCCACTGACCTTGGCCTTGGTATGTTTTATTTCTCAACCATCAGGGCCGCAGTGTTATTTCCAAATCATCTTTTAAACAAAGATTACCTCTAGATTGGAGCCATGAAACTGAGAAGTTTCTTTAATAGTCTGGTGTCTCGGCCACTTTCTCTCTTTCTCTCTCTCTCTCGCGGTCGATGAATAAAGAATGAGGTGTCAGAAGTTCAAAAAGGAAATTTTAAAGGCAAATTAATGAGGATTACACTCTCCACTTGAGCATTGTACCTGCAGCCCTGATCTGTTTCAAGGATTAACTTTTTGTATGCTTCTATGCCCACAGGTAAGTGCTCAGGATAGGCTTTTTTTTGGGGTTTGGTTGATCTTTACACCATGTAAAATAGAAGTTAATCTCTTTGTAATTTGAGAGAAGGTATTTAAAATGCCGAGCTCCATTTTAATATGATCAGTATTGTGAACGTTTTGTTCTGTGTATTCAAGAGCCACAAAGACCCAACGGTGTTTCAAGGGGAACCAAGGCAAGTTCAGGTAAAAAGCTAGCTGGTGAAATTGGATAACTGTAATCCAAAGTGCAATTAGTACAAATTAACAGCTTGCTGTGGAAAAAAAAACGGGAGGGGTTGCCTTACTTTGAAGAAAGGGGCTGACCAGAAAAATTCAGGAACATCATTTAAAAAAAAAACCCTTTCTGCTCAACATTGACTTTCGAATGGCAATAAAATTAGTTAGATTATTTGCTCATTGCGGTCTTGATATCTGACAGTAGAAAGCGACTTGTTGAGGTTGGGAAGAAATCAAGCTGAATAGCTTTGAAGACTTGAGGTCAAATTGACTGACCACTGAACTATTACTGAACTTTCAATTATTTTAATTGCATGTGTTGGAGTCAAAGCCACAATAGAGAGAGAAGAATGTTTGAGATCTGAATTTCTCATGATTGGGTGTGTTGGAAATCATTTGCACCTTATTTTTACTTGTATTACTTGTTTGGGGTCTGACCTTCATGCTTCCATGAGTCCTATACAAATTTTAAGTTGCCGCTCTAAATGATGCCGGAGTAATTCACGGGACAGGCAACATCTCTGGAGAACATGGATGAGGAATGTTTTGGGCGGGAGGATTCTTGTATTGTATTGTATTCAATTTATTGTCATTATCTCATTTTAGAGACCACAAAATGGATTTTCCTTACAGTCAGTAACATAAAAGTAAATAATAAATAAATAAACATTTTTTTATAAAGCGCAAACACAGAAGTCCACACACAACATAACCCCACAGCGGCACCAGAGTTGAGGAAGGTACCATAGTCCAGCCAGACTCCCTGCCGATCTTCCTAGATGTTCACCCGAAGATTCTGACCACCTTCTTGCGTATGGCGTGCACAGCCTAAAGTTGTAGGACAACTTGTTCTATTTGATTGTGCACTCCGGGTTGATTGCATTCGTTGAAACAGGGCGGACCACGTGAAGGTTGCAATCTTCCACCCCGATTCTGACCTGAAACATCACCTGTCCGTGTTCTCTAAGTAAGTAAGTTTATTGGCCAAGTATTCACATACAAGGAATTTGCCTTGGTGCTCCGCCCACAAGTAACAACGTGACATACAGTGACAGTTACGAATGACTCAGAAAACACTCAACATTAATAATAATAAAACATTAATGATAAAACACCATTGATCAAGCATGTGAACCAACAAAATACCAGATCAAAGGGAGGCTGCAGATTTTTGGCTGTTGAGTAGAGCAACTACCCGTGGATAAAAACTGTTTTTCTGTCTGGCTGTGGCAGCTTTGACAGTCCGGAGTCGCCTTCCAGAGGGAAGTGATTCAAAGAGTTTGTGGCCAGGGTGAGAGGGGTCAGAGATGATCTTGCCCGCTCGCTTCCTGGCCCTTGCAGTGTACAGTTCATCAATGGAGGGAAGGTTGCAGCCAATAACCTTCTCTGCTGATCGGACGATTCGCTGCAGCCTCCAGGTGTCGTGCTTGGTGGCTGAGCCAAACCAGACCATGATGGAGAAGGTGAGAACAGACTCTACGATGGCCGTGTAGAATTGGACCATCATTGCCTGTGGCAGATTGTGCTTCCTCAGCTGCCGTAGGAAGTACATCCTCTGTTGTGCCTTTTTGACTGTGGAGTCGATGGTGGCCCCCCACTCTAGAGATGCTGGCTGACCTGCGTTATTCCAGTACTATGCTTTTTTTGGAAAACCAGCAATCTGCAGTTCCAAGTATCTACATTCCAGGTTAAGCAGAGGTTTGAATTTCAAAAGTGATAGTAGCAGAACTAGGCCATTCGGCCTATCGAGTCTACTCCGCCATTCAATCATGGCTGATCTATCTATCGCTCTCAACCCCATTCTCCTGCCTTCTCCCTGAAACCCGTGCATCTGTCTGTCTCCGCCTTAAATATCCATTGACTTGGCAATTAATTCCAGAGATCCACCACCCTGTGACTAAAGAAATTCCTTCTCATCTCCTTTCTAAAGGTACGTCCTGGAAGTTCAAAAGGGAGTCTTAAATCTAATGTTTGTACTTGGACATTAGGTTCATAACCCATATTTGCTAAGTAAGATTTTTCTGGTATGTTGGACATAAACCTCTGATACTTGGTGCTACTTGTTAAGGAATGCAGCTGTTGGATGTTGTCAAGTCAAGTTTATTCGTCACATACACATACGGGATGTGCAGTGAAATGAAAAGTGGCAATGCCTGCGGACTCACAGTAAAACACACAAACAAACAAACAACCAACAAACTACAAACAGAATCACATGTTCTTTTTCATATTAAATATTGTGGGTGGTATTGTCATACAGTAAAGTTAGTCCCTGGTGAGATAGGAGTTTACAGTCCGAATGGCCTCTGGGAAGAAACTCCTTCTCATCCTCTCTATTCTCACAGCATGGCAACGGAGGCGTTTGCCTTGCTGTTACCACAAAGTAGTGTGTTATATGTTGAATGTTGAGCATATTGTGTGTTGTTTTTATTTTTGAAAGGTTGATTTTTCTGGAAGTGCATATGCATCATAAAAGTCATTCATATGGCACAAAAACTGGCCCTTCAGCCAAAGCCATTGAATTTTATTTTATTGTTTTAAATATTTTTATTAGAAGCGGTGTACAGTAATATAAAACGCGGCATATGACAAAATACATTTATTGTACATCTTCAGTTTTAAATTTAACAAGAAAGGAATAGATAAAGAGCGAGAAAGCCATTGAATGGGAGTAAGATTGGTTATAAAATATTACGCAAACTTTTTTGTAGATTTGCAAAACTCTTGCATGGCAGAAAGTACAAATACTTGTTTAGAAGGACGTTTAGAAGGATGTTTCTTCTGGAGCTTCTGGAGTTTAGAAGGATGAGAGGGAATCTCATTGAAACATAAGATTGTTAAGGGCTTGGACACGCTAGAGGCAGGAAACATGTTCCCGATGTTGGAGGCGTCCAGAACCAGGGGCCACAGTTTAAGAATAAGGGATAAGCCGTTTAGAACAGAGACGAGGAAACATTTTTTCTCACAGAGAGTGGTGAGTCTGTGGAATTCTCTGCCTCGGAGGACTGTGGAGGCAGGTTCTCTGGATGCTTTCAAGAGAGAGCTAGATAGGGCTCTTAAAGATAGCGGAGTCAAGGGATATGGGGAGAAGGCAAGAACGGGGTACTGATTCTGGATCATCAGCCATGATCACATTGAATGGCGGTGCGGTCTCGAAGGGCCAAATGGCCTACTCCTGCACCTATTGTCTATTGTGGAGACATAAGGAACTGCAGATAATGGTTTACAAAAAAAAACGCAACACAAGAGTAACTCAGCTCGGCAGCATCTCTGAAGAACGTGAATAGGTGACATTTCAAGTTGGGAGCCATCCTCAAAATCACGTGTGGTTGGATTGAGGGCACCCATTCTGAATCCTTGACAAATCCGATTTTGGATCTGAGTATTTGCACGAGGAGTGCCGGACTAATCTTTAAAGTGGCAAAAGACTAAAAGACCAATCATGACCTATTTTAATAGTGAAGCTGCCATTTTGTTTATAGATTGCCTTGTATTAAAAAAAAATGTCTCAAATGAGAAATGTAAGCTTTTGCAATGATCGTTGCAGCTTCCATGTCAGTTTGCTGCAAAAATGTTAGCATCTTATGACCGCTCTTTCTGCAGGAAACTTGAGTTCCTGTTTGTGCCTTGATTCTTGACAGTTTACGTACAGTTCTTGAGTGGTAAGATTACTTAATGCAGTATAGGTTTTGGAAATTGTATTGCATTCTCCATGAGGAGTACCGAGTCATACAGTGTGGAAACAGGCCCTTCAGCCCAACTTTCCCACATCGACCAACTTGTCCCATCTATTCTAGTCCCACCTGCCTGTGTTTGACCCGCATCCCTCTGATCCTGCCCTATCCATGTACCTGTCCAAATATTTTTTAAACGTTGCGATAAATCCTACCTCTGGCACAGACACAAAATGCTGGATGAACTCAGCGGGACAGGCAACATCTCTGGAGAGAAGGAATGGGTGAAGTTTCAGATTTTTCAGTCTGAAGAAGGGTCTCCACCCGAAACGCCACCCATTCCTTCTCTCCTGAGATGCTGCCTGTCCCGCTGAGTTACTCCAGCATTTTGTGTCTATCTTTGATTTAAACCAGCATCTGCAGTTCTTTCCTGTGCATTACCTCTTCTGGCAGTTCGTTCCATTCACCCACCAGCCTTAGACATAGAAAATAGGTGCAGGAGGAGGCCATTCAGCCCTTTGAGCCAGCACCGCCATTCATTGTGATCATGGCTGATCGTCCCCAATCAATAACCCGTGCCCGCCTTCTCCCCATATCCCTTGACTCTAGCCCCTAGAGCTCTATCTAACTCCCTTAAATCCATCCAGTGATTTGGCCTCCACTGCCCTCTGTGGCAGGGAATTCCACAAATTCACAACTCTCTGGGTGAAAAAGTTTTTTCTCATCTCTGTCTTATGTGACCTCCCCTTTATTCTAAGACTGTGGCCCCTGGTTTTGGACTCGCCCAACATTGGGAACATTTTTCTTGCATCTAGCTTGTCCATTCCTTTTATAATTTTATATGTTTCTATAAGATAACCCCTCATCCTTCTAAACTCCAGTGAATACAGGCCTTGTCTTTTCAATCTTTCCTCATATGACAGTCCCGCCACCCCAGGGATCAATCTCGTGAACCTACGCTGCACTGCCTCAATCACAAGGATGTCCTTCCTCAAATTAGGGTGGAAAATGTTAGTGTGGAAAAAGTAAGCCTTTGGGTTCTTATTAAATCTTTCCTCCCTCACCTTAAACCTATGTCCTCTGGTTCTCAATTCTATTTGAGCTAGAGACTCTATGTGTCTACTCAATCTATTCCCCTCATGATTTTGTACACCTCTATACGATCACCCCTCATGCCTCCTGTGTTGCAAGGAATGTCACCTCCCCCTGTAGCTCAGGTCCCGAGTCCTGGCAACATGCTCGTAAGTGTATTGGAGGATCGAGTGCAGTTTGCACTTTGTGGTAGGAAATATTTGCAAGATAAAAGCATTGAAGCAGGAATAGGCTGCCTGGCTTCAAGATCATTATCATACGGCACAAATGGTCCTATAAGTAGCCAAAAGTGCTGGAGAAACTTGGTGGGTGCAGCAGCATCTATGGAGGGAGAAGCCCTATAACCCAACTTGTCTGATGCAGCAATCAATACTAATCCTTAAGCAGCTGAACGACAACGTTGCCTCTCTACATATCAAGTGCTCATCTAAATACTAAACTGCTTTTCATTCTATCGTGCTTTCTGCGTTCTCTCACTCTCCAGCACCCTACTCTGACATGGCAATCCAGATTTACCCATCCTGAGGGAGTCTTTTGCATCATTCCCTCCCAATCTTCCACTGCTTGCACCTATGGGTACATGTTATTGACTCGCTAAGGGAAAGTCTCTTGCCATCTGCCCATCCATGCCCCCTCCAACCTAAAGACGGTCCATATCCTCTCTGTTTCAATGAAGCTGTTGGCTGCAGGGTCATCTGGCAAGGGGAGGCTTTCAAAAGTGAGATGGGCAGAGTTCGGGGCCAACACCTAATTTCTATGATTCTATGAACAAGGCAGCACGGTGGCGCAGGGGTAGAGTTGCTGCCTTACAGCGCCAGAGACCCGGGTTCGATTCTGACTACGGGTGCTGTCTATACGGAGTTTGTACATTCTCACTGGGACCATGTGGGTTTTCTCTGGGTGCTCCGGTTTCGTCACATATTCAAGACCTACAGATTTATAGGTTGATTGGCTTGGTAAAATTATAAATTGTCCCTCGTGTCATAAGGTCATAAGTGATAGCAGATTTAGGCCATTCGGCCCATCGTCTACACTGCACTTCAATCATGACTGATCTATTTCTCCCTCCTAACCCCATTCTCCTGCCTTCCCCCCCATAACCCCTGACACCTGTACTAATCAAGAAACTATCTATCTCTGCTGTAAAGATATCCATTAGTGGCCTCCACAAATAATTCCACAGATTCATCACTCTCAGACTCAAGAAATCCCTCCTCATCTCCTTCCCAAAGGCACACCATTTAATTCTGAGCCTATGACCTCTGCTCCTCGACTCTCCAACTAGTGGAAACATCCTCTCCACATCCACTCTATCCAGGCCTTTCAATATTCGGTAAATTTCAATGAGGTCCGTTTCCCCCCCCATATGCTTCTAAACTCCAGCGCGTACAGGCACAGTGCCGTCAAAAGCTCATCGTATGTTAACCTACTCATTCCTGGGATCATTCTTGTAAACCTCCTCTGGACCCTCTCCAGAGCCAGTACATCGTTCTTCAGATATGGTGCCCAAAATTGCTCTCGCTGCACAATGTGTAGGAGCATAGTGATGGCGTATGGGGAATCGCTGGTCGGCGAGGACACGGTGGGCCGAAGGGCCTGTTTCCGTGCTGTATCTCTAAACTAAACTAATCTTCCTCTCAATGAACAGTAAAGCAAATAGATGTATTAAGGTAGCCTGACTGAAGAGGCAGATGTAGACACGAGGAACTGCAGATGCTGGTTTACCAAACAAAGACAGTGCTGGAGTAACTCGGTGGGTCAGGCAGCATTTCTGGTGAATATGGATAGGGAATATTTTAGGTTGTCACCCTTCAGATGTGGGACTCTTGTCAGCAAAATGGAGGTACGTCCAAAATGGAGGTACAGACGACTGGGATCAAGTGAATCTGCGTATAAGAGACGTGGGAGGTAATCGAGAAGGCAGAAGAGGGGACGTGAATAGTTATGTTGGAACTTTCTCATCAACCCCAGGAAGGGGATAGGAGCACATTGCTTGCTAATTGGTGGATGTTAATTACTGCTAGTCTTCTCGCTTGTATTTGTTCACCAATCTCATTAAGGTCTCATTTGATGGCCTATTATTTGCCATGTAGTAGGACCCCGCTCAGTCATGACTGACCATGGGTGATGCAAGCCTGGGCGATGTCATATGGAGGACAGGCTGTTGCCTATGCAGCAAGTCCCGTGACCCCCCGCCCCCCCCCCCACCCCCCCCCACGTCGCTGATCGATCCAAAGGAACAGCAGGGACATAACAGTTGGCACCAGCACTGTCGCAGGAGCTGCCAGAGCGAGGTTGTAGACAACGACAAACTGCCTTAGGGGCTCCGACTCCAGATTTTCTTGAGGTTTACGCCTGGAGCCTTTTCCATGACTGGATATGGCCACAAGGCAGTGAAGGTGAAGAATCAGAATTTTCCCTCTCCTCGATGGACTGCCTCCCAGGCTGACGAGCCCCATCTGCCCGAGGCCATACTGCTGATAGAAATGTGGTTTGTAACCTAGTGTGGCAAAGAATACTAGCTTTCCCAATATCTATGCACTATCTGGTCATAAAGTCTCCTGGTTTATAGTGTTAAATATTTGTTCATATTTCACGTTTAATCTTAAATCTATTTTCAGAACTCTTGCACGTTTGAGATGAATTTGCTGGATTAGTTTCATTGCTCTTTGAGTGACTTGAATTATTTTTTTCCAGACCAATCTACCGATATTCAAGTTGAAGGAATCTTCAGTGAGGAGAAGATACAGTGACTTTGAATGGCTGAGAAATGAGCTTGAAAGGGAAAGTAAGGTAAAACCCCCGTTTATTTCCAGTTTATTTCTAGCAAGCATGTTGAAAGGTCTGGACAGAGTGAATGCGGAGAGTATGTTTCCATTAGTTGGAGAAGCCAAGACCAAAGGCCATAGCCTCAGAATACAATGATGTACTTTTAGAAAGAAGATGAGAAGGAATTTCTTTATAGTCGGAGGGTGGTGAATCTGTGGAGGCCGTCAATGGATATTTTTTTAAGGCGGAGATTGACTTTTTTTTATTAGTGAGAGTGCCAAGGGTTATGGGGAGAAGGCAGGAGAATGGGATTGAGAGGGAAAGGTAGATCAGCCATGATTGTATGGTGGAGTAGACTTGATGGGCTGAATGGCCTAATTCCGCTCCTAGAACTTGTGTGGTACCCTCCGGCCACAACTGGGTTTCATCACTTGCCCATTTTGTTTGGGTAAGCCATTTCACATTGGCCTTTTAGGGAAAGGAGAACTCAGCAAAAATATCCTGACAATAGAATTAGATTGAAATGTACCAGGTAATGTTTGATTGGCACTGCAAGTACATTTCAGCTAGTTCAACTTGCCTCTAGTTGAGGGCCGGTGCAGCCGTAGAGTTGCTGCCTTACAGCATCAGACACCCGGGTTCAATCCTGTCTGTACGGAGTTTGTACCTTCTCCCTGAGACTGCGTGTGGGGTCTCCGGGAGAACTAGCTAGAGGCAGGAAACATGTTCACGATGCTGGGGGAGTCCAGAACCATGGGCTGCAGTTTAAGAATAAGGGGTAAGCCATTTAGAACAGAGACGAGGAAACATTTTTTCCTCACAGAGTTGTGTGTCTGTGGAATTCTCTGCCTCAGAGGCTGGTTCTCTGGATACTTTCAAGAGAGAACTAGATAGGGCTCTTAAAGATAGCGGAGTTTGGGGATATGGGGAGAAGGCAGGAACGGGGTACTGATTGGGGATGATCAGCCATGATCATGTTGAATAGCGGTGCTGGCTCGAAGGGCCGAATGGCCTACTCCTGCACGTATTGTCTGTTGTCTCTGGGTGCCAGTGGATGGGGTAATTGCTGGCCAGCGTGGACTCGGTAGGCTGAAGGTCCTGTTTCCACGCTGTGTCTAAAGTCACAGTCTGCATATGAAGCTGTCATTGAGGTATCCCTCAGCATCCAGTTTGAATTGGTTGTGTGGAATTTACCTTTTGCTTAAATTTAAATTGATGTACAATATATTTTGTACAAAAGTAAATTGCTGCTACTTCCATGAAGCCATGGTCTAGAAATAAAAATCCACTGAGGTAACTGTGCAGGAAATTGGTCTTAACGGAATGCAGAACAAACTGCAACGGGTGCATTTTCAAAATCGTGGTTAAAAGGAAGTGTTCTTTGATTTGCAGTGGGGTTTTTCCAAGCTCGAATGACATTGGCCACATCAGTGTTTGCCTTTATCTTTAAGTCTGGGTGTGCGGGATTTCAGCGAGTGGGAAGAGTAGGCATTGAATGTTCCAGAACATTAAAAAAAAACCCACCAGAGCTCTTGTCACAACACAGTGTTGAAGCTTTAACCTGGTAGACCTGCTGCCTCTCAGCGCCAGAGACCCGGGTTTGATCCTCACCTTGAATGCTGCCTGTGCAGAGTTTGCGTGCTCCCCCTGTGAGGTACTCCCGATTGCCTCCCACAACCCAAAGACGTGCGGGATTGTAAGTTCATAGGCCTCTACAAATCACTACTGGTGTGCAGGGACTGGATGAGAATGAAAACATCGAACATGTGATCGATGGTCGATTGAGAGTTAGATTTAGCTCTTGGGGCTGAAGGAATCCAGGGATATGGGGGGGAAAAGCAGGAATGGGGCACTGATTTTAGATGATCAGCCTTGATCATATTGAATGGCGGTGCTGGCTCGAAGGGTCAAATGGCCCACTCCTGGACCTATTTTTCTATGTGTCTGTCAGCGAGGACTCATTGCTGTATCTCTGAACTAAACTAACTGAGCATATACATTACCAAATGTAACACACTCTGTTACGGACTTGTGATTGGACTTGAGATTATAGAAGGGGGGAGGAGAGAGAGAATGTTGTAAAACACATCTACAGTGCCAGGTACGTTTCATGAAGTGGCTGCACGGGTGGTCAGGGTGGTGAAGAGGGCATTTGACAAGCTTGCTTTTGTCGTTCGGCAGAGGAGTATGAGGAAAGGTCCCTATCCATTTTCCCCCAGACGTGCTGAGTGACCCGTTGAGTCTTTCCAGCATTTTGTGTCTATCTTCGGTATAAACCAGCATCCACAGTTCCATTCTACACTAAATCGCTATGTTGGCTGACTATAGATTTGTCTTAAAGTTTGTGGTCCTCTTCTCCCTTCCAGGTTGTGGTGCCACCATTGCCAGGCAAAGCACTATTTCGGCAGCTGCCTTTCAGAGGGGATGATGGCATCTTTGATGACAGCTTTATAGAAGAGAGAAGACAAGGGCTTGAACAATTTATTAACAAGTAAAGCTTTTTTTCATTTACTTATGAATGCAAAGAAATTGAGTTCCGTGAATAAAAATGGAAAGCGGCCCCAAATGTTTTGACGCGTGGAATTTTATTTGAGGAGATAAGTGAAATTTTCAGGAAGTGTTTAATATAACCCACTTTCCATTTATTGAATGTAAACGGCTACGATGACTGTTAGAAAGGAGGACAGATGTGTTCCGATTTTTTTTTGTATCCTAGTTTAAAAAATCGACATGGTGAAATGGAGTTTCTATTTTTTGTGAGTATGTGTGTGTGTGTGTGTAGAGATGGAAAGTAATATTTGATTACACACATTGATGGTCTGTGATTTTTGATTTGATATCTCGAAGGTGAGTTGCTTCCGAAGCTGGCTGCTCGGAGGCATCTGGAGAAGTGCAGATGGGAAGGAGGCAGGAAAATGTGGTTGAGAGGGCAAGATGGATCGTCCATGATTGAGGGGCAGAGTAGACTCGATGGGCCCAATGGCCTAATTCTGCTCCAAGAACTTATGAAGTGGCTCCAGTCTCCTTAATGTCACTTTTGTTCAAACATTTTTCATTAAACAAATTAGTTTAGATTAGAGCAGGGATCGGCAACCAACTGCCCACGGGCCGGATCAGGCCCATAACTCAAAATCATCCGGCCCGCAGGCTTTTTTGTTATTTTCCCATCATCTAGATTTCTTTAGACTGTTTAATACTGTTGGTCAGCGACATAAGGACTTGCTTTAATGCTCCTAGCAATCCTGATTGCTGATACAAAAGAATTGGGACTGATATAATCCCACGAACTGGGCGAAAGGTTAGTTGGATTGTTGGGCGTGGTTCCACTGATGTAGAAGTGCAGTTGCAGCGGCATGGCGCTCGGCGCGCCCCGGAACCATCCGTCCCCGCGCTTACCCCCCTGGGAGAGGGCCAGGGCCAGGGCCGCTGCCCTCAAAGATGGCGGCGCTGCTGGCAGTTGGTTCGTGTGGACGCGGCGGACAGGACTCCAGCGGTAAATGGACGGGACTGGACCTTGGAGAGGGGTAGGAGAGGGGGGAGGGGAGAGTGAATAGGGGGAAGAGAGGGTAACAAAGGATCTGCATGAAGTTTAGGATAGAGGGGGGTGCGGGTAAAAAAAAACGGAATGTGACAGCCAGCCAGCCGGACGGACGGTGGACACGCACAGAGTTTTAAAAGTATACAGATAGATGTATTATCATTACCTCCATTTGTTAACTATGGGGATAGATGTGGCCCGCCATCAGCTCACAGACATGCATCCTGGCCCCTATGCACAACATGGTTGCCGACCCCTGGTTTAGAGATACAGCATGGAAACGGGCCCTTCGGCCCACCTAAGCCGCACTGACCAGCGATCCCCGCACATTAACTCTACCCTGCACGCACGAGGGACAATTTTACATTTCAGATCAATTAACATACAAACCTGTACGTCTTTGGAGCGTGGGAGGAAACCGAAGATCTAGGAGAAAATCCACGCAGGTCACGGGGAGAACGTACAAACTCCGTACAGCCAGCACCCTAGTTGGGATCGAACCCGGGTCTCTGGCGCTGGGAGGGCTAACTTCTTGTGTTCAGCTTCTTCAGACTGAAGGAGGGTCTCGACCCGAAACGTCACCCATTCCTTCCCTCCAGAGTTGCTGCCTGTCCCGCTGAGTTACTCCAGCATTTGTGTCTGTCTTCCACTGACATGGCCTCCACAGCCTTCGGTGGCAAAGAATTCCACAGATTGGCTGCCCACTGACTAAAGAAATTCCTCATCTCCGTTCTAAAGGTTTGTTACCTAGCTCGTGCCAGATTGTCAGTCTTGTTCCATTTGTGGCCTGTCCATAAATAGACCTACAGAATGATTCAGTTGCAGCAGGGAAACAGACGTTCTTCACCCCACCAAGTCCATGCTGACCCATTTAACCTATCGTAAATTATTTGTTAAACATTGTAAAAGACACAACGTGCTGCAGGCAATCAGAGGGTCGGGCAGCATCTCTGGAGAATATGGATAGATGATATTTCAAGTCGTGGCCCTTTCAGACTGGTTGAATATTATGCTTGAATTTTAACACAGTGAATGGTAGGGCTCTGGGGAGTGTCAAAGAGCAGAGGGATCTAGGAGTTCAGGCACAATGTTCCTCGAAGGTGACTCGACCGGTGGATAGGGTGGTCAAAAAGGCTATTGGCACTTTGGCCTTCATCAGTCGTGGTATTGAGTAAGGAAGTTTGGAGGTCGTGCTGCAGTTATACGTGACATTGATAAGGCCGCATTTAGAGTATTGGGTCCAGTTCTAGGCACCATGTTACAGGAAAGATGTTGTCAAGTTGGAAAGGGCACAGAGCAGATTTACGGGAAAGTTGCCGGGACGAGGGCCCTGAGCGACAGAGTGATGTTGAGCAGTCTGGGTCTCTGTTCCATGGAGAGTTGGAGGATGAGGGGTGATCTTATAGATGTGTATAAAAATCATGAGAGGAATAGATGGGGTAGACTCGCAAACTCTTGCTCAGAGTAAGGGAATCAAGATTCAAGAGAGTTTATTGTCATGTGTCCCAGATAGGACAATGAAATTCTTCCTTTGCTTCAGCACAACAGAATATAGAAGGCACGAATACAGAAGAGATCAGTGTGTCGATATACTATTATAACCAGAAGACATAGATTTAAAGTGAAGGGGGAAAGATTTAATTGGAATCTGAGGGGTAGCGTTTTCAGACAAAGGATGGGGCTTGTATGGAACGAACTGCCAGAGGAGGTAGTTGAGGCTGGGACTATTGCAATATTTAAGAAACAATTGAACAGTACACTGATAGGACAGGTTTAGAGGGATATATGGGCTAAACGCAGGCAGGTGGGTCTAGTGTAGGTGGGGTATATTGGTCAGTGTGGGCATGTTGGGCTGAAGGCTGTATCACTCTATGACTGAAATTACCTTTTCCTTTTCAGAGTTGCGGGGCATCCCTTGGCACAGAATGAGCGCTGCCTTCACATGTTCCTGCAAGAGGAAATCATAGACAAAAACTACACGCCAGCAAAGGTGAAACATGCACAAACAGTGTGAAAGGACTAAAACACTGGTCTTGCTGACAAAATCCTTCCATATCAATTGAAATTGCTGGTATATTTTGGTTAATCCTCAGTACATCTTTCTGCTTCCCGATGTTTCTGAACACAGAGCTTCGTCACGGGTGCAGGTCGCGAGCACCTTGGGATACGAGTTGGCTACTATGATTTTGGCTTTGTATAACACATTATTGCTTTATTCATAATGAAGCCTTAAAATTGAGTCGAGTATGGAGATGGGATTGTTTGTGCCCGCGCGTTACATTTGGCAAGTCTGCCGGGTGAACCCGTGGCGTACGAGTGCAGTATTTCTAACAATTTTATCTGACATACTCCCATCAGTTGTGTATGAAAGAATCTCATCAGTTGTGAAAGAATATTTTTATAATGCATGTGCTTTGTTATTCAAAACTCCTAGCTGAAGTCTGTCCATAATCTGGCACGTATTTTTGCTTTTGGAGTGCATGGTGAATGGGATGGATGGGGGAGAGGATTTAAGATTTAAGACCACCTGAAGACCACTACTAGCCAAACGAACACCGTCTCTGTTCGTGTTCCTTCACACGTTTTGCCAAGCCCACCTATCGCCACGCAGCTCCCTTTTTTTTTTGTCCCCTCAGCTGGGAACCTCTATCCATATTATACTGCATTTGTATCTTTGCGGCTCGTATATAGTGAGAAAGTCGAGCCTCTTCCGATTCCTTCGTTTTTTGTACTAACTCTTGTAGCCAAGTCTCTGTTTTTGAACTTATCAGACACTAAGAACAAGCCTCCTGCAAAGCTGAAATGTTTTCAAATAAAGTTAAGACAAATGTTGAATCATATTTAACTTTGTGCATATGTCGCTATATTATAAACCTTAATGCTTCTCCTTGGTTTGTTACACATGCTCTGCTTGTCTTCTCCACATTTTTTTTTTTGCTGTGCATCAGTGTTAATGGAAGAGGAGCAGAGTTCGAATGACGACCAACTTATTTCCAGCGCAATTGATTTACTCATCACCAGTTGAGTGAAACCGTGCTGTATCCTGGTCCAGCTATCTTGTCTTTAACTGCACTTGAGAATATCCTGAGGCTCTAAACGGCACATTAAACATGTATTGATACCTGATTTGATGACTTCAGTGTTTGTATGACAGCGCGGAAACGGGCCCTTTGGCCTGACTTGCCCATGACGACCACAATGCCCCCGTCCACGCCAGTCCCATCTGCCTGCATTTGACTTGTATCCCTTTCTCTGCCCTTCCTATCCACTGAGATCTTTCCGTTGAGGTACCTGCTTCAGGTAGATCGGGTTTCAAGTGTAGGGCAGGGATCACTCCTCCCAAATAGACTGCCTTGTGCCTGCTCTTGATCTTAGCAATAGACAAGAGGTGCAGGAGTAGGCCATTCGGCCCTTCGTGCCAGCACTGCCATTCAACGTGATCATGGCTGATCATCCCCAATCAGTAACCCCGATCCTGCCTTCTCCCCATATCCCCTGACTCCGCTATCTTTAAGAGCCCTATCTAGCTCTCTCTTGAAAGGCGGAGAATTGCACACTCACAACTCTCTGTGTGGAAAAAGTGTTTCCTTATCTCCGTTCTAAATGGCTTACTCCTTATTCTTAAACAGTGTCCCCTGGTTCTGGACTCCCCCAACATCGGGACTTTCAAGCCCTTGTTGTGGTAACTTATTGAAGGTTACCTGCTCCTTCAGTATCTCCCTTTGCAGAGGTTTGTTTCAGAGGTTGGCTGTTTTTCAGCCTCTTGCCATGAATGTTGCTGGTGTGACAGTGCATTGGTTGAGAGAGCCCTCTTTAAATTGGTTTGTTCCAAAGACTTCTAACATTTGTCTCATTTTGTTCCACAAACATTTGTCTCCTTTAATCGGAAATTGGAGGAGCAGTTTGTGATTTTATTTGTTGTTTGGTTTCCGCTCCTGGGCAACCTCGTGCGTGTGTCCGCTCTGTCCTCCTCCCCTTCCGGCACTCACCGTCTGTATCCCGGTGGCCTGAACATTGAATTCTCCCAATTCCGTTAGCCCTTGCTGTCTCCTCCCCTTCCGAGCACTCCCTCAGCCCTCGGGCTCTTCCTCCTTTTTCCTTTCTTCTCCCCCCCCCCCCCCCCCCCCCCCCCCCCCCCCCCCCCCCCCCCCACCCTCCATCAGTCTGAAGAAGGGTTTCGGCCCGAAACGTTGCCTATTTTCTTCGCTCCATAGATGCTGCTGCACCCGCTGAGTTTCTCCAGCACTTTTGTCTACCGTCTCATTACCAATGTTGCTTAATGTAGGTGTTTAATTAGAAAAAGGGCAACAAAACCTTCCGTCCAAAGAAAGGGTCTCGATCCAAAATCTCGCCTGTCCATATATTCTCCAGAGATCCTGCCGGGCCTGCTGAGTTACTCTTGCACTTTATGCCCTTTTGTGTATTAACCAGCAGATGCAGTTCCTTGTTTCTATGACAAAAAGCTTTAGTCTTTTTATGTACAGAAAGGAACTGCACCATTTTATACACAAAGCGCTGGAGTAACTCAGTGGGTCACGCAGCATCTCTGGAGAAAAAGGTTGGGTGACGTTTCAGGTCAGACCCATTTATTCCGTCGGTCTGAAGAAGTGACCCAACCCGAAACGTCACCCAGTCCTTTTTCTCCAGAGATGCTGCCTAGCTCGCTGAGTTACTCCAGCGCTTTGTGTATCTATCTTCAGTCTTTTTAGATTGGAGCCAATTAGTCCAGTCAAAAATTAGGTTTAATAACAAATAGGGGACTTCCGGTGGCGCTATGGAGGAGTAGAAGGCAACGCCAGCCACCTCCGTGAAGAAACGGGAAAAAAACCGGGGAGAAAACGCTGAAAAAACCTACCTGCTGCTTCTGCTGCTTCTGCTGTTTCTGCACCTGCTGCTTCTGTACCGGCTGCCGTGTGTGACGTCATCAGCCCTGCGACCGTAATGTCAACACCGCGCAGCCCACCACCGGAGAGACCCAAACTCCGATTTTTAAAAAAAATGGCTGAACAGGAACAAGGCCTAACTGAAGCCGCGGCCTCAGGTAGGACACAGTCCCTTGAAGATGTGTTCAAAAAATCGGGGGGAAAAAATCGGAACTGGAAGAACTAAAAAATTTTTTTATGCAAGAAATGGCAGAATTAAAGAAAGAACTGAAAGAAGTGAAATCTGAATTAAAGGTGGAACTGGAAAAAATGAACTTTATGGAAGAAATAAAGAAAATTAAGATCGAGATGAAGGAGTTAAAATCTGAAATTAATCTCTTAGCCACGGATTTATCAGAGAAGCTCCGAAAGGAAATTACTGAAGTTGTGACTGAAAAATTTGCAAGTATAATGGAAGAGCTGCATGGAAAAAATTGAAACAAAAGTGGAAAAAGAAATGGAATCAGTGCTGGAAGAAAATGGTGTTACAATCAGCAACCATAAAAGACCTTGAGGTAACAGTCCAAACAAATACTCAGACTATGAAAACTATCGTCAAAGAAAGTCAACGACTATCTGACTTACTGGCTAAAGTTACTGATAAGTGTACTGAGCTGGAAGGACGCCAGAGAAGGCAGAATCTAAGGATCGTGGGTATTCGAGAAGGGAGAGAAAAGAATCAAGATAGCCGAGAATTTACTGCAATCTTATTACAAAAGGTTTTATCTTTGGAAGAAAAACCTTTGATAGCCCGAGCACACAGAGTTATGAGACGTTATACAAAGCACGGTGATCCTCCAAGACAAATGATAGTCAAAGTCCAATACGATTATGTTTTGGAAGATATGATGAAAAAAGTGGTAAAAAGCAGAAATCTTAAATACAAAGAAGACTCAATCAGTATCTACCGAGACTATCCAGAAGTGGTCTCTAAGAAACGGAATGCGTTTAATGAAAACCAAAAGCATCCTGAGGCAAGTGAAGAATCTGAAGTATACTTTGAGATACCCAGCAACACTGAGAGTCGCTTACAATCAGGAAGAGCATCACTTCAAAAACCCAGAAGACGCATTGAAATTTGACCAAAGGATTAAGGCCAGCGAGGAAGATAGAATGAAACCTTCACAGTTGAATTAAAGGAACAATTAAAACTGCATTTTCAAGATTGGCTGAAGATTATAATAAATTATGGACTTATTTCATCCAAAGAAGACGGAGAAGGAGACGGATGGGAGAAGCAAGGAGATTTGGATTGAAGACTGTTCCATGAATACTAATATTTAGAATAGTAATACTACTAACCTAATAATTAACATATATTAACATACATAAACATATATTAAATCTAACACACTGGTATTGTTAACAATTAGAGCTAATAATTGTTGACTATTGACTATTGATTGTTGACAGTTGACTACTGATTGTTGATCATTGATTGATAATTAATAATTAATTATAACCGACTAACCTAGAATTAAGTAAATAGTAAATATAAATATACATCTTATTTTAACTTTAGACTTTTTTTCTTTCACTTTTTTATGTTTATATTATTATAATTTTCTATTAAGTACTACGTATATATACCATTATACCTGACTATGAACTTTTTATATATCATAGTTTAATATCCCCGGTTTTAATAATAATCTCTTTTTTTTTTGTAATATTAATTTACTGAATCATGGAGATGGATAACATTTAACATTCAACACGGAAAGTCCTTAGACTGCTAGCCATGTTAGTATGGCTAACACTAACTACACACATACTAGATGTAGTTTTTTCTTTCTTTGAGCACTTTACTAATCTCTTAATCTATCCCTTTTTTTACTACCATTTCTAATTATTACTATTATTACTTTATATCTAAGTGGAATCATCAATTAATACAAAGGAGATATATATATGAGAGAAAATCAAGAGTCTTGAAATTCGTCTGTTCAGGGTTCATGTGTTGGGTCTGGTGTGTCGAGCTGTACCATTTGCTCTGGTATACATCCCTTTAGATAAATGATGCAAGACCTACATACAAATATGGGGAATGGAGGAATAACGTTTTGTAGCTGGAATGTTAAAGGTATTAACGAACCAATTAAGAGGGGTAAGGTATTAGCATATTTAAAAGCACTTAAAATAGATGTTGCGTTTATCCAAGAGACACATTTGAAAAAAGAGGCAGAACATAGACTAAAAGCCAAATGGATTGATAAAGTATATCACTCTTCTTTTACACACAAATCTAGAGGTGTAGCAATATTAATTCGTAAAGGTACTGCATTTAAACATACTTCAATAATAACAGATAGTGACAGTAGATATATTATTGTAATAGGAGAATTATATACACAAAAAGTCATTTTTGTTAATATATATGGCCCAAATTTTGATAGCCCGCGATTTAAAAAATAATTTAATACAATCCCTGAATTATCACAACATAATCTAATAATTGGAGGAGATTTAAATTGCACAAACTGACCCTTATTTGGATAGATCATCAAAACAACGAAAACTTAAATCACACTCCAGTGAGTTAATAAATGCATATATAGACACCAGTAATATTAAAGATGTATGGAGATTGCAAAATCCAACAGGACGCAAATACTCATTTTACTCAGCCGTGCATAAAACTTATTCAAGAATAGATTATTTTCTGGTAGATTTAAAACTTATTCCACTTACGTATAATTCAAAATATCATAATATTATAATTTTAGATCACGCACCATTAACTTTTAAGATGAAACTAACGGGTAAAATGGAAAAACAAGATCAATGGAGATTTAATCCACAAATTTTAAAGGACAAAATAACTCAAGAATATATTACAAAACAGATCAAGATCTTCTTTGAAACAAATGACACACCAGAAATATCATCATCCCTCTTATGGGAAACTTTTAAGGCCTATGTTCGGGGAATTATGATATCTTCTCAAGTATTTTATAATAAAGAGAATAGGAAGCTACAACAGGCATTGGAAAGAGAGATTAAACAATTAGATACAGAGAACACCATTAGCCCAACTACGACAAAACATAATAAAATTTTGGCATTGAAATATAAACTAAATAAAATACAGTCAGATCAAGTTGTAAAACTATACCAATATACCAAACAAATACAATTTGAATTCGGTGATAAACCAATAAAACTATTGGCTCGTCAGTTAAGAAAATTGGAAGGAGAAAAATTAATATATAGGATCAAATCAGATAATGGAGAATTACTAACACAAACTAAAGATATAAACGAGAGATTTTTGCAATATTATAAAAATTTATACTCAGCTAAAACAAAAGAAAATCGTATAGGAGTAGAAACATTTCTAAAAAATTGTAATCTAAATGGACTAGATTTAGAAGATAGGGAATTATTAAATGTCGAAATAACTACTAAAGAAATTGAAGAAACTATTAGATCATTAAGAAATGGTTTTAAAACTCCAGGACCAGATGGTATTGGAGCAGAATTTTATAAAATATTTTATGATATGATAGCCCCACGTTTGAAAACACTATATGAACACATTTATACACAACAGAAATTACCAGATACATTAAATGAATCTATTATAACCCTTATACCTAAATTAGATAAAAATCTCGATGACCCAGGGTCATATAGAGCTATATCTCTTTTAAATACTGATCAAAAAATATTAACAAAAATATTAGCACAAAGACTAAACAAAGTGATTAATAAACTAATTCATTCAGATCAAACGGGATTTATACCAAAACGATACTCTTCAAATAATCTGAGAAGATTATTTAATATTATATACTCGAAAAGAAATATCACTAAGGATTTATCAATTATCTCGTTGGACGCAGAGAAAGCTTTTGATCAGATTGAATGGTCTTACTTATTTTCGGTTATGGAATTTTTTCAATTGGGAGAGAAGTTTATAACTTGGGTTAAATTACTATATACTAGACCAACAGCTAGAATATGAGTGTTTAAATTGGTTAAAGATGAGTGAATAAGTTAACAACTAAATTTAACTTATTCCGAGGTTGTAGACAAGGTTGCCCTTTATCTCCACTACTGTTTGCACTTGCAATAGAACCATTAGCAAAATCTGTGAGATCAAACCCTGAAATATATGGGTATGAAACTGAAAATAAAATCTCATTGTACGCAGATGATGTATTACTTTATATCACAAAACCAGAAATTAGTCTTCCTAACTTGTTAGATTTAATAACTCAATTTGGATCGTTTTCAGGATATAGAATTAATTGGAATAAAAGTGAACTTATGCCAATAATGGGAAATAATTTACATATATTACAACAATACCCTTTTAAGATTGCAAATGAAAAAATTAAATATCTTGGAATTTTTGTAACAAAAATATATAATTCATTATTTAAATCTAATTTTTTACCCTTATTGAATAAACTATTTAAGAATATTCAATATTGGAAAACATTACCTATTTCAATGTTAGGTAAGATTAACGCGATAAAAATGATTTTTCTTCCACAATTACTATATTTGTTTCAAATGATCCCGATATATCTTCCAAAAAATTTCTTTAAGAAAGTGGACTCCATGGTTACTAATTTTATTTGGGATTATAAGAATCATAGAATAATTAAAAAGCATCTATGTAAATCAAAAATAAATGGTGGCTTTGCACTGCCTAATTTTATGTTTTATTATTGGGCAGTTAATATATAAAATATGAATTTTTGGTTGGGTGAACTAGATAAACAACCAAATTGGTTAAAGATGGAAAAAGAAGACTGTACCCCTTTTGAAATTAGTTCGATTTTATTTGCTAATACTCCAATACATAAGAAAATTTATAAAGAAAACCCATTAATAGAAAGTGGAATACGTATTTGGAAACAATTTAAAAAAAACATTACAATTACAGAATGTACCACTAGCTCTTCCAATAGTAAACAATATTTCTTTTAAACCTTCACTGATGGACAAAGGTTTCTTAAAATGGAAGAACTATGGAATAAATAAGATCGGTGATCTTTATAGGGAAAAACTTATTTCTCTCATTTCAGGAATTACAACAAAATTATGGATTACATTTTAAAGAATATTTTCGATATCAACAAATTAGAGATTATGTTAAATCAAATACACTGGATTTTAGGAATAGAAAGACAGAAATTTTAGATGAATGTTTAAATAAACATCCGAATACAGAGAAATTAATATCATATATTTATAATATTTTATTGGAAAATGATTTACCAAATACGGGTAAATATAGACAAGCATGGGAAAATGAATTAGGTCAAGTAATCAGTAGAGAAGTATGGAATGAAAGTTTACAATATATACATCATTGTTCATTAAATGCTAGACACTCCTTGATACAATTTAAAGTTATACATAGATTACATCTCTCAAAGTTCAAATTAAATAGAATTTTCTCAAATGTGTCCGCAATATGTGATGTGTCAACAATTAGAAGCTAATTTAACGCATTCATTCACAAAATGTATAAAAATCACTAATTTTTGGATAGAAATTTTTAAGATAATCTCAATTGTAGTTAATGCAAAGTTGATTCCAGACTCAAAACTAATTATATTGGGAATACTGGAAACAAATCAGATATTAACAACACAACAAATAATTTTTATCGGTTATAGTTTAATAATTGGTAAAAAATTAATACTAAGATTTAGGAAAGGTCCTACTTCCCCCACAACTAAAATGTGGATTACAGAAATGTCGGAGACGTTACACTTGGAACGATTAAGGCTTGCCCTGATGGACAGGCTGGACCAGTTCAGAGGAATATGGTCTCCATTTATTAAATATTTAAAGGGTCAAGATGGTCCAGTTCGAAGCCATGACGGAAGCCTGAATGGATGAAGAATTATAGACAATAGATCATAAATATATCTCCATTGAAGAATATCTTGTTTAATATTCCACTCAATCAGTTTATCTCTTTTTTTTCCTTTTCTTTTTCTCTTTTTTATTTCCTACTGCTATAAAATAAAAAAGAAAATTATAGAAGTACAAATAAGATTGATTGTTAATTTTAAAAATATTAAGAATGTATGTGACGTTAATATTTTCTTTTGTTTTAATTGGATTTTATATTTCTTCTTAATATGTAATTACTTCTAATAAAAATATCTTGCAAACAAAAACAAACAAAAAAAATAACAAATAGGAAGGATCATTGGTAAATAGATAAAACATTTTACCAACAGGAATTTGGGTGACGTTCAGATCAGACCCAGTGCTGCGCATCTATAAGTGTAGCGTGTAATGAATATGTGTTGGATATGGTGGTTGACCTACGGAAGCATGTCTGAGGCGGCTGCATCTCATAGAAACGTAGAAAATAGGTGCAGGAGTCGGCCCTTCGAGCCTGCACTGGCATTCAATATGATCATAGAAATTAGGAGCAGGCCATTCGGCCCTTCGAGCCTGCACCGCCATATTGATCATGGCTGATCATCCAACTCAGTATCCCGTACCTGCCTTCTCTCCTTACCCCCTGATCCCTTTAGCCACAAGGGCCACATCTAACTCCCTCTTAAATATGGCCAATGAACTGGCCTCAACTACTTTCTGTGGCAGAGAATTCCCCAGATTCACCACTCTGTGTGAATTTTTTTCTCATCTCGTTCCTAAAAGACTTCCTTAAACTGTGACCCCTTGTCCTGGACTTCCCCAACATCGGGAACAATCTTCCTGCATCCAGCCTGTCCAACCCCTTAAGAATTTTGTAAGTTTCTATAAGATCCCCCCTCAATCTTCTAAATTCTAGCGAGTACAAGCCGAATCTGAATTGAATTGAATTGAATTATCCTTTTGGTCTGAACAACATTTTTGCAGTCGTGCATATGATAATAAATAACAAAAACACACGATAAACACACATTTAACATCCACCACAGTGAGTTCACCAGGCACCTCCTCACTGTGATGGAGGCAAAAGTCTTAAAGTCTCTGTCTCTTCCTTGTTCTCCCTCTGCGCCGAGGCGATCCAGGCCTCCGATGTTGTGACCCCGCCGGGTGATGGTAGGTCCCGCGGCTGAATCCGAGCTCCGCGAACGGGCCGGTTCAAACTCCACGGCCCGGGGTGGTCGAAGCTGCCACCCTCCGGTCCAGCTGTTGCCGCGGGAGCTCCAGAAGAACAGGTCACCAACCTGTGACCTGCGAGCTCCCGACGATGTCGTCCACTGGGCCCGCGGCCGAGCCTCCGTGATCGGGTCGCCGCCGTCTAAACTATCCAGTCTTTCTTCATATGAAAGTCCTGCCATCCCAGGAATCAGTCTAGGAACCTTCTCTGTACTCCCTCTATGGCAAGAATGTTTTTCCTCAGATGAGATGACCAAAACTGTACACAATACTCCAGGTGTGGTCTCACCAAGGCCGTGTACAACTGCAGTAGAACCTCCCTGCTCATAGTCTGGTGCTTCCAAGATGGCGCCCAACCCTGTGTGCTAGCCACAGAAGCTGATCTACAATCGCATATTACAATCGCTCCACTCTTTTAAATCTCCACTCCTACAGCAACATTTCTTACTTTACCCTCAGACTAGCTTTGATCGGAGTTTACTGGCTTTACCTTGCCCTAGATGTTCTTCCCTTATCATTTATCTGTACACTGGACGGCTGGATGGTATGCGTGTATTGCCTTTCTGCTGGCTGGTTAGCACGCAACGAAACTAGGGCGGCACGGTGGCGCTGTGGTAGAGTTGCTGCCGGAGACTTCTGGTCGATTCCGACTACGGGCGCTGTCTGCACGGAGTTTGTACGTTCTGACTGTGACTCGAGTGGGTTTTCTCCGAGATCTTTGGTTTCCTCCCACACTCCAAAGACGTACAGGTGTGTAGGTTCATTGGCTTGGTCAATGGAAATATTGTCCATAGTGGGTGCAGGATGGTGTTAATGTGAGGGGATCGTTGGTTGGAGCAGACCCAGTGGATCGAAAGGGCCTGTTTCTGCGCTGTATCTCTAAACTAAACTAAAAGCTCTTCACTGTACCTCGGTACACGTGACAATAAACTGAACCGTCTGTACCCTTATGGAAAACTTGTCAGTATTCCCCTGGTTTGTCTTGACAGGGACGGAAAGTTAACAGCAGATTTAGAAGAGAGAGACAAAGTCTTTGTGGAAAGTTGTCCTTGGTGATCTTCTGAAAGAGGAAATAAAGGTGAAAGGAAAAGGGTCTTGCATAACCTAAAGGGCCTGTCCCACTTACGCGACTTTTTCGGCGACTGCCGGCACCCATCATGGGTCGTTTCAGGTCGCTGAAAATGTTCAACATGTTGAAAATCCAGCGGCGACCAGAGCAAGGTGCGACTCTTTGGGCGGCTACTCACGACCATACAGGCTTCCCCCCGCGACACGTCGCCAGGGTGTCGCCTGTATGATCGTGAGTAGTCTCCTAGTCGCCCAAAGAGTCGTAGCTCTTTCTGGTCGCCGCTGAATTTTCAGCATGTTAAAAAATTTCGGCGACCTATGACGGGTGCCGGCTGTCGCCGAAAAAGTCGCGTAAGTGGGACAGCCCCTTGATAGTGTGTAATTCACTGCCGTTAGCAAGACTGCAAATGTCGGAGCCTAACATCACTGAAATGTAGACAGGAAAATCAGTTTGTCATGAAATCAATCATACAGCATGGACACAGGCCCTTCACCCCAACTTGCCCATGTTGACCAAGATGCTCCATCTATGCTAGTTGCACCTACCTGCGTTTGACCCATATCCCTCTGTCTAAACCTCTCCCATCCATGTACCTGCCCAAATGCCTTTTAACGGTTATAGTCCCCGGGCAGCTTGTTCCATACACCCACCGCCCTCTGTGGAAAAATGAAATGAGTTTACACTAACTGAGTTGGGAAACGGAGATCAACTTCCTAAAGAAATGGTGACTGGCAACATATTTTCTCAAAGCTAAGTGGTTTGAACTGAATTGTATTAGTAATTGGGGTTGGGGCGGGGGAGGGGGAAGGCTATGGAGGTGACGCAGGCAACGTTGTGTAAAAATGTGGCAATGGGTTCAGTTACATTTTAACAAAGTTAGTATGTCAAAAGTGGGCAAATTATTGACCAGCCGGTTCCTATCACAACTTTCCACATTACCATCACGTCCATAGGTTATGAGCAGAATTGGGCCATTCGGCCCATCGAGTCCACTCAGCCATTCGATCATGGCTGATCGATCTTTCCCTCTCAACCCCATTCTCCTGCCTTCTCCCCATAACCCCTTACACCCGTACTGATCAAGAACCTGTCAATCTTTCACTAAAAAATACCCATTGACTTGGACTCCGCAGCTTTCTGTGGCAATGAATTGCACAGATTCACCACCCTCTGACTGAAGAAATTCCTCCTCACGTTTTTAACGGTCCTTTTATTTTTAGGAGATGGCATCTGGTTCTAGACTCTCCCACTAGTGGAAACATCGTCTTCGCAGGGGTGGGAGATTGCATTCGTTGAAACAGGGCGGACCACATGAAGGTTGCAATCAACCTGGCGTGCACAATCAAATAAGATCAAATAGAACAAGTTGTCCTACAACTTTAGGCTGTGCACGCCATACGCAAGAAGAAGAAGATCCTCTCTGCATCTACTCCGCATCCAGACCTTCCTCTATTCGGTAAGTTTCAAGGAGGTCTCCCTGTCATCCTTCTCGACTCCAGTGGTTGGAATTAGTTTGGCCAGATATTGGCCTTTGTATAAAAGTAGACACAAGGGCTGAACTCCAAGGAAACTTGACTTCCAGACTGATTCCTGGGATGGCACGACTTCCATATGAAGAAAGACTGGATATACTCGGCTTGTACTCGCTGGAATTTAGGAGATTGAGGGGGGATCTTATAGAGACTTACAAAATTCTTAAGGGGTTGGACAGGCTAGATGCAGGAAGATTGTTCCCGATGTTGGGGAACTCACGAGCAAGGGGTCACAGTTTAAGGATAAGGGGGAAGTCTTTTAGGACCGAGATGAGAAGATAATTTTTCACACAGAGAGTGGTGAATCTGTGGAATTCTCTGCCACAGAAGGTAGTTGAGGCCAGTTCGTTGGCCATATTTAAGAGGGAGTTAGATGTGGCCCTTGTGGCTAAAGGGATCAGGGTGTATGGAGAGAAGGCAGGTACAGGATACTGAGTTGGATGATCAACCATGATCACATTGAATGGCGGTGCAGGCTCGAAGGGCCGAATGGCCTACTCCTGCACCTATTTTCTATGATTCCTGCCAACAAGGCAGTTTTCGACAAGGTGACGTAGTTCAAACTGAATTTATTGCGCCAAGATGGTGCCGCTCGCGGCAGCCCCACCAGCAGCTCGTGTGTGTCCACTTTTTGCTATAATTAGTGTGTCCTAATGTATGTATTAGTGTGTTTTATGACGGGGGTGCTGGTGGGGGAATGAGGGGAATCATTTCCAGTCACCTACCTCAGTGGAGATGCGACTTTTCTCCGTGTCGCATTTTCGCCCCCCCACCCCTCGGATTGGCGCGGCCTTTCCGACCGGAGACCGGCCCAGAGCCTAGAGCTTCAGCAGCAGAGGCAGCGTGGGCTTCAACATCGCTGGGCTCCGACTGCGCGGGGGCCTGCTCTAGCATCATGGAGCTCGGTCTATGGAGCTTGTAGCCACGACTTTACCATCGTGGAGCGGCCTGCGACCTTCGAGGATCGCCTGAAGAGGCGCCCCGACCGCTGGGCCTGTGTGTGGACTCGGCATCGTGAGGCCGCGCTCTCCGGTAGGAAGCGGCCGATCCGGGAATGTTCCGATCTGTCCCGACGTCGGAGTTTCCATCATCCCGGAGAGAGGGCCTGTACATCGGGCCGTCCGTAGCAGCGACTGCGGCGGGTTCAGGGCCCCGACCACGGGTCCACAGAACGAGGAGGACTGACTGAACGTTTGTGCCTTCCATCACACGGGAAGTGCTGGTCCCACTGTGGTGGATGTTGTGTATTGCGTTCTTTCTTTCTTGCTGGGAGAGGACCTGCTCATCCGCCCAGCTTGCCCTCGAGTAAAACTGCAAAATGCAGATGGCACCACTCACCCTCGGTCGGAGTGAAAGCCACTTAATATAATGTTAATGTTAAGGAGGCAACGCTCCAATAGTGGTATAAATCTCCCATGGGTGGTTAAAAGTTGGTCGTCAGACCCAGACAAATACGGGCCCCTGACCTGAGCTGCTTTAGTAATGTTTGTTATTTGCACAATGTCTGTTTGTAACTCAATGAAGCAGTTCATGACCGCATGCACCAAGTTCTCCATAATCTGATAATGGGGAGGGTCGAGGACCAGACTAGCAACTGCTGCAACTGAATCATTCAATAGCTCTATTTATAGACTGGCCACAAATGGAACAATATCTTCAATCTGGCACTGAGCTGGATAACAAACCTTTGGGAAGGAGATGAGGAAGAATTGATGTAATCAAAGGGTGGTGAATCTGTGGAATTCACTGCCACAGAAGGCTGCGGAGGCCGTGGATGGATATTTTTAAGGCGGAGATTGACAGACTTGATTCGGACGGGTGTCGGGTTACGGGGAGAAGGCAGAAGGCGGGTCGCCGCGCTGGAGCTCCGGTGTGCGGCGACGCTGACTTTAACATCGGGAGCCTGGGATCTTTCGCCGAGATCGCCAGTGGTGGAGCTCCGTCCAGTGCGGCCTGTCGGAGGAAGCGGCCGTTCCAGGCATCCCAAGCCGATGAGAGGGTTCACCCGGCGAGAACGGCCTGAGGCATCGGTCCCCGTAGCGGCGACTGCGGAGCCTCACTAGGCCCGACTATAGGTGGACAAGGGGATGGGGACTGGACTTTGAGCCTTGCCTCACAGCGGGAACCATTGTGGGGGGATGTATTTATGTTTTATGTTAAATTCTCCTTAATGATGTGTTGTATTCTTATTAATGTGCTGCCATGGCAACTCGAATTTCACTGCACCAATTGGTGAA
Source organism: Okamejei kenojei (assembly GCA_035221665.1). Classification (NCBI taxonomy): domain Eukaryota; kingdom Metazoa; phylum Chordata; class Chondrichthyes; order Rajiformes; family Rajidae; genus Okamejei; species Okamejei kenojei. Next base: position 6,916,215 of record CM069135.1, read on the forward strand.
TGTGACAATAAATGAACCTTAGAATGGGATTACGAGGGAGGGATAGATCAGCCGTGATTGGCTGGCGGGGTGCACGTGATGGGCCGAATGGCCTAATGCTGCTCCTAAACCTCCTGAGCTTATACCCAAATGCTTTCTGCAAGTTTATTTGTATTAAGGATTGTTGAACCCAAATACATAGCAACAAGAGCAACGTGTGTAGAAAGGAACTGCAGATGCTGGTATGCACTGAAGATGGACACAAAGTGTTGGAGTAACTCAGCGGGTCAGGCAGTATAGTTACTGCCTGTACTATTTACAAGAGTGGTTTCGGGAATGAGTGGGTTAGCATATGATGAGCGTTTGACAGCACTGGGCCTGTACTCGCTGGAGTTTAGATGGTTGAGGAGGCACCTCATTGGAACTTGCAGAATACTTAAAGGCATGGAGTGGATGTGGAAAGGATGTTTCCACTGGTGGGAGAGTCTAGGACCAGAGGTCATAGCCTTAGAATGAAAGGGTGCTCTTTTAGAAAGGGGCTGATGAGGAGCTTCTTTAGTCAGAGGGTAGTTAATCTGTGGAACTCATTGCCACAGAGGGCTGTAGAGGGCAAGTCAGTGGATATTTTTAAGGCAGAGTTAGACGAATTCTTGATTAGACAATAGGTGCAGGAGTAGGCCATTTGGCCCTTTGAGCCAGCAATGGCTGATCATGGCTGATCATCCACAATCAGCACCCTGTTCCTGCCTTCTCCCCATATCCCTTGACTCCGCTATCTTTAACAGCTCTTAACTCTCTTGAAAGCTCCAGAGAACCTGCCTCCACCGCCCTCTGAGGCAGAGAATTCCACGGACTCACAACTCTCTGTGAGAAAAAGTGTTTCCTCGTCTCCGTTCTAAATGGCTTACACCTTATTCCTAAACTGTAGCCCCTGGTTCTGGACTCCTCCAACATCGGGAACATGTTTCCTGCTTCTAGCGTGCCTATACGCCTAATCTTATGTTTCAATAAGATATCCTCTCATCCTTTTAAACTCCAGAGTGTACAAGCCCAGCCGCTCCATTCTATCAACATATGACAGTCCCACCATCCCGTGAATTAACCTTGTGAACCTTCGCTGCACTCCCTCAATAGCAAGAATGTCCTTCCTCAAATTTGGAGACCAAAACTGCACACAATACCCAAGGTGTGGTCTCACTAGGGCTCTGTACAGCTGCAGAAGGACCTCTTTGCTCCTATACTCAACTCCTCTTGTTATGAAGGCCAAAATGCCATTGACCTTCTTCACTGCCTGCTGTACCTGCATGCTTACTTTCAGTGACTGACGAACAAGGACTCTCCAGATCCTGTTGTACTTTTCCCAACTTGACCATTTAGAGAATAATCTGCCTTCCTGTTTTTGCCACCAAAGGCAGAGATCAGCCATGATTGAATGGTGGAGTGGACTCTATGGGCCGAATGGTCTAATTCTAGTCCTGCAACTTGTGAACTTGTATATCTGGAGAAAAGGGAAGCATTAAATTCTTATCAGGTCTGACGAAGGGTGCCGACCCGAAATGTCACCTATCCACATTCTCAGAGATGCTGCCTAATCCGCTGAGCTTCTACAGTATGTCTACCTTGAGCAACAGGAACTAGTTAGTTTCTGCTTATCCTAGTGTCATATGGTATAAATGAGGTGGCTCATTGGCTCGTATCTGTGCCTGATACTGAACGCATTTTACTGCTAATTAATTTTGTTTGTCATAATTTGCAGCTCGTCTGTCTTTCTAGTGCCCACCTGGATATGCTTCAATTTCCCCCACACTCCCGACCCCATCCCCTTCCACTTGTATCCTTGTAGGTGAACATACTTGGCCGATAAACTCATTCAGTCGTTTCATTCGTTCATCGGGCTTCATAGTTCACACCTCTTCTCCTTATCCAAAGGAGTTCCTCGAATCTCCAAAGTGCTGATGTAACTCCTGAACGTTGGCGAGACCAAAAGCAGACTTTCGTCTAACACTTGCGCTCGCTCCACCGAGGCCAACAGGATCTCCTAGCTGCCAACCATTTCAACTCCCCTACCCATTCCCACACTGGCAAAGGGGGCGGCTAAGGACAGAAAGGTCAGAGTGAGGCCACGCGCAAATTGTAGGAACGGTACCTCATATTTCACGGGTTGCTTTGAACATAGTGGTATGAACGTTGAATTCTTTAATTTTAAGTAACTTCTACTAATGGAGCGGCACGGTGGCGCAGCGGTAGAGTTGCTGCCTCACAGCGCCAGAGACCCGGGTTCCATCCTGACTACGGGTGCTGCCTGTAGGGAGTTTGTAGGTTCTCCCCGTGACCTACGTGGGTTTACTCTGAGATCTTCTGTTTCCTCCAACATTCCAAAGATGTACACGTTTGTAGGTTAATTGGCTCTAGAGACATAGACATAGAAACATAGGAAATAGGTGCAGGAGGAGGCCATTCGGCCCTTCGAGCCAGCACCACCATTCATTGTGATCATGGCTGATCGTCCCCTATCAATAACCCGTGCCTGCCTTCTCCCCATATCCCTTGACTCCACTAGCCCCTAGAGCTCTATCTAACTCTCGCTTAAATCCATCCAGTGACTTGGCCTCCGCTGCCCTCTGTGGCAGGGAATTCCATAAATTCACAACTCTCTGGGTGAAAAAGTTTTTTCTCACCTCAGTCTTAAATTTCCTCCCCTTTATTCTAAGACTGTGGCCCCTGGTTCTGGACTCGCCCAACATTGGGAACATTTCTCCTGCATCTAGCTTGTCCAGTCCTTTTATAATTGTATATGTTTCTATAAGATCTCCCCATCATCCTTCTAAACTCCAGTGAATAGAAGCCTAGTCTTTTCAATCTGTAGCTTTGTGTAATGTAAAAATTGTCCCTAGTGTGTGTGTAGGGTAGTGTTAGTGTGTGGGGATCACTGTTCGGTGCGGACTTGGTGGGATGAAGGGCCTGTTGCGCTGTATCTAAACTAAACACTCCTTCCATATGTTTCCAGATGACGCACAAGTGGGTGGTGTTGTAGGTTGTGGAGATGGTTGTCAAAATTTGCAGCAGGATCTTGAACAGTTGCCCAAGTGGGCTGAGGTATGTTTGATTGAATTTAATACAGAGAAACGTGAGGTGCTACATTTTGGGAAGTCTTAACATGGGCAGGACCTACACAGTGAATGGTAGGGCTCTGGGGAGTGTTGTAGAGCAGAGGGTTCTAGGAGTGCAGGTACATGGTTAATTGAAAGTGGTAGATCGGGTGGTCCAAAAGCCCTTTGGCACATTGGCTTTCATGAATCGTAGCTTTGAGTATACAAGTTGGGTGGCCTTGTTGCAGTTGCATAAGATGTTGATGAGGCTCCATTTTTGGAGTATTGCGTTCAGTTTTGGTCACCATACTATTGGGAAAGATGTTGTCAAGCTAGAAAAGGATGCCGAGAAGATTTACGAGGATGTTGTCAGAACTCAAGGGCTTGAGTAGGCTAGGACTCTATTGCTTGGAGCGCAGGAGGCTGAGGGGTGATCTTATAAAGGAAGACAAAACCATGAGAGGATTAGATCGGGTAGACACAGTCTCTTGCCCACAGAAGGGAAGTTGACAACCAGGGGGCATAGGTTTTGGGTGAGGGGAAGGGGGGGGGGAATTTTAATAGGAACCTGAGGGGTAACTTTTTCATGCAAAGGGTGGTAGGTGCATAGAACGAGCTGCCGGAGGAGGTAATTGAGACAGGTACTATTGCAACATTTAAGAAACATTTAGACAGGTACATGGATAGAACGGGTTTAGAGGGATTTGGGCCGAATGCAGGCAGGTGGGACCAGTGTCGATGGGACATGTTGGCTGGTGTGGGCACCAAATTGGGCTGAAGGGGTCTGATTCCACACTGTGTGATTCTATGTAATAGGAACCTGACGGGCACTTAACTCGGAGGGTGGTGGGTTTATGAAACTAGCTGTCAGAGGAGGTAGTTGAGGCAACATTTAAAAGACATTTGGGGCGGTTTATGAATAGTTAATAGCTCAGAAGTGAAAGGAGCAGAATTAGGCCAAATGGCCCATCGTCTATTCCGCCATTCATTCATGGTTGATCTTTCTTTCCCCTTCAACCCCATTCTCCACATAACCCCTGACACCTATACCAAGCAAGATTCTATCTATCTCTGCCTTAAAAATATCCATTGACTTGGCCTCCACAGCCTTCAGGAGAATAGGGGAGGTTTGTAGCCTCCCTTTGATCTGGTATTTTGTTGGGTTCACATGCTTGATCAATGGTGTTTTATCATTAATGTCTTATTATTACTAATGTTTAGTGTTTTCTGAGTCATTCGTAAATGTCACTATGTCATAGAAACATAGAAAATAGGTGCAGGAGTAGGCCATTCGGCCCTTAGAGCCTACACCGCCATTCAATGTGATCATGGCTGATCATGTTGTTACTTGTGGGCGGAGCACCAAGGCAAATTCCTTGTATGTGAATACTTGGCCAATAAACTCACTTACTTGCATTTGGCCCGTTTCCCCTAAACAAGCCAAATGCAGACTAATGGGGCTAGCTCGGATGGGGTAACGTGGTTGGCATGGATAGGGTGGGCCAAAGGACCTGTGTCTGTGATGCACGATTTTATCATTAGGAGTGACTGGGGTAGTCATAGGTTTTTATTGATTACGTTGGCATCTTTTCCGAGGCAGCGTGAAGTGACGATGGAGTAGATGGTGGGGAGTGTGGTCTGTGTGACGGACTGGGCTACATCCACAACTCTGCAATTTCTTGCAGCCTTGGGCAGAGCTGTTCCCAAACCAAGCTGAGATGCAACCCGACAGACAGTATCCTTTCTATTGCGCATCTGTAGAAATTTAAATTCTGTTGTAGGCATTGAGTCACTGGCGCAGCGGTAGAGTGGCTGCCTCACAGCGTCAGAGACCCGGGTTCGATCCTCAACAGGGGTGCTGTCTGCACGGAGTTTGGTGAACGTTTAGGTGAGCATTTAGACAGGTACATGGATAAGACGGGTTTTGAGGGATAAGGGCCGTGTGCTAGCAGGTGGGACTAGTGTAGATGGGACATGCTGGTCGTTGTGGGTTCAATCCTAAGCAGGGGTGCTGTCTGCACGGAGTTTGTACGTTCTCCCCGTGACCTGGTGGGTTTTCACCGGGCGCTCTGGTTGGCTCCCACACTCCAAAGACGTGCAGGTTTGTAGGTTAATTGGCTGGGTGTAACTGTAAATTGTGTGGGATGGTGTTAATTTCCGTGCTGTAATTGTTTTATGGTTAATTTGCGGGATTGCTGTGCTGTACTGGCTTGGTGGGCCGAAGGGCCTGTTTCCCTGCTGTATCTCGAAACTAAACTAAAGGAAAGATTTAAAAGGGAACCGAGGGGCATACTTGCAGAGTGTGGTACACATCTGGAATGAGCTGTGAGAGGAAGTGGCTGAAGCAGGCACAGTGATATTTAAAAGACATTCTGACTTGTACATGGATAGGAAAGGTTTATAAGGATATGGATCAAAGGCAGATAAATGGAACTAGATTAAATGGGCATAGTGGTCGGCATAGTGGCCACCTCCAGTTTAAATTCCATTTGGAATATTTTGGAGGGCCAAGAAACCAAGGGATGTCGTTTTTGCAGCTTTGTAATGTTACACCCAGACTGACGCTACCTGCTATCTCCTGTGTCTCCAGTATTTGATCTGAGTGCCTGATTCTGGATGGCATCCTGGCAAATCTCATAAGATTGTGCTCTTGTGACTATAGGCCAGTGAGCTTAAAATCTGTGGTAGGTAGTTGAGGCAGGCACTATCGCAACGTTTAGGAGAGCATTTAGACAGGTACATGGATAAGACGGGTTTAGAGGGATATGGGCCATGTGTGGCAGGTGGGACTAGTGTAGATGGGACATGCTGGGCGCTGTGGGCAAGTTGGGTCGAAGGCCCTGTTTCCACACTGTAAGACTCCATGGTTCAATGACTCTTGAGTTAATTAGTGATAGGAGCAGAATTAGGCCATTTGGCCCATCAAGTCTACTCCACCATTCAATCATGGCTGATCTATCTCTCCCTCCTAACCCCATTCTCCTGCCTTCTCTCCGTATCCCGTTGACACCCGTACTAATCCTCTGCATCCTCCCCATTGATTAGAACTGAACACAGCACTCCAACAGTGCTTTGCATAATTGTATAATGTCCTCACTCTCTCATTCTGTACCCCCAGTTAATGAAATCAAAGATTTCACATGGAAGTCAAACGAGGCCAGAACTGTCACAGTGACAGGCAGGGGACTAGGGAGAATTGCTAGGCAGAGGGATCTACGAGTGCAAGGACATCATTTCACTCAGCATAGATGCTGAATGGCCTGTTCAGTGTTCAAACCAATTCAGTCAGTCAGATCGAAACAGGCCCTTTGACCTACTTGCCCATGCTGGCCTAATTGCTCCATCTACACGTCCCACCTGCCCATGTTTCTCCCATGACCTTATACATAATCTATAAGATCACCCCTCCCTCCTGCGCTATGTGAAATTAAAGTCTTACGCTGCCCGGCCCTACAACTCAGGCCCTTAAGTCCTGGCAACATCCTCCTACATCTTCTCTGCACCCTTTCCAGTTTAACATCTTTCCTGCTAGCAGGGTGGCCAAAACTGAACACGGCACTCCAAATGTGACCTCACCAAAGTATTGTACAACTGCAACCTAACCTCCCAACTTCTATCATCAGTAGATGGACACAAAATGTTGGAGTAACTCAATGGGTCAGGCAGCATCGCTGGAGAAAAGGAATAGGTGACGTGTTGGGCAGAGACCCCTCTTCAGACAGAGTTAGGGGAGGGGGAAAGGACAGGTATGAAAAGGTAGACAAAAATGCTGGAGAAACTCAGCGGGTGAGGCAGCATCTATGGAGTGAAGGAAATAGGCGACGTTTCGGGCCGAAACCCGTCTTCAGACCAGTGTCTCCAGCATTTGTGTCTCCCTTCGATTTTCCAGCATCTGCAGTTACTTCTTGAACAGGTATGAAATGGTACAAAGAACCAATGACCAAAAGGTGTGAAAAGAACAAATCTGAGCCAGCAACAGTGATCAAGGAAGGGTGGAGCCCACAATGTTCCATTGTTGGCTGTGGAGAAGGCGATGACGGGTAAATGCAAGCAGTGAAACTAAGCAGGATGGCAGTGAAACTGGTGGGACGACTTGAGTGGGGGAGGGACGGAGAGAGGGGGAAATCAATGTCCATACCGCTGGGGTGTAAGCTGCCCAAGCGAAATACGAGGTGCCGTTCCTCCAATTTGCGCTGGGCCCCACTCTGACAGTGGAGGAGGCCCAGGACAGAATGGTCAGTGTGGGAAGGGGAGTTAAAATGATTGGATCATGTAGGCCAAGGTGACTCAATGATGAAGACCAAAGGACCAAAAGCCTTCTTGACCACCGTGTCAACCACTTCCAGGGAGCCACGTGCCTGCACTCCCAGATCCCTCTGCTCCATAACACACACCAGAGCCCTGCCAGGTTCCCTGCTTTTTATTACCAATTCATGTCTCTTTACTCTTAGGAAATTCTAGCATTTCAGGCATTGAGCTAGTGTCTCCACTGAGCGACAAGGACCAACATATCATTGCCATTGAACTTGTAATTGCGTAGGTTTACAAGGTTAATCCCCGGGATGGCGGGACTGTCATTTGATGAGAGAATGGAGCGGCTGGGCTTGTACACTCTGGAGTTTAGAAGGATGAGAGGAGATCTCATTGAAACATATAAGATTGTTAAGGGTACACAAGATGCTGGAGAAACTCAGCGGGTGCAGCAGCATCTATGGAGCGAAGGAGATTGTTAAGGTTGCTTAAGGGCTCTTAACATATAAGATTGTTAAGGGCTTGGACACGCTGGAGGCAGGAAACATGTTCCCGTTGTTGGGGGAGTCCCGAACCAGGGGCCACAGTTTAAGAATAAGGAGTAAGCCATTTAGAGCGGAGACAAAGAAACACTTTTTCTCACAGCGAGTGGTGAGTCTGTGGAATTCTCTGCCTCAGAGGGCGGTGGAGGCAGGTTCTCTGGATGCTTTCTTAAAAATAGCGGAGTCAGGGGATATGGGGAGAAGGCAGGAACGGGGTACAGATTGGGGATGATCCTGCACTCCTGCACCTATTGTCTATTGCCTATTGTAATCAGAGGCAGCGAAAACCATTCAGTGGAACGGGAGTGACTCGTATTTGCAGTGATGTATCTCTCCATCCAATGCAACTTGTGAACGGTGATATTTAATCGTATAATTATATTCTATTCCAAATGAATTACAAGAGCCTTGGCTGGACAACTCAGTTACATTTGATATTTATACACAGAACAACACAACAAATGTTCCATTCAAAAACAAAATAGTCCCAAGTGCTGATTTCCTTAGTGCTTATCTGAACAGTAACTCGAACACTCCACGCTTCTCGTTCAAATAGACGGGGTAGACAGTCAGAACCTTTCTTCCCGGGGTATAGATGCCAGTGAGTAGAGGGCGTAGCTTTAAGATGGGAAGCGGCCAAGTTTAAAGGAGATTTGTGGGATTGGTTTTTTCAACAAAGACGGTGGTGGGTGCCTGGAACGCGCTGGTGGAAGCAGATAGTGGTGTCTCCACGCCGAGTCAATTAATCGATTTAAGCGGATACGCGGAGAATGGACGGATGTGGATTCGGTGCAGGCAGAGGAGATTAGTTCAACTTGGCATCATGGTATAGCACGGACATCGGGGGCCGAAGGGCCTGTTCCTGTGCTGTACTGTTCTACGTTCAGAGACGATGTGAACTGTCCTGGTAAACGGCGTCCCGACCAACGGTGAGATCTCTGATTATTTGAACGGTACTGATTGGGGATGATCAGCCACGATCACATTGAATGGCGGTGCTGGCTCGAAGGGCCGAATGGCCTGCTCCTGCACCTATTGTCTATTGTCCATCTCCTTCCCAACTGGTGGTTTAAGCCAAAGGTCGGCACAGCGCTAGAGCTTCTGCCTTGCAGCTCCAGAGACCCGGTTCAATCCTGACTACGGGTGCTGCCTGCACGGAGTTTGTGCGTTGGTTTTCTCCGGGTGCTCCGGTTTCCTCCCGCACTCCAAAGGCAGACAATACCGGTTTGCAGGCTAATTGGCTACGGTAAAATTGTAAATTGTCCCTAGTGTGTGTGATGGAGCTGGTCTGCGCGGGCCTGGTGGGCCAAAGGGCCTGTTCCCGTGCTGTATCTCTGAACTAAACTGAAACCTTCAGGAAATAAAAGAAAGACACTTGTAGAGGAATGTGAGATTGGACGGACTTCCTCCACAGGGTGTCTGAATGAAAGTCTTCCATCTTATCTGTGAGCAGCAGAATTGGCCTTGAGTTTCAGGGCTGGCTACGGGATGAGTTGCATGTTTTGGTTCCCCGGCCGAGATTCAAGCCTTCCTCCGCTTTGGTTTCAGCGCCGAGCGGCTGAACAGCGACCTGCTGGCTGGACCCTTCATTCTTCACATATAGTACAACACAAAGGGCGCTGGAGGAACTCAGCAGGTCAGGCAGCTTCTCCAGAGGTCATAGACACAGACATTTCCGGTCGGGGCCCTTCTTCATAGAAACATAGAAAATAGGTGCAGGAGGAGGCCATTCGGCCCTTCGAGCCTGCACCGCCATTCAATGTGATCATGGCTGATCGTCCCCAATCAATAACCCGTGCCTGCCTTCTCCCCATATCCCTTGATTCCACCAGCCCCTAGAGCTCTATCTAACTCTCTTAAGTCCATCCAGTGATTTGGCCTCCACTGCCCTCTGTGGCAGGGAATTCCACAAATTCACAACTCTCTGGGTGAAAAAGCTTTTTCTCACCTCAGTCTTAAATGACCTCCCCTTTATTCTAATACTGTGGCCCCTGGTTCGGGACTCGCCCAACATTGGGAACATTTTTCCTGCATCTAGCTTATCTATACGTTTTACCCTCATCCTTCTAAACTCCAGTGAATACAAGCCTAGTCTTTTCCTAGTCTCTTCAGTCCGACTCGCAGCATCGCATGTCCGTTCCCCTCCACTGATGCTGCCTGACCCGCCAAGTTCCTCCAGCACTTTTTGTTTTAAACTTAAGATTCCAGCTCCTGCAGTTCCCTGTATCGCCAATCTGAAGAAGGGTCTCGACCCCAAGCGTCACTCGTCCCTTCTCTCCAGAGATGCTGCCTGTCCCGCTGAGTTACTCCAGCTTTTTGTGCCTATCTCCAATCTTCACATTTGGTTTGTCTAATTTACACGTGGCGACTCATTTCTGCCAAGCATCTTTGAGATGTTAACAACAACAACAAACAAAAAGGAAAAGAAAATTAAAACAATCTAGTAACGAGCCACAGGAGTGAGTATATTGAGGGATATCACTACTGTACAACATGCCAATGCCTTCTCACCAATAGTCTGGGCTGTTTAATTCACTGCAAGGAGTTCACCACGATAGAGCTGGCAGATCAATTAATGAATGTGCTTTGAAGACCACCTTGTCATCTGGCAAGGGTTGTATTAGAAGTGTGGCGCGTGGGTGGGTTTGAACTCTTGACCACGTTGCCGTTGGCTTTCTTCCATTCCATTCAGGTCAGCGGGTAAGTCCAAGCGATCCGCCAACCCACCTGAGCAAGCTCTGGCCTGGCCGCCGTCAGCCGAAAGAAATCCCGACAACCTTCTGATGGCTTTTGTTTCGAAGAACATCTCAAACTCAGTCATTGATGCATACTCCAAATAGCTCGAAAGATAGAACACAAAAATGCTGGAGTGTCTAGTCTTCGGTGTAAACCAGTATCTGCAGTTCATTCCCACGACTCCTCCAAGAAGCTCGAGTTGTAGGGTGGGCGGTTCACAAGTACAATATACGGCCAGCTACACGATATTAACAGCCCCTTGGCCTTTGGAAAAGGCAAACGTAACGTTTCTTTGACGGGGATAGCCACGAGTTCTGTTAGTCTGCTGGAGAAGTTTCACTTAGAACGGGCGGGTGAGACTGATTATCCGGCTGCGGTGGTCGGGGAGTTAAATGTCGCTGGATTTGTACATGTCTGACAACAGTCTTGTGATCGGCACGTTGCCGATGGTTTTCTTGAAAAACACCTCTTCGATGGTCGAGGGATTGACGGAACGCAACGCTGGCAGGAGTAACAGCAGCTTTCCAAAGCGGCACGGCTGGGCGGGGTATCTGGGGAGAAGAGAAAGGAGCGTTAAGGGCCTGTCCCATTATAGACAATAGACAATAGGTGCAGGAGTAGGCCATTTGGCCCTTCGAGCCAGCACCGCCATTCAATGTGATCATGGCTGATCATCCCCAATCAGTACCCGTTCCTGCCTTCTCCCCTGACTCCACTATTTTTAAGAGCCCTATCTAGCTCTCCCTTGAAAGCATCCCGAAAACTCAAATTCAATTAAGAAACAGTTAGACAGGTACGTGGATGGGACAGGTTTGGAGGGAAATGGGCCAATCGCTGGCAGGTGGGACTAGTGTAGCTGGGACATGTTGGCCGGTGTGGGCAAGTTGGGCCGAAGGGCCTGTTTCCACGCTGTATCACTCTATGACTATAACTGAACCATCCTACCAACAATTAGAGCGCTCCTGACCTCCCAACGACCTAATTGAAGACCCTCGGACTATCTTTAATTGGACGGGTTAGCACACAGCAAAAAAAGCTTTTCACTGCACCTTGGAACGCGGGATGATAAACTAAACTAACTATTTCGAGAGTAGAGGACATTGTTTCCAGCACACCCCAGAAAGAGGCAATACTGGGTTCATTTATAGACATTAGGTGCAGGAGTAGGCCATTCGGCCCTTCGCGCCAGCACCGCCATTCAATGTGATCATAGAGAGAGAGTTACAGGTAGATATAGCTCTTAGGGCTTACGGAATCAAGTGATGTGGGGAGAAAGCAGGAATGGGGTACTGATTATGGATGATCAGCCATGATCATATTGAATGGCGGTGCTAGCTTAAAGGGCCGAATGGCCTACTCCTGCACCTGTTTACTATGTTTCTATTCCTCTCTTGATTTTGCACACCCCTATAAGATAAAATGGAGTGAGGACTGGAGAATAGCCAAAGAATAGTAAGGTAGCGTTAATGACTACCACACAGTGGCTCTAACATCCACATCATGAAGTGTTTTGAGAGGCGGTGATGGTGCACGTTAACTCTAGATTCCCGGCCAGCCTTGATCCACTGCAGGTTGCTTACCATCGCAACAGGTTCCCAGCAGATGCCATCTCCCTGGCCCTAAACTCATCTCTAAAGCACGGAGACAGCACGGAGACAGCAAGGACTCCTACATCGGACGCCTATTAATCAACTGCGGCACTGGCTTCAAAACCATCTTCCCTGCCAAACTCTTCGCCAAACTCCTGGGAATCGGCTCCCTCCTCTGCTGCTGCATCCTTGACCAACGCCACGGGATCAGTGAGGATTGGTGACAACACCCTCCAACCATAATTCCCAACAAGGATGCATTCTGTAGAAGGATGAGGGGGAATCTTATAGAAACATATAAAATTATAAAAGGACTGGACAAGCTAGATGCAGGAAAAATGTTCCCAATGTTGGGCGAGTCCAGAACCAGGGGCCACAGTCTTAGAATAAAGGGGAGGTCATTTAAGACTGAGGTGAGAAAAAACGTTTTCACCCAGAAAGTTGTGAATTTATGGAATTCCCTGCCGCAGAGGGCAGTGGAGGCCAAGTCACTGGATGGATTTAAGCGAGAGTTAGATAAGAGCTCTAGGGGCTAGTGGAGTCAAGGGATATGGGGAGAAGGCAGGCACGGGTTATTGATAGGGGACGATCAGCCATGATCACAATGAATGGCGGTGCTGGCTCGAAGGGCCGAATGGCCTCCTCCTGCACCTATTTTCTATGTTTCTATGTACACACACTTTGCATTCATGTTTTAGACTTTTGACATTGTGGGCCACAGGACCTGCTCCAGTGTGGGTGGACACAATATGCTGGAGAAACTCAGCGGGTGAGGCAGGATTTATGGGGAGAAGGAGTGGGTGACGTTTCGGGTTGAGACCCTTCTTCAGACTGATGTCGGGGGGGGGGGGGGGGTTGCCGGGAAAGAAAAGAAGAGGCGGAGACAGTAGGCTTTGTGGGAGAGCTGGAGAGGGGAAGGGAAGGGCTGGGCTATCTAAAATTCGAGAGGTCAATGTTCACATCGCTGGGGTGTAAACTACCTAAGCAAAATATGAGGTGCTGCTCCTCCAATTTGCGCTGGGCCTCTGGCAATGGAGGAGGCCTAGGACCGAAAGGTCAGATTGGGAATGGGAGGGGGGGGGGGGGGGGTTACTGGTGGGCACAGGCTCGGAGGTCTGAAGGGCCTGTTTCCATGCTGTATCTCTAAACTAAACTGCACAAAGTGCTGGAGGATCTACGGATGGTAAAGCCGCTGCCTCACAGTGCCAGAGACCCAGGTGGGTTCGATCCTGTCGTCGGGTGCTGTCTGAGTGGAGTTTGCAAGTTCTTCCTGTGACTGTGTGGGGGTTTCCTCCAGGTGCTCCGGTTTCCTCCCACATCCCAAAGACATGCGGGTTTAGTAGGTTAATTGTCTTCTGCAAAATTGCCACGAGTGTGGAGGGAGTGGACATCTTCAGAGTACAGTGTAAGCTGTTTTGAGCTTTTTAAAGCTACTTCAATAAGTTGAGAATATTACCCTGCATGTTATTATTGGCAAACCTCAAGGTCATGTGGCAATAATTAACCTCCAAGTAAACACATTTCCCCCTTGCAGCCCAAACACATTGAACAGGTACTTCTGTGGAGGTTTGGTTTAATTTAGTTTGGAGGTACAGCATAGAAACAGGCCCTTCGGCCCACCGAGCCTGCGCCGACCCGCGATCCCCGTACGCCAACACTATCCTACACACTGGACACAATTTACAATTTTACTGAGGACAATCAACCTTCAAAGCTGCACGTCTCTGGAGTGCAGGAGGAAACTGGAGAACCCAGCGACAACCCGTGCGATCGCGGGGAGAATGTTCAAACTACGTGCGAACAACATCCGAGGTCAGGATCAAACATAGAAACATAGAAAATAGGTGCAGGAGGAGGCCATTCGGCCCTTCGAGCCAGCACCGCCATTCATTGTGATCATGGCTGATCGTCCCCAATCAATAACCCGTGCCTGCCTTCCCCCCATATCCCTTGACTCCACTAGGCCCTAGAGCTCTATCTAACTCCCTCTTAAATCCATCCAGTGATTTGGCCTCCACTGCCCTCTGTGGCAGGGAATTCCACAAATTCACAACTCTCTGGGTGAAAACGTTTTTTCTCACCTCAGTCTTAAATGACCTCCCCTTTATTCTAAGACTGTGGCCCCTGGTTCTGGACTCGCCCCACATTGGGAACACTTTTCCTGCATCTAGCTTGTCCAGTCCTTTTATAATTTCATATGTTTCTACTATAGGATCCCCCCTCATCCTTCTAAACTCCAGTGAATACAAGCCTAGTCTTTTCAATCTTTCCTCATACGACAGTCCCGCCATCCCAGGGATCAATCTCGTGATTGAAACCTGGGTATCTGACGCTGTGAAGCAGCAGCTCTACTGCTGCGCCACCGTGCTGCCCCTGGACAGTTAGCAGTAGGTACATGGATGGCACAAGTTTGGAAGAATATGGACCAAACGCGGGCAGGTGGAACTAGTGTGGCTGGGACATGGCCGGTGTGGGCATGTTGGGCTGAAGGGCCTGTTTCCACGCTGTATGACTCTGCGACTCATGGGGCCCCATGCTTCTTTACCTGGTGTGGATGTAGCTGTTAAGGGTGAGCTGTGCCTCATCTTGGAGCGCTGCGATCGCCGAGGCGTTCCGGAAGTTTCTCAGCTCCGAGCCACCCTGAGTCGGAACTAGGATTAAGGGAGAATGCAAATTAACTTTCGGTACTAGACACAAAGTGCTGGAGTAACTCAGCGGGACGGGCAGCATCTCTGGAAAGAAGGAATGGGTGACGTTTCGGGTCCAGACCCTTCTTCAGACTTAACTTTTGATAAGTGATAAAGATTCTTTTGCAGGAGATAAATGTGCGCTCAAAATGCTTCATCAACACATAAGACAAAAGTATAATTCAACAAATATATAAAAGACACTTTGACGGGAACATGGATGGGAAAGGTTTAGTAGGATCCAGGCAAATGAGACATTGGGCATGTTGGCCTGGAACATTAAGGGGTGGGAGATTGCACCCTTCACGTGGTCCGCCCTGTTTCGCCGAATGCAATCAACCCGGCGTGCACAGTTAAATACGATCAAATAGAACAAGTTGTCCTACAACTTTAGGCTGTGCACGCCACAGGACATTAAACATAGAACAGTACAGCACAAGAACAGGCCCTTCGGCCCACAATATCTGTACCGAACATGACGCCAAGGCCAACTGTTATCTGCCTGCACATAATCTATATCCCTCCATTCCTTGCATATCCATGTGCCCATGCAAACGTCTCTTAAATGCCACTGTTGTATCTTTCCCCACCACCATCCCAGGCAGTGCGTTCCAGGCACCCCCCACATCTCCATTGAACGTTTTGCCTTGAAAAAGGTTCTGCCTGTCTACCTTATCTATAACATAAATGTGCATACTTCTGTGGGGTCTACCCTCAGCTTCCGATGTTCCAGAGAAAACAATCCGAGTCTGTCCATAGCTAAGGCTGGAGAGAATAATTTCTGGATAGCAAGTTGGCCCCATGGAAGGAAGCAGAGGGTGATGGTGGAAGGTTGCTTCTCAGACTGGGGGCCTGTGACTAGTGGTGTGCCTCAGGGTTCGGTGCTGGGCCCGTTACTGTTTGTCATCTACATCAATGATTTGGATGAGAACACACAGGGCAAGATTAGCAAGTTTGCTGATGATACAAAAATGGGTGGTTTTGCAGATGGTGAAGATGGTTGTGAAAGATTGCAGCAGGATCTGGATCGATTGGCCAGGTGGGCGGAGGAATGGTTGATGGAATGTTATACAGAGAAGTGTGAGGTGTTATATTTTGGGACGTCGAATATGGGCAGTGACCGACACAGTGAATGGAGTGTTGTAGAGCAGAGGGATCTAGGAGTGCAGGTGCATGCCTCCTTGAAGGTGGACAATAGACAATAGGTGCAGGAGTAGGCCATTCGGCCCTGTGGGCCAGCACCGCCATTCAATGTGATCATGTCTGATCATCCCCAATCAGTACCCCGTTCCTGCCTTCTCCCCGTATCCCCTGACTCCGCTATTTTTAAGAGCCCTATCCAGCCCTCTCTTGAAAGCATCCAGAGAACCTGCCTCCACTGCCCTCTGAGGCAGGGAATTCCACAGACTCACCACTCTCTGTGAGAAAAAGTGTTTCTGCGTCTCCGTTCTAAATGGCTTACTCCTTATTCTTAAACTGTGGCCCCTGGTTCTGGACTCCCCCAACATCGGGAACATGTTTCCTGCCTCTAGCGTGTCCAAACCCTTAACAATCCAAGATTTAATAGGAATCTGAGGGGCAACTTTTTTACACAAAGGGTGGTACATGACTAGAAGTCAGAAATCATAGCCTTAGAATTAAAGGATGTTCGTTTAGGACGGAAATGAGGAGGAATTTCTTTAGTCAGAGGGTGGTGAATCTGTGGCTGTGGAGGCCGTCAATGGATATTTTTAAGGCAGAGATAGATTTTTAATTAGTTTGGGTGTCAGAAGTCATGGGGAGAAGGCAGGAGAATGGGGTTAGAAGGGAGAGAACTGTTGTGTGGTGTCTTTTTAAAATTGCTGGTTTTCCTTTTTTTATCTCCCACAAATATGTAATATGATGAATATGTGATGTGTTTGCACAATCCGCTAGCACTACTTTTCATTTCACTGCACATCTCGTATGTGTATTTGGCGAATAAACTTGACTTGGCTTGGCTTGACTTGAGATAGATCAGCCATGATTGAATGGGGGGGGTAGGCTTGATGGGCCGAATGGCCTCATTCTGCTCCTATCACATATGACCCGAGCTCAGTGCCTCTTGTGGTTTTGCTATGAGAGTGTATGCTGGGTGGGGAGGGGATGGCCACTGACCGGCTTTGAACGTCACGATGCATTTCAAGCAGGCAAACTCGGTGGCGTCGACACGGAGCTGACGGAACCTGGACACCACCTCCTGCAGCGCGTGGATCTCCGCAATGATCTTGTTCAGCTTCTGCGAGTCCGTGTTATCACCGTTCATACCTTGGGGGGGGAGGAGAACCAAAGACGAGCGTTAACCCAGCGTCCACTCAGCTGTCACTAGACTCCTACAGCGTGGAAACAGGCCCTTCGGCCCAACTTGCCCACACCGACCTACACTAGTCCCACCTGCCTGTGTTTGGCCCATATCCCTCCAAACCTGTCGTATCCACGCACCCGTTTGACTGTCTGTGTTTTCTTGCTGGCATCATGGAACATATCCACAGGCCCTTCGGCCCACAGTGTCCGTGCCGAACACGATGCCAAGTTAAACTAATCTCCGCTCCCAGCACCGGATCCACGCCTTTTCTAATGGCATCAAAACTGGCGACTCCCGCCTGAGCTACTCCAGCTTTTTGTGTCTATCTTCGGTTTAAACCAGCACCTGCAGTTCTTTCTTAAGGGCCTGTCCCACTTACGTGTCCTTGGCCCGCGATGGTCCTGCGAAGGTCGGGCGCGATTCCGTGCGTACGCACAGCCGTCTGGAGCGCGTGACGTCATTTGAAGATGGACACAAAGCTGGAGCAACTCAGCGGGACCGGCAGCATCTCTGGAGAGAA
This sequence comes from Okamejei kenojei, assembly GCA_035221665.1. Taxonomy (NCBI): domain Eukaryota; kingdom Metazoa; phylum Chordata; class Chondrichthyes; order Rajiformes; family Rajidae; genus Okamejei; species Okamejei kenojei. The sequence continues at coordinate 6,933,931 of CM069135.1, forward strand.
GCAATGGGTGACGTTTCATGTCGAGACACTTCTTCAGTCAGAAACGAAGGGTCTCGACCCGAAACGTCACCCATTGCTTCTCTCCAGAGATGCTGCCGGTCCCGCTGAGTTACTCCTGCATTTTGTGTCTATCTTCAATTTTCTTGGCCCCGCTCTGGGAGTAGAAGTGGGGGCGGATCCGGACCGCAATGGCCGTGAGCCCCAGGCCGAGCTCGGCGATCGTTTACCGGCTTCTGCTGCTGTTGGAGGTGAGATGTTGCGTCGCGCCAGGGTCTCGGGCCTGTCCCACTTTGGCCGTCAGTTCCGCGACAGGCCGTTGGCGCGCGAAGATTTCATTCACTACAAAAATTTCGGAGCCCCGCGCGATGTCGTGCACAACTACATACCCCGCCGCGCTTCTAAGTGGGACCGGCCCCACGCGGCCACACGATGCCCGTACACCTCAACGCGACCACGAGGTTGCGTAATTTGAGTGCCAAGGACACGTAAGTGGAACAGGACCTTTACACAGATTCCACACACTGTCTCAGTGTACTGCTGCTACGCACTCACATTGGGTCTGAGAAGCTGATCTAAGGGCCTGTTTTGCGCTGTATCTCTGAAACCTAATCTAGAAACTAGGTTTTACCGTGTTTGCCGTCACTCTGTCATTACTCACCGGACACGGCCAGCAGCGTACTGGAGTCGATCGGGATGGCCCACTGAGCGATTCCCAGCACAAAGAGTTCCCTCCAGGCGTCTTCCAGAAGGATGAGCTAGAGCGGGATACAAGGGGTTAATATAGGGAGGATGAGAGGGAATCTCATTGAAACATATAAGATTGTTAAGGGTTTGGACACGCTAGAGGCAGGAAACATGTTCCTGATGTGGGGGGAGTCCAGAACCAGGGGCCACAGTTTAAGAATAAGGAGTAAGCCATTTAGAACGGAGACGCGGAAACACTTTTTCTCACAGAGAGTGGTGAGTCTGTGGAATTCTCTGCCTCAGAGGGCAGTGGAGGCAGGTTCTCTGGATACTTTCAAGAGAGAGCTAGATAGGGCTCTTAAAGATAGTGGAGTCAGGGGATATGGGGAGAAGGCAGGAACGGGGTACTGATTGGGGATGATCAGCCATGATCACATTGAATGATGGTGCTGGCTCGGAGGGGCGAATGGCCTACTCCTGCACCTATTGTCTATTGTCTATTGAGAGGTGGAACAGGCTAGGACTCGTTAGTTTTAGATTTAGAGATACAGTGCGGATACAGGCCCTTTGGCCCACCGGGTCCGCGTCGACCAGCGACCCCCGCGCACTAACGCTGTCCTACACATACTGGGGACATTTTTTACATTTACCAAGCCAGTTTACCTACAGGTCAGTACGTCTTTGGAGTGTGGGAGGAAACCGACGATCTCGGAGACAACCCACGCCGGCACGGGGAGTACGTGCGAACTCCGTACAGACAGCACCCGTAGTCGGGGACAAACCCGGGTCTCTGGCGCTGTGAGGCAGCCACCGTGCCGACTCCGTTCCTTGGAGCGCAGGGGGATGAGGGGCCATCTTATAGAGGTGTTGTGGCGCCACCCGGTGGTCAGGCCACTTACTATGCGAACCCACAGCAGTCGGGGGCAGGGTCAAGTGACTGGGTACTGGCGGGAAGGAGTTGTCACGAGGTGTGCCCTAGTATGAGCCTCGGGTCAACCTTCCCCCATTCGCGCGTGTGTTGTTCATTTTGCTTGGACAATAAAGACCTCTTTGATTCACCACGCGTGGCTCGCTTATTCGCCCGCTATTTTGTGACCCGCACGATCCAAAACGGTCATTTTGAATTTCAAGGATGTTTGCTGACAACGATCTTGAGGTCGCTGAGAATCCGGCCCAGCAGAACGATGTCTCCGTGAAGCTGCCCGTGTTGTGGACATCGCAGCCCCAGGTGTGGTTCCAACAGGCCGAGGCCCAGTTCCACGTTCGACACCATCACGGCCGACGACACCCGGTACTACTATGTGGTCGGCGCGTTGGATCAGGAGACGGCTGGTCGCCTGGTCCCTCACCAGAGCAAGATAAATACGAGGGCCTCAAAGCGCTGCTCTTGCGGACCTTTGGGCTCAGCCGGCCTTGCGGGGATTATCGCCGCCTCAATAACAACACGATCCCAGATCGGTACCACATATTCAGGACTTTTCTGCCCATTTAGCCGCCGCCCATTTCTTCTCCAAGGTTGACCTGATGCGGGGCACCATCTTGGAAGGCGTGCCCTAGATGGCTATCATTACTCCTTTCGGGCTTTTCGAATTCCTGCGGATGCCTTTTGGCCTGAAGAATGCCGCGCAGGCTTTTTAGCACCTGACGGACACGGTGAATCGCGGCCTGGACTTTCTATTCATTTACCTGGAAGATATTCTCGTTGCCAGTCGCATCCGCCAGGAACACTGCGCACACCTGCTCTGTCAGCGGCTCAGCGAGCACGGCCTGGCCATCAACCTGGACAAATGCCGGTTCAGCCTCGGTTCCATCGACTTCCTGGGCCGTCGTGTGACTCAGCACGGTGCGATCCCGCTCCCGGACAAGGTGGCGGCCATTCGCCGGTTTCCGTGGCCGTCCACGGTGCGGGGGTCCCAGGGGTTCGTGGGTATGGTGGCTTTTTACTACCGGTACTTGCCCGCAGCGGCCGTTGTTCCAGTTTGTGGCCGGCAAAGCAGCGGGATATAACGTGGAACGCCGAGACCATGGCCACTTTTGATGGGCCCAAGGAGGCGCTGGCACTTGCCACTGTGCTGACCGCTTTGACTGTAGACGCCTCAGTCTCTGCTGTGGGGGGGGGGGGGGGGGGGGGGGGGGGTAGGTGGCGTGTTAGAGCAGTTCCATGATGGGTGCTGGTGGCCTCTGGCCTTTTTCAGTTGGCAGCTCAAGTACAGCGCCTTCGACCAGGAGCTCCTGACATTGTAGCTGGCGTTGCGGCACTTTTGTTATTTCCTGGAGGGCCGAGATTTTACCGCCTTCACGGATCACAAGCCTCTCACCTTCGCATTTGCCAAGGTGTCGGATCCCTGATCCAGCGGCAGTCGGCGCGCATCACCGAGTTTACCACCAGCATCCGCCACATCGAGGGATAAAAACAACCGGCTTGCCGACACGTTGTCGCGGCCTGCCTTCGATGCGGCCCTGGACGTCGCTCCGGGGATTGACTGCTCAACTGGTGGATGCCGAGATGCCCGCCTACCGCACCGCCATCTCTGGACTGGTGTTGGAGGACGCGCCGTTCGGCCTCAGCTGGCGCCACCGCCCTGTGCGATGTCTCCACCGGTCATCGTGCCGGCTGCCTGGCGTCGGCGGGTGTTGGACGTCCTCCACGGGTCGGCGCACCCTTCCACCCGGGCGACGATTGCGTTGGTGGTGGCGGCCCGGTTAATGTGGCAAGGCCCACCATACCACGGCCTACCATCCCCAGTCCACCGTCATCTGAAGGCCGCCCTCAAGGCGCGGCTCACCGGGCCAGAGTGGACGGACGAGTTACCTTGGTGTTTCTGGGTATTCGGACTGCCCCTAAGGAGGACTTGGCTTCCTCGTTGGTGGAGTTGGGGTATGGCGCTCCGCTTATAGTACCGGGGGATTTAGTTCTGGAGGCGCAGGAGCCGCCTTCCTCGGTGTCGGTTCGTTTGCGGGAGAAGGTGGGCACGCTCGCTCCTGTTCCGCCTTCCCACGTTCCAGCTGCTCTCCAGGACGGTTCTTGGAACCGGCCTCGTCGTCGGAGGCGTCCGCAGTCCCGCCCGCTCCCTCCTTCGCCTTCCTCGGGGGTGTCCCCTGTGCGGGGGGACTGTCTGCCCTTTCGGTTTCGTTCCTCCGGTTCTGGGGAGGAGGGGGTGGGGGGCTGTGGCGCCACGGCCACTTACCATGCAAACCCTCGGCAGTTGGGGGTAGGGTCATGGCGGGAAAGAGTTGTCACCAGGTATAGGGGTGTGCCCTAGTATATGTAATGAACCCCGGATCAAATTTCCCCCATTCGCGTGTGCGTTGTTCTCCTTGCTTTGACAATAAAGACCTCTTTGATTCACCACACGTGGCTCCCTTATTCCCCCGCCATAGTGTACAAAATAATGAGAGGAATAGATCGGGTAGTCTCTTGCCTAGAGTAGGTGAATCTAGCACCAGAGGACATTGGTTTAAGGTGAGGGGGGGGGGAAAGATTTAATAGGAATCTGAGGAGTAACTTTTTTACACAAAGGGTGATGGAACGAGCTAGTTGAGGCAGTGACTATTGCAACGTTTAAGAAACATTAAAACATGTACATGGGTAGAACAGGTTTAGAGGGATGAACAGGGACAGGTGGAACTAGTGTAGATGGGACACATTGGTCGGTGTGGGCAGGTTGGACCAAAGTGCTGTTTCCACGCTTTATGAATCTATGGCAAAGTGCTGGAGTTATGCAGCGGGTCAGGCAGCATCTCGGAGGCATGAGCTGCCAGAGGACGTGGTCGAGGCAGAAATTATAACGTTTGAAAAGCATTTAGACATGTACATGGATAGGACAGGTGTAGAGGAATATGGGCCAAACGTGGGCGGATGGGACTAGTATAGATGGGACATGTTGGTCAGTGTGGGCAGGTTGGGCTTAAGTACGTGTGCTCTGTGGCTCAGAAATCTATCCAAAATGAACGGATGATGTTTCGGGTCGAGACTTCTTCAGCACAGATCATAGTGAATGCAACAGCGAAAAATTGTCCACTTGGATATTAACATCTGTCTTTCTGATATTAACACGGGCGGCACGGTGGCGCAGCGTTGGAGCTGCTGCCTTACTGAGATCCCGGTTCGATCCTGACTACGGGTGCCGGCTGTACGGAGTTTGTACTTTCTCCCTGTGACCGCGTGGGTTTTCTCCCAGATCTACGGTTTCGTGCCACACTCCAAAGACGTGCGGGTTTGTAGGTTGATTGGCTTGGTACCAGTGTAAATTGTCCCTAGAGTGCGTCGGATAGTGTTAATGTGCGGGGATCGCTGGTCGGTGCAGACTCGATGGGCTGAAGGGCCTGTTTCCGCGCTGTATCTCTAAACTAAACTAAACTTTTGGGACAGATTCACCAGTGTGCGGAGAATCGTTACATTTCGGAGCCTCTTGTTTAAACTATACTCAGTTAGTACTGATTGAGTGGCTCTGATGATGCTGCCTGACCCGCTGAGATACTCCAGCACTCTGTGAAACGTCACCTATCCATGTTCTCCACAGATGCTGCCTGACCCGCTGAGTTACTCCAGCACTTTGTATCTGTCTTTGACACAGGTTTAAGGTGAGAGGGAAAAGATTTCACAGGATTAAATAGGAACCCGACGATTGAATTTGAATCTGAGGGGCAAGATTTAACCTGAAGGGCAAGAGAAAGGGTTGATTTAGTTTAGTTTAACTTAAAGATACAGCTTGGAAACAGGCCCTTCGGCCCACTGAGTCTTCGTCAACCAGCGATCCCCACACATTAACGTTACCCGACACACACTAGGGACAATCTACACTTACTGTATACCAAACCAATTAACCTATAACCCTTTTTTTTTTTTAAAGAAGGAACTGCAGATGCTGGAGAATCGAGGGTACACAAAAAGCTGGAGAAACTCAGCGGGTGCAGCAGCATCTAAGGAGCGAAGGAGATAGGCGACGTTTCGGGTCGAGACCCTTCTTCAGACTGGTCAGGGATCAGGGAAACGAGAGATATAGACGGTGATGTGGAGAGATAAGGAACAATGAGTGAAAGATATGCAAAAAAGTATCGGTGATAAAGGGAACAAGCCATTGTAAGCTGTTTGTGGTGTGAAAATGAGAAGCTGGTGCGACTGGGGTGGGGGAGGGAGATAGAGATAGAGGGAATGTCAGGGCCCGAGGGCTGAGGGAGAGGTGGGAAGGGGAGGAGACAGCAAGGGTTAACAGAATTGAGAAAATTCAATATTCAAAGCCCAAAGGATACAGACTCCCCAAGCGGAATATGAGGTGCTGTTCCTCCAGCTTGCGGTGTTGCTCACTCTGGCCGTGGAGGAGGCCCAGGACCGAGAGGTCGGATGTGGAATGGGAGGGGGGAGTTGAAGTGCTGAGCCACCGGGAGGTTGGGTTGGTTATTGCGGACCGAGCGGAGGTGTTCGGCGAAGCGATCGCCAAGCTCCGCTTGGTCTCACCGATATAGATCATCTGGCATCTGGAGCAGCGGATGCAGTAGATGAGGTTGGAGGAGGTGCAGGTGAACCTCTGTCGGACCTGGAAGGACTCCTTGGGTCCCTGAAAGGAGTGGAGGGGGAGGTGAAGGGACAAGTGTTGCATTTTCTTGCGGTTGCAAGGGAAAGTGCCCGGGGAAGGGGTAGAGTGGGAGGGGAGGGAAGAATGGACAAGGGAGTTGCGGAGGGAGCGTCTTTGCGGAAGGCTTTGACAGGGGGGGAGATGGGAAGATGTGGCGGGTGGAGGGGTCACGTTGGAGGTGGCGAAACTAGCGGAGGACTATATGTTGTATTTGCCGGCTGGTGGGGTGAAAGGTGAGGACCAGGGGGACTCTGCCTGTTTGCGAGTGGGGGAATGGGGAGCGAGGGCAGTGTTGCGGGGTATGGAGGAGACCCTGGTGCGAGCCTCATCAATAGTGGGGGAGGGGAATCCCCGTTCTCTGAAGAATGAGGCCATTTGTGATGACCTGGTGTGGAACACCTCATCCTGGGAGCAGATGCGGCGTAGACGGAGGAATTGGGAATAGGGGATGGAGTCCTTACAGGAAGCAGGGTGGGAGGAAGAGTAGTCCAGGTAGCTGTGGGAGTCAGTAGGTTTGTAGTGGATGTCGGTCAGGAGCGTATCACCTGCAATAGAGATGGTGAGGTCAAGGAATGGTAGGGAAGTGTCGGAAAGAAATGGTCCAAGTGTATTTGAGTGCAGGATGGAAGTTGGTGGTGAAATGAATGAAGTCAGTCAGTTGTGTGTGGGTGCAGGAGGTGACACCAAAGCAGTCGTCGATGTAACAGAGGTAGAGGTCGGGGATGGGGCCCTGGTACGCCAGGAACAAGGATTGTTCGACGTACCCAACAAAGAGGCAAGTGTAGCTGGGGCCCATGCGTGTCCCCATAGCTACGCCTTGTGTTTGGAGGAAATGGGAGGAATCAAAAGAGAAGTTATTGAGGGTGAGGACCAACTCTGCTAGGCGGAGGAGGGTGTCAGTGGACGGGTATGGGTTGCTCCTCTGGTCGAGGAAGAACCGGAGGGCTTTGAGACCGTCCTGGTGGGGGATGGAGGTGTAGAGTGATTGGACGTCCATGGTAAAGATGAGAGGATGGGGGCCTGGAGAATGGAATGCACGGAGCCGACGGAGAGTGTCTGAGGTGTCTTGAACATAGGTGGGGAGGGATTTAACAAAGGGGGATAGGATGGCGGGTTATAACCTATAACCCTGTACATAGAAACATAGAAACATAGAAATTAGGTGCAGGAGCAGGCCATTCGGCCCTTCGAGCCTGCACCGCCATTCAATATGATCATGGCTAATCATCCAACTCAGTATCCTGTACCTGCCTTCTCTCCATAACCCCTGATCCCTTCAGCCACAAGGGCCACATCCAACTCCCTCTTAAATATGGCCAACGAACTGGCCTCAACTACCTTCTGTGGCAGAGAATTCCACAGATTCACCACTCTCTGTGTGAAAAACGATTTTCTCATCTCGGTCCTAAAAGTCTTCCCCTTTATCCTTAAACTGCGACTCCTTGTCCTGGACTTCCCCAACATCGGGAACAATCTTCCTGCATCTAGCCTGTCCAACCCCCTTAAGAATTTTGTAAGTCTCTATGAGATCACCCCTCAATCTTCTAAATTCCAGCGAGTACAAGCCAAGTCTATCCAGTCTTTCTTCATATGGAAGTCGTGCCATCCCAGGAATCAGTCTGGTGAACCTTCTCTGTACTCCCTCTATGGCAAGAATGTCTTTCCTCAGATTAGGAGACCAAACCTGTACGTCTTTGGAGTGTGGGAGGAAACCGAAGATCTCGGAGAAAACCCAGGCAGGTCACAGGGAGAACGTACAAACTCCGTACAGACAGCGCCCGTGGTCGGGATTGAACCCGGGTCTCTGGCGCCGCAAGTGCTGTCAGGCAGCAACTCTACCGCTGCGCCACTGTGCCGCTTTAATAGTTTTTAGCAGCAACCTCTTCAGAAAGAAGGTGTATGGAATGACTTGCCAGAAGCGGAAGTTGAGGCAAGTACTACGACAATATTCAAAAGACATTTCGACAGGTACATGGATAGGATGGGTTTAGAGGGATGTGGGCCAAATGCACGCAGGTGGCACTAGTGTAGCTGGGACATCTTGGTCAGCGTATGCAAGTTGGGCGAAAGAGTCTGTTTCCACGCTGTATGACTCAAAAATGGTTCGATCTAAAGGCTTAATGAGCATTTAGCTAAAGCTATCATGAAACAAACACCGGAAAGACACTTGGACAGGCACATGGATATGAAAAAGGTTTGGAGACATGTGAGAGGAGCAGAATTAGGCCATTAGGCCCATCATGTCTACTCTGCCATTTAATCATGGCTGATCAATCGCTCCCTCCTAACCCCACTCTCCTCCCCGTAACCCCTGACACATATAGGCCAAATACGGGTAAATGGAACTCGCATAGATGGGGCATCATGGTCAACATGGACAAGTTGGGCCGAAGGGCCTGTTTCTGTGCTGTGTGACTCTGACTCCATTAAATCCAACCCTCCGCCATCTCTCTTTTATAAGGTGAGGGGTGAAATATTTAATAGGAACATGAGGGTGTAACTTTATAACACAAAGGGTGGTGGGTGAATGGAACGAGCTTCTGGAGGAGGTAGTTGAGACAGCGACTATTGCAACGTTTAAGAAATATTAAGATGGGTACATGGATAGGACAGATTGAGAGGGATATGGGCCAAACGCAGGCAAGTGTGACTAATGTAGATGGAACATGCTGGTCGGTGTGGGCAAGTTGGGCTGAAGGGCCTGTTTGCACACTGTATGACTCCATGACTCTCTGTTGCCTGAGCAAGAGTCCAACTTGGGGAAAATAAATGGTCGGCACGGACTGGAAGGGCCGAGAGGGCCTGTTTCCGTGCTGTAATTGTTATATGGTTATATAACTTACAGAAACCAGATGCCCTCTTAATCATGGCACTAATGAAGAATCTATCTATCTATCTCCGCCTTTAAAATATCCATTGACGGCCTCCATATCCTTCTGTGGCAATGAATTCCACAGATTCACCACCCTCTGATTAAAGCAATTCCACTTCATCGACTCTCTAAAGCAGGGGTCGGCAACCCACGGCCCCCAGGCGGATTATTTTTCCCGTAATCATCCGGCCCGCCAATCGCGGCCGAGCTCTGGCCGTACCGCATCCTGCGCAAAGCCGCCGGCACGGCCTCGCACCTTCTGTGAACACGTTTAAGAAAGAACTGCAGTTGCTGGGAAAATCGAAGGTAGACATAAATGCTGGAGAAACTCAGAGGGTGAGACATGCAAGGATTGCATGAGGGCTGCCTCACCCGCTGAGTTTCTCCAGCATTTTTGTCTACCTTCTGTGAACACGGGATTTGCTGCCTGCCATCCGGGGCGGGATGGGGGCGGGATCCATGTGTACACGTGATGGATGTGGCCCGCCATCCGCTCACAGACATGCGTCCCGGCCCCTATGCAGAACAAGGTTGCCCACCCCTGCCCTCTAGGAGCAACCTTTATTTCTGAGGATATGACCTCTGGTCCCACGCGGTCACGGGGAGAACATGCAAACTCCGTAAAAACAGCACCCATAGTCAGGATCGAACCCGGTAACATTTGAGCCTTAGTCACATTTGAACGGGCTATTGTATAGGGCTCTGGTAAGACCACATCTGGAGTATTGTGTACAGTTTAGGTCTCCTAATTTGAGGAAGGACATCCTTGTAATTGAGGCAGTTCACGAGATTGATCCCTGGGATGGCGGGTCTGTCATATGAGGAAAGATTGAAAAGACTAGGCTTGTATTCACTGGAGTTTCAAAGGATGAGGGGGGATCTTGTAGAAACATATAAAATTATAAAAGGACTGGACAAGCTAGATGCAGGAAAAATGTTCCCGATGTTGGGCGAGTCCAGAACCAGGGGCCACAGTCTTAGAATAAAGGGGAGTCCATTTAAGACCGAGGTGAGAAAAAACCTTTTCACCCAGAGAGTTGTGAATTTGTAAAATTCCCTGCCACAGAGGGCAGTGGAGGCCAAATCACTGGATGGATTTAAGAGATAGAGCTCTAGGGGCTAGTGGAGTCAAGGGATATGGGGAGAAGGCAGGCACGGGTTATTGATTGGGGACGATCAGCCATGATCACAATGAATGGCGGTGCTGGCTCGAAGGGCCGAACGGCCTCCTCCTGCACCTATTGTCTATGTTTCTATGTCTATGTTTCTAAAGCCAGGCAGCATCTCTACCGCTGCGCCACCGTGCCGCCCAGCTGCAATCTGCAGTTCCCTTTTATTACATTCAACCCATGTCCCCTGGTTGGTGATTCCCCCAGCCAGGATAAAGGACTGCGTGCGCCCCACGCCTTGGGTGCCCACTCACCTGGTCCTGGAATGGCAGCGTGGAGAAGGCGGGCACGCTCTTGGCCCACTTGATGCTCATGAAGAGCAGCCTGGCGGCGGATTCACACACCGACTCGGTCGCCACCTCGTACAGGTACATGGGCCCTCCGTTTACCTCGTGCGGGTACTGCGTGAAAGGAGACAGACACAAAAAGCTGGAGAAACTCAGCGGGTGCAGCAGCGTCTAAGGAGCGAAGGAGATAGGCGACGTTTCGGGGTGAGACTCTTCTTCAGACTGGTCAGGGATCAGGGAAACGAGAGATATAGACGGTGATGTGGAGAGATAAAGAACAATGAATGAAAGATATGCAAAAAAGTATCGATGATAAAGGGAAAAAGCCATTGTAAGCTGTTTGTGGTGTGAAAATGAGAAGCTGGTGCGACTGGGGTGGGGGTATCTGTCTGTGGAGGGACGCGGATCGGCGACGTTTTCCGGCTCGAGACCCTTCTTCGGACTGAGAGTCGGGGGAGAGGGAAACTGAGGGTGTGCAAAGGCGCAGAACAAACCGGAGCCGGCACCGATGACCAAGGATAGGCGGAGCGCACAATGGTCCATTGTTGGCCGTGGAAGAGGTGATAATGAAGGGATCTGTGGATTGTGAACAGTGGAACTGGCAGGGCGTCTGGGGTAGAGTTCAGTTCTGTTTAGTTTATGGTCATGTGGACCGAGGTGCAGTGAAAAGCTTTTGTTGCGCGCTAACCAATCAGCGGAAAGACAATACATGATTACAATCGAGCCGTCCACAGTGTACAGATACACGATAAGGGAATAACGTTTAGCGCAAAAAAAAACGCAGTAAAGTCGAATCAAAGATAGTTTGAGGGTTCCCGATGAGGTACTGATTGGGGATGATCAGCCATGATCACTGTGAATGGCGGTGCTGGCTCGAAGGGCCAAATGGCCTACTCCTGCATCTATTGCCTATTGCCTAGAGAGTAGTTCAGGACCGCTCCCTGGTTGTGGTTCGATGATTCAGTTGCCTGACAACAGCTGGGAAGAAACTGTCCCTGAACTTCTGTACCTTTTGCCCGATGGGAGAGGGGAGAAGAGGGCTGCTGGCCTTGCCGAGGCAGCGCGAGGAGGGACAAAGAGGTGTTCATACCACTGGGGCGTAAGCTGCTCAAGCGAAATATGAGGTGCTTGCTGTTCCTCCAATTTGCGCCGGGCCTCACTCTGACAATGGAGGAGGCCCAGGACAGAAAGATCAGTGTGGGAATGGGGAGGGGAGTTAAAGTGTTTGGCAACCGGGAGAGCCAAGACGAACTGGGCCAAGGAATTGGCATCGCACGTTTTTCATGAGGGCAGCGCAGCAGAGCAGCTAACAAATATTCATCTTACAGCTCCACTGATTTTCCGGCACCTCCTTTACTCCGGACAAAATCACGAGAGCGCTTTTTGAAATCGCCCCCGGAAGTCCCCCCGAAAATGTGACGCCCAGGCCGGGTGAGGCGGCCGATCTCGACCTCATCGGGACTTCCGCGACCGACCGAATTTGACCGCTGCGGCCGGTGCCGGCAGATCCGTTCCCATAGCCGACTTGCGAGGCCGACTTTGCGGGCCGGTATCTCGACCCCCTAGGCGGAACATTCCGGTACTGTTTGACTCCTCTCAGAGGCTGCGACTTCTGATGGTCCGGCAACACAGATAACCCAGAGAGGCTGCGGAGCCAGAGGGTGCCGGAAATTGGGTGGTACACTTCATGAAGCCTTTTGAGTGAACATTTCTTTTAGCCGTATAGCCCAGTAAAAGGCCATTCGGCCCACCTTGCCCATGCTGACCAACATGCACCACTGAGCCCCACTTGCCCACCTGACCCAAGATATCACCTGTGCATTTCACAGCCGAGGTGCTGTCTGAATTTAGACCTTAGAGACACAGCGAGGAGACAGGCCCTTCGGCCCACCGAGTCCGTGCCGACCAGCGACCACCCTGTACACTATCCTACACACTGGGGACCATTTTACAACTTAGAGAAGGCCAATTAACCAACAACATGGATGTCCTTGGAGAGTGGGAGGAAAACCGGAGCCAACCCACGCAGGTCACAGGGAAACGTGCAAACTCCACACAGACAGCGCCCGCAGTCAGGATCGAACCCAGGTCTATGTCGGTGTGAGGCAGCAACTCCACTGCTGCGCTATTTACCTGCTAAATTCCTCGAGCCCTTTGCGTTTTGGATAACAATGGCTTAGCGTCTACAATAGTCACTAATAACTACTTGAGGTAAATTGATATGTGCATCGTAAGGTGGCTTTGCTGGCAAACATGCCTGTACCTGTAGTACATGGCCTGCTTTCTTTTTAACAACACCAACAAATCTTCACAATTTAAAGTGCCCCGCACTTGTTTTAAAAATGGGCGCCTCAGTCTCAGAGGCGGCCCGGTGGCGCAGTTGCTGCCTCACAGCGCCAGAGACTCATGTTCGACCCCGACTACGAAGTCTGTACGGAGTTTGTACGTTTGTACGATTGTCCCTAGTGTGTAGGACAGTGCTAGTTCGGAAGTACAGAAGTTGCAGGAGGAGAATGAATTCCACAGATTCACCACCCTCTGACTAAAGAAACTGCTCCTCATCTCCTTTCTAAAGGTACATCCTTTTATTTTGAGGCTGTGACAGTAGACAATAGACAATAGACAATAGGTGCAGGAGTAGGCCATTCGGCCCTTCGAGCCAGCACCGCCATTCAATGTGATCATGGCTGATCCCCTGACTCCACTATTTTTAAGAGCCCTATCTAGCTCTCTCTTGAAAGCGTCCAGAGAACCGGCCTCCATCCGGAAGTGGCCGCGCTGGCTGGCAGCTGCCGCTCACCTGCAGTCCGTCTGTTTTTTTCTTTTTGTTGTTGTCTTCCAGTGTTTGTTTCAGTAGAACTTTGTTTTATTAGATTGTGTATGTGTGGGGTGGGGGGGGGGGGGGGTGGGGGAGAACAGGGTTTTAGTCCCCCGTCAGGAATGCGTGTCCCCCGTCGGAGCTGTGGCGGCGTTCGGTGGCGGTTCCGGCTCGGAGCTGCAGTGCTCCAGCGGCGGTGGCGGCCCGGCTCAGAGCTGCAGTGCTCCAGCGGCTGCGGCGGCAGCCTGGTTCGGAGCTGCAGTGCTCCAGCTGGTGGCGGTCGGTTTTAGAGCCGCGGTGCTCCAGCGGCGGCGGCAGCCTGTTTCGGAGCTGCTGCAGTGCTCCAGCGGCGGGGGGTGGCCCAGCTCAGAGCTGCGGGGCTCCAGCGGCGGCGGCGGCCCAGCTTAGAGCTGCGCTGCTCCAGCGGCGGCGGCGGCCCAGCTTAGAGCTGCGCTGCTCCAGCGGCGGCGGCGGCGGCCCAGCTTAGAGCTGCGGTGCTCCAGCGGTGTCGGAGGCCTGGATCGCCTCAGCGCAGAGGGAGAACTAGGAGGGATGAAGACATGGACTTAAGACTTTTGCCTTCCACCACAGTGAGGAGGTGCTTGGTGAACTCATTGTGGTAGATGTTGGATATGTGTTTATTGTGTGTTTTGTTATTTTATTATATGTTATGACTGCATGGTAACAATTTTGTTCAGACCGAAAGATCTGAATGACAATAAAGGAACCTTAATCTAATCTAATCTAATCTAATCTAAATCACCACCGTCTGAGGCAGAGAATTCCACAGACTCACCACTCTCTGTGAGAAAAAGAGTTTCCTCGTCTCCGTTCTAAATGGCTTACCCCTTATTCTTAAACTGTGGCCCCTGGTTCTGGACTCCCCCAACATCGGGAACATGTTTCCTGCCTCCAGTGTGTCCAAGCCCTTAACAATCTTTTAGACAATGTTTCAATGGCTGGATTTATATGGCCTCTGGTCCTAGACTCATCCTCTCCACATCCACTCTATCCAACTCTTTCGCTATTCGGTATGTTTCAATGAGGCCCCCACCCCCATCCTTCTAAACTCCAGCGAGTACAGGCCCAGTGCCATCTAACGCTCATCATGTGTTAACCCACTCATTCCTGCGATCGTTCTTGTAAACCTCCTCTGGACCCTCAGCAGCGACGGTAGGCGAGGTTTCGGGTCGAGACCCTTCTTCAGACTAAGGAGCATGGGAAAGGGAAATGAGAGGTATAGACGGAGATAGAGAAAGATAGAGACCAAAGGAATGAAAGATAAGCAAAAAAGTACGGAAGAAAAAGGAAACAGGCCATTGTTATCTGCTGTCTAGGTGAAAACGAGTTACAGACAATGAGACTCAACAAGACGACTTTAAACCTCGTACATAGACTAGGGTGGGGGAGGAATGGAGAGAGTCAGGGTGTAAGGGTTACTCGAAGTTAAGTGTTACTTGAATATATTGGTGTTGGTGTAAACATGGAAGGGCACCTCATATTTCGCTTAGCCAGCTTTCAACTCAACAGTTATAGCATTGATTTCTCTAGCTTCAAGTAACCCTTGCTTCTTCTCTCTCTCTCCATCCCTCCCCCACTCAAGTCGTACCAGCTTCAAAATCGGCTAGTTGGGTCTCATTATCTGTGTGTCTCGTTCTCACCCAGCCCACAGGCAACAACGGCCTGTTTCCTTTATCATCGTTACTTTTTTTGCATATCTTTCATTCATTTAGAAACATAGAAAATAGGTGCAGGAGGAGGCCATTCAGCCCCTCGAGCCAGCACCGCCATTCATTGTGATCATGGCTGATCGTCCCCTATCAATAACCCGTGCCTGCCTTCTCCCCATGTCCCTTGACTCCACTAGCCCCTAGAGCTCTATCTACCTCTCTCTTAAATCCATCCAGTGGTTTAGCCTCCACTGCCCTCTGTGGCAGGGAATTCCCCATAAATTCACAGCTCTCTGGGTGAAAACGTTTTTTCTCACCTCAGTCTTAAATGGCCTCCCCTTTATTCTAAGGCTGTGGCCCCTGGCTCTGGACTCGTCCAACATTGGGAACATTTTTCCATTTGTTCTACATCTCTCCACACCACCGTCTGTAATCTCTCGTTTCCCTTTGCCCCCCCCCCCGACTCTCAGTCCGAAGAAGGCCCTCGACCCGCAACGTCACCCATTCCTTCTCTCCAGAGATGCTGCCCGACCCCGCTGATGTTGGTGCCTTGGTGGCCGCTGTGAGTGCAGGTAGCGGGGCACGCTTGGCTCTGTGCAGTGGGATAGTTTTCACTTTCAGGGATCGTGTTACGCTGGAGTCAATCAGCACAGTGCAGTCGTCAGAGCGATTGTTCTGCTATCAATGGGCGATGGCTTGCCACACAACGCCACGAAGGGAAGCAAAACACTCACGCCCTGCCCAGCACCGACCGCGGATTAAACAACGGAATCCATTCACAGCGGGTCAGCCAGGGTTCACACGCGGGGCAGGACACGCAACAGCGTAGAGGTACATGTCCAGGAGTGTTTTACATGGTGTCGTCCTACCAGCAGCCCCAGCTACATCTTCTGGCAGCTCGTTCCATACACCCAGATAGAGACATAGAAACATAGAAAATAGGTGCAGGAGTAGGCCATTCGGCCCTTCGAGCCTGCACCGCCATTCAATATGATCATGGCTGATCATCCAACTCAGTATCCCGTACCTGCCTTCTCTCCATACCCCCAGATCCCTTTAGCCACAAGGGCCACATCTAACTCCCTCTTAAATATAGCCAATGAACTGGCCTCAACTACCTTCTGTGGCAGAGAATTCCACAGATTCACCGCTCTCTGTGTGAAAATGTTTTTTCTCATCTCGGTCCTAAAAGAATTCCCCCTTATCCTTAAACTGTGACCCTGTTTTCTGGACTTCCCCAACATCGGGAACAATCTTCCTGTATCTAGCCTGTCCAACCCCTTAAGAATTTTGTAAGTTTCTATAAGATCCCCCCTCAATCTTCTAAATTCTAGCGAGTACAAGCCAAGTCTATCCAGTCTTTCCTCATATGAAAGTCCTGCCATCCCAGGAATCAGTCTGGTGAACCTTCTCTGTACTCCCTCAATGGCAAGAGTGTCTTTCCTCAGATTTGGAGACCAAAACTGTACACAATACTCCAGGTGTGGTCTCACCAAGGTCCTGTACAACTGCAGTAGAACCTCCCTGCTCCTATACTCAAATCCTTTTGCAATGAATGCTAACATACCATTCGCTTTCTTCACTGCCTGCTGCACCTGCATGCCTACTTTCAATGACTGGTGTACCATGGCACCCAGGTCTCGTCGCATCTCCCCTTTTCCTAATTGGCCACCATTCAGATAACTCTGTGTGGAAAAGCTGCCCCTCAGGAGGTGTGTAAAATCATGAGAGGAATTAATCAGGTAGACGCACAGAGTCTCTTGCCCAGAGTAGGTGAATCGGGGACCAGAGGACATAGGTTTGAGGTGGGGGGGGGGGGGGTGGAAGATTTAATAGGAACCTGAGGGGTAACTTTTTCACACAGAGGGTGGTGGGTGTGTGGAACGAGCTGATGGAGGAGGTAGTTGAGGCAGGGACTATTGCAACGTTTAAGAAATATTTTGACAGGTACATGGATAGGACAGGTTTAGAGGGATATGGGCCAAATGCGGGCAAGTGGGACTAGTGCAGATGAGACATGTTGGTCGGTGTGGGGAGTTTGAGCTGACGGGCCTGTTTCTACGATGTATTACTCTAATATATAATGTATACTGACTGTAGAAACTGTAACTATCGCCCAGCTTAGAGTCATGGAGCCATAAAATGATAGAGCGTGGAAACAGGCCCTTCGGCCCAACTTGCCCACACCGGCCAACTTGTCCCATCTACACTAGTCTGTGTTTGGCTCATATCCGTCTAAACCTGTCCTATCCATGCTTAAGTGTTTCTTAAATGTTGCTAGTCCCATTTGGCCACATTTGGCCCACATCCTTCCAAACCTTTCCATGTACCTATCCAAATGTCTAAATGTAATTATAGACTTTTGCAGCATGGAAACAGGCCCTGCAGCCCAACTTGTCCACACCGGCCAATGTCCCATCAACACAAGTCTCACCTCCCTGCATTGGGCCCATATCCCTCTAAACCTGTCCTATCCATGTACCTATCCAAATGTCTTTTAAACGTTGCGATGGTACTTGTCTCAACGACCTCCTCTGGTAGCTTGATCCATACACTCACCACCCTTTGTGTAAAAAGTTATCCCTCAGGTTCCCATTAAATCTTTCCCCCCTTCCTGCCCTATGCCCCTCATGTTAAACCTATGTCCTCTGGTCCTCGATTCCCCTACTCTGGGCAAGAGACTCTGTGTGTCTACCCGATCTATTCCTCATGATTTTATACACCTCTATAATATCACCCCTCATCTTCCTGCGCTCCAAGGAATGGAGTCCTAGCCTGCTCAACCTCTCCCTGTAGCTCAGTCCCACGAGTTTGACCAATTGACCAAATGGTGCCAGCACAATAACCTGGCTCTCAACACCAACAAAACCAAGGAACTGATTGTGGACTTCAGAAGAGGTAGAGTGGGACCCACAGTCTCGTTATATCAACGGGTCGATGGCGGAAAGGGTCAAGAGCTTCAAATTCCTGGGCGTGCATATTTCCGAAGATCTCTCCTGGTCCCAGAACACTGATGCAATTATAAAGAAAGCACATCAGCGCCTCTACTTCCTGAGAAGATTACGGAGAGTCGGTCTGTCAAGGAGCACTCTCTTATGATTCTATAAGATCACTCCTCATCCTCCTGCGTTCAATTGAGGAAGGACATTCTTGCTATTGAGGGAGTGCAGCGTAGGTTTACAAGGTTAATTCCCAGGATGGCAGGTCTGTCATATGCTGAGAGAATGTAGTGACTGGGCTTGTACACTCTGGAGTTTAGAAGGATGAGAGGGGATCTCATTGAAACATATAAGACTGTTAAGGGTTTGGACACGCTAGAGGCAGGAAACATGTTCCCGATGTTGGGGGAGTCCAGAACCAGGGGCCACAGTTTAAGAATAAGGAGTAAGCCATTTAGAACGGAGATGAGAAAACACTTTTTCACACAGAGAGTGGTGAGTCTGTGGAATTCTCTGCCTCAGAGGGCGGTGGAGGCGGGTTCTCTGGATGCTTTCAAGAGAGAGCTAGATAGGGCTCTTAAAAATAGCGGAGTCAGGGGATATGGGGAGAAGGCAGGAAAGGGGATGATCAGCCATGATCACATTGAATGGCGGTGCTGGCTCAAAGGACCGAATGGCCTGCTCCTGCACCTATTGTCTATTGTCCATTGTTCTATTGTCTATTGCTCCAAGGAATAGAGTCCTAGCCTGCTCAACCTCTCCCTATAGCTCAGTCGCTTGAGTTCTGGCAACATCCTGGTAAATCTTCTCCGAACCCTTTTGCTTGTATGAGAGAAAACAGCCATAAACAGATATAGTGGTCCGTTGATCATTGCTTGTGTATGTGTGTGTGTGTGATACCCTCAAGTGATTCCTTAGAAGGTTGTGGAGACTTGGTATGTCGCCGAATAGTCTATTGTACGTCTACAGGTGTACAGTAGAGAGCACATTCGCTGGTTGCATCATGGCCTGGTTTGGCAACTGAGACGCTCAGGAACAAAGAAGACTGCAAAAAATGGTGGGCACTGCTCGGTCCATCGCGGATGCCGACCTCCCCACCATCGAAGGGATCTACAGGAGTCGCTGCCCCAAAAATGCAGCCAGCGTCATCAGAGTCCCACACAGACGCCTATATCTCCCCCATCGCCCAGCAACCCTTACCAACATGCACCACATTTTATCAGGATGGTGGCCGATTAGGAAAAGGGGAGATGCAACGAGACCTGGGTGTCATGGTACACCAGTCATTGAAAGTAGGCATGCAGGTGCAGCAGGCTGTGAAGAAAGCGAATGGTATGTTGGCATTCATAGCAAAAGGATTTGAGTACAAGAGCAGGGAGGTTCTACTGCAGTTGTACAGGGCCTTGGTGAGGCCACACCTGGAGTATTGCGTATAGTTTTGGTCTCCAAATCTGAGGAAAGACATTCTTGCCATAGAGAGAGTGCGGAGAAGGTTCACCAGACTGATTCCTGGGATGTTAGGACTTTTATATGAGGAAAGACTGGGTAGACTCGGCTTGTACTCGCTAGAATTTAGAAGACTGAGGGGGGATCTTATAGAAACTTACAAAATTCTTAAGGGGTTGAGCAGGCTAGATGCAGGAAGATTGTTCCCGATGTTGGGGAAGTCCAGGACAAGGGGTCACAGTTTAAGGATAAGGGGGAAATCTTTTAGGACTGAGATGAGAAAAACATTTTTCACACAGAGAGTGGTGAATCTGTGGAATTCTCTGCCACAGAAGGTAGTTGAGGCCAGTTCGTTGGCTATATTTAAGAGGGAGTTAGATGTGGCCCTTGTGGCTAAAGGGATCGGGGGTATGGAGAGAAGGCAGGTACAGGATACTGAGTTCGATGATCAGCCATGATCATATTGAATGGCGCTGCTGGCTTGAAGGGCCGAATGGCCTGCACCTGCACCTAATTTCTATGTTTCTATGTTTCTATGTTTAGGATGCATCACAACTTGATTTGGGAACAGCTCCATCCCAGACCACAAGAAATTGCAGCGAATTGTGGACGCAGCCCAGACCATCACACATTGTCTCCATTCACACCTCACGCTGCCTCGGCAAGGCCAGCAGCATCATCACGGACCAGTCGCACCCCGGCCACTCCCTCTTCTCCCCTCCCCCATCGGGCAAAAGGCACAGAAGTGTGAAAACGCACACCTCCAGATTCAGGGACTGTTTCTTCCCAGCTGTTATCAGGCAACTGAATCATCCTACCACAAGCAGAGATGAGTGCTGAATTGCTATCTACCTCATTGGAGACCCTCAGACTATTTTTGATCGGACATTACTGGACTTCATCGTGCACTAAACGTAGTACACTTGATCCTGTATCTGTACACTGTACACGGTTCGATTGTAATCATGTATTGTCTTTCTGCTGACTAGTTAGTGCGCAACTAAAGCTTTTCACTGTAACTCGGAACATGTGACAATAAACTAAACTAAACTATCACCTCTTGACCCCATGACTCTATAACCTCATGACCCTTATGAGCCTATGACTATGACCGATGACCCTATAACTGTGACCCAATGACTCTATGACCCTATGACCCTTATGACTATGACCCTATAACTATGACCCCATGACTATGACCACATGACCCTTATGACTATGACCCTATGACCCTATAACTGTGACCCCATGACTATGACCCCATGACCCTTATGACTATGACCCTATGACCCTATAACTGTGACCCCATGACTATGACCCCATGACCCTTATGACCCTATGACTATGACCCTATGGCACTATAACTGTGACCCTATGACCCTATGACTATAACTGTGACCCTATATGAGTATGATCATATGACCCTATAACTATGACCCTAAGACCTTATGACCTTACAATGGTAACCCTATGACTCTATGACCCTTTGACCCAATGACTCACGAGAAGGCAGCAGTGGGTATCACGATACAAAGGAGAACCCACCTTTGGTGTTGGCTGTGGCAGGCCCACCAGGGCCTGGCGGTCTGAGGCGGTGGTCAGGTCGATGTTGTGCGTCTCCAGTTGGGTTACGGCGGTGAAGAAGGCCGGGCCGGGCAGAGCGGCCGAGGGGTAGGCTGTCACCCCACCGCTCACCTCCTTGTGCCCCCGGAAGTAGAGCGCCACCTGCTTCCTGATTGTCGACGTCCTGGGCCCCCGCTCATGTTGCACAGCTGTGGGGAGAGAGCAAGCAGGGTTTAAGAGAGAGTTGGATAGAGCTCTAGGGGCTAGTGGAGTCAAGGGATATGGGGAGAAGGCAGGCACGGGTTATTGATAGGGGACGGCCATGATCACAATGAATGGCGGTGCTGGCTTGAAGGGCCGAATGGCCTCCTCCTGCACCTATTTTCTATGTTTCTATGTTTCTATGTTTCTAAGGCATTGGAGGAGGCCCAGCCGGACAAGCTATGGAATAGGAATATTTTATTGTCCCATGTGGCTAGTCCCAGGGTTCTCGCCCCCCCACACCCCAACATTCCCTTCTTCCCCCACCCAACCCCCAACATCCCATTCTTTCCCCCCACCCTCCCCAACCATTCCCTTCTCCCCCCCGCCCCCTAACATTCCCTTCTCCCCCCAACCCCCCCAACATTCCCTTCGCCTCCCACCCCCCAACATTCCCTTCTCCCCCCTAACCCCCCAACATTCCCTTCACCCCCGCCCCCCCAACATTTCCTTCTCCCCCCCACCCCCCAACATCCCCTTCTCCCCCCCACCCCCCAACATTCCCTTCTCCCCCCTAACCCCAACATTCCCTTCTCCCCCCCCACCCTCCAACATCCCCTTCTCCCCCCCACCCCCCAACATTTCCCTTCTCCCCCCCACCCCCCAACATTCCCTTCTCCCCCCCCACCCCCCAACATTCCCTTCTCCCCCCCACCCCCCAACATCCCTTCTCCCCCCACCCCCCAACATTCCCTTCTCCCCCACCCCGCACAACGTCCCCTTCTCCCCCACCCCCCAACATTCCCATCTCCCCCACCCCAATATTCCCTTCTCCCCCCCTAACGCCCCAACATTCCTTTCCCCCCACCCCCCAACATTCCCTTCCCCCCCACCCCCCAACATTCCCTCCTCCACCATTCCCTTCCCCAACCCCCCAAACATTCCCTTCCCCCCAACCCCCCCAACATCCCCTTCTCCCCCCGCCCCCCAACATTCCCTTCTCCACCCCCCAACATTCCCTTCCCCCCCACCGCTCCCCCAACATTCTCTTCCCCCGTTCCCCAACATTCCCTTCCCCCCCACCCCCCAACATTCCCTTCTCCCCCCACCCCCCCAACATTCCCTTCTCCACCCCCAACATTCCCTTCCCCCCCACCCCTCCCCCAACATTCCCTTCTCTCCACCCCAACATTCCCTTCTCCCTCCCCCCACCCCAACATGCCCTTCACCACCCCACACCCCCCCCGCCCCCCAACATTCCCTTCTCCCCCCCACCCCCCCACATTTCCTACTCCCCCCTCCCCCCCTTCACTGTGGCCCACCTGGACTCACAGCCATTTTTCCCTCCCTCCACATACATTCCTTCCTCTGGCTCCACAGTTCACTACTCTTCAATGCTTTTGCCTCACACCTTCTGTCTTTTCATCTCTGGCCTTTGATCCAACCATCTGCTCATCAAAACACCCCGTCGCCTCGCTGTGTCCCGCCTCTCTCCTCTTCCAGATTTCTTTCCTCCCCCCTTCAACTAGCCTGAGGAAGGGTCCTGACCCGAAACGTTACATATCCATGTTCTCCAGTGGTCCTTCCTGCCCCACCGAGTTACTCCAGCACTTTTCTTCGTAAGCTAGCATCTGCAACTCCTTGTTTCTATAATAGGTAAATTAACCGCGGATGCTGCCTGACCCCCTGAGTTCCTCCAGTATTTTGAGTGTGCCACAAAAAAGGTGCAGACACAAGGAACTGCAGTTGCTGCAATTTTGAGCAAAACACAAAGTGCTGGAGGAACTCTGCGGGTCGGGTCGCCTCTGAATCTGAGGGAAAAAACAGACAACGTTTTGGGTCAGGACCCTTCTTCAAAATGTTCATCCATTCTTGTCGATTAAGGGGAACTTAAGAAGAACTAATTTTGAGAATGACTATAGATCCCCTATAGAAAGCATACCATCAATAGACAATAGGTGCAGGAGCAGGCCATTCAGCCCTTCGAGCCAGCACCGCCATTCAATATGATCATGGCTGATCATCCAACTCAGTATCCTGTACCTGCCTTCTCTCCATACCCCCTGATCCCTTTAGCCACAAGGGCCACATCCAACTCCCTCTTAAATATAGCCAATGAACTGGCCTCAACTACCTTCTGTGGCAGAGAATTCCACAGCCTCACCACTCTCTGTGTGAAAAAAGATTTTCTCATCTCGGTCTTAAAAGGCTTCCCCCTTATCCTTAAACTGTGACCCCTTGTTCTGGAGTTCGCCAACATTGGGAACAATCTTCCTGCATCTAGCCTGTCCAACCCCTTAAGAATTTTGTAAGCAGATCATAGCTGATCATCCCCGATCAGTACCCTGTTCCTGCCTTCTCCCGATATCCCCTGACTCCACTATCTTTAAGAGCCCTATCTAACTCTCTCTTCAAAGCATCCAGAGAACCGGCCTCCACCGCCCTCTGAGGCAGAGAATTCCTCAGATTCACAACTCTCTGGGTGAAAACGTTTGTCCTCGTCTCCGTTCTAAATGGCCTACCCCTGATTCTTAAACTGTGGCCCCTGGTTCTGGACTCCCCCAACATTGGGAACATGTTTCCTGCCTCTAGCATCTTCTGTTACCAGGGTTCTGAATGTTCCTTCCATAAGCGAGGGTACTGTCCGATTCACCTCTTCCCCATTGTTGACATTGCACTTTGACTCCGGAACTGATGCGCTGCAAGGTTCTACGCAATGTACCTTGCACTTTGCTCCACCTATTGGCTTGATTGTACTTATGTATAGTACTATCTGATTTGATTGATTGGAGAGCATGCAAAACAAAGCTTTTCACTCTATCTCAGTCAATGGTGGGGAATTTGGTCTGTGTGATGGACTGGGCTACATCTGCAACTCACTGCCTGAAGAAGGGTCTCGACCCGAAACGTCACCCATTCCTTCTCTCCAGAGATGCTGCCTCTCCCGCTGAGTTACTCCAGCACTCTGTGTGTCTACCTTCGATTTAAACCAGCATCTGCAGTTCTTTCCTGCTCACTGCCATTTCTCGTGGTCTTGGGCACTAGAGAGCTATTCCCTGAGGGATAAAGGGACTCGCGGATCGTGGGAACATTGTGGAAATGTGGGATTGATGTGTACGTTCAGGCCTGGTGTTAGTTTAGTTTTAGTTTGGAGATACAGCGCATCCTCCACGCACTGGAGACAATTTACAATTATATCGAGCCAATTAACCTACAAATCTCTATGTCTTTGGAGTGTGGGAGGAAACTGGAGATCCCGGAGAAAACCCACGCAGGTCACGGGGAGGATGTACAAACTCCGTACAGACAGCGCCCGTAGTCGGGATGGAACCCGGGTTTCTAGCGCTGTGAGGCAGCAACTCTACCGCTGCGCCACCGTTAGACAATAGACAATAGGTGCAGGAGTAGGCCATTCAGCCCTTCGAGCCAGCACCGCCATTCAATGTGATCAATGCTGATCATCCCCAATCAGTAGTGAAAGGCAAGGCTGGCTTGTGTTTTGTACGTTCTATCCCAGCTCTTATTCCTTGAACCTACTTTGGAATTCAGAACCTCATCATCTACTGTGATCGCCACTTTACAGCAGTGGCTATTCAAGTACGTAATTAGCTTTAAAGTGTTTCGGGGCTGCCCAAGGTTTTGAAAGACACCATGCAAATGAAGAGACAAATCTTCCACTTGAACCCATTCTAATCTCAAGCCTGTCCAAGCTGCACATTCCCACCATTTCACCATTCCCGGGATTCCCTTGAATGAGCCCCATCCAAGACTGCAATAAATTGCAGAGAATTGTGGACGCAGCCCAGACCATCACAATGACCAACCTCCCTTCCAATGACTCCATTTACACCAAGGCCAGCAGCATAGTCAAGGACCAGTCGCACCCCGGCCACTCCCTCTTCTCCCCTCTCCCATCGGGCAAGAGGTACAGAAGTGTGAAAACTCACACCTCCAGATTCAGGGACAGTTTCTTCCCAGCTGTTATCAAGGCAACTGAACCATCCTATCTCAACCAGAGAGTGGTCCTGAACTACTATCTACCTCATTGGGGACCCCTCGGACTATCTTTAATCGGATTTTACTGGATTTATCTTGCACTATACATTTTTCCTTTATCCTGTATCTGTACGCTGTAGACAGCTCGATCATAATCATGTATTGTCTTTCCGCTGAATGGAGAGCACGCAACAAAAGCTTTTCACAGTACCTTGGTACACATGACAATAAACTAAACTAAACCGTTAGTAATTCAAAATATATAGAAACATAGAAAATAGGTGCAGGAGGAGACCGTTCGGCCCTTTGAGCCAGAACCGCCATTCATTGTGATCATGGCTGATCGCCCCCTATCAATAACCCGTGCCTGCCTTCTCCCCATATCCCTTGACTCCACTAGCCCCTAGAGCTCTATCTAACTCTCTCTTAAATCCATCCAGTGATTTGGCCTCCCCTGCCCTCTGTGGCAGGGAATTCCACAAATTCACAACTCTCTGAGTGAAAAAGTTTTTTCTCACCTCGGTCTTAAATGACCTCCCCTTTCTTATAAGACTGCGGCCCCTGGTTCTGGAATCGCCCCACATTGGGAACATTTTTCCTGCATCTAGCTTGTCCAGTCCTTTTATAATTTTATATGTTTCTACTATAAGATTCCCCCTCATCCTTCTAAACTCTAGTGAATACAAGCCTAGTCTTTTCAATCTTTCCTCATATGACAGTCCCGCCACCCCAGGGATCAATCTCGTGAACCTACGCTGCACTGCCTCAATCAAAAGGATATATATCTATCCTGAATATACACAACTACAAAAAAAAAAAGACACAAAGTGCTGGAGTAACTCAGCGGGTGAGGCAGTATCTGTGGAGGGCATGGATAGGTGTTGTTTCGGGTCAGGACCCTTCTTCAGCGTCAGGTTCGCTGGGTATGCATTTATAATATGAAACTATTGCTATCAAGGTCAGAATTTATTGCCCATTTCTCTTTGCGGTGGTGAGCGGCTGTGCGTTTTGAACTGATGTTGTGTTGAAACAGAGGTTCAGTGATAATCAACAGGCAATAGACAATAGGTGCAGCAGGAGGCCATTCGGCCCTTTGAGCCAGCACCGCCATTCAATGTGATCATGGCTGATCATCCCCAATCAGTACAGGTGTTTTATCCTTTTGTTAAGGGAATTTGACAAGGGAGCTCAAGGTAAAGGAACCATTTGGTGGCGGAGACCACAATATGATCCACAATCGAGAGGGAGAAGGTGAAATCGGGTGTGTCGGTATTGCAGCTGAGCAGAAAAAGCTACATAGGCATGAGGGAGGAGCTGGCCAAAGTTGACTGGACAAGGATGACAAAAGTGCTGGAGAAACTCAGCGGGTGCAGCAGCATCTATGGAGCGACGGAAGTAGGCAACATTTCAGGCCCGAAACGTTGCCTATTTCCGTCGCTCCATAGATGCTGCCGCACCCGCTGAGTTTCTCCAGCTCTTTTGTCTACCTTCGATTTTCCAGCATCTGCCGTTCCTTCTTAAACATGACTGGACAAGGACCCAAGCAGGGATGACGGGGTGGAGCGGCAACGGCAGGGATTCCTGGGAATAATTCGGAAGATGCAGGATCGTTTCATTCCAAAGAGGAAGAAAGATTCTAGGGGGGAGAAACAGGCGCCCGTGGCGGACAAGCGAAGTCAAGGACAGTAGAAATCTAAAAGAGGAGGAGCATAACATTGCAAAAATTAGTGGGAAGACGGATGATTGGGAAGCTTTTAAAGAACTACACAAGGTAACTAAATAGGCAATACAGGGAGAAAAGATGAAATACAAAGGTAAGCTAGCTAATAATATAAAGGGGGAGCAAGAGTAAAAAATAGACAATAGACGATAGACAATAGATGCAGGAGTGGGCCATTCGGCCCTTCGAGCCAGCACCGCCATTCAATGTGACCATGGCTGATCATCCCAATCAGTACCCCGCTCCTGCCTTCTCCACATAACCCCTGACTCCGCTATCTTTAAGGGCTCTATCTAACTCTCTCTTGAAAGCATCCAGAGAATTGGCCTCCACCGCCCTCTGAGGCAGAGAATTCCACAGATTCACAACTTTCTGGGTGAAAACGTTTTTCCTCATCTCCGTTCTAAATGGCCCACCCCTTATTAATAAACTGTGGCCCCCGGTTCTGGGATCTCCCAACATCGGGAACATGTTTCCTGCATCTAGCATGTCCAATCCCTTAATAATCTTGTATGTTTCAATAAGACTGCCTCTCATCCTTCTAAATTCCAGAGTATACAAGCCCAGCCGCTCCATTCTATCAACATATGACAGTCCCGCCATCCCGGGAATTAACCAACTTCATTTGTCTCTTCATTTGCATGGTGTCTTTCAAAAGTTCTGAAACACTTTCAAACCAATTAAGTACTGTAAAGTAGAGATCACAACAGATAATGATTTCCTGAAAGAGGCAAGAGTGGGTGTTGAGCTGCTGGAGAATGATGCAGGAGAAGTGATAATGGGGAATAAAGAAATGGCAGAAGAGTTGAATAACATGTTTGCATCAGTCTTCACAGTGGAAGACATCAGCAACGTCCCTGCAATAGGGCCGAATGGCCTAATTCTGCTTCTATCATTTATGTTCTTCTGAAGACTGAAGACTGCAACGTCCAGGTTCAGGAATAGCTCCTTCCCCACAGCCATCAGGCTATTGAACTCAACTCAAACAAAACTCTGAACATTAATAGCCCATTATCTGTTTATTTGCACTTTATCAGTTTATTTATTCATGTGTGTATATATTTATACAATGGTATATGGACACACTGATCTGTTCTGTATTCTTGCCTACTATATTCTCTTGTGCTGAAGCAAAGCAAGAATGTCATTGTCCTATCTGGGACACATGACAATAAACTCTCTTGAATCTTGATCTTGATCCTCAGTGTTATATAACAATTAAAATATATTTGGACCGTTACATGGATAGGATAGGTTTAGTGGTATCAGCCAAATACAGGTGGGTGGGGCTAGTGTGGAGTCGGTCGGTGGGGGAGGTCGGTGCGGCGGGCGAGGACGAGCCACGTGGGAGTCGGAGGATGCACCGCCGGGAACAAAGGGGGACCCAGCATGGGGGGGAGACCACCGTGATGGGGGGCGGGGGGAGAACAAAGGAGGACCTGGTGCGGGGACACTTTGAAACGCTGTCACTGCCCTTTATGTGTCGACTATTTGCATACCTTGTTCCAGATATGGCGACTATTTGCACACCTTGGGTATGCAAGCAAGGAATTTCACCGTGACTTGTCACATGTGACAATAAATTATTCGTTCATTCATGGAGCAAGTTCACAAGTTGTAGGAGCAGAATTAGGCCATTCGGTCCTTGGGGTGGAGAGAAGGGAATGTTGGGGGAGACTACTCTTCCATTCAATAATGTGCTATCTTTCCCTCTCAACAACATTCTCCTGCCTTCTCCCCTTAACCCATGACTTGTCCATCTTAACCCCGTACTAATCAACAATCTCCGCCTTAAAAAATACCCAATGACTTGGCCACACCTGTCTGTGGCAATTCATTCCACAGATTCACACACCCTGGCTAAAGAAATTCCTCCTCATTTCCATTCTAAGTAAGTAAGTTTATTGGCCAAGTATTCACATACAAGGAATTTGCCTTGGTGCTCCGCCCACAAGTAACAACATGACACACAGTGACAGTTACGTATGACTCAGAAAACACTCAACATTAATAATAATAAAACATTAATGATAAAACACCATTGATCAAGCATGTGAACCAACAAAATACCAGATCAAAGGGAGGCTACAGATTTTTGGCTGTTGAGTAGAGCAACTACTCGTGGATAAAAACTGTTTTTATGTCCGGCTGTGGCAGCTTTGACAGTCCGGAGTCGCCTTCCAGAGGGAAGTGATTCAAAGAGTTTGTGGCCAGGGTGAGAGGGGTCAGAGATGATCTTGCCCGCTCGCTTCCTGGCCCTTGCAGTGTACAGTTCATCAATGGAGGGAAGGTTGCAGCCAATAACCTTCTCTGCTGATCGGACGATTCGCTGCAGCCTCCGGGTGTCGTGCTTGGTGGCTGAGCCAAACCAGACCATGATGGAGAAGGTGAGGACAGACTCCACGATGGCCGTGTAGAATTGGACCATCATTGCCTGTGGCAGATTGTGCTTCCTTTTAGTTTGAGGCTGTCCCCTCTGGTTCTAGATTCTCCCACGTGGAAACATTCTCTCCATATCGACTCTATCATAGTATCAATGAGGTCCCCCCTCATCCATTTAAATTCTAGCGAGTACAGGCCCAATGCTGTCAAACGCTCATTTTACATTTTCTTTGATCTCCATCCCCCGTGTCCCCTTTCACACCTCACACTTCCTTATCTCTGAATCTCCCTCTCCCCTGGCTCAGTCTGAATAAGGGTCTCGACCCGAAACGTCACCCATTCCTTCTCTCCAGAGATGCTGCCTGTCCCGCTGAGTTACTCCAGCATTTTGTATCTATCTTCGGTTAAAACAAAGCATCTGCAGTTCCTTCCGAATGCATTACGGGCGTTCTGGTCATCATGGCCGTGTTGGGCTGAAGGGGTTGTGTCCGTGTTGTATGACTCTATGACTCCATGAGTATATCTTGAGTATATGAGCAAGGACATCCTACTGCAGTTGTACAGGGCCCTGGTGAGACCGCACCTGGAGTATTGTGTGCAGTTTTGGTCTCCTAATTTGAGGAAGGACATTCTTGCTATTGAGGGAGTTCAACGTAGGTTCACCAGGTTAATTCCCGGGATGGCGGGACTGTCATACGCTGAAAGAATAGGCCGACTAGGCTTATATTCACTGCAATTAAGAAGGATGAGATGGGATCTTATAGAAACATATAAAATTCTTAAGGGATTGGACAGGCTAGATGCAGGAAAAATGTTCCCAATGTTGGGGGAGTCCAGAACCAAGAGTCACATTTTAAGAATAAGGGGTAGGCCATTTAGGACAGAATTGAGGAAAAACGTTTTCAGAGAGTTGTGAATCTGTGGAATTCTCTGCCACGGAAGGCAGTGGAGGCCAATTCACTGGATGTACTCAAGAGAGAGTTAGATATAGCTCTTAGGGCTAAAGGAATCAAGGGATATGGGGAGAAAGCAGGAACGGGGTACTGATTTTAGATGATCAGCCACGATCATATTGAATGGCGGTGCTGGCTTGAAGGGCCGAATGGTCTACTCCTGCATCTATGTTTCTATGACATGTCAGTCAGTGAAACCAATCCCGGATTGCCCTTGAACAAGGTGAGTAGACGGGCTACTTCAGAGGGCAGATAAGATTCCATCTGTTCTGCTACTGGTCTGGAGAAAAATTTGGCCTGACTTAGCAAGGAAAGCAGTTGGCATTGCCAAAGAGATGTTGATGTGACTCCCCTCAGCTTGTAATTGAGTTTGACCTGATTGTATTTATGTACAGCATTAACGGATAGCATGCGAAACAAAGGGTTTCACCGTACCCTCGTACACACGACCTCCATAATCCGAAACCTGAAGCAGAGACAGACACAAATTGCTGGATTAACTCAGCGGGTCAGGCAGCCAGCCTGGAGCACATGAATAGGTGGCGTTTCGGGTCCCGACCCATGTTCTCCAGAGATGCTGCCTGACCCGCCAAGTCACTCCAGCACTTTGCTTCTATCTTTGGTATTAACCAGCATCTGCAGTTCCAATAGACAACAGACAATAGGTGCAGGAGTAGGCCATTCGGCCCTTCGAGCCAGCACCGCCATTCAATGTGATCACGGCTGATCATCCCCAATCAGTACCCCGTTCCTGCCTTCTCCCCATACCCCCTGACTCCGCTGTTTTTAAGAGCTCTATCCAGCTCTCTCTTGAAAGCATCCAGAGAACCGGCCTCCACCGCCCTCTGAGGCAGAGAATTCCACAGACTCACCACTCTCTCAGGCGAGCAATGTTATCTTTAAAAGGAAAGTTGAATTGATGATCAGCCATGATCATATTGAATGGCGGTGCAGGCTCGAAGGGCCGAATGGCCTGCTCCTGCACCTAATTTCTATGTTTCTATGTACTCGCACACGCAAACACCAAATAAACCCGGAGTGAGTGGCCTCACTGCAACCTGGCAGCAAAACTAAAGTATCTCACCATCTTTGTTCATGTTAACCTCCAGACACTTTTTCAGCCGGCAGGCTCGACATTGATTTCTGTGCGTCTTGTCGACGGGACATCCGCCCTTTAGAAAACAAACAAATACACAATAAATAACTGGAAACGATGAAAGGCTTGAAAGCGCGCACCACCAGACTCAGGAGCAGCTTCTTCCCCCTCTGTTATCAGGCTTGTGAGCAGTCCTTCCATTAGCTAGGCTACTGTCCGATTCACCTCGACCCCGTTGCGGATGCTGGACTTTGTCTCTGGAACTGATGCGCTACAATGCTGGATGCTACCGGCAGGCAGACCCGACTCGCCCGCCACCGTCTACACCGGTACTGGGAACCCGCCCGAAGGCTTGCCGGTCGGTCGGTGTAACCGGGACGGAGCTGGAGACGTCGGGCGGGAGTTGCGAGGGACTGCTCCAGTACATCAGCCGACCGGACTTTGGACTTTTAAATAATGGCAGCGCCACATGTGTAATATATGCAAAATTAATTTGAATGTGCAGTTGCATATGTGACAAATAGAAGACTATTGACGATTCAATAGACAATAGACAATGGACAATAGGTGCAGGAGCCAGCACCGTCATTCAATGTGATCATCCCCAATCAGTACCCCGTTCCTGCCTTCTCCCCATATGCCCTGACTCCGCTATTTTTAAGAGCACTATCTAGCTCTCTCTTGAAAGCATCCAAAGAACCTGCCTCCATCGCCCTCTGAGGCAGAGAACTCCACAGACTCACAACTCTCTGTGAGAAAAAGTGTTTCCTCGTCTCCGTTCTAAATGGCTTACCCCTTATTCTTAAACTGTGGCCCCTGGTTCTGGACTCCCCCAACATCGGGAACATGTTTCCTGCCTCTAGCGTGTCCAAACCCTTAACAATCTTATATGTTTCAATAAGATCCCCTCTCATCCTTGTAAACTCCAGAATATACAAGCCCAGTTTCTTCATTCTCTCAGCATACGACTGTCCAGCCATCCCGGGAATTAACCTTGTAAACCTACGCTGCACTCCCTCAATAGCAAGAATGTCCTTCCTCAAATTAGGTCTGAAGAAGGGTCTCGACCCGAAACATCACCTTTTCCTTCGCTCCATAGATGCTGCCTCACCCGCTGAGTTTCTCCAGCATTTTGATCTACCTTGGATTTTTCCCGCATCTGCAGTGCCTTCTTAAATATAGTTTGGAGAGCTCCAATGAGGTAGATGGTATGCCTGAGCAATTCTCTAGTTGGTGTGAGATAAGCCTGCTTGGCCATTTTTAACAAATCCCCACAAATACACAACAGGGCCTGGTATGTCGCAATAGTTTCGTTTCGTTCAGTTTATTGTCACGTGTACTGAGGTACAGTGAAAAACTTTTTGTTGCCTGCTAACCAGTCAGCAGAAGGACCATCCATACGCTGAGCGTTTGACGGCACTGGGCCTGTACTCACTGGTGTTTAGAAGGATGAGGGGAGCCTCATTGAAACTTACCAAATTGTGAAAAGCCCGGATAGAGTGGATGTGGAGGGGATGTTTCCACTAGTGGGAGAGTCTGGGACCAGAGGTCACAGCCTCAGAATTAAAGGGCGTTCCTTGAGGAAGGAGATGAGGAGGAATTTCTTTAGTCAGAGGGTGGTGAATCTGTGGGATTCATTGCCACAGAAGGTTGTGGAGGCCAAGTCAATGGATATTTCTAAGGCAGAGATAGGTAGATTTTTGATTAGTGCGGGTGTCAGGGGTTACGGGGAGAAGGCAGGAGAATGGGGTTAAGAGGGAGAGATAGATCAGTCATGATTGAATGGCGGAGTGGACTCGATGGGGCAAAGGGTCTAATTCTGTTCCTATCACTTATGAACTATTTATGATTACAATCAAGCTGCCCGCATTGTACAGATAGAAACACAGAAAGTAGGTGCAGGAGTAGGCCATTCGGCCCTTCGAGGCAGCACCGCCATACAATATGATCACGGCTGATTATCCCAAATCAGTACCCCGTTCCTGCCTTCTCCCATATCCCTTGAATCCGTTAGCCCTAAGCGCTATATCTAACGTCTGTGGACTTCTCTGCCTCAGAGGGCGGAGGAGGCCAGTTCTCTGGATGCTTTCAAGAGAGAGCTAGATAGGGCTCTTAAAAATAGCGGAGTCAGGGGATATGTGGAGAAGGCAGGAACGGGGTACTGATTGTGGATGATCAGCCATGATCACATTGAATGGCGGTGCTGGCTCGAAGGGCCGAATGGCCTACTCCAGCACCTATTGTCTGTTGTCCATTGTCTAACTCTCTCTTGAAAACACCCAGTGAATTGGACTCCACGGCCTTGTGTGGCAGATAATCCCGGATACAGGATAAGTCCATCTCCTTTGCAAGCTTCGCGTCGGCCCAATAGCTCGTGTCCAGGAACCCCTGGAGGCAACCCGCGGGGTCCAGCGCACTGGTACCTGGTTTCCTGATTTACAAACGTAGGTTCTGTTCCTGCGGATGCTGCGCTTGAAGAACCCCGAGCAGCCGTCACAGGCGTACACGCCGTAGTGTTTGCCTGAACTGCGATCCCCGCACACTTTGCAGGGAATGTCCAAAATGCGACCTACGGAGAGACAAAGTTGGCTGAGTTAAGACACAAGCAACTGCAGATGCCGGTGAACAAAAAACACACACACACACACAAAGTGCTGGAGTAACTCAGCGGGTCACAGATACATAGACAGTAGATGCAGGAGTAGGCCATTCGGCCCTACGAGCCAGCACCGCCATCCCCAATCAGTACCCCGTTCCTGCCTTCTCCCCATATCCCCTGACTCCGCTATCCCTAACAGCTCTATCTAACTCTCTTTTGAATTCGGGCAGCATCTGTGGAGAACATGGATAGGCGGCGTTTCACAGAGTGCTGGAGTAACTCAGCGGGTCAGGCAGCATCTGTGGAGAGAAGGGAGGGGTGGCGTTTCGGGTCGAGGCACTTCCTCAGACCTGTCTTCTTCGGGAGCTGGTACAGGCAGACTCTTCATTCATTTTCAATGTAAGACGGCGAAATGAGGTGTTTTACAGCGTTCATCTACAACATCTTATGTTTTGAGTTTATTAATAATAGCAAACGAATTTGTTGCCGAATTCCATACGCCTCGAGAGGAGGTAATCGATTTATGATTGTTATAGGTTAATAGGGCCGATGTAGACTGTTACCAGGAGCTCGGTGGAGTTGCTGCCTCACAGCGCCAGAGACCCGGGTTCGATCCTGACTAGGGGCGCTGTCTGTACGGAGTTTGTACGATCTCCCCTGTGACCTGCGTGGGATTGCTCAGGGATCTTCAGTTTCCTCCCACACTCCAAAGACGTGAGGGTTAATACACGTAAATTATCCCCGGTGTGTGGGGGTTCGTGTGCGGGGGTCGCTGGTCGGCATGGACCCGGTGGGCCGAAGGGCCTGCTCCCATAGAAACATAAAAACATAGAAAATAGGTGCAGGAGGAGGCCATTTGGCCCTTCGAGCCTGCACCGCCATTCATTGTGATCATGGCTGATCGTCCCCAATCAATAACCCGTGCCTGCCTTCTCCCCATATCCCTTGACTCCACTAGCCCCTAGAGCTCTATCTAACTCTCTCTTAAATCCATCCAGTGACTTGGCCTCCACTGCCCTCTGTGGCAGGGAATTCCACAAATTCACAACTCTCTGGGTGAAAAAGTTTTTTCTCACCTCAGTCTTAAATGACTTCCCCTTTATTCTAAGACTGTGGCCCCTGGTTCTGGACTCGCCCAACATTGGGAACATTTTTCCTGCATCTAGCTTGTCCAGTCCTTTTATAATTTTATATGTTTCTATATTTGCCCCCTCATCCTTCTAAACTCCAGTGAGTTCCGCGCTGTATCTCTAAACTGAACTGAACTGAACGTGGGTCCAATCTGTGTAAGTAAACTTTTTTTTCTGCAAAATGATTTAATCTCCAATCCTCTCTATATTGGATTGTAAATTGCCTCCACCGTGTCTGTTTGTTGATATGACGCTAATGATTATATGAGTCAAAATACTGTGGCTGGAGGAATACCGCAAATCTCATAGCTTGATATTAATGAATGTAACTGACTCACGCTTATATCTGATCCACACTAGCCGTAATTTACAATCTGCTGGGCGGCAGCGGTGGAGTTGCTGCCTCCCAGCGCCAGAGACCCGGGTTCGATCCTGACCACGGGTGCTGTCGGTACGGAGTTTGTACGTTCACCCCGTGACCCGCGTGGGTTTTCTCCCGGTGCTCCGCTTTCAATAGACAATAGGTGCAGGAGTAGGCCATTCGGCCCTTCGAGCCAGCACCGCCATTCAATGTGATCATGGCTGATCATCCCCAATCAGTACCCCGTTCCTGCCTTCTCCCCATATCCCCTGACTCCGCTATTTTAAGAGCCCTACCTAGCTCTCTCTTGAAAGTATCCAGGGAACCGGCCTCCACCGCCCTCTGAGGCAGAGAATTCCACAGACTCACCACTCTCTGTGAGAAAAAGTGTTTCCTCGTCTCCGTTCTAAATGGCTTACCACTTATTCTTAAACTGTGGCCCCTGGTTCTGGACTCCCCCAACATTGGGAATATGTTTCCTGCCTCTAGTGTGTCCAAGCCCCTAACAATCTGCCCTTTCCTCCCACACTCCAAAGACGTGCAGGTTTGTCGGTTAAATTGGCCCCGGTAAATTGTGCTGGGAGTGCACGGGAAAGTGGGATAACAGAGAACTAGGGTGATCGGTGATCGGCGTGGACTCGGTGGGCCGAGGTTTTCGTTTAGAGTTGAGAGATACAGCGTGGAAACCGGCCCTTCGGACCAATCGACTCTGCACCTATCAACAATCGCCCCATACACTAGCAGCTCTATCCCAGACCTCGCCCGCTTAAGGGCCGAATCTCTAAACTTATAATCTCGAAACATATCAAATTCTTAAAGGATAGGACACACTAGATGCAGGTAAAATATTCCCTCCAGAACCGGGGGGGGGGGGGGGGGGGGGGGGGGGGGGGGGGGGGGGGGGGGGGGGGGGGGGGGGGGTTCACAGTTTAAGAATAAGGGATAGGCCATTTAGGACTGAGACGAGGAAAAACCTCTTCACCCAGAGAGTTGTGAATCTGTGGAATTCCCTGCCACAGAAGGCAGTGGAGGCCGATTCACTGGATGTTTTCAAGAGAGAGTTAGATTTAGCTCTTTGGGCTAACGGAATCAAGGGATGTGGGGAGAAAGCAGGAACGGGGTACTGATTTTAGATGCTCAGCCATGATCATATTTAATGGCTCGAAGGGCCGAATGGCCTACTCCCTGCACCTATTTTCTATGTTTCTATGTAAACTAAACGAAGGGTCTCGTCCTGACACGCCGCCCATTCCTTCTCCACGGAGTTGCTGCCTGTCCCGCTGAGTTCCAGCATTTTGTGCTTGTCTGAACTAAACTAAACTAAATTAAACTAAACTAAACTATTATCACCAAATCAGAGTCTGAAGTTGGGGTCTCGACCCGAAACGTCACCTATCCACGTTCTCCACAGATGCTGCCTGACCCGCTGAGTTACTCCAGCGCTCTGTATCATTTCAGATTCTATTAATAATTGCGCTCTCTAACTATAATGTTTGAAAATGCTCATTAGTCGAAACGTAGGCAGTTACCTGATAAGATACAAAGTGCTGGAGTAACTCAGCGGGTCAGGCAGCATCTCTGGATAAACATGCACGGTGGCGCAGCGGTAGAGTTGCTGCCTCACAGCGGCAGAGACCCGGGTGCGATCCTGCCTGTTGGTTCTCCCTGTGACCGCGTGGGTTTTCTCCGGGTGCTCCGTTCCCCCCCCCCCCCCCACTCCAAAGACGTGCAGGTCTGTAGGTTAATTGGCCTCGGTATATTATAAATTGTCCCTGGTGTACGGGATAGCGCCAGTATTCACTCGATGGGCCGAAGGCCTTTTTCCCCGCGCTGTATCTCTAAAGTAAACTAAACTGAAGATGTGCCGTATCTGAATTGAACCCTTCTTCAGACTGAAGGTACAGTGGAGATGGGGTGGGGCGTGTGTGGTGGGGGGGGGGGGGGGGGAATAAAAGTGATCTCAAATAGGCACAAGATGCCGGAGTAACTCAGCGGGACGGGCAGCATCTCTGGAGAGAAGGAATGGGTGAAGTTTTGGGTCGAGACCCCTCCTCAGACCTTACCACTCGAATCGTCACCTATACATAGCAAAAGGATTTGAGTGTAGGAGCAGGGAGGTTCCACTGCAGTTGTACAGGGTCTTGGCGAGACCACACCTGGAGTATCGCGTACAGTTCTGGTCTCCAAATCTGAGGAAGGACATTATTGCCATAGAGGGAGTACAGAGAAGGTTCACCAGACTGATTCCTGGGATGGCAGGACTTTCATATGACGAAAGACTGGATAGACTCGGCTTGTACTCGCTGGAATTTAGAAGATTGAGGGGGGATCTTATAGAAACTTACAAAATTCTTAAGGGGTTGGACAGGCTAGACGCGGGAAGATTGTTCCCGATGTTGGGGAACTCCAGAACAAGGGGGCACAGTTTAAGGACAAGGGGGAAATCTTTTTAGGACCGAGAAGATTTTTTTTTTCACACAGAGAGTGGTGAGTCTCTGGAATTCTCTGCCACAGAAAGTAGTTGAGGCCAGTTTATTGGCTATATTTTTAGAGGGAGTTAGATGTGGCCCTTGTGGCTAAAGGGATCAGGGGGTATGGAGAGAAGGCAGGTACGGGATACTGAGTTGGATGATCAACCATGATCATATTGAATGGCGGTGCAGGCTCGAAGGGCTGAATGGCCTGCTCCTGCACCTATTTTCTATGTTTCTATGTCTAGTCCCTCTCTCCAGAGATGCTGCCCGTCCCGCTGAGTTACTCCAGCATTTTGTGTGTGTGTGTGTGTGTGTAAACCTTCGGTGTAAACCAGCGTCTGCAGTTCGTTCCTGCACAGAAGTGATCTCTTGTTGATTGTCCACTCGGCCAGGAACCGGCAGTTTTTTTTATGTGGCAGTTCGGGAATTTGCAGAGCATGGGAATTTTCTGCAAGCAGGGATAATCAGAAACGCCAGGCGGCTGCAACAATGTGTGCGGTAGTCAAACGGTGAGTCCTTGTATTTGGGGGGGGGGGGGGGGGGAAGTGTTGAGTTAATGAACCCGCATTGAACGTGTTTGACTGCTCCCAGTGAAGACAAGCTGGCGTGATGTTCTCAAATGAGTGCTGACAGCTTGCTTTAGACAAGGGCTGGTGGAAGGAGAGAGAAAAAAAAAAACGGTGAAGGGGGATTAAACCCTCTAAAGATGTGAATTCAGAAGTTGTACAATGAGCCGGGAGCGGAAAAGGTAAAGTCCATCATGTCACATTTAAACAGATATTCCGGCAGATATCTGATTAACGTCAGCGTCTGGTGGAAATGCAATAATTCGGTAAATGTGTAATGATGTGTGGACATCCCCTCCCCCCCCCCCCCCCCCCCCCCCCCCCCCCCCCCCCCCCCCCCCCCCCCCCCTTCTCCCACCTGCCCATTGATTCACCAGTGACCCGTCAAAAACGGTAGCATGAGAATTCGGAAATACCAGCAAAGATGCAGGGGGAAGCAATCGAGATGCAAAGGGCAGCGTTCAATTCTAAGGGGCGCAACTTTCATTTGACAAATCAACGAAGTCCAGCCAACACACGGGGTTCGTGATCTAGAGAATACTAGATCAGACTAATGAGTCAACTTTAGTAAAATGCGCCAGGTTTACTGCGTACGGGTGATGGTGAATCTGTGGAATTCATTGCCACAGAGGGCTGTGGAGGCCAGGCCGCCAATGGGTTTTTTTTTTAAGGCAGAGATAGACAAGTTTCTTGATTAAGAAGGAACTGCAGATGCTGGAACATCGAAGGTAGACAAAAGTGCTGGAGAAACTCAGCGGGTGCGGCAGCATCTGTGGAGCCAAGGAGATAGACTGAAGAAGGGTTTCGGCCCGAAACGTCGCCTATTTCCTTCGCTCCATAGATGCTGCTGCACCCGCTGTGTTTCTCCAGCACTTTTGTCTACCGTCAGGTTTCTTGATTAGTTCGGGTGTCAGGGTTTATGGGGAGAATGGGGTTGAGAGGGAAAGATAAACCAGCCATGACTGAATGGTGGAGTAGACTTGATGGGCCGAGTGGCCAAATTCTGCTCCTATCACACATGAAACATAGAAACATAGAAATTAGGTGCAGGAGTAGGCCATTCGGCCCTTCGAGCCTGCACCGCCATTCAATATGATCATGGCTGATCATCCAACTCAGTATCCTGTACCTGCCTTCTCTCCATACCCCCTGATCCCTTCAGCCACAAGGGCCACATCCAACTCCTTCTTAAATATAGCCAACGAACTGGCCTCAACTACCTTCTGTGGCAGAGAATTCCACAGATTCACCACTCTCTGTGTGAAAAACGATTTTTTCATCTCGGTCCTAACAGACTTCCCCCTTATCCTTAAACTGTGACCCCTTGTCCTGGACTTCCCCAACATCGAGAACAATCTTCCTGCATCTAGCCTGTCCAACCCTTTAAGAATTTTGTAAGTCTCTATGAGATCACCCCTCAATCTTCTAAATTCCAGCGAGTACAAGCCGAGTCTATCCAGTCTTTCTTCATATGGAAGTCGTGCCATCCCAGGAATCAGTCTGAACGTATGAACATTACAAAATCCAGTCAACACATGGGCTTCGTAATATAGATAATACTAGATCAAATTGGCAGTGAACAGTGCGGCTATTACACGCCACTTCGCCAAATGCCCTTCACACGGTTTATGGTGCAGTTTGTGGAACTCATTGTCGCAAACGGCTGTGGAGGCCAAGTCAATGGATATTTTTTAAGGCGGAGATTGGTAGATTCTTGATCAGTAAGGGGCTCAGTGGTGCGGATGCTGGTTTAAACCGAAGACAGACACAAAAAGCTGGAGTAACTCAGCGGGGTCAGGCAGCATCGATCTCTAGAGAGAAGGAATAGGTGATGTTTCGGGTCGAGCCCCTTCTTCAGACTGTCAGAGGACTGTCAGAGAAAAGAGATATAGACGGCGGCATGGAGAGATAAAACGTCACCTATCCCTTTTCTCCAGGGTTGTAGAGCTTACGGGGAGACAGCAGGAGAATAGGGTAATTATGAGGGACAGATAGACCGGCCATGATTGAATACGGAGTAGATTCGATGGGCCGAATGGCCAAATTCTGCCCCCCTAGAACCAATGAACTTTAGTTTGAAAGAATCTTTTTAATTTTCCTCTCCAGCAAAGATCATTCCGATATATTGGATTTTGTTTGAAACAATTTGAAGAATTAAGTTACCAATCATCATCTGGCGTGTCTTACACGTGGAACTAAATGCAGGCAGCCGTGTAGCTGAGCTGAAATGCAATTATTTTAAGGTTTCGGCCCGAAACGTCGCCTATCTCCTTCGCTCCATGGATGCTGCTGCACCCGCTGTTGTGTAAACCCTAAAATGATTTTAAAACGTATTAACAATTTCTATCGTTCCACGTAAATCTTCAAAGAACGCAATATATTTATTTATCGGTCATTTCCAATTACTATTTTTTGCTCCTTAATAGAATTCTATTGCAATTTGGAAGGCAGCGTCCAATTTACTTTTTCTGAAGTTCCTATTTATAATGTCACCAGCACGGCTACACTTTAAATGCGCTTCAGCAGCGAGCTACTTCTCCAAAGGGAACGGACAGACTAGGCGACCAATATTATGAGTGAAGCGAGTGGTTTAACGGGCGATCGACTGCTTTAGCCTTCACTTGTGTAAAATCACGATTTTATTCACCAGGAAACATGCCTTTAACTTCAGTCAGTAGGGGGTCATTTGACACTTATTGTGTTTAATAATTACTTAAAAGTATATGGCATATTCTATTACTGTAATTACCATCAACGCTATAAGCCGCTGAAAGAAGTTATCTTTGATTCAAGGAAAGTAATTGTTGGGGGACGAGCTGGGTTTTTTTTCTAATCGCCACCCATACAGCGTTTCTTGTTCCCACTCAACGTCAACTAATAGGCAGAGTTACTGAAAGGTCCCGTCCCGCCATAGAGCATCAAACAGCGGGGGTGAAGGGGGAAAAAACACAGCCGGCTCTCTAGCAAACCCTAGTTGGATAATACCAAATCGATTTTTTTTTTAAACGCGGGAAACGTTTTTAATTTTTTGTTGTCCCACCCCACCCCCACCCCCCACCCCCACCCCCCACCCCCACCCCCACCCCACCCCCCACCCCCACCAAGTTAAAAAGTTGAACTTTTTTTTTAAAACGATGTTCCAGGCTACACAACGCGGCCAACATAAAGTGTTCTGGACAAGACAACATCACGCAGCATAACTTGCACCAGCCAACACAACTCAACACTACACTACACTACACTACACTACACTACATGGCCAAACAGGTCCAATGACTTCCCCTTGTCAATGGCAAAAGTCGCCGGCATCTTTGGCTGGCCGCATGGACCGATTCTAAAAGTTAAACCCGCCTCGTTGGGTTAAATTGCATTTAGCTGGGATAGTGCTTAACCTGACAGCACCGGCCATTCCTAAAGTTAACCTCGCCCTCTCGTTAGATTAAAACCGCGCTTGGCTGGGTTCGTGCAAGCGTGCGAAATCTTACTTCATCGACCAGTTCGAAAGTTAAGGCGAAACTTTGCCAAAATTAACCTCGCCTCGTTAGATGAACTTGCACTTAAGTCGGGTTCATGTTATCGCATCGACCAAATCTAAAGTTAAAGTGCCAAGCTAAACTCTGCTAAAGTCTGAAGAAGGGTCTCGACCCCGAAACGTCACCCATTCCTCCCCCCCAGAGATGCTGCCCGCCCCGCTGAGTTACTCCAACATGCTGTCTCTTTCTTCGCTAAAGTTAAAGGCACCTCGTCACATGAACTCGCATTTAGCTGGGTTCGTGTGAGCGTCCTGCAACGGCCGGCTCTGAAGTTAACCTCGCCTTTGTCAGGACTCGTTTGCACTTGATGGAATAAAGCACAAATCTAAATTGTGAACTGGGCCGCTTTGGGGGAGCGAGGGGCTCTGTGAATTGCAGACAGACACAAAATGCTGGAGTAACTCAGCGGGACCGGCAGCGTCTCCGGAGAGAAGGAATGGGCGACGTCTCGGGTCTTCAGACTAATTCTCTAGACTTCAGATCAAATTGTAATCGGTGTCATCATTAGTGTCCGAGATATTACATTCAATAGAGGACTGGTGAATAAAATGAGCAACACGGGGAACTGAAGGCTGCAGAGATATTAACAATAGTCTCGCTCATTCTCAAGGTACCATATAGTTGGAATACCACGTTTATTGACCTGCCTTCCAATTGCGACGATCAAGATCGCATCTTCATTTCCACCCAGAATTTTAAATTTAGATTTAACTTTTCTTTACGTGACTGAAAAATAATGTTTTACAAAGTTAACGTTTAGGTGGAAAGCAGAATCCTCTCCCGACCTCTGAATTGGGTAGACGATAAGATGTCCATTTCAACATCCTTGTAGATATGTCTTTCAAAAACGTGTCTGGTGCTCTCGTCGCGATGACACGCCGTTAGCACATCTTTAACTCCCGCTCTGTTCTGGTAAACCTTTGACTTTTTTGAGACTGCCCTGGTTCTGTCACAAGAGTAAAATGTTTTCCCTGGACGGAGCGCATTGTGAATCACCCCCAATAATGTTAGCGGCTGCACTGTGGCATTTTGAGTGAAATCGCATCAAGTGGAGGTGATTTGAGTTCTTACAATTCTTCTTCAAGGCCTCTTGACTGCGCTTCTTTCTGATCGGGATTTCGGATTAGAATTTACTTGAGATTCGGCATCACGGACGGGCATAGTCTGACATTGTCGCTCACTCCCTTCAACGGATGGGTGGTGTTTAGATGTAGAACAAAATACATTAATGTATAATGCAAGTAAAGTGAATTGGTCCTTGTACAGCCAGGGTCGTGCGTTTTAGCTTAAGAAATGGGTTACGTCAATAACCAATTCTATATCGCCAGGGCAAGCGACTAGAGAAGCACAGATACACCTCGCTACATGAAGCGAGCGTTGTTTCGAGTGTAATGAACCCGCACACAAACTGTGCATCTGTAAAATTAAATCAATTGGGGCAATCTGCCCGAAATTATAGATGTACCGGTGTGAATGACTGGAAAAATTACAGTTAAGGCTCAAATTTTGATCATAGATCTGGAATATAGTTAGCAGACGAAAATCGAACTTTGTTTGAGACGAAACATTCAAGTTAAAAAAAACATGTTGTTAAAAAAGAAGGGGGGTTACACAAAAGGCTAGAGAAACTCAGCGGGTGCAGCAGCATCTAAGGAGCGAAGGAGATGGGCGACGTTTCGGGTCGAGACCCTTCTTGTTAAAAAGAAGCAACTCGGCACCCACACAAAACCTTCGCTCTTCCCATTAAATGCTGTCGGGGCTACAGGGGTGCAGTGAAACTCTCCCGCCACGGGCTTCGGATCCTGAAACCTCGTTAACTCGGTGTCAAAAGCTCTGTCCGTCAACCCCCTGCATGTGGAACGGGTCCGCGGTAATAGATGGAGGAACCGGGCCTTCTTAAACTGAAGATGGACACAAAATGCAGGCAGCATCTGTGGAGAAAAAACGAATTAACTATTCCATTCCCTGCAGAGATGCTGCCTGACCCGCTGAGTTACTCCAGCATTTTGTGTCTATCTTCGGTGTAAACCAGTTCCTCCCTACATCTTCTGAAACCAAAACGATTTAATGGTACGGACCGGACCTGCAAACAATGCACTGCTATGCTGAGAACTATATTCTGCACTCTGTATCGCCTCTCTACCTATTGTGTTTGAGGTTGACTGGGATGTATCTATTTGCGGCATTATCTAATCTGGTTGGAAAGCTTTTCACTGTACCTCGGTACACGTGACAAGAATACACCCCAACCAGAACCCAGAGCCGTTCAAGGTATCAAATGTAATCTTAACTCTTGGCAGAGTGCATGTAACGCCCGCTAACGCACAGCCCGTCGGAAATTCACCTCGGCCAAAACCGCTGCAGAAGTTGAGCGAAGATAGACACCAAAAAAGCTGGAGTAACACAGCATCTCTGGAGAAAAGGAAGGAGGTGATGTTTCGGGTCGAGACCCTTCTCCAGACTGAGAGACGGGGGGGGGGGGGGGGTGGGAGAGGGACGCGAGAGAGAGATGGTTGCGATTTTAAGGCGCGGTAGCCACAACAACAAGAACACAAATCCTCGCTGATAAAATACCGCACGATGCAAGTTTGTAAACAACGCCCGGCCTCAGCAGAAAGTATCACACGTCCAACATTAAAAAGAC
Organism: Okamejei kenojei; assembly: GCA_035221665.1. Classification (NCBI taxonomy): domain Eukaryota; kingdom Metazoa; phylum Chordata; class Chondrichthyes; order Rajiformes; family Rajidae; genus Okamejei; species Okamejei kenojei. Next base: position 6,978,610 of record CM069135.1, read on the forward strand.
TTCCCTATACGGATCAATGCTTGAAACATTCCCTTCACTGGAGTCCAACATCGCAATAATAGATCAATATTGATAAGTAGCACTCACTTGTTGATCCGGCAGACTTACTCATTCTTGCAGTCTTGTTGTGAGATTGGTTGGCGCCTGTTTATATTTGAATGTATATATATATATTATTATTTAATTCTGTAATTATATATATATATATTTAAATATAGGGATTTTATCGTTAGCCGGCAGCTAGTCCAACAAGATGTTCCCAATTACTCCGATAACACTGTTTTCACTTTCAGCGATAACTTCTGATGAGGTTCTGATGAGATGATCCGCTCGCCACCGCGTCAGTCTTCAGCCGGTGCCATCCATCAGCGGCCCACTTCTCTCCCCGTCTCCCTTGTACCGTGGGAAGGATCCGATGGGCCGGTTCGGCCGGTCCATCCGTTGCCCAAAACTAGCCGTGGAAAGTTCCGAGCTTCAGAGCTGTCAGTGGTGATGAGAGAGAGAGAGAGAGAGAGAGAGAGAGAGAGGGGGGGGGGGGGGAAATAAAGACTTTCGATTCAGGAGGGATTAACAAAAAAAAAGGAACAGGTTGCATGCAGTTTCCGGTAATGTGGAGCTAACTGTGGTTTTGTTTCAAGCATGCGGTTGATTTTTTGGTCAATGTGCCTCTCTGGACCTGGCTGGAGACATCAGCGCGTTTACCCAAAACCAGGGAGCTGCTCCAGACAAACAGAGGGGGAAACATCCTCCCCTGGACTTCCATAGATTCCAGCTCATCGCTTTATCCCCCCCCCCCCCCCCCTCCCGCCCCACCTCCGATAACTATTACACCATTACGTCAGCAGCTTTTTTTTAAGATGCCAATCGCATTCGGAGCTGTGCACAGACTTTAAAGTCACGACAAGAATGTTTGTGTTTGCTTTTTTTTTAAATTTTCATAAAACGTGAAAGTGGTGGGAGGTGAGCGGGAAGGGAAGGGGAGGGCGAGGACGAGGCGTGCGCACGGTCAAACTACAACCCGAACTACAAGAGAACATATCGACAATTAAGTGTTTGGTCTTTTGAACCTGGCAAGAGGGAACTAGAAAGGGGACCGCAGCAAAGGCGGTATTGCTACTTACACCGTCCTCCACAGTAATAGTCATAATAGTTCACTTATCATAAAATATATATATTTAAAGCTACGCTTCTCGGCAATCTGGTGAGTAGATAATGTACGTAGAAACGTGGAAATGTTATATATATACATGTGTGTGTGTGTGTGTGTGTGTGTGCGTGTGTGTGTGTGTGTGTGTGTGTGTGTGTGTGTTAAAATGTGTGTGAGTGTGTGTGGTGTGTGTGTGTGTGTGTGATGTGTGTGTGTGTGTGAATATGTGTGTTAAAATGTTTGTGTGTGCGTGTGTGCGTGTGTGTGTGTGTGTGTGTGTGTGTGTGTGTGTGTGTGTGTGTATGAATATGTGTGTTAAAATGTGTGTGAGTGTGTGTGTGAATATGTGTGTTAAAATGTGTGTGAGTGTGTGTGTATGAATATGTGTGTTAAAATGTGTGTGAGTGTGTGTGTGTGTGTGTGTGAATATGTGTGTTAAAATGTGTGTGAGTGTGTGTGTGTGTGTGTGTGAATATGTGTGTTAAAATGTGTGTGAGTGTGTAGTGTGTGTGTGTGCATATATGTGCGTGTGTGTGTATATATATGTGTGTATATGTGTGTGTGTGTGTGTGTGTGTGTGTGTGTGTGAGTGTGTGAGTGTGTGTGTGTGTGTGTGTGTGAATATGTGTGTTAAAATGTGTGTGCGTGTGGGTATGGGTGTGAATGTGTGTGTGTGTGTGTGTGTGAGAGAGAGAGAGAGAGAGAGAGAGAGAGAGAGTAAGTGTATAAAAGAAGGGTCTCCACCCGAAACGTCACCTATTCCCTTTCACCAGAGATGCTGCCTGACCCGCTGAGTTACTCCAGGTTTTTGAGTCTATCTTATATATTTTATCTGTGTTAAACTCGGCAGAAAGCTTTCGGGCGCCATCATTCACCCACTCTGTGTGTGTTTGTAAGGGAAATTTCCAACCAAGTAAGCACTTTGGACAACGAGAGTTGTTTTTTTAAATGTGCTATAGAAATAAAAGTGATTTGACTTGACTTGACTTGGTGCAGCTAGTCTGGCTACTAGTCTAACACAGAGACACCGGCACTAGCAACGAAATGCCGAGACACCAAGACTAACAGCTAATCCAACACGGAAGCAGCATGACTAGTAACTAATCTAACACCGAGGCATCAAGACGAGCAACTAATCTAATACCAAAGAATGTTGGGCGAGTCCAGAACCAGGGGCCACAGTCTTACATTAAAGGGGAGGTCATTTAAGACTGAGGTGAGAAAAAAACTTTTTCACCCAGAGAGTTGTGAATTTGTGGAATTCCCTGCCGCAGAGGGCAGCGGAGGCCAAACCACTGGATGGATTTAAGAGAGAGTTAGATAGAGCTCTAGGGGCTAGTGGAGTCAAGGGATATGGGGAGAAGGCAGGCACGGGTTATTGATAGCGGATGATCAGCCATGATCACAATGAATGGCGGTGCTGGCTCGAAGGGCCGAATGGCCTCCTCCTGCACCTATTGTCCATGTGTCTATGTTTCTAAGACTAGCAACTAATCTTATACCAGAACCAGCAACTAATGTCATACCAAGACTAGCAACTAATCCAACACCGAGGCATCAAGACTGGCTACTAATCTTATACCGAGATACCAAGATTAGCAACTAATCTAACGACACGGAGGCACGAATTTTGAAACAGTTTGGTGCAATGCACGAAACCAAACGCAGAATAGCCGCGGCCAACGCAATGGTTTTGCAAAAACGCCACTAATGTCCAATAGATTGTGGAGAACAACGGTGATGATAAATGTCCCATTGGCACCGCCGCCCGCGATTCCCCTGGTCAATTTACCCACTGCTATTTTCAAACGTTTCAGGAACTACACTCAAGGCAAGGACCTCCTCTGCCAGAGCCCATTCCCTCCTTTAGTTCTTCGCGTCGAAATTAACTAACGCTCCGAGTTGGCGAGAGATAGATAGATGGATAGATAGATAGATAGATAGATAGATAGTTGTCGAGCGGTCAGGGAGTTACCGACCTCGCTGGCGGGCATTGCCTGGATCCAAGGCCCGGAGCATTGTTCTTGTCCGCACTGAGGATGGGTTTGGCCCGCGGGGACCCTGCGAATCGCACGAAAGTTTTCAACGCAGTTGGAAGCTGCTGCATTCATTGGCTCGCTACATTACCGAGTGGGGACCCGGGTCGCTCCACTGGGCTGTGGGATCGCTCACGGCCGGCGGGCGGGCGGGCGGGGGCTTGACTTTGGCGCAAACAACTCTGCTCTAAGTCTACCGATGATCCAGCGCGCTGCCAGCGGGCTTGCTTTAACAGAGGTGCAAATCTCTCCCGGTCACATCCACTCCCCCCCCCCCCCCCCCCCCCCCCCCCCCCCCCCCCGGCCCACTTTCCAGCCACCGCTGTCACATGACCGTAGACACCTCCCCTCTCCCACTTTATGAAGGCCATTTACTGTCAATTTGGACACTTGAGCAGAAACCGGCGGGGTTATGAGCCAATTATGCCCTCCTTGAGATTCGGAGCATCAAAACCAAGTCGACACAAGGGACTGCAGATGCTGGTCTACAGAAAAAAAAGACACCAAGTGCTGGAGTAACTCAGCGGGTCAGGCAGCATCTGTGGAGAACATGGATAGGTGACGTTTCGTATCGGGAGCCTTCTTCAGACTTTTTCTGTTCAATCTAACTCTTGCTGTCAACCCAATTCTTCGTTGAACAAGCACGGACTGCGCAACGTATTCACGAAAACTTAAAATACAGATGACATATGACCAAGTGCATCGTTTAATTTTACTTTTCGGGAAGTAAAACCTTGCGATAATGTAGTTACGTTAAGGCAGAACAGCATCGCCGATGTTTAGGTTATGCTGAACTTTTTCACGTCTTGGATTCATTCATCTCAAGAGGGGTCCCGACCCGAAACGTCACCTGTCCATGTTCTCCACAGATGCTGCCTGACCCGCTGAGTTACTCCAGCACTCTGTGAAACGTCACCTGTCCATGTTCTCCACAGATGCTGCCTGACCCGCTGAGTTACTCCAGCACTCTGTGAAACGTCACCTATCCGTGTTCTCCACAGATTGAGGCAGTGCAGCGTAGGTTCACGAGATTGATCCCTGGGATGGCGGGACTGTCATATGAGGAAAGATTGAAAAGACTAGGCTTGTATTCACTGGAGTTTACAAGGATGAGGGGATTCTTATAGAAACATATACAATTATAAATGGACTGGACAAGCTGGATGCAGGAAAAATGTTCCCAATGTTGGGCGAGTCCAGAACCAGGGGCCACAGTCTTAGAATAAAGGGGAAGCCATTTAAGACTGAGGTGAGAAAAAACTTTTTCACCCAGAGAGTTGTGAATTTGTGGAATTTCCTGCCACAGAGGGCAGTGGAGGCCAAGTCACTGGATGAATTTAAGAGAGAGTTAGATAGAGCTCTAGGGACTAGTGGAGTCAAGGGATATGGGGAGAAGGCAGGCACGGGTTATTGATTGGGGACGATCAGCCATGATCACAATGAATGGCGGTGCTGGCTCGCAGGGCCGAATGGCCTCCTCCTGCACCTATTGTCTATGTTTCTATGTTTCTATGTGTCCATGACCCGCTGAGTTACTCCAGTCTCTTCTTGTTCCACGCAATATTCGGGCATCTGCTGCTCCTTGTATCTCTAGTTTCATTGTTCGTTCGTCGCCGAGACATGCGGTACCAAAGCAGCGATAGAATTGGCAAAATAAACCATATGAACACAGTAATGGGGAATGGTAACTAACGAGGTTATAACAAGACAAAAAATGATTAACGGTCTTAAAGTTTACCAAAATTTTCAAAGCATTGGGTTGACTAGTTGAAGGAGATGTAATGCTTATTGGGCAATGCAAACAATATCACTGGTGGGTTTTTTCTTTGTAATAACACACAAAATCTGAAACAAGGTGTGGAATTCACAGGATATTTTGTTCCTTAGAACGAATCTGCGTTAGTTCGAAGTCTGAAGAAGGGTCTCGTTGCGAAACGTCACCCATTCCTACCCTCCAGAGATTCGACCTGTCCCGCTGAGTTAGTCCAGCATTTTGTGTCTATATTTTGATAAATGTAAACTTTACGCCGCTCCAAAACTCTTCAAATTAACACCAGCGAACATCTCAAATTAGAACCTCATTCTGGGAATAACATGTGCTTAGGTAGTAGTTTTGGGCTGAACAGAAAAACAGGGTAGATTGTTAGCTGAGGTCGACATAAATGCTGGAGAAACTCAGCGGGTGAGGCAGCATCAATGGAGCGAAGGGATAGCTGGCGTTTCGGGTCGAGACCCTTCTTCAGACTGAAGAAGAAGGCCTTGAGGCTTCGCTCCACTCCATAGATGCTGCCTCACCCGCTGAGTTTCTCCAGCATTTTTGTCTACCTTCGAATCTGCAGTTCCTTCTTAAACATATTGTTGGCTTAGTTCAAGTTAGTTAGTTTGGTTTAGTTTAATTTAGTTTAATTCAGTTTAGTTTGATTCAGTTGAGTTCAGTTGAGTTGAGTTTATTGTCCTGTATACCGAGGTACAGTGATAAGCTTTATGCTACGGTATAACCTGTTATAAAAGTAATTTCAGAAAATCTGCATGACCACCTGTAGTTTAGTTCAGTTTGGTTTAGTTTAGTTTAGTTGATTGTCACCTGTTCCGAGGTACAATAAAACACACTTTTTTTCCATCAGGCCGACAAATGAAATGAACACCTGTTAACCCATCTCCACTTCTATCCCGCGGTCCAGGTTTAAGCTCAGGGGCGACCGCGCTTGTGCGGTTGCAGCACCGAGACTGTGGAACAGCATCCCTCTCCTCGTCACAACTGCCCCCCTCCATCGCCTCCTTTAAGGCGAGGCTCAAAACCTATTTCTACTCCCTAGCGTTTGTGAGCCCCTCTGAGAGGGCGCGGTAAACAGTTTATGTATGTATTGTTGGGTCTGCGTACCATTGTATGTGGCACGTTAGTACCCGGTTCAGGAATAGCTACTTCCCCACACCCATCAGGCTATTAAACTCGGCTCGGTCAAAACTCTGAACATTAATACCCCTTTATCTGTTATTTGCACTTTATCAATTTATTTATTCATGTTTGTATTTACGTATATAATGGTATATGGACACACTGATCTGTTCTGTAGTCAACGCCTACTATGTTCTGTGTGCTGGAGCAAAGCAAGAATGTCATTGTCCTGTCAGGGACACACGACAATAAACTCTCTTTAGACCTGCACTGATGTACAACACTTTGGTCAACGTGGGTTGTTTTAAAATGTGTTGATGGATCGATTGTTTGATTGGTGAAGAAACCTGCCAGGGTTCCTTGTCTCCCATTGATTCATAAAGACTCCTCACACCCTTGCAATAGTTTATTCGAACTTCTACCTTCCGGCAGGCGTTACAAGGCCTTCTACGCCCGCACCTCCAGACTCGGGAACAGCTTCATTCCCAGAGCTATAGCGGCTCTGAACCGGCCCTGCTGAGTACCCCCACCCCCATGGACTGTCTCCCTCGGATGGTCACGTCGCACACACCTATTTGCACTTTAGACTGCTTTAACTGGTTTAAAAAATATTGTTTTTAATTGTTTCTCTGGGTGTCTAAATTTTTAGCTAATTAACTTGTTACATCAGATAGAAGCTGAATACCCAATCTCGTTGCACATCTGTATAAAATATAATATTATTATTATTATTATTAATATAAGTATTATTATTAAAATTAACTTCTTCTTGGGTGGGCTCTTTGTGAAAAGATGTGTGGGAAGGAACCGCAGATGCTGGATTACATCGAACTTAGACACAAAATGCTGGAGTAACTCAGCGGGACAGACAGCATCTCTGGAGAGAAGGAATGGGTGGCGTTTCGGGTCGAGACCCTTCCTTCAGACTCCACAGAGGGGGAGCAGCGAGAGAGGGCGTCGCACAACTCTCGTCGGAGAGAGGAGAACTCCTTCAAAGTAAACATACTTTGAAAAGATAGAAACAGAAACATCGATATAGGTGCAGGAGGAGGCCATTCGGCCCTTCGAGCCTGCACCGCCGTTCAGTATGACCATGGCTGATCATCCCCAATCAGTATCCCGTTCCTGCCTTCTCCCCATATCCTTTGATTCCGTTAGCCCTCGGAGCTAAATCTAACTCTCTCTTGAAAACATCCAGAGAATTGGCCCTCCACTGCCCTCTGTGGCAGGGAATTCCACAGATTCACAACTCTCTGGGTGAAAACGTTTTTCCTCACCTCAGTCCTAAATGACCTCCCCCTTATTCTTAAACTGTGACCCCTCGCGTTCGCACAGTTCGCAATGGAGCAGACAAGATGTGTAGGAGGGCGGCGCAAAGGCAGGTTTAAACCGAAGACAGACACAAAATAGTTGGAGTAACTCAGCGGGTCAAACAGCATCTCTGGAAAAAAAAGGAATGGACTATTACTTTTTCTCCTAATTAATAAAACTGGCGTGTTGCTTTTTGTAAAACACACCAAGTCAGAATTCTTCAGATTGAAGAAGGGTCTCGACCCGAAACGTCTCCCACTCCTTGTCTCCGGAGATGCTGCCCGTCCCGCAGAGTTACCCCAGCATTTTGTGTCTACCTTCACTTTGGGAAAAGAAACTGGCGCATTCTATGCTGTACGCGGTAAACCGTTCGCCTCCGTCCCACCGACTGCACGGGCAATCTACCGGCTTCGACAAGGGGCAACAAAGAGTTTCTACGTTCTCCCCGTGACCTGCGTGGGTTTTTCTCCGGTTTCCTCCCAAACTCCAAAGACGTACAGGTCTGTGCGTCAATTGGCTTCGGTAATCATTATAAATGCTAGTTAGTGTACGGGATAATCGCCGGTCGGCGTGGACTGGGTGGGTTGAAGGGCCTGTTTCCATAAAAACATGGAAACATAGAAAATAGGTGCAGGAGGAGGCCATTCGGCCCTTCGAGCCAGCACCGCCATTCATTGTGATCATGGCTGATCATCCCCTATCAATAACCCGTGCCTGCCTTCTCCCCATATCCCTTGACTCCACCAGCCCCTAGGGCTCTATCTAACTTAATCTCTCTTAAATCCATCCAGTGACTTGGCCTCCGCTGCCCTCTGTGGCAGGGAATCCCACAAATTCACAACTCTCTGGGCGAAAAAGGTTTTTTTTCTCACCTCAGTCTTAAATGACCTCGCCTTTATTCTAAGACTGTGGCCCACGACTAATGTGTGTAGTGTAGGGCTAGTGTACGCCCCCCCCCCCCCCCCCCCCCCCCCCCCCCCCCCCCCGGATAGTCGCCGATCGGCGAGGACCTGGTGGGCTGAAGGGCCTGTTTCCGCGCTGTATCTCTAAAGTAAACTAAACTAAACTAAACCCTCTTCCTGACTCTCAGTCTGAAGAAGGGTTCTCGACCCGGAACGCCAGCCGTTCCCTCTCCCCAGAGATGCTGCCGGTCCCCGCTGAGTTACTCCAGCATTTGACATCCATCCTCGGTGTTAGCCAGCCTCTGGAGTTGCTTTCTATATCCACAAACAAAACGCCCATGGACGCGTGGGGATGGTCGACCGCCCTAGGATTGAGTAGTCAGCACTAATTGACATCGAAACGAGCGGGTTGATAGACCGTAGATTACAGATTATATAGAGTCGACCACCATTCGATGGGTCTGAAGGCAGACGTGAGCCAGGAGGGAGGGAGGGAGGGTGGGAGGGTGGCACATTTCCGAACAGTGAACCAGATGCCTTGTGCAAACAGCAATCCGACGGCCTCATGCTCCTTGTCAGTTCTGTGTTGCAGATTTATTAGATTAACTTCATTTAACCTCTCCAGCTGCCGTGATAGGGGATTGGATTCCACGTCCGTTGTTTATTAGCTCAGCTCTCTGAAGAAGGGTTTCGGCCCGAAACGTCGCCTATCTCCTTCGCTCCATAGATGCTGCTGCTGCACCCGCTGAGTTTCTCCAGCAATGTTGTCTATCTCTGAGTCTCTCGCCCGTTATTGGAACGGCACCATTTATTTAACACCGACACAAATGTGCTGGGGGGGGGGGGGGGGGGGGGGGGGGGGGACGACGACTCAGCGGGCCAGTCAGCATCTCTGGAGGGAAATGGATAATAGACAATAGGTGCAGAAGTAGGCCACTCGGCCCTTCGAGCCAGCACCGCCATTCAATGTGATCATGGCTGATCATCCCCAATCAGTACCCCGTTCCTGCCTTCTCCCCATATCTCCTGACTCCGCTATTTTTAAGAGCCCTATCTAGCTCTCTCTTGAAAGTATCCCGAGAACCTGCCTCCACCGCCCTCTGAGGCAGAGAATTCCACAGACTCACCACTCTCTGTGAGAAAAAGTGTTTCCTCGTCTCCGTTCTAAATGGCTCTTACTCCTTATTCTTAAACTGTGGCCCCTGGTTCTGGACTCCCCCAACATCGGGAACATGTTTCCTGCCTCTGGCGTGTCTCAAAGTGTTTCCTCGTCTCCGTTCTAAATGGCTTACCCCTTAATCTTAAAGGTGACGCTTCTGGTCGAAACTCTTCTTCAGCCTGAAGAACTCTGAACTGCTGCATTTTTCTAAACAAGAACCGCACCACTTTTATTGTTTCGTATTCTATCTTCGGTGTAAATCTGCTTCTGCATTTCCTTCCTACACATTCTGTCTGCCCCACTGCGCATTTGCCTACTTGACAAGATCATAAGTGATAGGAGCAGAAAAGAATTAGGCATTTGGCCCAATCGAGTCTACTCCGTCATTGTTACTCGGCTTGTACTCGCTGGCATTTAGAAGATTGGGGGGGGGGGGGGGGGGAGGCAGATCTTATAGAACTTACAAAATTCGGAAGGGGTTGGACAGGCTAGATTGCAGGAAGATTTGTCCCCGATGTTGGGGAAGTCCCAGAATCAAAGGGTGTACACAGTTTAAGGATAAGGGGGAAGGAAGTCTTTTAGGACCGAGATGAGACGGAAAACATTTTTCACACAGAGAGTGGTGAATCTGTGGAATTCTCTGCCACAGGAGGTAGTTGAGGCCAGTTCATTGGCTATATTTAAGAAGGAGTTCGATGTGGCCCTTGTGACTAAAGGAATCAGGGGGTATGGAGAGAAGGCAGGTATAGGATACTGAGTTGGATGATCAGCCATGATCATATTGAATGGCGGTGCAGGCTCGATGGGCCGAATGGCCTTCTTCTGCACATATTTTCTATGTTATTTAATCATGGCTGATCTATCTCACCCTTCTAATCCAATTCTCCTCCTGCCTTTCTCTTCCCATAACATCTGACACCGCACTAATCAAGAAAATTTGTCCCCCTTTCAAGGAATTGTCCCCCTGCGACGGGGAGTTCTGCAACTCTCTCTCTCTCTCTCTCTCTCTCTCTCTCTCTCGCACTGCGCCCCCTTCTTTAGACTTTGTTTATAAGTCCATCAGTTCTAGGAGCTGAGAAATTAGGGCCCATGCGATTGAGTCCACTGATGAAACTTTGCATAATTCCTTGACTAGACTCATTAATGCCGCTGCAATCACGGATAAATCGACCAATATCCTGAATTCAGCTAAATGCAAAGTACTGGAGGAACTCAGTGGGGCAGGCAGCATCTGTGGATGGAATAGACAGACAACGTTTAGGGTCGGGAGCCTTCTTTACTCTGAACCATTTCCCTCCACAGATGCTGCCCGACCCGCTGAGTAATTCCAGCACCGTGTTTTGCCCAAGATTTCAGCATTTGCTATCTTAGGTTTTGTTTTTTTTTAAAACAATTTCACGCTAGTTCTGTGTTATCCCGCGTTCTCATCTACTGACTGGCGGCAATTACAGAGGGCCAATTAACCTACAAGCCCCCACACTCTTTGGGATGTGGGAAGAAGAAAACTGGAGCACCTGGAGAGGGGAAAACCCACGAGGATTGGTACGGGGAGAATTAGGTACAAACTCCACACAGACGCGCCGTCGGGTCAGAATCGAACGCGGGTCTTTGGCGATTGTGAGGCAGCCAAACCTGTGGCTGTTCCATGTTTGCCCAGTATACTAATGTTTTCTCGAATTTAAACATTACTAAAGTGAGATAGGATCCATTTTATTATCCGTTTCGAACAACATAACTTCTGGGGGAAAGAAATCCCACTTTTAATTGCGTGGTATCACAAAAAGCTGGGAGAAACTCAGGGAGTGCTCAGCTAGCAGTCTAATGAGGCGAAGGAGATAGGGAGCGTTTCGGGGTCGAGACCCTGTCTCCACTTTAATTGCGTTTTAAGTTCCCATAAGTCGCTGTAAAATAAAAAAAAATAAAATTTGACCTAGGCAGGAAAAAGGTTGCCTGTCCATTCCGTCCACAGATGCTGCCTAACCCGCTGTGTTCCTCCACTACTTTGTGCTTTGCTGAAGGTTCCAGCGTTTGCAGTTCCATGTGCCTCACAGAAAATGTCCAACCGATATTAAGCACACAAGTGATTCCAGTTCATCAGCGCCGTGCACTGATTCATACTCCGCGCGGAACTAAAAGCTGATACATTCTCCCAGGCTAGTGTAGACCACCCTAAGGGCCGTATTCCGCCTGTCCCAAGCGTGGGAGGTTAATCTGTGGGAGTAAAATCGCGCCGATGGTATACCTATCCAATTTATTTTTAAATGTTAAAATCGATCCTGCCTCCACCACCTCTGCTGGAAGCTCATTCCACACAGCCACCACCCTCTGAGTAAAGAAGTTCCCTACGTTACCCCTAAACTTCTGTCCCTTAATTCTCATGGTCATGACCTCCTCTTGTTTTGTTTGAAATTGTTCTACTCTCAATGGAATAAGCTTATTCACGTCAAAACTCTGGCTATCCCTCTCATATTTTAAAGACCTCAATCAAGTTCCCCCCTTAAACATCTGGCTCAAAGAATAAAGGGACCTCTCTTGTTCAAACCTTTCTCTGTAACGTAGGTGCTGGAACCCCAGGGCAACATTTTAGTAAATTCTCCTACTGTACTCTCTCTATTTTGTTGACACCCTTTCCATAATTTGGCGACCAAAATTGTACACCATACTCACAGAATTGGCACACCAATAGCCTTGTTCAATTTTAACATTACATCCCAACTTCTATACTCAATGCTCTGATTTATAAAGGCCAGCACACCAAAGGCTTTCTTTCCCACCCTATCTACTTGAGATTCCACCTTCAGGGAACTATGCACAGTTATTCCTAGATCCCTCTGTTCAACTGCATTCAACTGCAAGGCAGGATAGAGGACTAGTCTCTTGTCCAGAGTAGGGGAGTCGAGAATCAGACATAGGTTGCAAGGTGTGGAGCTGACGGGGGAGGTAGTTGAGTCAGGTACATTTAAGGCACATTTGGACAGGAGCATGGATAGGACAGGTTTCGAGGGATATGGGCCAAGCACAGGCAGGTGGGGAACAAGTGTAGATGGGACATGTTGGTTCGACGTGGCTAGTTGGGCCGAAGGGGCGTTCCACGTGCTGCAGGTCTCTATGACTCTCTTGATCCCACAAATCTCTGACAAGGGACAGCTCAAACTTGTAATTGCAGAATAAAAATAATAGTGAGTTTTCCGCCGCACGCAAAAATGGAGGAACAGCACCTCATATCAGCTTGGCTGCTTACAGCCGTACCCCGAAACGGTGTACGAAGGTTGAATTCTTCAGTTTATAGGTAAACACTGCTCCCCCTCTTTTTCTGTGCTACCCCCTCCCCCACAATCTCTCGCCACCTGCCCAAAATTTATCTCCCCCCCCCCCCACCCCAATCTCTGCCACTCGCTCCACCCCACCCCCTCCCTCCCCCTTTGGCTTTGCATTCCACTCTCCACTTCCCTCTATTCTTTGTCCACCCATCTGCCACCTCACCTCTATCATCAATCTGGGTTGAAGATGGGTGTCTCGGACCCGAAAACCTCGCCTATCCTTTTTTCTCCAGAGCTACTGAATAACCCAGCTGTGTTTACTTCAACACTATGTGCATTTTCTTTTTCCAAACCAGCAACTGAAGGTCCTTGTTACTCCGCGTTTTTTTTTGAAAGACCTGTTCCTGGAGTAAATCGCTCAGAGAGACTTAGGGATGGGTAAGTCAATAAATGAACGCAGAAGATAGGTCCGAAGAAGGGTCCCGACTCCCGGCGCGAAATGTTCCCCAATTCTTTTTTCTCCAGAGATGCTGCCTGGACCCGCCTGAGTTTACTCCAGCACTTTGTGCTTTACTCAATATTCCAGCACCTGCAGTTTCTTGTGGCCCCCCCTGACATTAAAAATAAATTCAATGATACACATCCCACGAAACCTTAAACTAAGAGTAACGTCACATATTGAAATATCTTCGATCGGACATAGGACTTCAAAGTTCTATCCTTGTCCTAAATGATGTGCAGTTGTAGCATTTATGCGTACGCTGTGGGCATTTGTCGCTTAAATAACGCGGGGGAAATGCAAACGGTAAATCTTTCGGTAGGTTCAGTGTGGATAGGGTGCCACAAACATTCACAGAACTCTCCCGTGTTTCCCGCCTGGATCACTGGTCGTGTGGGACCCGGGTTCGATCCCGACCACGGGTGCTGCCTGTACGGAGTTTGTCCCTGTGACCCGCGCGGGTTTTCTCCGGATCCCTCCCACACACTCCAAAGACGTACAGATTCGTAGGTTTATTAGCTTCTGTGAATTGTGAGTTGTCCCCAGTGTGTGTGTGTGTAGGATCGTGCTAGTGTACGGGTAGGCGTGGATTCGGTGGGCCGAAGGGCCTACTTTGGCGCTGCATCTCTGAAGTCTATCGTGTGAATGGCCCCACTCTCGGACCAATGGGCCCCAGTACAACGCTGAGGAGCTGACGGCACCGTGGAATAGTAAAGTGGGGAGAGAATGAATTGCAGGTGCTGGAACCGTGACCAAAACACAAAGTGCCGGAGGAATTCAGCCGGTCAGGCAGCATCTGCGGAGGGAATGGACTGGCTGAAGACGAGGCGTGCTGTACCTCTAGTGGTTTGGACTGGTGCAGACCCATTCCCAGACGTGTTGTAATGTTGGCACCTACTTGGACCTGGAGAAACAGTTGCAAGTGGTTTTCAGTAATGTCCCAGGAATTTCCAGAATTTGTCAGGTTGACCTATTTGACGAGCGTTTGTAGGACTGGGCCTGTACTCGCTGGAGTTATAGAAGAATGAAGGGGGGGGGGAGGGGGGGACCTCGTTGAAACTTATAGAATGGTGAACGGCCTGGATAGAGTGGATGTGGTGAGGATGTTTCCACTCGTGGGAGAGACTAGGACAAGAGGCCGGAGCCTCAGAATGGTAGTCATCTTTTCGGAAGTGTATGGGGAATCTTTTCTTCAGTCAGAGGGTTGTGAATCTGTGGGATTCTTTGCCACAGAAGGCTGAGGAGGCCAAGTCAGTGGAGCGATTGATAGATTTTTGATTAGTACGGGTGTATGAGGATATGGGGAGAAGGCAGTGAGAATGGGATTAGGAAGGAGAGATTGAGATCGGCCATGATTGAATTGGCGGAGGGGTGATAGACTTGACTCAACAAAAAGGTTGAAACATATAAGATTGTTAAGGGCTTGGGGGGACACGCTAGAGGCGGAAACGTGTTCCCGATGTTGGGAGAGTCTGAACAGGGGGGCACCAGTTTAAAGAATAAGGGGGCAAGCTATTTATAACCCATAGAAACATTAGAACTTAGAAATTGGTGCCTGGAGCAAGGCCATTCGGCCCTTCGAGCCTTGCACGCCATTCAATTATGATCATGGCTGATCATCTCAACTCAGGTATCCTGTACCTGCCTTCTCTCCATACCCCCTGATCCCTGTCAGCCTCAAGGGGCCACATCAACTCCACTCTTAAATATAGCCATCGAACTGGCCTCAACTACCTTCTGTGGCAGAGAATTCCACAGATTTCACCACTCTCTGTGTGAAAAACGATTTTCTCATCTCGGTCCTAAAAGACTTCCCCCTTATCCTTAAATAATGTGACCCCTTGTCCTGGACTTCCCCAACATCTGGGAACATCTTTCCTGAATCTAGGCTGTCCACCCTTACGATTTTGTAAGATCTCTAAGAGGATCCCCCCTCAATCTTCTAAATTCCAGCGAATGTACAAGAACCGAGAGTCTATCCCTGTCTTTCTTCATATGGAAGTGCGTGTGCCATCCCAGGAATCGTCTGGTGACCTTCTCCGTACTCCCTCTATGGCAAGAATGTCTTTCCTCAGATTAGGAGACCAAAACTGTACGCAGAACAGAGACGAGGAAACACTTTTTCTCATAGAGAGTGGCGAGTCTGTGGAATCCTCTGCCTCAGAGGGCGTTGGAGGCAGGTTCTCTGGATACTTTCAAGGGAGAGCTAGTATGGGCTCTTAAAATAGCGGAGTCAGGGGATATGGGGAGAAGGCAGGAACGGGGTACTGATTGGGGATGATCAGCCATGATCACAATGAATGGCGGTGCTGGCTCGAAGGGCCAAATGGCCTACTCCTGCACCTATTGTCTATTGTCTATTGACTGGCCGAATGACCTGATTCTACTCCAATCACTTATGACAGTAAGTGTTCTCCTGGAGGAACGTTATTGTCACTGTTTAACCCTGCACGCATTGATAGCGTTCTATACACCTAGAGGGCCCACACGGCACTTCTGCTCCAACTTGGCCATGTTGTCACGTTGCATCATCTTACGAATTGGCCCAAGGCTCCTCTAAAACTTTATTTAGTCAGAAGGGTGGTGAATTTGGGAATTAGTTGCCACAGAAGGCCGTGGAGGGCGTCAATGGATTCTTTACGGCGGAGATTGATGATTGCTGATAAATGCGAGTATCAAGGGTTTACGGAGAGGAGAAGGTGGGAGAATGGGTTTGAGAGTGAACGCTTGTTCAGCCACCGTGGATTGAATGGCAGACAGAGGTAGCTTAATGGCAAGATGGAGTAATTTCGTTCCTAATAATTTATAAACATGAAACTTTGCTATCGTTAACCCCATTTTATATGTATTATAAATGTTAATTTACAGCACCTTACCTCCTCTAGCATTCATTCATACACACACCATCTTCTGCGTGAAAAGGTTGCCACTCAGTTTCCTATTAAATCTCGCCGCCCCTTTCACCTATGTCCTCTGGTTCTTGATTCCCCAACTCTGGGTAAAAGATTCTGTGTCGATATATTCCCCTCATGATTTTATACACCTTTAGAAGATCATCCTTCGTCCCAGCCTACTCAACCTCCCCCTATAGCTCAGGCCCACAAAGGACAGGTCAAGCTAGATGCAGGAAAAATGTTCCCAATGTTGGGCGAGTCCAGAACCAGGGGGCACAGTCTTAGAATAAAGTGGAGGTCATTTAAGACTGAGGTGAGAAAAAAAAACGTTTTCACCCAGAGAGTTGTGAATTTGTGGAATTCCCTGCCGCAGAGGGCAGTGGAGGCCAAGTCACTGGATGGATTTAAGAGAGAGTTAGATAGAGCTCTAGGGGCTAGTGGAGTCAAGGGATATGGGGAGAAGGCAGGCACGGGTTATTGATAGGGGACGATCAGCCATGATCACAATGAATGGCGGTGCTGGCGCGAAGGGCCGAATGGCCTCCTCCTGCACCTATTTTCTATGTTTCTATGTTTCTAAGTCCTGGCAACATCCTCCTCCTACATCGTAGTAAATACTGTGTTACAATCGGTCTGAAGAAGGAAGGGACCCAGCCGGAAACCGTCGCCTCCACAGACGCCGCGTGGCCCTCTGGGTTACTCCAGCACTTTGTGCTTTGCTCAAGATTCTAGCATCTGCAGTTCCTTGAGTCTCAGAATTAATATTGATATCGATTTATCAATTTCACATGCGCGGAGATGCAGTGAAAATCTTCTGCTTACATGCTAATCCGATTAAACCAGGTCTGACTATGCATGAATACAATAAAGCCATACGCAAAAATAATAGGTAGAGCGAAGGGGAAATACCAGAGTGTGGAATAAAAATGATGCAGTATTTTAGCCTTAACTATCTTATGGGAGAAAGTCTGACAACAGCTGCGTGGACAGGACAGGTTTAGAGGGATATGGGCTAACCGCAGGCAAGTGGGACTAGTGTGGGTGGGAGGTGTTGGTCGCAGTGGGCGTTGGGCCGAAGGGCCTGTTTCCACACTGTATCACTATGTCCATAGCAGGGCAAGAGGTGGGTCATGCTGTTCCGTTGTCGAGGCAGACAAGAAACAGAAAGACGCAGTATCTCGGTCAATTCAATTGAATACAAGCGGTTGTAGTAAATACTAGAAGCACAGAAACATAGTTGCATGATTAGGCCATTCGGCCCTTCGAGCCAGCACTGCCATTCAATAGACAATAGACAATAGGTGCAGGTGTAGGCCATTTGGCCCTTCGAGCCAGCACCGCCATTCAATATGATCATGGCTGTTCATCTAAAATCAGTACCCCGTTCCAGCTTTCACCCCATATCCCTTGATTCATTTAGCCCGAAGAGCTAAATCTAACTCTCTCTTGAAAACATCCAGTGAATTGGCCTCCACTGCCTTCTGTGGCAGAGAGCTCCACAGATTCACAACTCTCGGGGCGAAGAAGTAAGAACATCGTCATGTGTTTGACGTTGAAAGGTTGTACTCATCTTGTTGCCTCTACCCTACAGCGAGCAGGCACAAAGAGAGCTATCCGGAAGGTTCCAGGTGGCTGTCCGAGATCCTTTAATAATAAGCTACCTCTAGCTCTGCCGCCGTGATGTTGTTGGTGGAATTACATGAAAGAAATTACAAAGTCGAGCTTGCATTCACCTCTGCAATGCAATCGGGGACCTTAGGACATAGGTTTAAGGTTCGGGGCACAAAACATTTTAGGGGGAAATGGGTATATGTAACGAGCTGCCGGAGGTGGTAGTGAGGGCTAGGAGGGGACTATCACAACGTTGAAGAAACAATTAGATATGTACATGCAACAAGTCAAGTCTTGAAGGAAAGCCCGAGCCAAAGCGTCTCCTGCTCCTTTTCGCCCAGAGTAGCTGCCTGTCCCGCTGAAAGGGTTTTTTTAATTTCCAGCTTTTTTTGGGGTCCCATTTATAGGTACTTTGGGTGGGGACGGGGTTTCAAGAGTCAAGATTCAAGAGAGTTTATTGTCATGTGTCCTGATAGGACAATGCAGCAGGTGCGGACTGGTTGTAGATGGGGCATGTTGGTGGGGTGGCGACTAGTGTAGATGGGGCTATGTTGGTCGGGTGGGAGGATAGTGTAGGAGGTGTGAAATGTGGCGTCGGAGGTAGGACTAGTGTAGATGGGGCATGGTTTGGTCGGGGTGGACTGGTGTAGTTGGGGCAATGTTGGTCGGGGTGGGATTAGGTAGATGGGGCATGTTGGTTCGGGGTGGGTGGTACTAGGGTAAATGGGGCATGTTGGGCGGGGTGGTGGAATTAGTGTAGACGGGGCATGTTGGTTGGTGTGGGATTAGTGTAGATGGGGCATGTTGGTCGGGAGTGGGACTAGTGTAGATGGGGCATGTTGGTCGGGGTTGGGAATGTAGTGTAGATTGGGCAATGTTGGTCTGGGGGGTGGGTAATTAGTGTAGATATTGGTGGCATGTTTGGTGGGGGTGGGTTTAGTGTAGATGGGGGCATGTTGGTCGGGGTGGGATTAGTGTAGTTGGGGCTTGTTGGTCGGGGTTGGTGGGAATAGTGTAGATTGGGCATGTTAGGTGGGTGGAATTAGTGTAGATGGGGCATGTTGTGTCGGGGTGGGATTTAGTGTAGATGGGGCTTGTTGGTCGGTGTTGGGACTGTGTAGATGGGGCATGTTGGTCGGGGGTGGGGACTTAGTGTAGATGGGGCATTGTTGGTCGGGGTGGACTAGTGTAGTTGGGCTTGTTGGTCGGGGTGGGACTGGTGTAGGATGGGCATGTTGGTCGGGGATGGGCTGGGTTGATGGGGCATGTTGTCAGGTGGGGACTAGGTGTAGATGGGGCATGTTGGTCGGGGGTTGGAATTTAGTGTAGTATTGGGGCTTGTTGGTCGGGGTGGAATTAGTGTAGATGGGGGCTGTTGGGGTCGGGGTGGGACTTGTATTGGATGGGGCATGTTGGTCGGGGTGGGGGACTAGGTGTCGATGCGAGCATGTTGGTGTGGTGGGACTGGTGTTAGATGGGGCATCATGTTGGTCAGGATGGGATAGTGTAAGATGGGGCATGTTGGTCAGGATGGGGACTAGTGTAGATGGGGGGCACGTTGGTCGGGGTGGGGGATGGGACTGGTGTAGATGAGGGCATGTTGTGTCAGGATGGGGACTAGTGTTGATGGTGCATGATGGTTCGGGGTGGGACTAGTGTGATGGGGCATGTTGGTTGGGGTGGGACTAGTGTAGATGGGGCATGTTGGTTAGGGAGGGACTTAGAGTAGATGTGAGTAGGTCCACTGTAGGACTAGAGTAGATGGGCATGTTGGTCGGGGTGGTGGGACTGGGTGTAGATGGGGCATGTTTGGTGGGGGTGGGGACTAGTGTAGATGGGGCATGTTGGTCGGGTGGGACTAAGTTGAAGATGGGGCATTGTTAGGGTCGGGGGTAGGACTAGTGTAGATGGGGCTGTTTGGTCGGGTTGGGATAGAGCAGACGGGGCATCGTAGTTGGTCGGGGTGGGACGGTGGCTGGGGCATATTGGTGGGGTTGAGACTAGTGTAGATGGGCATGTTGGTCGGGGTGGGACTAGTGAGATGGGGATGTTGTTCGGGGTAGGACTAGTGTAGATGGGCATGTTGGTAGGGAGTAGGAAAGTGTAGCT